>CM053624.1:176740404-176757733 GCA_028646595.1 Phalanger gymnotis | reverse complement strand
CTTTGCTCTTTGTGGGTTGAGAGGTCTGGTACATGCCACAGCTCAGTATTTCAGGATGCCAGGGCACTTTCCGCTCGTCTCCTGGTCTGGTAGGTCCGCGTCTGGTCTGTTCACGCCGTGCGCGCTGGGCTCAGCTCCGCTCCCCTCGGCTGGGGGCTGGGAGGTCCGTGTGGGACAGACCTTACCCAGAGACCATCCAAGCTGTCCTGGGCTGGGGCCCTGCTTCCCTCTGCCACTTTGTGGGTTCTGCAGCTCTAGAATTGGTTCAGAGCCATTGTTTTATAGGTTTTTGGAGGAACTTAGTGAGGAGCTCACGCCAGTCACTGCTTCCCAGCCGCCATCTTGTCTCCGCCCCTCCATTCATTTGTTTTCTGATACCCTCCCATCTTTCCAAGTCAATGGTACCCTCCTCGAGGAACCATGGGCAGCAATGTTCTACACACTGGAAAAATTTCTCCAATTGTTCTTTCGTTACACAGAAACCTCTTTCTTTCATACTTTTTTTAATGCTTGCAGATGTAGATCTCTATCTTTAAATGATATCTGCCTCATATTTAAGTCTGTAAATCTCTACAGCCACCCAGTAAGCCTAGTGATTATTAATCCTCTTACCTCTTACTTGAATATGCTCCAGAGCCTGTCTTGGTAAGATGTTATTTCATCTTCTTGAAGTCCCCGACTTGTCCCTGTTCCAGGCACCACTAGCCAGCAGTGGCACTAGTGTAGGTTGAAGTAATTGACAGAAAAAGGCACAAACATGGGGCTAGGCGAGTCATATAATCTGGCTATAGACTGATTCTAATGGATTACTGACAGTATGTTATGCAAGTTAATTACTGAATCATTCTGACTTCTCAGAAAAGTACAATGAAGTAATGGATTAACATATATTTTATCTCCTTGTTCCTGGGAATGAGACCCTAGTCTCTTAACTGCTAAACAAATTTCTGTTCCTTCCCATGCAGGTAACATCTGTGAAGGCAGGTATTCTTTGCCACGTCTTCTTATCCTTAGATAACCTTTGCCTTGCATAGACCCATCCTCATATGACCTTAACTTGCAAGGCCTAGAAGGCTGCCTTGCAGAGGTCTAAGAGCTCTAAATAGGACATAGCTGGCTCTCCACAGACAATCTTTTCAGATACAAAGCCCAACTTCTTGGCTCCTAGCAGCACAGGTAGCAAAGTTCAAGTGGGGCAGGTCATAGGAGATCTTGCTCATTAGTGAGAAAGAGCCTACAGTGGAACCTTTCTGAAGACATTGCTGTCAACTCTGTGTGGACCTTGTGGCTTCTTCCACATTGTCATATATGTTGGCTCTTCCAGGTGTATCAGAAATAGGTGAACCTTGGCAGACCATCTTAAAAGGTCATCAGTTTCAGCAGCATCTACAGGCAAAGGCATTTATCAAAAGTGCAGAAGAAAGATCAGAGACAGCCTATCATTCTGATCTATGAGAAAATGCAAATTATTGGATGAGGTACTCTGACATTTTTTCCGTCTACTTTCCACACCCTTACAAGATAATATCATTGTGCAAAAGTTTTCTGCAAACTTGGTAGGAGTTTTAGCTTATGTTCTCACTGAAGAAGAAATGAAAATGTTCTGTTGGAGGTCCATCTCCCCATAATTGATGAAGCAGTGGGTTTCACAACTCCTTTTATTAACACATACTTGTAAAAGCCACTAGAGTTAAATTTCTTTGAATCATTTTTTTCAATATAATCCTTGATTTCCTTGGTAACAACTCCGGAGCAATTAATAATTAAAAATTTTCTCCCAATGAAAATTAAAGCAGAGTTCATTTTGTTTCAATACTCATGACTCATTTGATGGCTGCCTCTAACTGTGGAAATAGTCAGTTGATACAGATTCTTTTACCTCACCAATATGTTCTATGGCTTACATTCTAAACAGAATGTCCAAGAACTCAAAAACAAAATATCCACTTGGACAAGAAGCGAGGAAAAGTGGGTAAGAAGGCTAAAAATGTGAACTCTATTCCTCACCCTATTAAGGATAAGGAAAGTGATTATTCTACTTGAAGATTACTAGTTAATCAGATACACTGTGTTCATTTAGAAAAATGAGGAGTCAACCTAAAATGTTTCAGTTTTAATATTTAACGTTGGATTTTAGTAGAAGAAAGAATATGCAATGTTAATGAAATCACCAGGAAGAGGTAACATGCAGATTTTATTCCCTACCCCTTGAAAAAGGATTGGATTAGGATTCAAGGAGATAGAGTTTTAAAGCCTGGTACTGTTAGTTCTTTCCTATGTGACTTTGAATGCTTGCTTCCAGAAGACATAGTTGATGAGAGATTGAGTTATTGGCTAATTTAAATATTTAAACGTTTTCATCAGAAGGTGTTGTTCTACTTAATGCTAAAGGGAAAAGTTAGGAAGCCAGAAGGAGGCATCTTTGATCCACTAGAAAGAGAAAATTCCTGACAATAAAAACTTTCCAAAGAATGGGCTACCTTACTGGTAGTGAGTTCTTTGTCACAGGAAATCTTCAGGCAAAGTATAGATGACCCCTTGGCAAGCATATTGTTGAAGGAATTTATGCTTGAGATAGTTATTAGACTTAATAACCTCTCAGATCTTCATAATTCAATGTTTTTGGATCGTTCTTCATTTATAGGCAGCCTAATAAAGAAGAAAGAATACTATGCAGTCTTATTCTTAGGAGACCTAGTTTAGAAACCCAATTCTGCTATGATGTGACTTTTTCTTTGTCCAAAAAATAGTGATCTCTAAGATTCCCAAAAGCTCTACAATTCTGTGACATTTGTTTAGGTATATAAATGAAACACTTTTTTCTCCTTTTCTCTTTCTTTTCTTCTCTCTCTCTCTTTCTCTCTCCCCCTCACGGTTGGCCCCCCCATTTCTCTTGTGTTGATATAAGAACCAGGTATAAACAAGCTGGATTCAGGATACATTGGAAATAACAGAGGTTCTGCCCTAGAATTAAAGAAATTAAGGAAGAAAAGGAAGTCAGGAAATGGCTATGAGGAAGGTGGAGATTCTGGCTATGGGGTGCAACCTGTGAAAATGCCTGGTACTGAGAGGTGGAATTTCTTATTTGAAGGACATTGAGGAGACCAATGTCTTAGGAACTCAGAGTACAGGGAGAGTACTTCATACTTCCTTCCATTTTTCTTTCCTTTTTTTCTTGCTATTTTTCTAACTTCCTTCCTTCCTTCCTTCCTTCCTTCCTTCCTTCCTTCCTTCCTTCCTTCCTTCCTTCCTTCCTTCCTTCCTTCCTCCCTCCCTCCTCCTCCTCCTTCTCCTCCTCCTCCTCCTCCTTCTTCTTTATTTTCTTCTTCTGCTCTCTCTCTCTCCCCTTCTCTCTTACCCAAGTACGCTTCCGAGTTAAGACATTCTCTTTTGTGTCTTAGACATCCCTGGATCTATAAAATTCCTTTATTGTCAGTGTCATCTCCTGTTTATTCATGTATTTAGATTTTCCTGAATTGGAATTTTTGTCAGAGTCAGCTTCCTCTCACGTTTGCACTCTTAGATGGTGGCATCTTGCTTCATTTTGATCCATATTATCTGGGCTGGTTTATACTCCTGCTGATGTCTGTGCTTAGAATGCTAGCAGGTAGATCTGAGTTCAAATTGGTTTTTAGACACTTTCTAGCTATGTGAGCCTGATCAAGTTCCTTGTCTCCTATTTGCTTCGGTTTCTCATCAGTAAAATGGAGAGGTACTGGAGAAGGAAATGGCAAACCTCTCCAGTGTCTTTGTCAAGAAATGCACATGGACAAAATCCATGGGTCCAAGTGACTGAATGACTGAATAACAGCAGCAATAACAGACCATTGAGTTTTCTAAGAACCCGGGGTAACCAAGGGCAGAGTGCTGCCAAGAGCCCCTAGAGCATTTCGGATTGGTTTTTAACAAACAAAACCATTTCAGGTAAATCCAGCCTAACTGCAACTAGTTTGATAATACAATCTGTCCTCCGCTTTTGTGCTACATTCCTTTCCTGAGAGGATTATTGATTATCTCTTCTAGTACCAGTATTCCTCATTACAATTTTATTAGGCTTTAACTGGCCTAAAATCTTAAAAAATGTTAACTCTACAGAAATGTATTTTGGGGTTTGAAATCTTTGTTTCACCATGTTTCTTGTCATCAATTTATCTCCTTCTGATGGTTATTCAATTGATAGTAGAATATTTTTCCTTGTCGTATTTTAGTTTCATAAATTTTCATTGAACAAAATGTTAGTATAAATGAGCACTTAGAAATTCTTCTTCCCTTTATTGGACATTGGGGGGAACTCTTGTAGCAAAGGAAAAAGATCTCAATAACTTAGCAGAGAAACGTATAAAAATGATGGTGGTGATGATGATGATAAAAAATAATAATAATGACCATGAGGTATAATATGTTAAAATTTCCAACTAAATTAAATGGAAGTTGAACAAAATGAGCAAGCCACTTCATTTCTCTGGCTATGATTTCCTCACCTATTCTCTCACTTTTTCCTTTCCTAATGTCCTCATCAGTTTTTAATCCTATCACTCTTTGGAATTAAATGGGATCTGCCTAGTAATCAAAAGAATAAGAAATCTTCTATTGGTGAGGACTGTACCTCAATGTCACTCCAAACTTTAACTGGATATTGGCTGAATCTTCCTCATATTTTTTTAATGATATTTTCATTTTCTTGTTCCTCATAGATCTACCTAGGTAGACATTCACTCGTAGGTCAAGTTAAGTCAACCAGCATTCATCATGTGGCAACTATGTGTCAGTAACTTTGCTAAGCATGGGGGATTCAAAGAAAGGCATAATACAACCCCCTGCCCTCAAGGAGCTCCCATTATAATGGGGGAGAAAACAAACTAGCTACCATCAACATATAAGAAAAGTGTTCAATTTTGTTTCTCAGTAAGAAGGTAAAGACTCTTTGATGAAAATGATGGTAGGACTATTTTGGGGGGACCATTAATAATGTATGCTAGGTTAGCAGGAAAGAATATATTGATATTACTTATTTCCTATTTGAGCGATGGTTGTGGGATGGTCATTTTTTAGTTTTGTCCAAAAGACTTGTGGTAAAGGCGCAAATACTTAGGTTGAAATTTCTCTTTCAGTCTCCCATTGACCCAGCCCTCAAAGCAATTTCCTCTCCAAATCATATGGAGTACTTCAAAAGGGGAGCAGACCCAGTCAATACTGACCATGGAGACCTGCTGGAGAAAGATAAGAAGACTCTTCAGATAGAGGTGTGTGGATCATCTACAAACAGAGTTTTCATGAGAAATCCTTCCTCAATAAATGTGAAAGAAAATTATGCTGATTACTGTATATTTTGCAACTAATTTTTTTTTTTTACTATGCTGCTGGCAGTGATGGTGATGATGATCATAATGATAAGAATAATAAACATGATAACCATAAGATCTATAAGATCCAATACTCTCTTTCTCCTCTGTAACAACAATGTTACTAGCAGCTCCTCTGGCTGTGTAAGACCAGCAACAAGAGCACACAGAAGGGCTTCCAACACAGCATCTTTAATATGCTTTTCTAAGGAAAGCAACTTTAAGGGGTTAATGAGCTCAGTTTAATTAAACATACTTGAATCATTCACTTAGTTCAGGGGGAAAAGATCAGCCCTGTGAAGTTCAGGGCAAATACAAACAGAAATTGCAAATCACATACATTGTGAACAGAGTAAATACCGCAAAGCAGTCTATCCATAGCAATACATAGTTACCAGAGAAGCAACAACATCTGGGTTATCTATCCAAGTGGGGGCGGGGCAGGGCTGTTTCAATGGCTTGCCCAGAGTTTCGTCACTCTTTCAATGAATATTCCTCCAAAAGCCAAACCTTAAACTTTCAGTACATATATTCTGTTCAGAACCGTGGGGGCTCAAGGCTGACCATCCTGGGTGTGGGAGACCAAGGTCTGGGAAAGCACCACATCATATACAAATCAGTGACTCTTGACAGACCCAGTGCTGAGAAGCATTGCAAGACAAAAGATCCTACTTTACCTGCCCCATTCAAACAAAGCCCAGACTCCTTAAAGGTACTTGATAGGGAAAAATCCTTCCCTGATTACCATTACATCCTCTAAAGAGGAGCTTTGAATTTTGTGAATGGGATGTGGCCTCAAGGCAGAATGTGCCATACTAGAGAAAGAGTAAGCTGCTTCCTGGCAGGTATGAACCAAATAAAAACTGACTATTATATATGGTTTAATTTTTTAGAGTGTCCTACTATTACAATTTAAAACAGCACTAAGACCTTTGGACACTCTGCATGGAACACTCTGTAGCCCTCTCACAGTCACCACTTTACCTGACAACAGAAGTCATAAAAGCATTGCTTCTGATGTCAAATGAAGTACTTGGAAATAACTTCACACCCCATCCCAAATCACCCAAGATTGCTTTCATGCTAATGATTCCAATCCTTAGGTGCCTTTCACAAATGAAAGAAAAACATTAACAACGAGAAGTTCTAGCTCAGATGAAAATAGGACTTTTGTGTTACAAAGCACTTTACCTATGTTATCCAATCTGATCCAAAGGATAACCCTGTGGGGGAAGGAACACAAGAATTTGGATTCCCATTTGAGAGATGAGGAAGCTGAGGCCTAAGCAGTTGAGGCAAAACTGTGCCTCAAAACCCAGGCCATCTAATTCCTTTTCTACTACTCTACAGTGTTTGCTTGTGAAGTGGATACAGACTACATTGGTTAATGAATTTAACTTAGATTTAAAAAGAAATGACTTACTACCCAACTGTGGCTCTGGTGTGGGTTAACCCAGAACCAATCAGTGTTTTAAGACCCTCTTCAGGATGAACTCCTTTGTTTCAACTTAGAGAGATCCTCAATGGGAACAAAACAACATGAAAACCTTGGTAACAGCAGAGTTGGATGAGAAATTCATGCAGCTCGAGAAAGAAAAATGTCAACATACTCTGTTGAATATGGAACACAGCTTGTAGGACGTAGAATCCAAAGACTGGAAGAAAGAGTGGAGAGACTTGAGAAAGAGCTCATGGAAATGAAACTGACCAATGAATACATGAAAACTGAGCTTTGGAGGATCATCTACTTCCAAGAAAGTGGAGATAAGAGAGGTTGTTTCAGAAACTCAAGTAGAGTCTTTGTCCCTTTTTCCCAAAGCTCCTCTATTTCATTTGAAAAAAAATAGCTGCCCTTTTTGCTCTTCACTTAAGGAAAATTTTCCAAGCTATTAATCATCTTGTTCTCCTCTGGACCTTCTCCAAGTTCTTTACTGAGGGTCCCAAATTAACATCTAAATTTCTGCAGATATTCCCCTTCAGTTCAGAGACAGTGTAATCTACAGAGGGCCAGAATTGGAGTCAGCAGACCTGCATTTAAATTACCAGCTTTTTGACCATGGGAAAAGCTCCAAGCCTCAGGTCCCTCACTTGTAAAATGGGGCAACTAGACCTGTACTGCTTATCTCATTGTTTTGGTTGTGAGGCTTAAAGTGGATATCAAATATAAAGTTCTATATGAATGGTAGCTGTTATTATACACTTAGGGATTAATCAGTGACATTTGCAGTTAGCTGGCAATAGTCTAGCCAGACTTTCCCAGTAGTTTCTCTGTGTATTGCTAGCACAGACTACACTCTCCTTGAAGCCACGACCTCATTTTATACTCTGGATTGAATTTCTGGTCTGAGACAAAATGCCCTGCAAACTTTGTTTCCCTGGGAGCAGACTCTTAAAACTATTTTTTTTTTTTTTGTGATTTGTCAATCTATGATTTTGTGTCTTTGCTTCTCTTTTATGAACCACTAGGTGGAAGAGTGGATTGAGCCCTGACCCTGTAGTCAGGGAGACCTGAGTTCAAATATAGCCTTAAACAATTGCTAGAGTGTTGGTGGAGTTGTGAACTGATCAACTTTTCTGGAGAGCAATTTGGAACTTTGCCCAAAGGTCTATCAAAATGTGCATATCCTCTGACACAGCAATACCACTTCTAGGGCTATATCCCAAAGAAATCATACTGGTGGGAAAAGACCGATATGTCCAAAAATATTTATCGTAGCTCTCTTTGTGGTAGCAAAGAATAGGAAATCAAGAGAATACACATCAATTGGGGAATGGCTAAACACGTGGTATATGAATTTAATGGAATACCGCTGTGCTGTAAGAAATCAGCAGCAGACAGATATCATAATAACCTTGAAATACTTATATGATCTGATGCTGAATGACAGGAGGAAAACCAGGAGAACATTATACACCTTTACAGACCCATAGCATCTGTGATGACTAACTTTCATATACTTGATTCTTCTCAGAAATGCAAGATTGTAAGAGAACTCCAAAAGGCTCATGATGGAAAAAGTGATTCACATCCAGAAAAAGAATTACAGAGTCTGAATGTGGATTGAAGCAATCTACTTGCTATCTCTCTGTCTCTCTGTCTCTCTCTCTCTGTCTCTCTCTGTCTTTCTCTCTCTCTTTCTGTTTCTGTCTCTGTCTCTCTCTCTTTTTTGTTTTTTGTTTGTTTTGTTTCTTCTTTCTCATGGTTCTTTCCATTAGATATAGTTCTTCTTTACACCTCAATTATGTGAAAATGTTTAGTGCGAAGGCATACGTAGAACTTATGTAAGACTTCATGTTGTTCTGAGTGGGAAGAAGGGAGCAGCAGGAAAGGGAGAAAATTTGAAACTCAAAAACTTGTGGAACTGAATGTTGTAAACTAAAACTAAAATTAAATTAATTATTTTTCAAAAAGTGAAAGAAGGAAAAAAAAAAACCAATTGCCAGCTGTGTGACTCTAGATACTAACCTCTCTTCTACCTCAGATCCCTCAATTGTCAAATAGAGTTCATGTTCAGTATATTTTCCAGGGTTGTTGTGAGAAATGAATGAGATGATCTTCATAAAGAGCTTAGCTCTATGCCTTACTCTTAGTAGGTACTTGATAAAAACTTGTACCCTTCCTTCCTTTTATGTTTGTCTAGCGTTTTGGAGGAAAGATACATGAACTGACCTATCATCTCCAGGAGAGACAGCATCATAATCATTCTCTTTTCACCCTCACAGGACCATACCATTGAGAAACTCCAGGAATCTTTAAAAATGATTTAAAACGGTAGAGGAGAGGCAGCTCCAAAAGCGATCAATTTGAAAACAATATCAGACCACCCAGAGCAAGAAGCCAGAGAGGACACAGAATGGCCTTTCAGTCCCTGGAACTTCTCACTAATGAGCAAAATACCAAAGTAAGAGTGCTTGAAGAAGTAGTAAAATGAGAAAAACAGGTACTTTCCTGCCTACTTTCTAAGAGGAACCATTTCTACAAAAGGAAAGTCTAAAGGATTAGTTGCAATTTAGTATGGTATCAATTAAATGGCAGCTTCTCCTATTTGTTGCTCAGGGGGTTAGTTAGAGTCTTATGCAAACACTGTGGTATTCCCTTTGGATTTTTTGGTCAAGGATTCATTTCCTCTCATTTGAGCAAGTTTCCTAGAAAAATTGTTCTTTTCTAGTATTCCTAGTCTTCATAAAATAAGCTTCTATCTTCAAATATGTTCTAATTCACTATTTATCAGGTACCTACTGGCAATAGTCTGGGCCCAACCTTTTTTACTTGAGTTAATACAACAGCAATGAAATGAAGTACATTTTGTCTTAAAATGTTTCATGATACATTGTGCTCTATTTATGCTCTCCTTGTGTTCTACAAAATATATGAATCAAATACTTTATGTGATCACATTGCAGTTTCTTAGGGGTTTATAGGGCAGGTAGATAGTTTGGACAGAGGACTGGGCCTGAAGTAAGAAGATTCATCTTGAATTCAAATCAAGTCTTGCACATTTATTAGCTGTGTGACCCAGGGCAAATCATTTAACTCTGTCTCAATTCCTTCTCTGCAAAGTGAGCTGGAGAAGGAAATGGGAAATCACTCCACTACATTTGCCAAGAAAACCTGGAATTAGGTCGTGAAGGGTTGGACATGACTGAAGAATAACATTTGATTAGTTCTTTAAGTGTTCTTTCTACTGTTCAGTTACTGTTTACTGGGTACATGTAGATAAATGAGCAAATATAAGGTAATTTGGACAGGGAGTGCACATTAACAAATGGGAACAGAAAAAGTTTTTTGTCTGTTTGTTTTTTTGTTCATTTTTGTAAGAGGTGCCATACAGGGATGCAATAAGGAACCTGAAGATTTTTGAGAACAGGAGTGATAGGGACATTAGCTGGTCTTAGAAAGACGATTTTGACACCTCCATCAAGTGTAGATTGGAGGAGGGAGGAAATGGAAGGCAGGAGACCACTTAAGAATCATTTACAGTATTGAAGATTAGCAAAGATTAAGGTAGTGTTTGCATGAATATAGAGAAGAGGATGCAAAAGACATTTTGAGGCTAGACTCAAGAAAACTTGTCAAAGGATCATACTGCAATCTGTTTTCAGACTCTCTCAGTTCTTTTTCTGTATATGGATAGTATTTTTCATGATGAGTCTTTCAGAATTGTCTTGGATCATTGTATTAATGAGAATAGCTAAGTCATTCACAATTGATTCTCATACAATGTTGCTGTTACTGTATCCAATGTTCTCCTGGTTATCCTAATTTCAATTTGCATCAGTTGATGTAAGTGTGTAGGTTTTTTTATCTGAAATCAGGGAGTACTTCTACATTGTACATTAAAACTGGCTTTAGTTTCCACTTGTGAGGTCAGCACAAGAAGAAAGAGATTGAGATTGCAGTAGGACATATTCAGCAGGTTAGACTTTAGTAAAGTGACCAGAGAGCAGATGTAGCAGAAGAAGCAAGATGCAAAGAGTTGAATCTGGTGAATCTTGCCAGTGTGGGAGATGAGGAGGTGTAAGTGGTTCTTTGGTTCATTAAGAGGAAAGTGTTGAGGATAGGAAGTCCCATTCAGGGCCTCACAGAATAGGAAACAAAAGAGGTCACTTGAAATCCAGCTTTTTGGACTGTCTCCATTGTGCCACACCTTCTTATCCTGCTCATCCCATGGGATTATCAGCCTCAATGTTTCTATAAATACTCCTAAAAGAATCCATTCAAAGCACTTGAGGGATAGTTTAATATGTTAAGGCTAAGAATATAGCAAAGAAGCTGTCACTCTATTGTCTCTCATTCTTGTTACACACCTGGATCACTTTCTTTTCCATTCATACTTCTCCTGGAAGAGGTATTTTATGCTAATTCTGAAATGCAATATTGGCTGAAACCTATTAATCCCACCATATGATACTCAAGATGCTTTTGGGTTAGTTTATATTTGTATTTTCCTGTGTTTGTGGTTTTCTCCAAGCAGTTGTATCTGAGGCTGTCAGGGAGTCCAGATTCACTTTGTGATACCTCTCATTTCTCCAGCTGACACACCCCAAATCAGGAGGAGGGGGAAACCATTTCACGATACCACTCTGCATTCTGGCACAAACTTCCATTGCAAGGCTGCAGTTTGGAAAATTAGAGAAGAAAAGTTTTATTAAGAGGAAGAGTAAAACAAAGGTGATTGGAAAACTATCTCATAAAGGTTGATGTAAATTTTATGTCCCAATCTTGAACAAGCAGGATCTTTCCCTTGTTGGTCTTATAAGATGACAGGATATGTAGAGCCCATTTCAGATTGCACGCTGTCTTGAGGAGGTGAGAGATGCAGAAATTTTAAAACTTATGGAAGAGAATGCTGAAAACTACAAATAAATAAATTTATTTTTAACAAATAGAAAGATTACAGGACTCAGGGCTCTGCTGAAGTTCCTAGTTACTTCCAGGGGATGCTGTCAAGCATGGCTATCATCATCACTAGCCTTGTTACAATATGCCATCTTGAAAGTGACATACAGTGCTGATGAATGTCTCTGGGCAACCAAATCTTGACATAATTTTCCATAAGCCCTTATGACTGACTTCATCAAAGTCAGATTGAGGAACATTGTGTACAGACCTCTCTCCTCAATTTTACTTCTTAAGAAGTTATTTTCTCTAGTTAGGTTTTGTGCCTCCTTATCCATTTGGCTAATTTTACTTTTTAAGGAGTTCTCTTTAGGGAATTTTTTCCCCAGTTTGTCAACAGTATTTTTCAGAAAGGTATTGTTGAATTTTTCTTCTATCTCTCCAATTTGACTTTGAGAATCCTTCTTGAGTTCTTCCAAGAATGCTTTTTGGGTTAGAGACCACTTTATGTTCCCTTCTGAGGTATGAGATGTGGGTCTAATATCAATGCTGTCCTCTTCTGAATTGGTATTCTGATCTTCCCTGTGCCCATAGTAAGAATCTATGCTCTTTGTTTTCCTAATTTGCTTCTTGCTCATTGTGATTGAGTTTTCCTAGCTTTGAAAGTGGATCTCTGCTTCTGGAGCACAGGGGACTCTGTCCCACACTTCTTGTGCTGGGAACTGGTGGCTGTGTTACTGGCTTTGTGTGCTATGGCTTCTGTTTCTGCCAGCTAGAAGCTATATAATGTTGTAGCTTCCTTGGTGCTGACCTGGAGTTGGCTGCTGTATGTGGAGCCCAGGTGAAGTCTTTCTGTGTTTCTGCAGGGTTACATGGAAGTTTGGGTAGTGATGTGTTAGGGAAGGGTGTTCTGGCTGATGGAGGTCTCCTCCTCCCCTGTTGGTGGATGCCTGTCTGTGCTCATGTCCTCCAATTTCCTCTGCTGTCCCAAGGCACCCCTAGGATCCTGGTGTTGGTTGTTGCCACCTCCACAACCCCCCCGGGGCTCAGGATCTCCCTCTGGTCCACTGAGGTGGGGCTTTATTGAAATGCCTTCTGTCCTGTCTTTGTCCCCTTCAGCTACAGCAAGTGGGCCCCTACCTGGCGATCTCCCTAGCCTCTCAAGCTAAAAGACCACCATCCCTTTTGCTGGCTCCACTATTCCAGGGTTTTTCCTGAGGCAATATTCTCTGGGTTTTTCAATGTCACACATGGGGGAATGAGAGCACTTATGTTGAATTCTGCCATCTTGGCTCCTGGAAGTTCAAGTAGTTGCCTTTCAAACATTTATTCTGTGGGCTTTTAGCCCAGGAGTGGCTGCTCTTACTGCCACAGGCCCTGTGCTTCTCTCTCACCCAGCTTAGACAGACCCTGGTCCTGCACTGAGAGGTTGGGCATTGTCATTGTTGCTAGTGATTCAGTCCCCCAAGTTGCCCTTTGGTTCTGCTATGGTTGAGTCTGCACTCATGGGTGCAGCCCATGCACCAGACTCTGCTCCTCTCCCAACCTTGTGCAACAAATCCTTCTCCTTGAGCTTCCAGGTTGTCCTGGAATGGATATGTCACACTCTGTCTCCTAGTGGATTGTGCCAGTCTCAAATTTGTTCTGATTCACTTTTTAGATGTATCTGAAAGAATTTGTGAGAGAGCTCAAGGGAGTTCTTGCTTCCACTCTGCCATCTTGGTTCTGACCCCCTATCCCCCACAAAAAGATTTCTTTCATATTACTTTCAATATTAAAGCTTAAAACTGCTCTAAACTTTTGGAACAGACTATATTTACTCTGATAAAAACTCTACTGTTGTCCAGAAAATGTAGGTGCCTAATAAATTGCAAACTGATATTAAGAAATATACTTGAAAGTACAATATCTGTTCATGGAGGTTTCATATATGAAAAGACATGTTGTCAAGGAACCTGTTTCAAAACCTAGTTTGATACTCTATGTTAACATTGTTCATGAAAAAGTGGCTGTCTTATAGAATTGTCTAAAAGAAGTGAACATCAAAAATCCTGTGCCATTGATACTTTTTCTTTCCTTCTTGTCTGTGACTGCCCTTCCACCCACCCTGCCCCTTGCAGCTCATCAATTTTAGCGAATCTATTGTGAAAATGATGGGCATTAACATGGAAATTCAAGACAAGGAAATTATTAATCACCTCGAGCCCATCATATAAGCTTATGAAATTCTTGAATTATGATTACCAACAGATCAAAGGCTCCTCGAGATGGTTAGACTGGCCAAGAGAACAAATGACACAACAGATATTTGATTCTCTTATTTCTTCACTGTCACCAATCAGACACAATTTGTTTTCATTTTTTTATTGTTGTTTTTGTTCTTCTGGGGGTTAAATTTTGTATATAATAGATATAGAAAAGAGGTAGAGGATAAATAAAATATGTTCGGCATTTTCTTTGATTCTGTTGTTAACTTTTTTAAAATTAATTTATTTTTAGTTTTCAACACTCACTTCCATAAGATTTTGAGTTCCAAATTTTCTCCCCATTTCTTCCCTCCTGCCATCCCAAGACAGCAAGCATGTTGATTACCCCTCCCCCTAGTCTGCCCTCCTGTCTATCACACTCCTCCCTTCTGTTATACACCTCCCTTCTATTTTCCTGTAGTGGAAGAGAGATTTCTATACTCCATTGCCTGCATATGTATTTTCCCAGTTGCATGTAAAACCGTTTTTAACATTTAATTTTAAAACTTTGAGTTCCAAATTGTCTCCCTTTGTCTCTTCCCACCAACCGTGATTCATTGAGAAGGTAAGCAGTTCAATATAGGTTATACATGTGTAGTTATGCAAAATCCTTCCATGATAGTCATGTTTTAATAGACTAATTATGTTTCACTCCATCCTAACTTGCTACTCATGTACTCTGTACTCTCCTTTAATCCTGTCTATCCACAAAAGTGTTTACTTCTGACTACCCTCTAGCCCAATTTGCCCTCCCATCATCCCCCCTCTCTTATCCCCTTCCTCCATTCTTTCATGTAGAGTAAGATAGATTTCATAGCCAAATGAGTGTGTATGTTATTCCCTCCTACAGCCAAATCTGATAAGAGTAAGGTTCACTTATTCCCTTTCATTTCCCCCTCTTCCCCTCCATTATAAAGGTGTTTTCTTCCCTCTTTTAGGTGAGATGATTTATCCCATTCTATGTCTCCCTTCTTCCTTCTCCCAGTCCATTCCTCTCTAACCCTTAAATTTTATTTTTCTGTTACTGTCTTTTCATATTCAAATCACTATATGCCTTCTCTTCCCCTCTGTCTCTCTGTCTCTCTCTCTCAATTGATCTACCTTCCCTTCAACTACCCTAATACTAAGAAAGGTCTCATGGGTTATAAATATTTTTCCATGTAGGAATGTAAACAGTTACACTTTAATAAGTTCCTTATGATTTCTCTTTTCTGTTTGCATTTTCATGCTTCTCTTGAATCTTGTATCTGAAAGTCAAATTTTCTATTCAGCTCTTGTCTTTTCATTGAGAATGCCTAAAAGTTCTCAATTTCACTGAATATCCACATTTTCTCCTGAAGGATTATACTCAGTTTTTTTGGGTAGTTGATTCTTGGTTTTCATCCTGACTCCATTGACCTCCACAGTACCATATTCCTCCTCCTTTGATCCCTTAACGTAGAAGCTGCTAGGTCTTGTGTTATCCTGATTGTGTCTCTATAATAGCCAACTTGTTGCTTTCTGGCTGCTTGCAATGTTTTCTCCTGGATCTGGGAAGTCTGTAATTTAGCTTCAGTATTCCTAGGAGTTGTCCTTTTGGGATCTGTTTTGAGAGGGCATGGGTGAATTCTTTCAAATTCTATTTTGCCCTCTGATTCTAGAATATCAGGGAAGTTTTTCTTGATAAGTTCTTGAAAATGATGTCTAGGCTCTTTTTTTGATCATGGTTTTGTGGCAGTCCAATACTTTTAAAACTGGCTCTGCTGCATCTATTTTACAGGTCAGTTGTTTTTCCAATTAGGTATTTCACGTTGTCTTTATTTTTTTCATTCTTTTTTCTTTATAACTTCTTGATTTCTCACAAAGTCATTAGCTTCTATTTGCTGCATTCTAATTTTAAGGAATGGTTTTCTTCAGTGACCTTTTGGATCTCCTTTTCCATTTGCTCAATTCTGCTATTGAAGACATTCCTCTGCTCATTGGCTTTTTGGAGCTCTTTTGCCATTTGGGTTAGTCTATTTTTAAGGTGTTATTTTCTTCAGTATTTTTTGGGTCTCCTTTAGCAAGGTGTTGACTCGTCTTTCAAGGTTTTTTTTTTCATCATTCTCATTTCTCTTCCCAATTTTTCCTCTACTTCTCTGACCTGATTTTCACAATCTTTTTTGAGCTCTTCCATGGCCTGAGATCAATTCATCCTTTTCTTGTAGGCTTTTGATGGAGGATCTGTGACTTTCTTGTCTTCTTCTGGCTGTATGTTTTGGTCTTTGTCACCAAAGTTAGATTCTATAGTCTTGAGTTTTTTATGCTGTCTGCTTATTTTCCAGCCAATTGTTTGACTTTTGAGCTCTTTGTCAAGGTATGACTGCTTCCAAAATGTAGAGTGCTGTTTCCCAAGCTTTAGGGGTTTTGAGCTGCTGTTTTCAGAGCTACTTCTAGGCACCTGCAAATTTTCACCCTTTACTTTCCCCTTTCCCCTCCTACTACCTGTAGGGCAACTTTTGTTTTATACTTAGCAGAGTATGTTATTCCCTCCTTGAGCCAAATCCAGTGAGATTTAAGCTCAAACAGACCTCTTCTCCCTCCCTTCTTTCCCTCTACTCTAATAGGTTTTTGTGCCTCTTCCTGTCTTTCTGGCTCCTCTATTCCTGTGTTTTTCCTAGGGCAGTATTCTCTGTTATATTTAAGGTTAAATCCACTTCATTCTGGAGCTCATAGATTGGACAACAGTAGGTTCCTGCCCTCCTAGTATAGAGTAAATGTAAATAGTAAATAGTAACTCTTTCTCTTTTGGCTAGAAACCCCGAGGGTCTTCCCCTCCCAGGTTGATTTATTATTATCATTATTATTATTAAAGGGGCCATCCCTTGCCTAACTTCTTAAAGAGGCCTATTCACTGAATGGGCATTACCTCACTCAAAGTGAGAACCTCCGCCTAATAGGGCCAGGGTCTCCCATTGCATTCTGGGCCATCTCCAGTGGTCCTGATGAATATCTGGCCACTGGATCCAGATGGCTCTGGGGAAGAAAGTGAGGCTGGTGACCTTGCACAGACCTCTCTCACTCAAATCAAAGTCAATTGCAAGTCATGTCACCATTTCCCTGATGTCATGGTCTAAAACCCAGATACAGCCTCTTTGAGTGCTATGCTAGTCACATATCCCTAGCACTGTGTGATGTACTGCTCCCTCTGTGGGGGAGGATAAAAGTGGTATGTGGAACAAATAAGCAAAAATTTTTTGAAAAACTATATTTTTTCTTTTAAAGACTGATAACTCTTGGGGGGCGGAGCCAAGATGGAAGCTGGGAAGCAGTGACTGGCGTGAGCTCCCCACCAAGTTCCTCCAAAAACCTATAAAACAATGGCTCTGAACCAATTTTAGAGCTGCAGAACCCACAAAGTGGCAGAGGGAAGCAGGGCTCCA
>CM053624.1:176689742-176739904 GCA_028646595.1 Phalanger gymnotis | reverse complement strand
TATACATAATGATATCCATGGGGCCCATGTTGAATTGCTTGACTTCTTAGGGAGGGTGGATGGGAAGGGAACAAGGGAGAGGGGAAGGGAACAGGGGAGAGAGGAAGGGAAAGGGGGATGGGAAGGGAATGGGGCGACGGAGGGAAGGGCAGACTGGGGAACAGGGCAACCAGAATGTACGCCATCTTGGAGTGGGGGCGGGGAGGAAATGGGGAGAAAATTTGTAATTCAAATGCCTGTGAAAATCAATGCTGAAAACCAAACATGTCAAAAATAAATTAAAAAAAAAAAGACTGATAACTCTTATTGAATTCGATCAACATAGTGAGGGAAGGAAGCTAAAGGAACAAAACTAAAATGGGAGAAGGGGCAGATCACAACTAAGGATGAGACAATAAAATTTAAACCTATATGGAAAAAATGAACATTTTTTTCAGATAAAATGTGAGTTTATTTAAGAGTATATAAAGTAAATACAGCTTGCTGCTGTTTGTTTTCTAATTGCTCACAGATTGGCTTTTAATCAACTATCTTTTCTTCTAGTTGTCAGAGCTGAAACTCCTATAAACACCTAATTTGAGTCACCATTAAAGAAGTGGTCAGTTATTTCTTAGAACAGATGTTTTCTATGTGCATGACCTTCTGTGCTTGTCCTCAAACCCCACCCTACCCTAGAAAGGCCTTGGGAAAACATTTCCAATTGATTGGAGGGTTATCTGAGACTCATTTCCATTCATACAGGCACATTATTGTTAATCATTACCGATGATACCCTTTGGGCCTTTTCCTCTAGATCATGGGAGGTGTGGGAGGGGAGGGAATGAGGACAATCTGTAAATTAAGTGAAGTAGAACTTTCTCTGTCCAAACATGAATAGAAAAAGAAGTCGTTTTGTATAAGTATCTCTTCCAGATCTATAAGTGTGAAGTACCATTTCTTAGTTTTAAATTACAAGATAGACTTTTCTGCTCTGGGGCTTAGGGAAGAAATCTTCACATTATAGTGTGATCGCATAGTAGGTAGTTTCCATTGTTTCAGATCCTGTGTTCAGCCAAGATGGCATATGGATGACTTGTAGTTGAAGAAAAAGCCATGAATAATTTGAAATTGATTAAAGGGTAAATGAACTTTCTTATTCAAATCCTTTTACTTCCTTATTTTATAAAGAAGATCCCAGACTCGATTTCAGAGTTAGTGTCTCAAGCCCTTTTTATTATTATTATTATTATATTAGAGAGGGTGAAGGACTTTTCCCTTCCCTTTGTGAGAAGCAGACACACCCCCTTAGTAAGGGAGAGTGAGTGCAGTACAGAAGCAACATTAATTATTTATTATAATTATCATAACGCCTCCCTTCTGGATTAAGATTGGTCCTGAGCCAGGTTACACTCTTCCTTATACACCCATCCCATGTAACTCTTTGATATGGTCCCCAACCCTGGTCATACATCCCATGTTCATTTAATGATGTCATAATCCTATGTGGGGCAGGGAGGGTAGTATGCACTAGGTGCATTACGCATGCTCAGTTCCCAGACTGTAGCTGGCCCGACTTTAGCCCTGACCCGTTTGAGCCAGTTTGTGGTTTCTGAGCCCCTTCCCTCCCCTGTTGATAAGGTCAAGACTTTTATCCCAGCAGCCTCCAAGTTGTCTTGAGGTTGGGGCCCCATGGCTCTAACTGTGTGCAAACTGATGTGTGTGTGTGTGTGTGTGTGTATCTCACACTTATTACTGCTTCACTAATACTTCCCACGGAAGAAACTTTCCTTTGGGTTGAAGGAGTACTTAATTAAAAATCACTTTATTGCTAAAAAAATTTACCTGAGCCTTGAGCAAACTGAAATCTTTTCGCTGCTGGGGGCCTTGCCTCCCTGTTGACCACGGCTGACTGAGCAAGGCGCGCTGCTTTATGAAGGCTGGATGGCTGTGGCAGTTTCCTCAGCCTCCATCTCCTCGTCCTCTTCCTGCTGCTCCCTCCTTTCTTCCAGTATTCTGCCTTCCTCCCTTCTCTTCTCCCACCTCAGGGCGCAGCCTGGAAGGGTGAGACCAGCCAAAGCCAAGCACGGAGCCAAGCTCAGGAAGGAGAAGCGAGGCAGAGGTGGCAAGGCAGGGCAGGCCCTGGCCCAGGCAGTGGAGGCCTTGAGGGGCCGCGACCCTGCTGGCACAGCCCCCGCCCCCAAGAGCGCCCTGGTGGGCTTGCTTGTGGCCCCCAAAACTGAACATTTTAAAATGAATTTTTTAATAAAAATATGAACCTCCTAAATTAGCAATGCAAGAAACATATAATCTAAACAACCTAATTTCAAAAGAAAATTTCAACAAAGCATAACTAAAGTGCTGTAGAAGAACTGATCAGGACAAGATAGACTTGGAAATGAATGCTATCAAATATTTCAAGAAGGAGTAATTCTATGTAGGGCCATGCTAGAGGCAGCTCCAACCAAGTGTGAAAGCTGATTGTTAAATATTCAGGGTAAGTATTTACAACTTTGATATTGACAATTGCTACAAATCAAGGCTTATTAGTAAATTATTACTATTAAATATATGATAATAAAATGATAATATATTATTAAATCAAGGATGCACTATTTTGTTAACTATCTAGACTTGAGAAAGTAATGGAAAAACTGTTGATAATACAGATTAAATATAAAAGTGTCTTGTGTGTACATTTTCCCTCAGAGAGCTGGTTGTTAAACATTTACCAGCTCACTGACAACTGTGGTTCCTGAAACGGTTTCAAAGATAGAGAAGGCACTTGTGGTAGGTGCAGTATCCAAGCCCATACCCACACCCCTCTACAAGTTAGGCTGGTTTTTCCTTAAAAGGTATTAAAACCATTCTGGAGACATGATTAGCTCAGACGACTAAAGGCTCAGGCTATTACCATCACTTCCTGGTCATCCTGACTGCAAACATTCTTGAGGGTCTGCGGGAATGCTTTGATGCATAGGTGGACTTCTGCCACTGACTACTTAAGAGGCAAGGGGAACTTGGCTCAGCTGAATCACTTGTGAATGACTTGAGGGTTTACCTTTCTTGAATATCCTTTTCCTTGTGTGCCTAAAGAGATCACCTTCTCCTAACTGTTGTGTAATTTGAATGTCTCTCTTGTTTTAGTATCAAATAGAAACTACCAAGTGACTTGTTTGAGTCAAGCCCAGCCCAAAAGAGCAGTGAACACTTTCTATGAAACAAGAATGATCCTGAGGCCCAACTCAGGGTAGATATGGCCAAGTCAAAGAACTACAAATGTTAACACTAATGAACACTGACCAAAAGCTACTAAAAATAAATTATAGCAATGTCTCAAAAAGATTACTTATTTTGACCAAAGTGGATTAATTTGATAATATAGGAATAATAAGCTTCTAACACTAATAAAAATATTAATTGATCAGTCATGTGATTATATCAGTAAGAAAAATCTCATCAAAAAGCTCATTCATATTAAAAATACTACAAAAGTATAAGAAGGGAAAGATTTTTCTTAAAACTTACTAAAGCATTAATTAAAAAACAAAAGCTAGTTTTGTTTCTCATGAAAATAATAGTAGAAATCTCCCCCAAAGGTCAATGGTGAATGAAGCAATAATGTCTATTCTCTCCATTATTATTGGGCATCACTCTAGAAATGGTATCTCTAACTATAACAAGAAAACAAGAAAAATAAATTACATGAATAAATACTGGGAAACAAGATATTGAAATATCTCTGCAGGTGATAGGATGATTTATGTAGAAAACCCCAGAGAATCAGCAAGAAACTTAATGGACTAACAAATAGCTTCAGCAAAGCATCAAGATATAAAATATCATTAAATATATGAAAATTAATCTACAAAGAGACAGAAAGCATTATCCAAATATCATTAAAAATTTTTTTTTGCAAAAATAAAGCAAGATCTAAACAATTGGAAAGGGACTCAATGTTAATGGTTTAGCCAGGATAATATAGTAAAGGTTCCAAAATATAGTTAGCATAATATGAATCCAAATGTAAATGGGATATTTGATGGAAGTGGGCCAAATAACAAAATTCATTTGGAAAAATGTCAAGGCTATCAAGGGAATTAATGCAAAAAAATATGAATTTAGAAGACAATAACAGATTCCCCCAAAATATGAGAAAGCAGGGATTATCAAAAAGTTCTGGCATTAAATTGAAAATAGAAAACTGGTCAGAGGAATAGATTAGACGATTAAGATTTAGAGCTAAATGTACACAGAAGTCGAACACTGAATAAATCCCCATACATACTACTAGCAACAAAATTCATTATTCATCAAAAACTGATGGAAAACTTGGATTGCAGTTTTATGAAAAATACAATTAACCCAACATCTGGTACTCTATGGCCTGGTTCTATCCATACTATACTGAAGTCCCTGGCCTCTCTTCACTAGGTGAGATGCCACCCAGAGCAGAAACAAGCCCTGAAGGACTTAAATGCTTCATGGCTATAGTCACTGTGCTAATGGTTGTTTAAATGGCTCCCTCCATCTAGGACTGGCCCTAGCCATTCTCTACTTTAACGTTCAGCCATCTCACCACCTGTAAATGATGGTGAGTAGAAAGTGATTGCTGCAACATCTTCTCAGACAGTCATTCAGTCCACAAGCATTTATGATGCCCCTGATATATGTTAGACACTATACTAAGAACTGACAGAAAGAAAGACAAAAGAAATTCCCAGCCCTCAAGGAGTTCACAGTCTTATGGAAGAGATCATATGCAAACCATTAGGTACAAATGAAATATATACAGGATAAATTGAAGACAATCAACAGAGGGAGGGCATTAGAATTAAGGGGGGAGCAGAAAAGGGAGATTAAGAAAGGCTTTCTGTAGAAGGTGGGATTTTAACTGACACTTGAAGGAAGCCAGGGAATACAGGAGACAGAGATGGAGATGAAGGGAATGATAGGCATAGGGGATAGCCATTGAAAAGGCCCTATATTGAGAGATGGACTGATTAGGATGGTGGTTGTGTCAGAGGAGAGAAGGGGATCCATGGGAGAGATGTTTCACAGGTAGAACTGACAGGTGTTGGCAAGAGGTTGGATATGTGAGTCTGTCTGAGAGAGAATTAGGGGGTGAGGATTATACCTAGTTTTCAAAGGAGGATGAGTAGAAGGATGGTGGTACCCTTGATAGTATCTTTCTTTCTTTGAATTGCTGAAATGGTAGTTAAGTATATTTTTTTGATTTAGAAATGTAAGGATGATTGTTATAAAGGATATTATTGGTTAAGTTTATGATGAAATCATACTTAAATATAGTTATCACATAGCCTGTATCTTAGGGCTTCAGACATGAGAGAGAATGCATTTAGTTTTGGACATGTTGGGCATGAGATGTCTGTGGGAGAGACATTTTGAGATATGTAATAGATAGCTGAGTCTGGAATTTGGGAAAGAGGTTGCAGATGGGCCTCTCAAAGAGTTTAGCTCCAAATGGGAGGAGGGATATGTGATATTAGCTAGAGGGATGGACGTATCAGGGCACTATACCCAGAGAATTCCATGTCTGAAGGGAACAAGAGAGCCATACCTGGTAGGCAAAATATTTTGAAATTCATTGCTCTGAGAGTGAACGTGAAATATCTGTTCCTTAGTTGCCTAGTTATCTTTACCTCCTGTGGAGTAAATTAGTTGCTGCGTCATTGTTTCATATTTTAATTGGCTCTTTATGCTCAATTTGGAATCTTGTTGGTTTTAAGCATTTGCTTTGTGGTGAAAGAAAGCAAAACTGCCTTATACTTGATAACTACTTCTCACCTTGAATATCTTTTCTAAATGGAGCCCTCCCTTTGGGGAAGCCCTAGCCATAACTAAGATTCAAGAGATTTTCCACGTTGAGGGTATAATGAACCAAAGAGAATAAGGAAAAGCCTAATGATCTCTCTCGGTCTCAGACCTCCGGAAAAAAACAAGACCAAAAGAGCAATTAAACATTGATGTCCGCTAACTAAGATAATACCAAACAGCTTCAAAATGCTTAATTACCAAAACTCTTAATTACAATTTTGGTCATTTCTTTGGTTATTTGGTAAATAACAGAATGATGAGTGTTCCTTCATGTGCAACAATTTTTATGTTGCTGAACTGAGGGCTTAGCTTTTTTGTTGTTTATTTTGTTTGTTTGTTTGTTTTTCTTATGGAAATAATAATTTTTCAAAAGATTGAAAGATCCAAAACACAATTTTTACCTTCTCTCATGTTTTGAATTTTAATGGGTCAGTTAGGTAATTTTTTTTGAGAAACAATTTATTGAAACTACTTAGGGGTTTAATTTGACTACATGAAAAGCCATTTTATGTGATATTCTTCCTATCTTTCAAAATTTCATTTCCTTGGCCTCTGTGAAGACTTCCTTGATCCCTGCCCAAGTTGCTATTATCCTTCTCTTCTCTGAAAAACCATGGCACTTTGTTTTTAACTCTCTTTCGTACATGTTATAGATTATGTTTTATAGCCATTTGTGTATTTGTCTTATTTCCCCCAACTTAACTGCAAGCCCCTTGAGGGCAAAGTTAGTTAGATACTAACTATTAGGGCTTTCAAATATATTTTACTCTGTGCTACTCATTTTACAGATGAGGAAACCTGAGATGAAAGAGAGATGTAGGAATGTGTTCATGTCCACACATATAATGGTAAATCATAATTTGAATCCAGATCCTTAGTGTTTTGCTCAATTTGGCATCCGCGGCCATATACAAGGCAATTAATAAACATTTGTTGAATTGAATTGAAATCATCACAAGTTTCCTGACTATTGGTCCTCAAGATGTCATCACTCAGCAATCATTTCTTTGAAATGTCAACATTCTACTGGCTTAGCAGTGCAGTCATTTAATAGGACCCAGGATCCTTCTTTGGATTGTTCTTGGACTTGCATTTTTCTATTTGATCAGATAGAGTCAAAACTTTAGACTTTTTTATCTTCTAGGTGAAGCCTAATGCAGCATATACTTCTACTTACAAGTCACTATATCATTTGTAAGATTAATTTAGAAAATGGAGAGTCATATGGCCATCAAAGTCACATCTGGGTGATCTGATCTCGAAGCAACTTCTTGTTTTATAGTTCTTACATTTTGTCATATATGTGTATATGTGCATATGTATGCATGCTATAAATATATGCACATATTTACATATATATACATATACGCAGGCACACACAAACACACATAGACACATATCTATCCCCACTTAATTGTAGACTTCTTTGGGGGGGATGGGAAGCCAAAGGGATAAAAAAGTCAAAGTCAAAGGGATAAAATAAAACATGCACAGCAGAGAACAAAAGAAAACTTACAAGGAAACAAAGATGGGCAGATCTCAACAAAATGAGTGGTATTTATTATATATGCTTTCTTCAAATGGAAATTTATTGCTGTACATTTTGAATCTTCTCTCACTGTGGTGTGTAAATGATAATGCTTTTTTCCCCTATTTCTTATTTTGCATTATTTTAGTTTTAGTATTAAAGTTTGTTTCTTTTTTCTTTTCTTATTTTATATTTAATTATTAAAAATATTACAAATGAAAATAAATAAATGGTCACACATCTGTGTTGTAGACATTATACTTCAAATGCTCCAGGAACTGTTAAGTTAATGTTTGGTGCCCATTTTATAGAGCTAGTTTTTGGAGATAGGTCTAAAACCTGTCATATAGGACAACTGCATTATATTAATACTCTTCTGATGTATTCCACATATGTTAGTGGACATAATACTTCACATCTGGCTTTTTTCTCAGAAGCACGATCAGTGAAATTCTCATTAAGAAAAGTTTACCATTGGAGCAAAAAAGATTCATAAAATGGGAACATTGAAAACATCATTAGCTGCAGGGTCAGAGATAAGCAGAGTCAGAGTAGGAAGGTCCCTGTGTGATACATAATCCTGGGCAAATTTTATAAGTTTTGAACCTGAGTTTCCTCAGCTGAAAATATGGGAAGTAATTATAGCTTACCTTTCTCCATTATAGTAGTCTGATGAGGATCAAATTAGACAAGGTGATAATACCTTTGAAGGGATTCTGTGAACATCAAAAGATTAAATAATAGAAAGGTATTATTATTACTAAGTCATCAGTATTTGAGGAAAAGATACCAGAATATCCCAAATATCTGAAATCTATCACCTCACTCTTACCCTTCACTCATTATACAGTACTAGAATCATCCCGTTTGGATTTATCTTGCAAATTCCTTAGATTGAAAACAGCAATACATTAATAATCACTAGGATAAAAGAACGAATTAGTCTAACATTGCTCTAAGATGCAGCAGGAGTATGTTAGAACTTTTGGGCCTGAGGAAGGCTTTGAGGAAAGGTTGGGAGATGATTTGGAGAGATTAGGACAAAGTAGGGTCTGGCAATGAGGGTGGAGGACATTCTGGGGCACTTGGCAGCCTCTGGGGAAAATGCTGAAAGGGAAATGAGAGGACACCAAAAACATACATTATTTAATTACAGCACCAGATGTCCTAGGGATACCTGGCCTGTTTAATCCTCTCTTTTGCCCTCTTCAAGGTCAGTCCCAATAAAGAAGCACAAATTTAAATAAATCACCATTTTACCTTAATCAAGGATCTGCACCTTAAGGAACACGTAGAACAAACAATCTTTCTTGGGACTATCCCAAAGATGCCAGCACAAAGTCTCCTCCAGAAGTAGAATGAAATGCCCCATTTGGAACAATCTTATATTGAAATATACATGGGTACTCACACATGCATACATTTTAAACAGGGATGGTCCTATGCTAAATTGTGAAGGATTTAGAGTTTGTCTTAAGGAAACCTCATCTTTCTACCCCTTTCCCCCACCTACATTTCCTTCTCACCTTTTTTCGTTGTGAAGGTGATGCCCAGTTGCTTTGTACCAGCTCAGGGACAGTTATTAAGCTTCACACCCAAGTTTGCCCTCCTAGACAAAATCCCAGGCTAGATAATATATTGCCCAGATTGCATTATACATTTCTCCCTTTTCATCCAGCAAATTTTACATAACTGGCAACGCTTCGTTCTCAGAAACTGATTAATTAGAACAAATTCCTTTCAGATATGACTTGCTTCAGCTATTCGAAGTCTGCTCTCATTTAATAGGCACCTTCTGTTCTAGCCAGAAATCTTGAGGTTCTTCCCCTTCACATGGATTCTTTTGTGAAGGCATAGTAAGCCATCTTTTGCCTCATTGCTTATCTAGACTTAATCACTGAATGGCTTTTGACTTAGACAAAGTGAGACCTGAGAAAAACTTTAGCTTAAAAAAGTCAAGGTCTCCTACTGCATCTGGGGTCACTCCAGTGGTCCTGACCTATGACTGGCCCGGGGCTCTCATGACTCTGGAGCAGAGAGTGAGGCTGATGACTTTGCTCAGATCTGTTTCACTTAAATACAATTCACTTGCAAGTCAAGACGTTACCCTCCTGATGTCACTGGTCCTCTTTGATAATGAAGGTTGAACAACAATCAGTGTCTATAACCCAACTGAATAGATTAATATAATTATTTAATATACATACTTGATATGCTATTTATATATATTTATATATGGGCAGTGTATACACACGTGTGCATAAGCACAAATTACTGCAATAGTTACAATCTAAATACTGTGTTTCAATCGTCTTTTTAGATATGAAAGCCACCTGCTTGATTCCTAGCAGCTCAGGTAGCAAAGTTCAACTGGGGCAAAGTTCAACTGGGGCAAAGTTCAACTGGGCTAGTGGAACCTCTCCGAAGACATTGCTGTCCACTCTACACGAACCCTGTGGCCTCTTCCCCATTGACATATATCCTCGCAGAACAGCAGTTTCACCAGTAGAACGGTTTCAAGCTTCTGCTACCTCTGGCATGGCAGATGAGTTTTCAAGCCAATCAGAATAAGGAAAGTCTATTGCTAGCCAGTGAAAAGGGCTATGTCACACTCTGATAACAAAAATAAGGCATCACTTCCCTTGCTGTGTTGGTAAGCAAAGTGGGCTCTTAGCACTTAGTAATTCAGCATATTTCATTGAGCCTTACTAGGTGCTAAGCCCCAGGCCCAAACCCCTATTAGGTGTGGAACCTATGTGAGTGTGGATTGGTGACTGGGGTGGGGCCCAAGGTGGGGCTGGCTAAGGGGAGGTACTAACTCCAGAGCCATGCCAGTCTTGAGTCCTCCTAAGTGCTAAGCCCCAGGCTCTAACCTCTATTAGGTGTTAACCTAACCTATGTGGATGTGAACCTCCCAGGGTCCTAAGAGGAGGGGCTAACTCAAGAGCCAATCATAGCAGCCTAAGTTCTGGTCATTCAGATGATGTTTGATGACATCTGAAACCCTATAAGAAGAGAGGACAGAGCCATTTGCAGAAGGGCTCTCACTTGAGATGGTGTTGATGCAGAGACTATGGGCAGCTATAGCTAAGGGCCCTCCAGCTTGTAATCTGGATGCTGAGACTTTGTTGAACTCTGGTAACTATGTATTGGGATTTGAATCAGACAAGGTCTGTCTGTTGATGTTTGTAATTTGTAATTTGCTCTGAAGTTCAGGGTTCTGGCTTTTTCCCCTGAACTAAGTGAATGATATTTGTATGCTGAATTAAAGTAAGCTTGTCAACCCCTTAACCTTGCTTTCCTTAGTTAAGCAGATCAAAAGAACTTGTGCTTTGGCAGCTTTCTGGGTGCTGGCTGTTGGTGGATCTTACACCCCCACAACAGCTGCTAGCCAAATTGTGGAAACACTTGCAGATCTCAGAAAAACAGCACAGTGTTGGGTCATGTACTCTGCAATTTTTTCAACCTTTTTTTCCACACCTTTACAAGATACCATTGAGCAAGTTTTCTGCAAGCTTGGTTGGGTTTTCAGCCTATGTTCTTTTTGAAGAAGAAAAGAAAATGTTCTGTTGGATGCTCATCTCCCCATAATTCATGAGGCAGTGAGTTTCACAACTCCTTTTCTTCACACTTACTAGTAAAAGTCATTAGAGTTAAGATTATTTGAATCCTTTCCCCAGTATAATCCTTGATTTCCTTGCTAACAACTCTGAAACAATAAATAATGAATCATTTCCTTCCAATGAAAATTAAAGCAGAGTTTATTTTGTTTCCATACTTGAACAAGTTAATGTCAAAATCCTTTGCCATTGTTGCTTTTTCTTTTCTCTTTATGTGACATTCCCCCTCCACACATGCTCCATAGCTCATGGATTTTAGACAATATGTTATGAAGATGATGGGCTTTATTGCTGGAATTACAGATGAAATCATTTAGCAATTCAAGACCATTATACAAGCTTATGAAATGTCTTCAGTTACTTCAACAGCTGATTGAAGGTTCATGGTGATTGTAAGACTAGCCAAGAGAATGAACGACAAAAGTGACATTTGGATCTTTTTCTTCTTCACTGTCACCAACCAGACCTAAAATTGCAGACTGTTTTCTATAATTGTTTGTTTATAAGACATGTAGAAAATACCTAGAGAATGAACAAAATATGTTCGGCTTTTCATTTATCTCTTCTGCTCTTTGAGAATTGCCTTTTCTAATAATTAAGTCTGGCTGGCTGATTCCTTTTTTTTAAATTTATTTATATATTTTAAGTTTACAATTTTCAGTTACACAAGTTTTGAGTTCCAAATTTTCTTACCCTTCCTCTCTTCTCCCCTCTCCCCTTCCCCAAGATGGCATACAATGTGATACAGGCTCTACGTATACATTCATATTAAACATATTTTCGCATTAGTCATGTTGCATAGAATTAGAACCATTGGAATGAACTATGAGAAAGAAGGAAGAAAACAAAAAAGGGAAAGAGCAAATAGTATGCTTCAAACTGCATTCAGACTCTGGAATTCTTTGACTCCCAAATAGCTTCTCTGCTTTGACTCTTCCTGGTTTAGGTATTAGTACCATATTTCTGTCATAAAAAGAATTTAGCAGGACTCCTTCTTCACCTATTTTCCCAAATAGTCTTTTTAATATTGGAATAAATTATTCTTTAAATGTTTAATAGAGTTCCCTTGTAAATCCATCTGGACCTGCAGATTTTTTCCTAGGGAGTTCATTGATGGCTTGTTCAATTTCTTTTACTGAGATGGGGTAATTTAAAGTATTTTATCTCATCTTCTGTTAATATGGCAATTTATATTTTTGTAAATATTCATCCATTACCACAAGATTGCCAATTTATGGGCATACAGTTGGGCAAAATAGTTCCTAATTATTGTTTTAATTTCCTCTTTGGTAGTATTGAATTTAACCTTTTTTAAGGATTTATGTGGGTTTATTTTATATCCTGCAACTTTGCTAAAGTTATTTATTATTTTAAGTAGTTTTTTGCTTGATTTTCTAGGATTCTCTGATTAATCATCATATCATCTGCAAAGAATGATAACTTCATTTTTTCTTTGCCTATTCTAATTCCTTCAATTTCTTTTTCTTCTCTTATGGCTAACGCTAACATTTCAAGTACCACATCAAGTACCACATTGAATAATATGGGTGATAATAGGCCTCTTTGTTTCAATCCTGATCTCATTGGAAATGCATCTAGCTTATCCCCATTATACATAATGCTTGCTGACGGTTTTAGGTAGATGCTACTTTTGATTTTAAGGAAGACTCTATACCTATGCTTTCTAGTTTTTTAAATAGGAATGGGTGTTATATTTTGTCAAAAACTTTTTCTGCATCTACTGAAATAATCATATGGTTTCTGCTAGTTTTGTTGTTGATATGATCAATTATGCTGATAGTTTTCCTAATATTGAACCAGCCTTGCATTCCTGGAATAAATGCTACTTGGTCAGAGTGTATTATTCTTGTGATAAGTTGCTGCAATCTTTTTGCTAATAATTTATTTAAAGTTTTTGCATCAATATTCATTAGGAAAATTGGTCTGTAATTTTCTTTCTCTGTTGTGACTCTGGTTTAGGTGTTAGTACCATATTTGTGTCATAAAAAGAATGTGCTAGGACTCCTACTTCACCTAGTTCCCCAAATAGTCTGTAAATTATGGGAATGAATTGTTCTTTAAATGTTTGGCTCTGGACTTTTTTTCCTAGGGAGTTCATTGATGGCTTGCTCAATTTCTTTCTCTGAGATGGGGTGATTTAAGTGTTTTACTTCCTTTTCTGTTAATCTGGGCAATTTATATTTTGTAAATATTCATCCATTTCCCTCAGATTGTCACATTTATGGGCATACAATTGGGCAAAATAATTCTTAATTGTTGTTTTAATTTCTTCTTCTTTGGAGGTAAATTCACTCAAATTGACCAAAGGTTTATCAATTTTATTCGTTTTTTCATAAAACTACCACTTAGTTTTACTTATTAGCCCAATAGTTTTCTTGATTTCAATTTTATTAATTTCTCCTTTGGTTTTCAATGTTTCTAATTTGGTATTTAATTGGGGATTTTCAGTTTGTGCTTTTTCAGTTCTGTGCCCAATTCACTAATCTCTTTTTTTTTCTATTTTATTCATGTAAGCATTTAGAGATACAAATCTTCCCCTAAGACCTGCTTTTGCTATATCTCATAAGTTTTGGTATCTTGTCTCATTATTGTCATTCTCTTGAATGAAATTATTGTTTCTGTGATTTGTTCTTTGACCCACTCATTCTTTAGGATTAGATTATTTAGTTTCCAATAAAATTTTAGTTTATCTTTCCATGGTCCCTTATTACAAATAATTTTTATTGTATTATGATCTGAAAATAATGCATTGACCATTTCTGCCTTTCTGCACTGGATTGTGAAGTTTTTATGACCTAATACATGGTTAATTTTTGTGTATGTGCCATGTACTACTGAGAAGAAGGTATATTCCTTTCTATCCCCATTCAGTTTTCTCCAGAGGTCTATCATGTCTACCTTCTCTAAAATTCTATTCCCCTCTTTAACTTCTTTCTGGTTTATTTTGAGTTTCTATTCAAGTTCAGAAAGGGGGAAGTAGAGTCCCCTACTAGTATAGTTTTGCTGCCTATTTCTTCCTGTAACTCCTTTAACTTCTCCTCTAAGAATTTGGATACTATGCCACCTGGTGCATATATGTTAAGTAATGATATTACTTCATTGTCTATGGTGCCTTTTGGCGGGATATTGTTTCCTTCCTTACCTCTTTTAATTAGATCTTTCTTTGCTTTTGCTTTATCTGAGATTAGGATTGATACCCCTGCTTTTATTCTTTCAGCTGAAGCATAATATATTCTACTCCAGCCTTTTACCTTTACCCTGTGTGTATCCCCCTGTATCAAATGTGTTTCTTGTAAACAGCATATTATAGAATTATAGTTTTTAATCCATTCTATCTGCATCCATTTTATGGGAGAGTCCAATCCATTCACATTCACAGTTATGATTTCCTATTTCCATCCCCCATTTATGCTTTTATTTCTCCCTTCCACTCCTCAAAAGAGTTTTGCTTTTGACCACTACCTTCCTCAATTTTCCCTCCCTATTGACACCCTTCCCTTATCTTACCCTTTTCCCCTTGCTACTTCTTCCCTCCATTCTAACCACCACTCCCCTTTTTCTTTCCCCTTGCCCCTCCTACTGCCTGCAGAAGTTTGATTTCTATACTTATCATAGTATGTTATTCCCTCCTTGAACCAAACCGATGAAAATAAAACTCACACTTCTCTTCTCCCTCCCTTCTTTCCCTCTATTATTTTTTTGCCCCTTCATGTGATGTAATTTACCCTTTTCTACCTCCTCCTTACTTATTCTCCCAGAACAATCCCTATGTACCCCTTAATTATGTTTTTATGATCACATGAGTCACTTTATACTGACACCCTTAGTCTATGTATATCCCTTTTAATTGTTGTAATAACTGTACCATTCTCAAAATCATCATATATATATTATATACATGTAACATATATAAAATAATCCTATATTAGGATGTAAATAATTTGCCCTTATTGAATATCAAGGCTCCCCCACCACTGACCTTTTTATGTCTCTCTTGGGTTTTGTATTTAAAGATCAAATTTTCCATTGAGTTCTGGCTTTTTCATCAAGAAGTTCAGGAACTCCCTTATTTTGTTGAATTTCCATCTCCTCACCTGAAAAATTATGTCAATTTTGCTGGATAGTTGATCCTTGGTTGTAGTCCATGCTTTTTTGTCTTACAGAATATCATATTCCAATTCTTCCTGTCTTTTAATGTAGAAACTACAAAGTCCTGCATGATCCTGACTGTAGCTCTGCTATATTTGAATTGTTTCTTTCTGGTTCCTTTTAGTTTTTCATCCTTGACCTGAAAATTCTGGAATTTGGCTACAATATTCTTTGGAGTTTTCATTTTGAGATCTCTTCAAAGATGGATTCTTTCAATCATTATTTTATCCTCTGCTTCTAGGTCCTTGAGGCAGTTTTCCTTGTGATTTTTGGAATATAATGTCCAGGCTCTTTTATTCAGCATGGCTTTCTATTAGACCAATAATTCTTAGATTATCTCTCCTGCATCTATTTTCCAGGTGAGTCATTTTTCCAATCAAATATTTCAGATTTTCTTCTATTTTTTCATCCTTTAGATATTGTTTGACTGATTCTTCATGCCTCATACAGTCATTAGCTTTTTCTTTCCCAATTCTAATTTTTAATGAATTGTTTTCTTCATTTAGCTTCTCTACCTCATTTTCCATTTATTTAATTTTACTTTTCAAGGAGTCATTTTCTCCAATTAGATTCTGTTACTCCTTAACCATTTTGCCAGTTTTGCTTTTTAAAGATTTGTTCTCATCAGTGAATTGTTTTTTTTTCCATTTTTTTCTTTCACCTCTCTAACTTGCTTTTTAAAATCCTCCTTGAGCTCTTCCAGGAATGCTTTTTGGGCTCGATACAAATCCACATTCCCTTTTGAGGTTTCAGATGTGGTTATATTGTCAATGCTGTCCTCTTCTGAATTTGAATTTTGATCTTCCCTGTCTCCATAATAAGAGTCAATATTTCTTTGTTTTCTGGATTGCTTCTTCATGGTGCTTGTGTTTTTCCTGGTTTTTAAAGTGGATTTCAGCTTCTATGGCTCAGGGGGCTCTGCCTCAAACTTCTTATGCAACATTGTGGGCCTGGTTACCAGCTTTGTGTGCTGTGGCCTCTGGTTTTGTCAGCTATAGGCTACATAATGTTTCTGCTCACCTGGTCCTGAACTGGAACTAGCTGGTTTTTGAAGGTTGAGGCAAGATTGTTGTCTTTCTGAGTTCCTCTGGGTTATACTGAAGCTCCTGATATGAGGTGTTGGGGAGGGATAGTCTGGCTGCTGGAAGTCTCCTTTTCCCCTGCAGATGTGCTACAGCATGGGTGGTCTCAGCAATTGTCTAAAGTGGTGTCTGCCACTTGCCCTGTCTGTGTGAAGGCACATCTGGGGTCCTGATGTTGATGCTTGCTGGCTCCACTCTGGGGCTCGGGGACTCTCAATGGTCTGCTGAGGTGGGGCTTGCTGGGACACCTCTCTTCCTGCACTAGTTTCCTTCTGCCACCACAAGAAGGGCCTGTTTCCTCAGGCTCCTGAGCTAATAGGCTACCGAATCTCCACTTCTGGCTCCTCTATTCCAGGGTTTCTCTAAGGTCAGTATTCTCTGGGTGAGGAAGGGATGGATGAGAGTTGTTTTACCTGGCCATCATGGCTCCTAGAAGTTCAAGAAATCAAGTTTCAAACCTTTGTACTGTATGTTGAAAGTCTCAGGAGTAGCTGCTGCTGCAGTGCTGCTGTCTCTGGCTCTAGCTTCCTTTCGTAGGCTGAGAGGCATGGGGATCACAATTCAGCCTTGGGCCTGCTCCTGCTCCCACTCAGGTATGATTTAGTTCCACATGCCCAGGGCTTTCCAAGCCTGGTTTGCTGGCTGGGTTCTGCTGCAGCTTCCGTTCTAGTGTGGTCAGGTGCAGTTCAGCCTGCCCAGTGCTCTCCCAGCCCACAGATCTGTCCTGTTGACCCTGTGGACTCTCCTGGCTTGGAAATCTGCTACTCTCACTCTCTTGGTGGCTTCTATCTCTCTCAAATCTGCTTAGATTCACTTTTTTAGAGGTGTCTGACAGAATTTGAAAGAGAGCTCCGGTAAGTCCCTGCTTTCACACTGCCATCTTAGCTCTGCCCCCAGTCAATCGCCATTCAATTTTCTCCAGAGGTCTACATAACTTTTCTAAAATTCTATTCACCTCCTTAACTTCTTTTTTTTTGTTTTGTAGTTAGATTTATCTAGTTCAGAGAGGGGGAGGTTGAGGTTCCCTAGTAGTTTGATTTTGCTGTCAGCTCCCTTAACTTATCCTCTAAGAGTTTGGATGCTATACCACTTGGCACAATATGTTTATTAAAGATCCTGCTTAATTTTCTATTGTGTTTTTTAGCAGGATATAGTTTCTTTACTTATCTGTTTTAATTAGATCCATTTTTTCCTTTTGTTTTGTCTGGGATTAGCCTTGCTACCCCTGCTTTTTGTTTTATTTCAGCTGAAGCATAATATGTTTTACTCTAGTCTTTTTCCTTTCCCCTTTGTGTATCCCTGTGTCAAATGTGTTTCTTCTGAACAACATATTGTAGGATTATTATTTTTAATCTGTTCTGCTATAAGCTTCTGTTTTATGGGAGAGTTCATCTAATTCACATTCATAGTTATGATTGCGATATGATTATGATATTTGTCTCTTTCTCTCCATGTTATCCCTACCACCTGTTTATGCTTTTCTGTATGCTTTCTCCCTTTCCCTCCTCAGAATAGTTTTGCTTTTGACCACCTTCCCCCTTAATCTGCCCTCCCTTCTAACAGTCCCGCTCACTTTTTTTAGTTTAACAAATTTTATTCAGAGTTTGTTTATTATTTTAGAAAATTTAGTACTTTCCTCACTCCCTTTCCTACCTCCAAAAATGCACCATGACCCTAATATTCTGAAATTTTGCTGTCCTCATCATTTATTATATCATTTCCTATCAGGATTCATATTTCTTTTCTTTTTTAAAAAAAGTAATTTATTTTTAGTTCTCAGCATTCATTTCCAAAAGATTTTGAGTTCTGAATTTTCTCCCCATCTCTCCCCTACCCACTACCCCAAGATGGCATACATTCTGATTACCCCTTTCCCCAGTCTGCCCTACTTTCTATCACACCACCCCACCTATCCTCTTACCCTTTACTTTCTTGTAGGGTAAGATAGATTTCTATACCCCATTGATGTATGTCTTATTTTCCAGTTGCATTTAAAAACGATTTTTAATTTTTTTAATTGAATTTCAGATTCTCTCCCCTCTTACTTCCTCTCTCACCCTGAGAGGGCAAGCAATTAAATATAGGTTATACATGTGTAGTTATGCAAAAGATTTCCATAATAGTGTAACAGCAAGGCAATAAAAAGAACATTGGCGATAATTGTGAATATGCCTATGTAGTTCTGTATCACAAAGTATGAGAGACTCTCCATATAGAAGGTAGTAGTAAAACATTCATTCAGGGAGGGGCAGAGTCAAGATGGCCACATGAAAACAGCTTCTTACAGGAGCTCTCTCACAAGTTCTGTAAGATTCCTATAAAAAAGTGAATTTGAGCAGATTTGAGAGAGTTAGAAACCGCGAGCAGTCTGAGTAGGGCAAAGTTCCCAGCCAGGAGAGTCTGAAAGGCCAAAGTAACGAATCTGTAGGCTTGGAGAGCACTCGGCATGCGGAGCTGCTACAGGTGGCACTAAAGTGGAAGTGGCCAGCCAGGAAACCTACGTGGGAGACAGGCTGGGAGAAAGTCAGGCACCCAAAACCAGCGGAGATCCCCAGGCCTCCCAACACAGGATGGCAATCTGTGGAAGCAACGAGAGGCAGCGCAGCTGTGAGACTTCAACTCCTGAGGCTTGCAGCCCAAAGGTATGAAACAGGGCTTCTTGAACTTCCGGGAGACATAATGGCCAGGTAAACGGCTCTAATCCCTCCCCTCCCCACCCAGAGAATTCCTCGGGGGGGAAAAAAAACCCGCTGGAATAGAGGAGACAGAAGTGGGGCTTCAGTGGCCAAGTAGTGGGAGTACCTGAGTCCCAGAGGGGCAGAGCCAGCAGGGGTCAACACCAGGAGCCCAGACATACTCTTGTTCCCCCAGGGGAAGTGCCAGACACCCAGCTCAAACAGCAAAGAGTTGAGACCATTGCTGAAGAGCAACAGTGCTGGAGAGCAACCCTAGGGGAAAAGGAGATTTCAGGCAGCCAGACCTCCCCCGCACCTCAGGAAACTGAAGGCTATAATTCACAAAGCCAACAACTAGACTCACAATCCCCAGAATAAGAAAGCTGGGACAGTGAGCCCTGAGCCCCAAAAGCAGAAATTCACTGTAAAGTCAGGAAAAAGCTAACCAATATGAAGAACACAAAAAAAAAAAAAAACCGAGGGCCATTGATTCTTTGTATGGAGACAGGCATGATCAAAATACCAATTTGGGAGAGGATAGCAATGACACTATACCCACATTTGATACCTCAAAAGGGAATATAAACTGGTCTCAAGCCCAAAAAGCTTTACTGGAAGAGCTAAAGGAGGATTTTAAAAACCCAATTAGGGAGGTAAAAGAAAAAATGGAAAAAAATCCACTGATGAAATCAAGTCCCTAAAGAATAATATTGGCGAAATGGCTATGGAGATTTAGAATCGAAATAGAGAAAATGACACCCTGAGAGGTAAAATCAACCAATTGGAAAAAGAGACTCAAAATCAAAATGAAGACAGTAACTCATTAAAAATTAGAGTTGAGCAAGTGGAAGCTAATGAATCTATGAGGCATCAAGAAGTAGTAAAACAAAATGTAAAGAATGAAAAAATAGAAAAAAAAACATTCATTCAGACACTAGATAACCATGTCCCATAACCAGACAATCTGTTCCCACAACCAGTCAGCCCATTTTATCATAATAGCAAGGAACTTAAAATACAGCATCACAACATGGAGCCTTGCCATTGCAAACGATTCGACTCCCTTCTGGGGTCTTCCAAAAAACAATCTCACAGTACAGCTATCAAAGTCTGCTCAGCTATCACAGGTCGACTTTCTCTATCTCAGCTCTAACTATCATGATGGCCAATAATAGCCATAACAGCTCTCTCTGCATTTCCTGTGTCACAACTTCCTTTTCCTCTCAGCAAGCTCCTCCCACCACATGTGACTTAGGCTTCTTGCGACATAAGCAAGTCACATGGCCTATTAATAGGTGGGAAAGATCTTCAAATCTAAATTGCTATTACAAATAGTCATATTTTGAAAGACTAATTGTATTTCCCTCCTTCCTAGCCTGCCCAATTTGTTCTATTTTCTCCTTTAACCCTGTCCCTTTTCAAAACTGTTTGCTTCCGATTATCCCCTCCCCCAATCTGCTCTCCTTTCTGTCATCCCCCCCTCCCTTATCCCCTTCCCTGGTACTTTCTTATAGGGTAAGATACCCAATTAAGTGTGTGTTTTATTCCTTCCTTAAGCCAAATCTTATGAGAGTAAGGTTGACTCATTCCCTTTTACTTCCCCCCTCTTTCTCTCCATTGTAACAGCTTTTTCTTGATTCTTTTATGTGAGATGTTACCCTGTTCTATTACTCCCTTTCTGCTTCTCCTAATATATGCTTCTCATACCCCTTAATTTCATTTTTTTTATATATTGTCCTTTCATGTTCAACTCACCCTGTGTCCTTTACCTATACATACACATACATATACACATACACATACACACATACATACGCATATATGTGTGTGTATATATATGTGTGTGTCTTTATATATATGTGTGTGTGTGTATGCAGGTATATATGTGTATTTCCTTCAACTACTCTAAAACTGAGAAAGGTCTCATGAGTTATAAATATCATCTTCCCATGTAGGAATGTAAACAGTTCAGCCTTAATAAGTCCCTTATGATTTCTCTTTCCTATTTACCTTGCCGTGCTTCTCTTGATTCTTGTATTTGAAAGTCACATTTTCTGTTCAGCTCATCAAGAATGCTTTCATTAAATGTCCATTTTACCCCCAAAGGAGTACACTCAGTTTTTCTGGGGTAGGCGATTTTTGGTTTTAATCCTAGCTCCACTGACCTCCACAATATCATATTCCAAGCCCATTGATCCCTCAATGTGGAAGCTGCTAGATCTTGTGTTTTCCTGAATGTGTTTCCACAATACTTGAATTATTTCTTTCTGGCTTCTTGCAATATTTTCTCCTTGACCCAGGGACTCTGGAATTTAGCGACATTATTCCTAGAAGTTTTCCTTTTGGGATTTTTTCAAGAGGTGGTCAGATTCTTTCAATTTCTATTTTGCCCTCTGGTTCTAGAATATCAGGCCAGTTTTCCTTGATAATTTTTTGAAAGATGATGTCTAGGCTCTTCTTTTTGATCACAGCTTTCAGGTAGTCCAGTAATTTTTAAATTGTCTCTCTTGGATCTATTTTTGAGGTCAGTGGTTTTTCCAATGAGATATTTCACATTATTTTCTATTTTTTCATCCTTTTGTTTCTGTTTTATAAAATGTCTTGATTTCTCATGAAGTCATTAGCTTCCATTGTAATTTTTTAGGAATTATTTTCCTGAGTGAGCTTTTGGACCTCCTTTTCCATTTTCCATTTGGCCAGTTCTGCCTTCTAAGGCATTCTTCTCCTCATTGCCTTTTTGGACCTCCTTTGCCATTTGGGTTAGTCTATTTTTAAAGGTGTTATTGTCTTCAGCACTTTTCGTGTCAACTTCAGCAAGCTGTTGACTCATTTTGTATGATCTTCTTGTATTACTCTCATTTCTCTTCTCAGTTTTTCCTCTACTTCTCTTATTGATTTCCGAAATCCTTTTTGAGCTCTTCCATGGCTTGAGACCATTTCATATTTTTCTTGGAGGCTTTCAATGTAAAAGCTTTGATTTTGTTGTCTTCCTCTGTGTGTGTGCTTTGATCTTCCTCATCAACAAGGACATAAGAAAATACCTTTTCACCAAGAAAGTAAGTTTCTATAGTATGATTTTTCCCCCTCTGCACATTTTCCCAATTTGACTTTTAAGTTGTTTGTTAAATGGAGGGTGTACTGTGCCAATTTTCAGGGGTTTTGTGCAGCTGTTTTCAGAGATATTTCTAGGGACCTGTAAATTTTCAGTTCTTCCAAAGTGGTGTGATCAAAGAAAAGATGCTTACTCCTCTCCTGGCCTGTTCTCTGCTCTGTAAGCAAGCACAAGCATTATTTTCTCCCTTGGAACTGTGAGGAGGACTTCCTCTCCACAAACTCTACCACGTCAGTGCTCCTCCTTGCCCCAGGACTGCCATCTAGGACTGTCACCATATCAGCTGCTTGATTCCCCCACCATCTGTAGACCAAAAACTCCAGAAGCAGCTGCTGCTTGTAGCAGTGAGATATGTGCCCTGGGGATGGGCTAGGGCTTGGGCCAGACCCCTCTCCCCTCTCACCCAGATGAGAGACCTTTCCCACTGACCTTCAAAGCTATCTTTGGTGTTTGTGGGTTGAGATGTCTGGAAACTGGCACAGGTGCCAGTGATTCAGTGCCCTGACACCTACTCTAGCCCCATCTCTGCCAGTGCTGCCCATACTGAACTGTGCTCAGCTTGGAGCACAGTATAATAGACCCTTCCTCTCAGTCTTCTAGATTGTCTTGGGCAGGAAATCTGTTTCACCATCTCATTTTGGGGCTTCTGCTGGTGTAGAATTTGTTTAGAGTCATATTTTACAGATATTTTGCTGAGTCTGGGGGGAGAGCTTAAGCAGGTCCCTGCTTCTACTCTGCCATCTTGGCTCTACCCCATAATGTATTTATTTTCATCACTATTTTAAAATAATTTTTGAGTTCCAATTTTTCTCCCTACCTTTAACCCCTTCATCAACAATATTTTTATAGATAACAATAAAGAGAAATTTTAAATGATGTTGTTCATTCATTTCTGACTCTTTGTAACCCCATTTGGGGGTGATGTGAAAGTAAGCAATTCAACATCAACTGTACATGTGAAATAATGCAAAACATATTTCCCATGTTGTAAAAAAAAAAAAGAAAAGAAAAGAAAAAGAAAGTGAAAAAAAAAGTATGCTCCAAGGCGCACTTCGAGTTCCTCAATTCTCTCTCTGGTGGTAGATGGCATTTTTCTTCAGAAGTCCTTTGGAATTGTCATGAATCACTGTATTGACCAGAGTAGCTAAGTCTTTCACAGTTGATCTTCATTACAATATTACTGTTAATGTGTACAATGGTCTCCTGGTTTTGTTCACTTTACTAGGCCTTCCCAAGTTTTTCTGAAACTATCCCTCATACACCACAGACTTCTTCAGCTATTCCCTGATTGTTGGGCATTTCAATTTCTAATTCATTGCTCCCAGAAAAATAACTGCTGTAAATATTTTTGTACATGTAGGTCCTTTCCCTTTTGATGAAGGATCTTTTTAATACATTACTAAGGTATCTTTGATTAATTGTCATATTAAACTGATACCTTGGCCAAGTCTAGAACCTGGGATACTGGCAAGAGAATTCTCAACAATTACTGTGAAGCCCTAAATGAGTAACTTTCGTATCTTAACTCTCTGATTATTTCTGAAGTCATTTGGAAAAATTCTCTTTCTATTAATACTGAGTTGGCAACTCTCCATTCATTCAAAAAGGTAAGGGAAAGGAGGCTGTCAGATCCATACTAGGGTCAGGATACATAAATGTTAATTATACTTCATGGGAGACTAATCCAAACTGAGAAAACTGGTTCTTAACTAATTCTCTGTCACTAACCCCCATGCCCCCATGGGTGAGGGGGAGGGGAGGAAAACGTTGTCTGTGAATACCTTTATTTTTCTCTTTTATTTTAAACCAAGGGTCTTAATCTTGGTTCTTGGTCCTCCTAGATTTGATTTCAAGGGGTCTCTGAACTTGAAAGGGGGAAAAAGTTACATTTTAATTTTCATTAACGTCTAACGGAAATATAGCATTTCATTGTAAAAACCACAACAAACTACAGTAGCATTAGTAGTACCTGTGACTTTGTCCCCAGTAATAAGATCTGGAATTCCTGTGGCTGGGAAACCCTGTACCTCCCCCATAACCATGGGATAGTCTTTTGATTCCAAAGGAAGAGCCCAAAGATCTCCAGATTGATTGTAGTTAATAGTTTCATCAATCATTATGAGTACTTACAAACAGGGGCAATCTTCAGTGTCGGGTGGTAGCCAGACAGATCAGTTGATTCCCACTAAGAGCCCCCAAAATACCTGTGGTAACTATAGAAAACAGATAAAGAGAAGAGGAGCTAAAGAGTCCATCTCTGATCAGTGGATATTTTTGGTTTTCTGCTTAGTAATGAGCTTGGGAATTAAGTGAATATTATCCCCAAACATAAGTTTATCAATCACGTATCAGTCATGATATTCTTATTATGGCTTTCATAGCTCATAGTATCTTGAGTTTTGACTCACTTGAGTTATGATTTTAAACAGGTCACCATATTCAGGCTTCCACCTTTCATACATTTTAAGTTTTTTTATAGTTTTTCATGCATTATTGTATCATATTACTCTTTTCCCAGTAGGAACCCTACAATCCACCTTTGTAAAGCTACCCATACACTTTTTCTGCATATCTTCCACAATGCCCCTGGGGCAGCTATATACTAGGGTGTTTTAGGGCCTTTTTAGGTACAGCCAGGTAAGCATACACTACACAAGCAATACAAGCAGAGATAGGAAACAACATGACCAATCAGAAAATTAATGCAGTTATTACAGTTTTCTTTCATGCCACTCCTGGGGAGGTGAAGGCAAAACCAATGACATTTAGGGATAATTGGGTAACCTGAATTTCTGAACTTAAAGCCAAATGAGTTTCTGAACTAGACAGGAGACAGAGATGGAGGAGAAGGGAATTATAGGCATAAGGGATGCCATTGAAAAGGCCATATATTGAGAGATGGACTGATTAGGATGGTGGCTATGTCAGAGGAGAGAGGGGCATCTATAGGAAAGATGTTTCACAGGGAAAACTGACAGGTGGTGACAAATGGTTGGCCATAGGAGTCAGGTGAGAGAGAATTAGGAGCTGAGGATGATAACCTAGGTTTCAAAACATGATGAGTACCCTTGATAGTATATTTCTTTTAATTGTTGAAATGGTAGTTAAGTACATTTCTGTGATGCAGTAATGTAGGGATGATTGCTATGAAGTATATTATTGTTTACTCTTTGTTATGCAGTTATCTTTAAATATAGTTATGACATAGCATAAACTGTATCATAGGTCTTTGGAAATGAGAAAGAATGAATTGAGTTTTGGACATGTTAAGTGTGAGATGTCTGCTGGACAGACATTTTGAGCCATGCAAGAGATATCTGAATCTAGAATTGGAGAGGAAGGTTGTAGATGTCCTTCTCAGGGAGTTTAGCTGCAAAAGGAAGGAGTGATATGTGATATTAGCTAGGGGGATGGGTATAATATGGCAGTATCCGTAGGAGCACTCTATGTCTGATGGGGACAAAAGAGCCATATCAAGTAGCTAGAAATTTTGAATTTCATTGCTCTAAGACTGAAAGTTAAATATGTTCCTTAATTGCATAGTTATTTTTACCTCCTGTGGAGTAAATTAGTTGCTAGGTCATTGTTTCCTATTTTAATTCTCTGTTCATGTTCAATTTTGAATCTTGTTGGTTTAAGCATTTGCTTTGTGGTGAAGGAAGGAAAGTGTATCAGTAATTAAGGTGGGACTTTTTGCTGTTCTCCTGTTAAGTGCCTTTAACGATTCTGGCCTTTGTTTGAATGGGGCAGGTAAAATGGGATCTTTTTGTCTTGGAGTGTTTCTCAGCACTAAGACGTAATGGTAATAGGAGCAGGACTTTTTCTGTCTTCTCCTTTGGAATGCTGAGGAAGTTAAGTACCTTTGATGAATCTTGCCTTTTAAATGCAATGGCCTGCAAAATGGGGTAATCTACTATTCTTTATTTGTTTCTCAGCACTGAGGTAATCAAGTGCCCCAGGGCCCTGAGATGGGTATATAAGATCCAAAGGTGGCATTTGACATTTGGGGTTCTCAGTCACTGCAAGAATGGTGTGGGACTCCGGGCAAGCTGTTGTACCTGCCCCCTGGCTTTGCTAACCAAGACCCATTGGTTCTTTGGTAACTATGAGTTGTGATTTGATCTGTTTATGTTGTCTCTGTTTGTGATTTGTTTGTATTTGTTTTGAAGTTCAGGGTGCTGGCTTTTCTTCCTGAACTAAGTGAATAATATTTGTATGTTTAATTAAAGTGAGATTGTTAACCCATTAAAGTTACTAACCTCTGCTGGCAGCTCCTGTTGCCGGTCTTGTTGGGTCTTAAATCTCACAACAGTTACTAGTGGAATTGTTACAGCAGACAGAAATATCTGTCTTGTACTTGATAACTACTTCTCACACTGAGTATCTGTTCTAAATGGAACCCTCCCTTTGGGGAAACCCCAGACATGAGCCATACCTAAGATTCAAGAGATTTTCCAGGTTGAGGGTATAATGAACCAAAGAGAATGAGGAAAAGCCTAATGATCCCTCTTGGTCTCAGACTTCCCAAAAAACAGGATTAAAAGAGCAATTACACACTGATGACCACTAAATAAGATAATACCAAGCAGCTTCAAAACCTTTAATTACCAAAAATCTTAATTACAATGTTGGTCCTTCCTTGTTAATTTGTGTGCTCTTCATTTGTTTGGTTATTTGGTAAATAATGGAATGATGAGTGTTGGTGTGCAACAATTTTTATGTTGTCAAACTGAAGGCTTAGGTTTTTTGGTTTTTTATTTTGTTGCATTTGTTTTTTTCTAAGAGAAAAATTTTAAAAGGTAGACAAATCCAAAACATAATTTTCACTTGTTTTATGTTTTCAATTTTAATGGGTCAGTCATGTGTGGGACAGGGTTTTCAAATAATAGGAGAGACATCTTTAGGAGAAACAAAGCAAATTTATTTTACAAACCTTGCAAGATTTGGGCACACCTCCATAATGGAGGAGGTGAAGTAAAAGGGAACCTGCCGTAATTTATACTCTTAATGAAAAAGATTCCCACCCACCTCTATCCCTTCTCACCATAGGCTGGGAGGTGGGCTTACAGTCTAGGTGCGAAAACTAGGCAGAAGACCAAGGTTGATCTGGTCCATTCAAGTTTTCCCTATCAGAACTCAACTGCCAGGGTGGCGTTTGAAAGTCTAGGAGAAGAAATGGGGTGGGGGGGAGGAAAGACCTTCCTGGAGCAGAGAACAAATAGCTCACAGGAAGTTCATTATCTTCTAACATCTGAGAGAGAGAAGGGGAAGGGCATGCCCACAGCACCAGGCCCTGACCTTCCAGAATCACAAGGCCAAATCCCAAACCTCTCCTACTCCTTTAGATATACTCTGTAAAGTCTTCACAATTATCCATCCCATTCAGTTAGATGCTTTTTTTAAGGAAGAATTTATTGAAAATACTTAATTTGAGTACATGAAAAGCCATTATGTTGACTGGTATTCTTCTCATCTTTCAAAAATAAAATTCCACTTCCCCTATGAAGACTTCCTTGATCCCGCCAAGTTCCTATAATCCCTCTCTTCTCTAAATAGCCATGGCACTTTGTTTTCGACTCTCTTTGGCACATGTTATACTATGAGTTATATCCATTTGTGTATTTATCTTATTTTCCCTAACTTGATTACAATTTCTTGAGGGCAAAGAAACTTAAACGGAGAACTTGGAACTAGCAGAGGTCCCAAGCATATTCTGCCCTGTACTCCTCATTTTAGAGATGAAACATCAGCTGAAAGAGAGATGCAGCTATGTGTTCATGTTTACTTATGGTAAGTTAATCATAACTTGTTCTACTTTTCTCACTTGATTTTCTAAATCCTTTTTGATTTCTCCCATGGTCTGAGACCAATTCATATTTTTATTGGAGGTTTTTGATGTGGGCTGTTTGACTTTGTTGACTTCTGGCTGTATGTTTTGATCCTCTTTGTCACCAAAAAAGATTCTATAATCTGAGTCTTTTTACACTGCTTACTCATGTTCCCAGCCAACTACTTGACCCTTGAGCTTTCTTTCTGTCAGGGTCCTGTGCTGGTAAGCAAAATTGGCTCCTTAGCACTTAGTTCAACAGGTGCCCTTGAGGAGTTTGGCTTTTGTTTGCTTTGAGTGATTCAGCTATTTCATTGAATCTTGCTAAGTGCTAAGCCCCAAGCCCAAAGCCCTATTAGGTGTAAAACCTATGTGGGTGTGGATTGATGACTGAGGTGGGGCCCAAGGTGGGGGTGGCTAAGGGGAGGTGTTAACTCCAGAGCCATGCCCTGTTGGGTGTTGACCTAGTCTATGTGGATGTGAGTCTCCCAGGGGCCTAGGGGAAGGGGCCAACTGGGGAACCAATGGGCTCTGGTCATTCAGGTGGCACTTGATGATGCTAGGGGCTCAGCTGGGAGGAGGGCATCTCAGCATTGTCACTACTGCAGCAGCCAGGAAGCAGAGCATGGTCTTGGAACAAAGTGAGGGTGAAAAGTTCCCCCGCTGGTGCCTCAGCCTCTAGTAGCCTTTCGTAGACTGGGACGGAAGGAGGAGGTGAGGAGGCACCTCGAAGGCGAGCTCCCGGTGCTCGATCGCTGGGTCAGGGTTGGAGGCTGCGAGGAGAGGCGAGCCAAGAGACAGCTACAGCTGAAGCTGAAGATAAAGCCAAAGCCGAAGCAGGAGCTGCGAAAGCAGAGCCGACCCAGAAGCAGGGCCCACCTGTGTGTGGACCAGGGAGTGCTGAGCAAGGACTTGAGGCCAGTGGGTAATCTTCTTACCGGAGAGGGGAAGCATGAATATGATTTGGTTTAATACCATCATGTTTTTCTGTGGCTTCCTGGTTACTCTTGTGAGGCGGACTTATTGGGCCTGGAAGCTTTTGATCAAAATATCAAAACGGGGAGGCTGGTTCGTGGGTCTGTTACTGTGGAGCCTGAATAAGTGCTTTAATTCATCTGCCTTCTGCTTAGAGAATTCCTCATATCTTGCGGTTCTGAACCATTCAGACATATATATGATTCTCTTTGAAATTATAAATTCTGCCTTCTTAATACAGATCCTTGGACCGCTCTTTTCACAGCTACTTCTGTTCTGAGTCCTATGAACTCCACTCTTGGGCTGTGCTCTGGTCTGTGAGTTCAAGCACTCCTTTCTGTGTTGTACCTGCCAAGAGGACTCCCTCTCCACAGTAACTACAAACTCTGCCACACAAGTGCTGCTCCTCCCCCAAGAACTTCCAACCAGGACCATGACCCAGATCCAAGCAGGGCAAAGCAAGAGAACCCTGCTTCTGTGCCCACAAAGCACTCCCTGCACTCCCACTCTGATCTGCAGCTTGATTCCTCCCACCATGTGGACCAGGAACTCTGGAAGCATCTGATGCTGGAGCTCTGGAAGTAGCCACCCAAGCTTCCTGCTGCTGCTGGCCACTGGCCCCAGGGCTGTGACTGGACAGGACACTTCTTTCACCTAGATCCAGCAGTTTTCCCACTGACCTGCTCCTTCGTCTTTGGCGTTTGTGGGTTGAGAAGCCTGGTAACTGCTACAGCTCAATGATTTATGGCCCTGAGGCCTGCTTAGATGATCTACTCCACGCTTGGTCTGTCCTGGCACAGCTCATGTTGGGCTACACTCCACTCTCAGTACTGTGTGGATAGACCCTTCCCAGAGACCATCCAGGTGGTCCTTGGCTGCACACCTACTTCCCTGTGTTATTTTGTGGGTTCTGTAGCTCTGGAATTTGTTCAGAGCCCTTTTTTACATGTGTTAGGAGGGATTTGGTGGAGAGCTTAAGTGACTCCCTGTTTCCCAGCTGCCATCTTGGCTCTGCCCCCATCAATCATAATTTGAATGCAGATCCTTACTGTTTGACTCAATTTGGTATCTGCAGCCACATCTAGGTGATTAATAAATCTTTGTTGAATTCAACTGATTTGAAATCATTGCAAGTTTCTTGGCCATTGATCCTTGTGATATCATCACTAAACAACCGTTTCTTTCAAATGTCAACATTCTACTGGCATACCAATGCAGCCATTTAATAAGACACAGGACCCTTCTATGGATTGGTTTTGGGTTGTCATTTTTCTCATTTACCAGATAGAGTAAAAGCATTGGACTCCTTTATCTTGTTGATAAAGCATAGTATATCATATACATCTCCTTACCGGTTATTATATTAAGACTACTTTGGAAAAAAGGTAAGAGACATGTAGCCATCAAAATCACAGCTAGGTTATCAGATCTCCAAGAAGCTTCCTGTTTTACAAGTCTTATAGTCATACTATATATGTATATGTACGTATGTATGTATGTGTGTTGGTAAGCCAAATGGCTTTTGTTTTCTTTGAGTAATTCAGTGTATTTCATTAAGCCTTACTAGGTGCTAAGCCCCAGGCCCAAAGCCCTATTAGGTGGGGAACCTACGTGGGTGTGGATTGGTGACTGGGGTGGGAGCCGAGGTGGGGCTGGCTAAGGGGAGGTGTTAACTCCAGAGCCATGCCCTATTAGGTGTTAACCTAATCTGTGTAGATGTGAACCTCCCAGGGTCCTAAGGGGAGGGGCCAACTCGAGAACCAATAAGCTCTGGTCATTCCGACAATGAGGCTTGATGATGTCAAAAACTCTATAAGAGGAGAGAAGACAGCTTGAAGACTGATTTCTGTTGGAGCCAGAGACAACTACAGCCAGCCGAAGCTGAAGATAAAGCCGAAGCAGGAGCTGCAGTAGCAGAGCCAACCTGTGTGTGGACCGAGGAGCACTGAGCAAGGACTTGAGGCCAGTGGGTAATCTTCTTACCAGAGAGGGGAAGCATAAATGTGATTTGGTTTAATACCATCATGTTTTTCTGTGGCCTCCTGGTTACTCTTGTGAGGCGGACTTATTGGGCCTGGAAGCTTTTGATCAAAATATCAAAATGGGGATGCTGGTTAGTGGGTCTGTTACTTTGGAGCTTGAATAAATGCTTTAATTCTTCTGCCTTCTACTTAGAGAATTCCTTATATCCTGTGGTTCTGAACCATTCAGACATATATACGATTCTCTTTGAAATCATAAATTCTGCCTTCATAATACAGTATGTTATAAATATACGGACATACATACATATGGATGTAATATGTTTGTGTATACACAGAGACGCACACAATGTATGTGTATATATATATATATGTTCCTATATGTATTTATAGGTATAGATATAGATATGTATGTATTTGTATATATATATACGTATATATATATATATATATATATATATATATATATATTCCCAGTTGATTATAGTTTTCTTCAGTGGGGGATGGGGAGAAAGGGGGAAAAAAGATAAAGTAAAATATGCACAGCAGAGACAGAAGGAAAACTTACAAGTAAGTAATGAAATTATGGACAGATTTCAACACAAGCAGTAGTATTTTTTATATATGCTTTCTTCAAATGGAAATTTATTGCTGTACATATTCAATTCTCTTGCACTATCTGGTGTGCACATGACAATGCTTTTTTGTTCTTTTCTTATATTGTATTATTTTAGATTTAGTATTTAAGTTTGTTTCTGTTTTCTTTTATTTTGAATTCAAGTTTAATTTTTAAAAATATTACAAATGCACATTGTATCTGTGATGACTAACTTTGATGGATTTGGCTCTTATAAGCAATGAAAGGTTCTAAGACAATTCTAAAAATTCACGATGAAAAAAGTGATGCACATACAGAAAAAGAACTGTGGAGTGCAAATGCAAATTGAAGCAAACTATTTGTTCTCTTTGTTTTTTAATTTTTGTTGTTGTTTGTGTTTTGTTTCTTCTTTCTCCTGGTTCATTCCATTGGCTATAATTCTTCTTTACGATTTGACTATTGTGAAAATGTTTAGTGTGAAGGTATATGTAGAACCTGTATTGGATCACATGCCATCTTGGGTGGGGAGGGGGGAGGAGAAGGGGGAGAAAATTTGAAACTCAAACTCTTGAGGAAGTGAATGTTGTAAATTAAAAATAAATAAAGTTAAATTTTTTTTTAAAAACTAACAACCAATTCTCACATTGACTGGCTTATCACAAACAATAAAACAGCTTACGGAAACATGCATAACTTTTTAAAAATAGCATTTAGGCATGTTTTGGATGTTTCAAGTAACATGAACTATATTTCAAAAGACAGGTTTAAGCTGTTTTATGCAATTTTGTGTGTAAAATTTTCCAGAAGATACTTTCCCTTTAAATTTTGCTAAAATTAAGAAACATTTTAATATTGAGCTTTCATAAAATCAAAAAAATCTCTTCACATTACTTCATCTACCTAGTACCATAGGAAAAATTTAATAAACAAAGCCAGTAAGCAAAGTAAAATAATATTTAATAGCAGAAAAAATATTAGAAATAAAAATTGCCACACTTCTGTGCTATAGATAATATAATTCAAATTCTCCAAACTCTGTTCAGTTAATATTTGGAGTCCACATTATAGTACTAGTTTTTGGAGAAAGGACTGCCATATAGGAAAACAGTGATATTGGGTCTTTTCTGATATATTCAATATAATGTCCACGTATATTGACTTATAATGTCCACATCTGGGTTTTTTTTTGTTAGGAGCAAAATTGGTGAAACTTTTTTTGAGAAAAGTTTCCCTGGGGCAGCTAGGTGGCACAGTGAATAGAGCACTGACCTTGGAGTTAGGAGGACCTGAGTTCAAATGCGGCCTCAGACACGTGACACATGTACTAGCCATGTGACCTTGGGCAAGTCGCTTAACCCCAATGGCCCTGCCAAAAAGCAAAAAAAAAAAAAAAAAGAAAAAAAAAGAAAAGTTTCCCTTTGGAGCACAAAAGATTCATAAAATGGAAACACAGAAAACATCATCCACTATAGTGTCAGACCTAAGCAGAGGCAGAGTAGGAAGGTCCCTATATGATATACAACCTTGGGCAAATATTATAACTTTTGAGCCTCAGTTTCCTCAGCCAAAAGAAATAGGTAGTAATAATAGCTGCCCTCTCTCCATTATGACATTCTGATGAGGATCAAAATAGATAAGATAATAATACCTTTGAAGGAATTCTGTGAACTTCAAAAGATTAAGCAATAGAAAGGTATTATTATTATTAAGTCATCAGTGTTTGAGAGGCAGGTACCAGAAGACCCCAATTGGCTCAATGTCTCATCCTACTCTTACCCTTCACTCACTATACAGTACTAGAATCGTCCCTGTTGGATTCATCTTCCAAATTCCTTAGGTTGAGAACAATAATACATCAGTATTCATTAGCCCAATAGAAGTCATGAGTTGAGCAGTGTTCTAGGATAAAGCAAGAGTCTGTTAGAACTTTGGGGCCTGAGGAAGGCTTTGAGGAAATGTTGCAAGATAATCTGGAGAAATTAGGACAAAGTAGGGTCTGGCAATGAGGGTGGAGGGCATTCTGGGGCACTTGGTAGCCCCTGGGGAGAATGTGAAAAGGGAAATGAGAGGACATCAAAAATATCCATTGCTTAATTACAGCACCAAATGTCCTAGGGATACCTGGCCTGTTTAATCCTCTCTTTTGCCCTCTTCAAGGTCAGTCCCATTAAAAAAGCACAAATTTAAAGAAATCACTATTTTACTTTAATCAAGGATCCATACCTTAAGGAACACTTAGAGTAAAGAATCTTTCTTGGGACCATCCCAAAGAGGGCAACACAAAGTCCCCTCCAGAGTTAGAATTTAATGCCCCAGTTAGAACAATCCTATACTGAAATATACATGGGTACTCACACATGTACACATTTTAAACAGGGATGGTCCTATTCTAAGTTGTGAAGGAGGTCAAGTTTGTCTTAAGGAGACCTCTTCTTTCTAGCCCTCCCCCCACCACCTACATTCCTTTATCACCTTCTTTCCTTTTGAAGGTGATGCCCAGTTGCTCTCTTCCAGCTCAGGGATTGTCATGAAGCTTAACAACCAAGTATACCCTTTTTTTCGTTAGGAGCAAAATTGGTGAAACTTTTTTTGAGAAAAGTTTCCCTGGGGCAGCTAGGTGGCACAGTGAATAGAGCACTGACCTTGGAGTTAGGAGGACCTGAGTTCAAATGCGGCCTCAGACACGTGACACATGTACTAGCCATGTGACCTTGGGCAAGTCTAGGTTACCCCAGATTATATTATACATTTCTCCCTTCTCATCAAGAAAATTTTACATGACTGGCTAGGTTTTGTTCTCAGGAACTGATTAATGACAACAAAGATGAGAATGACTGATGCTATTCCTTTCAGATATCATTGTTTCAGCTATAAAGGCCTACCCTCATGTAATGGGCACCTTCTGTTCAGGCTAGATATCCTGAGAGTCTTCCACTCACAAATGGCTTATTTGTAAAGGCATAGTAGGTCATCCATTGCCTCATTGCTTAACTAGCCTTAATCACTGAATTGGGTGTTGCCTCAGACAAACTGAGACCTGGGAAAATCTTTAACTTAAAAAGGGCAAGGTCTCCCACTGCATCTGGGCCACTTCCAGGGGTCCTAACATATGTTTTGTCCAGAACTCTGATGCCTCTGAAAGAATGGGGCTGATGACTTTGGGCAACTCTGTCTCCCTTAAATCTACTTCACTTAAAAGTCAAGAAACCCCCTCCTGATGTCACTGGTCCTATTTGATAATGAAGGATGAACAACAATCAAAACCTATAATGCAATTGCATGGGCTAATATAACAATTTAATATATAAGATTCATATATTACATTATTTTTATATGGGCAGGTAGGTGGCACAGTACATATAAATATAGTGTGTTATATATATATATATATTACATATATACACACATATATATTGTGTGTATATGTACATATGTATATATACATACATATATGTGTGTATAAAGAGAAGTTATTGCAACAGTTACAATATAAACATTGTTTCTTGATCATCATTTTAGATAGAAAGCCCTCCTTCTTGACTCCTAGCAGCACAGGTAGCAACATTCAACTGGGACAGGTCCTAGGAGAACTTGCTCAGTAGTGAGAAAGAAACTACAGTGGAACCTCTCTGAAGACATTGCTGTTGAATCTACATGGACCTTGTGGCCTCTTCCCCATTGACATATATATTGGCTCTTCCACATATATCAGCCATACAAGGTATATCAGCAGTACATTCATGTAAAGTTTATGCTACATGCAACGTAGCAGATCAGGTTACAAGGCAATCAGTTTGGAGAATGTCTGTTGGTGGTAAAGGAATATGTCAAAACTGGAAAAGAAACATGAGACATATCTTGTCCCTCAAATCTCTGAAAAAATACAGATTGTTGGATGAGGTACTCTGAAATTCTTTCCACCTGCTTTCTACACACTTACAAGATATAACATTGTGCAATAATTATTTTTGCAACCGTGGTTGGGGTTTTAGCCTATATTCTCACAGAAAAAGAAAAGAAAATGTTCTGTTGGATGTCCATCTACCCATAATTGATGAGGCAGTAGGTTTCAAAACTCCTTTTCTTCACGCATACTGGTAAAAGCCACTAGAGTTAAGTTTCTTTGAATCCTTTCCCCAATATAATCCTTGATTTCCTTTCTAACAGCTCTAGAGCAATTAAAAATTAAACATTTTCTCTCAATGAAAATTAAAGCAGAGTTCATTTTGATTCAATACTTATGACTCATTTTATGGCTGCCTCTAACTGTAGAAATAGGCAGTTAATACCGATTCATTTACCTCACCAATATATTCTATGGCTCACATTCTAAACAGACTGGCCAAGAACTCAATAACAAAGTGTCCTATTGGACAAGATGGAAGGAAAAGTTGGTAAGAAGGCTAAAAATGTGAACTCTGTTCCTCACCCTATTAAGCGTAAGGAAAGTGATTATTCTACTTGAAGGTTACCAGCTAATCAGATGTATTGTATGCATGTGTTCATTTACAAAAATTAGAAGTCAACCTAAAATATTGTGGATCTATTATTTAATCTAGGATTGTACTAGAAGAAAGAATACCAGTGTTAATGAAGTCTCTAGAAAGACATAACCTACAGATTTTATTCCCTACCTCTTGAAAAAGGACTGGATTAGGATTCCAGGAGATAAAAGTTTAAGGCCTGGTACTGTTAGTCATTTTCAATGTGACTTTGAATGCTTGCTTCCAGAAGAGATAATTGAGGAGAGATTGCATTATTGCCTAATTTGCCTAATTAAAACATTTAAATGTTTTCATCAGACAGTGGTGTTTACTTAATGCCAAAGGGAAGAATTAGGAAGCCACTAGGAGGCACCTTTTGAGATACTTCCTGACAATTAGAACTTTCAAAACAGTGGATTAATGTAGTGGTAGTGAGTTCGTGTCACTGGAAATCTTCAGGCAAAGTGTAGATGACCCCTTGGCAAGAATATGGTTGAAGGAAATTATGCTCGAGATAGGAATTAGATTTAATAACCTCTCAAGTCTTAATTCAATGTTTTTGGATCTTTCTTCATTTAGAGGCAGCCAATAAAGAGGAAAGAAGTCTTAGGAGACCTAGTTTAGAATCCCAATTCTGCTGCTGTGTGACTGTTCAAAAAATAGTGATCTCTAGGATTCCCAAAAGTTCTGTACATCAGACACCTTTGTTCAGGGATATAAATGAAACACTTTTTTTCCTCTTTCTCCCCCACCCCTTTTCCTCTTCTTCTTCTTCTTCTTCTTCTTCTTCTTCTTCTTCTCTCTCTCTCTCTCTCTCTCTCTCTCTCTCTCTCCCTCTCCCCTCCCCCATGTTTCTCTTGTATTTATATAAGAACCAGGTATAAACAAGCTAGATTCAGATACACTGGAAATAACAGAGGGTCTGTCCTAGCATAAGGAAATTGCAGGAAAGTCTTCTTGAAGGTAGAATTTTAGGTGGGATTTTAAGGAAGCAAGGGAAGTCAGGAAATGGCTATGAGGAAGGTGGGGATTCTGGCCATCAGGTGCAAACAGTGAAAATTCCCAGCACTGAGAAATGGAGTATCTTCTTTGAGGAACATTGAGGAAGCCAATGTCTTAGGAACTCAGAAGGAGAGCACTCCATACTTCCTTCCATTCTTGTTTCCTTCCTTCCTTTTTTTTCTTTCTTTCTTTTTTCATTCCTTCCTTTCTTCTATCCTTCCTCTTCTTCTTTCTTCTTCTTCTTCTTCTACTACTACTTCTTCCCCTTCTTCTTCCTCTTCTTTTTCTCCTCTTCTCCTTCTCTCTCCCCTCCTTCTCTCTTTTATCCAGTACACTTCAGAATGAATATATTCTCCTTTGTGTCGTAGACATCCCTGTAAAATTCTGTAAAATCCCTTTATTGTCAGTGTTATCTTCTGTTTATTCACATAAACAATTATTCATATAAATAAATAAACATATAAACAGCTTTTCTGAATTGGGATTTTTGTCAGAGTCAGGTTCTCCTCACTTTTGTACTCTCAGATGGTGGGATCTTGCTTCATTTTGATCTGTATTATCTGGGCTCCCACCTCTGGTTTGTACTACTGCTGATGTCTATGCTTAGAATGCTGGCAGGTAGATCTGAGTTCAAATTGGTTCTCAGACACTTATTAGTTGTGCGAGCCTAGTCAAGTCACTTGTCTTATTTGCCTCGTTTCCTATAATATCAATTAAAGTGGGACTTTCTTACTGTTTTAGAATGATAAATTAAGTGTATTTGATTGAGTCTTACTAGGTGCTAAACCCCAGGCCCAAACCACTATCCACGAGGTGCTTAGCCTGTGCGGTCATGAAGCCCTCAGGGTCCTAAGGGGTGTTGCTAAGACCAGAGCCAATAGTAGGCACCTAAGGTCTGGTCCCTCAGATGACATTTGATGATATCCAAAGACTGTATAAAAAGAAAGAACAGAGCTATTTGCAAGGGGCTCTCAATCTTGGAGGTGTGTTGATGTGGAGACACTGTGCAGGTGTAGTTAAGAGCCCTCCAGCTTGCAAACCTGGCTGTTGGGACTTTGTTAAACCCTAGTAACTCTGCATTGAGATTCGAGTCAGACAAGGTCTGTCTGTTTGTAATTTGCTTGTATTTGCTCTGAATTTCAGGGTACTGGCTTTTTCCCCTGAACTAAGTGAATGATATTTGTGTGTTGGATTGACATAAGATTATTAACCCCCTTAATGCTACTTTCCTTAGTAAAGCAGATCAAAAGAACCTGTGCTTCCAGCATTCTTGTTGTTGAGCTTGTGTTAGTTTTTCACCCCCACAGCAGCTGCTAGCTGAATTGTTGCAACAGTTCCTCATCTGTAATATGGGGAGACAGTGGAGAAGGAAGTGGCAAAACCCTCTAATGCCTTTGTCAAGAAACCCACATGGCCAAAATCTATGGGGTCAGTTAGTATTGGTCATGACTGAGTGATTGAACAACAGCAGCAGCAGCAGCAACAACAGACCGTTGAATTTTCTCAGAACCTGGGGAACTCAGGGCAAAGTGCTGCAAAGAGCCCCTAGAACATTTCAGATTGATTTTTAACAAACAAAACCATTTCACATAAATCCACCATGACTGCCACCTAATCTGATAAGACAATTTGTCCTCTGCTTTTGTGCTACACTACTTTCCTAAGAGGATATTGATTATCTGCTTTCTAGTACCAATATTGCTCATTACAATTTCATTAGGCTTTAATAGGCCTAGAATCTTGAAAACTGATAACTCTACAGAAATATGTTTTGGTTATTGAAATTTTTATTTCACTAAGTTTCTTGTGATCAGTTTATCTTCTTGCGATGGATATTTAACTGATAGCAGAATATTCTTTGTTGGCAAAGTATTCTTTCCTTTATTTGACATTAGGGGGAGCTCTTCTAGCAAAGGAAAAAGATCTCAACAACTTAGCAGAGAAATACATAAAAATGATGGTGATGATGATGATAATAAATATAATGATAATGACCATGAGCTATAATATGTTAAAATTTCCAATTAAATTAAATGGAAATTGAACAAAATGATCAAGCCACTTCATGTCTCTGGCCATGGTTTTCTCACCCTATTCTCTCAGTTTTTCTCTCCCTAAAGTCCTCTCCAGTTTTAAATCCTACCATTCCATGGAATGAAATGGGCCATGTCTACTAACCAAAATAATAAGAAATCTTCTATTGGTGAGCACTGTAGCTTAATGTCACTTCAAAATTTTATTGGATGTTAGACTAATTTTCCTCATATATATTTTTTACTGAAATTTTCACTTTTCTTGCTCCCCATAGATCTATCTAGGTAGACATATTTACTTGTAGGTCAAATTAAGTCAACCAGCATTCATTAAGTGGCAACTATAGGTCATTCACTTTGCTAAGCATGGAGTATTCAAAGAAAGGCTCAATACAACCCCCTGCCCTCAAGGAGCTCCCATTCTAATGCAGGAAATAACAAGAAAACAACTGTCAACACATAAGATAAATGTTTATTCTTGTTTCTCAGTAAGTGCTGAAAGTGATGGTAGGACTGTTTTTTGGGGACCATTAATAATGTGTGCTAACTCTGAAAATCTTTTCCACCCCTTAACAGGCCATGGGAACTGCTTACACAGGAAGCCTAAGTCAAGTGTGGTGGGAGGAGCTTCCTGAAAGGAAAAGGAAGTTATGTCGTAGGAAATGCAATGTCTGAGCCTTACTCTGATTGGATTTGGTTTAAGGAGGGAATAACATACTCTTTTAAGTATAAAATCAAACTTGCCCTATAGGCAGTAGAAAGGGAATGGGGAAAGAAAAAGGGATTAGAAGGGAGGGAAGAAGTAGTAAGGGAAAGGGTAAGATAAGGGAGGGAGGCTAATACAGAGGGAATATTTAGGGAGGTGGTAGTCAAAAGTAAAACTCTTTTGAAAGGAAGGAGAAGGGAGAAATAAAAGCATAAATGGGGGGGGAATAGGATGGAAAAAAAGACACAGACAGTAATCATAACTGTGAATGTGAATGGAATGAACTCTCCCATAAAATGAAGGCAGATAGCAGAACGGATTAAAAACCATAATCCTACAATATGTAGTTTACAAGAAACACATTTGAAACAGGGAGATACACACAGAGTCAAGGTAAAAGGCTAGAGAAGAATATATTATGCTTCAGATGACGTAAAAAAAAAAAGCAGGAGTAGCAATCCTAATCTCAGAGAAAGAAAAAGCAAAGACAGACCTAATTAAAAGAAATAAGTAAGGAAACTATATCCTGCCAAAAGGCATGACAGACAATGAAATAATATCATTACTTAACATAGAGGCATCAAGTGGTATAGCATCCAAATCCTTATAGAAGAAGTTAAGGGAGTTACAGGAAGAAATAGACAGAAAATTATACTAGTGGGGGACATCAACCTTTCCCTCTCTGAAATTGATAAGAGATAGAAAGAGAAATTCTGTTTAAAGTTACTGTAGACATTATACAATATTTGGGAGTCTACCTGCCAAAGAAACTATATGAACATAATTACAAAACACTTTTCACATGAATAAAATCAAAACAAATGGAAAAACATCAGTTGCTCATTATTAGGCTGAGCTAATACAATAAAAATGACAATTTTACCTAAATTACTTATTTAGTGCCATACCAATCAAACTACCAAAATTTATTTTACAGAACTAGATAAAATAGTAACAAAATTCATCTGGAAGAATAAAAGGTCTAGAACATCAAGGGAATTAACGAAAAGTAATGCTAGGGAAGGTGGCATAGCCATACCAGGTATTAAACTGTATTATAAAGCAGAAGTCATCAAAACTACTTGGAACTGGCTAAGAAACAGAGTGGTAGATCAGTGGAATAGGTTAGCTACACAAAATGCAGTAGTTAATGAATATAGTAATCTACTTTTTAATAAACCCAAAGAGGATAAGAACTCACTATTTCACAAAAACTGCTGGGAAAACTGAAAAATAGTATGGCAGAAACTGGGCATAAACCAATATCTTATACCAAAATAAAGTCAAAATGGATTCATGACTTAGGAAGAAAGGCTGATAATATAAGGAATTTTGGAGAGCGAGGAATAGTTTACCCGCCAGATTTATGGGAAAGGAAATGATTCATGACCAAACAAGAGATAGAGAGCATTACAAAATGAAAAATGGATAATTTTGATTGTTAAATTGAAAAGTTTTTGTACAAACAAAGTCAAATGCAACAAAGATTAGGAGGGAAGCAGAAAACAGCGAATCTACAAACAGTGTGTCTGATGAAGTCTTCATATCTAAAATATACAGGGAACTGAGTCAAATTTATAGGAATACAAGTCATTCTCCAATTGAGAAATGGTCATAGGATATGAGCAGGCAGTTTTCAGGGGAAGAAATTAAAGATAATCTGTAGGCATATGAAAAAATTCTCTAAATCAGTATTGATTAGAGCAATGTAAATCAAAACAACTCTGAGGTACCACATCTCTCCTGTCAGATTGGCTAACATGACAAAACAGGAATATGATAAATGCTGGAGAGGATGTAGGAAAATTGGAACACAGTTACATTGCTGGTGGAGTTGTGAACTGATCAGTCATTCTGGAGAGCAATTTGGAACTATGCCCAAAGGGCTATAAAAATGTGCATACCCTTTGACCCAGCAATACCACTTCTAGGGCTGTATCCCATAGCGATCACACGAGTGGGAAAGGGATCCGTATGTACAAAAATATTTATAGCAGCTCTTTTTGTGGCAGCAAAGAAGTGGAAATCAAGGGGATGCCCATCAATTGGGGAATGGCTGAACAAACTGTGGTATATGAATGTAATGGAATGCTGTTGTGCTATAAGAAATGAGGAGTAGACGGACTTCATTAAACCCTGGAAAGATTTGTATGAATTGATGCTGAGTGAGGGGAGCAGAACCAGGAGATCATTATACACAATTACAGACACATGGAATCTGTAAAGACTAACTTTAAGAGACCTGGCTCTTCTTATCAATACAAGGTTCAAAGACAGCTCCAAGAGACTCATGTTGGAAAAAGCTATGTGCATCCAGAGGAAGAATTATGGAGTCTGAATGCAGATTGAGGTAAACTCTTTGCTCTTTTTTTTCTTCTTTCTTGGTTTGGTTTTTCTAATGGTTCATCCCATTGGTTATAATTCTTCTTTACAACTGGACTATTATGTAAATAAGTTCAATGTGAAGGCATATGTAGAACCTATATCGGATTACATGCCACCTATGGAGGGGAGAAGAGAGGAAAGGGAGGGAGAGGAAATTTGGAACTTAGAAACTTGTGGAGCTTAGTGTTGTAAACTAAAAATAAAAAAAAATTAATTATAGAAAAGAACTCATCAGCAAAAACAAATGCTTTCTACCTACTGAGGGTGAACTGTTGATCTTTGCATACCAACTGAAGTATAATTTTCTAGCTTTCTTTTTTGTGTGACATTGCTAAAATGGAAATGCTTTGCAGTATTCCACATGTACAGTGATATATTTTTTGCATTGTCAGTGTGTCCTTGGCAAGGGGCAAGGGTGCAGGAGAGATCCCGGAGGGTGGGAGAGAATCTAGAATTTAAAAAGAAAAGAATATAAATATTTTTTAAAGAGATAGTTCTAGTGTCCAGGATAAGGGAAGATGATAGCTTCCCAGTAATCAAGCCAGGTTTTGAGCATTATGTTCAATTCTTGAGTGCCACAATATAGAAAGAATGAGCTGTAGAGCATCCAGAAGAAGGCAACCAGGATGATGAAGGAATGTAAGGTCATGATATTGAAGGATTAGGGGGAAGAACTAAAAAATTGTAACAGCTAATATTTACATAGTTCTTACTATGTGTCAGACAATGGGCTAAGTACATTATAATTATCTCATTTGTTCCTTACAAGAACTCTAGGAAGTGCTATTATCATGCCAATTTTACAGAGAAAACTGAGACAAATGGGTTATATGACTTGCTGAAGGTCACACAGCAAGCAAGCACCTGAGGGCAGACTTGAACTCAGGTTTTCCTGACTCTAGGTGCAGTGTTCTATCCATTTCTCCACCTAGCCGCCCCTAACTATATACGTACAGTCTGGAGATGAAAAGAGTGAGGGGAGCATGACAGGGGCACTCAGGACCAAGAGCAAAGGATGAAAATTTTAGAGGAGTAAATTTAGTCTTGATGTAAGAAAAAATTTCCTAATTTTTGTTGTACTCTTTCAGTAATGTCTGACTCTTCGTGACTCCACTTGGGCTTTTTTTTATAATCTATTTTTTATTTTTAGTCTACACACTCAGTTCCACAAATGAGGAAACTGAGACAAACAGGGTTCAATTACTTTCCCAGAGTCTCACAGCTAGTTAGCGTCTAAGGCCAGATTTTAATTCAGGAAGATGAGTCTTCCTTACTATAGGCCCAGCACTCTATCCATTGGCCCAACTACCTTCCCTTGCTTATGCTTAGAGATAACCAAAAGTGCAGTGGTACCTGAGCTGCCTCAAATGGTTATGGGTTCTTCCCCCTCACTGGAAGATTTCAAAGAAAGGCTGGATGACAACTAAAATTTTGTTGAGAAAGGATTCTTTTTCAGGTATGGGTTGGACTAGATGGTGTCCAAGGTCCCTTCCAACCTAGAGATTCAGTGATTTTGTTTCTGTGCTCTAGGTTTAATCATTCAAGTTCCAAATCCCTTCTATTAATGTTTACAAAGATGTCATGGGAAACTCTATGGAATCCTTTGCTAAAATCTAGGCAATCGATATCTGCAGTGTTCCCGTGACCTGCCAGTCTAAAAAGGAAACGGGATTAATTATGAGCTAGTCTGCTCTCTTGGCAGAGATACTGGAGTGGTTGACCATTTCCTTCTCCAGATGATTTAGGAGTTGAGAAAACTAAGGTAAACAGGTTTAAGTAAGTTGCCCAGGGTCACACAGCTAGGAAGTGTCTGAGGGCAGATTTGAAGTCAGGAAAATAAATCTTCCTGACACCAGGCCCAGCATTCTATCCACTGTGCCACTCAGCTGCTCTACTGTGTTGTTTCCCTAAGCTACGTCAGGAGAATGATAATAACAGTAATAAAAAATGAAGAGAATTTTTAAAACCTTTGAAGTATAGTTATTTTTCACCTAATATCTCATTTATCTTTATAGCAAATTCTATAACAAAGAAGAATGTGGTAGTATTTCATTTGTAATTTTCTTGATGAGGAAAGCATGATTGTGATGGCAAGTAAAGTGGGATTTTTTATTGTCTTTTGTGTTCCAGTGCTTTTCAGCACTAAGGTAATCAAGTACCTTTGAGTCTTGCCTTTATTTCAATCAAGAGATTTTGATTGAATCAAGAGTTTTTGATGACCTGCTTAAGTTATGGGAAGGCTTAGGTCACATGGGTTTGAGTCACATGGTTGGGAGTTGTGACACTCTCTGACCCTGAAGAAGAGTATTTTGTTTTGGGGGGCACACTCATAGGAAGAGTGTTGGTGTAGATACTAAGTAGCCGTCAAGGAGAACCCCCAGGTTTGAAAACCTAGATGTTGGTGCTTCTCTCTTTGGTAACTGTATTGCTATAAATAGACTGATTTGTGTTATTTGCTCTGTTTATACAATTTCTGCTTGTAATTTCTTTTTGTGATTGCTCTGAAGTTCAGGGTGCTCACTTCTCCTGCTGAACTAAGTGAATGATACGTTATGTTTAATTAAAGTGAGATTGTAAACCCTTTAAAGTTGCTTTCCTTAGAAAAGCAGATCAAAGAAACTGTGCTAATAGCCCTCCTGTGTGCTGGTGTTATTGGCCTTACACAGCCACAGTGGCAGCAAGTAGCAGAATTGTTGTTACAATGATACAAATTAAAATATGTAGCATTTTCCGATCTACCAGTCTAAAATGGAAATGGGGTTAGTTGGGAGCTATTCTGCTGGTACTGTGTTGTTAAATTGCTTCCCAAAAGCACTTCGTGATAATGATAATAATAAAAATATTTCACATTTAAAGGTGATTGTTCATCTAATATCTCATTTACCTTCACAGCAATCCTATAAGAAAGAAGTGTGAGTATTTTTATTCTCATTTTGTAGTTGAGGAAAGCATGCTTTAAATTAATGTACTTGACTAAGGTAGATAATATAACTAGTTAAACACAGCCAACACTATAACGTAAATCTCCTGAATCCCAGAGCTTCTTCCACTACCCACTCCCCCTGCCACTTTGATTCTGCCTTCTACCACTAGGTTATTGTTTCCAAAGATGCCTGAGAGATGGGAGAAAACATATTGATGGTTTTCAACTACCTTCTCCCAGAAGATCAGATTAATTTCTCTGATGCCACAGAAGAAAATCTAGGGCCCCAAATTATGATAAGGAACACGTGGGCCTCAGGTGTCATTTACTTGTGTTCTTCAGTTGGAAAAAGATGGACTAACCCAAGGGTCATTGGTTATTTGCTCAGTTTTCTCCAAAACTAATCCATTAGAAATAGGATAGAGGAAGGAAAAACATTCCACCTTCCTGATGTCATGGCAGTGGAAACAGAAAGAAGGAGAATGAATATGTGTGAAAGGTGTCCCACAGGTAGAACTGAAAAGACTTGTAAACTGGCTGGAAATATGTAAGTTCCCCATCATCCAGGCAAGCAGCTTCTGTTGAGATGAGTCAAGTCATCTCCACCAACTGCCAACCAACTGACATCTTGACAACTGCAAGTAAGCCAGCATAGCTAAAGAAGCAAAGTCCCTAGAGGGAGGGATAGAAAATGGTATGTGTCAGGGGAATCAAGCCACCACCAGCAGTTCCACCACAACCTCCCATGAGACTAAGATGAAGACCACCGAGGACTCCGAACACAAAAGCCCTAGAAGTATCACTGTACCCTAGAACACCTGTCCTGCTTCTAGCCCAGGTCTGGAAGACAGAAATGAGAGGAGCAATCATTGTGGAAGATGAGTCCACCTTCCTCACCACCAACAACAGTTGACCAACTGCCACTGATGGACCGGTAAGCCCAAGAATCCAGAGAGTGGGAACGCTCCGTAGACCAAACAATCCTACTTCCAAGCCCAACCCCTAAAGCCATTATCCCAGAAAGAAATCCAGGAAGGAGATTGGACCTGTCAACTACTTCTCCAGGTAGTAAAGCCTCCTCAGTAATCAAACCTAATTATGACCCAGACAGTGAAGTTCTTCCCACCAAAGGTCTTGGCACTGTCAAGTGGTTCAATATTATAAATGTACATGAATATATGTATCAATGAGAAGCATATTAGAGAAGATGTATTACTATATGCTTTGCCATTGCACCCATGAATTCTTTATAAGTCATCATGGCAATAAACAATTTACAGCTGAAATTTATCATATGTGGTAAATCTCCCATTGGAATGTGAGCTCCTTGAAAGGAAGGATTTTCTCCCTTTCTAGTTGTGTCCTTAGTGCTTAGCCTAGCTCTACACACAGAAAAGGCATAACCAATGCTTTTTCATTCATCCATTCAAATGAGAAGTAAGAGGGAAAGAAGACTCAAAGAAAAAAAAAGGTTTTGAATATGGGAGCCTGGGAGAAATGTATTGAGGACAATGGTGATGAATATGGAGACCTTGGGAACCTAATAAATTAATGATGAGATATTTTGTAGAAATAAGGAATTTTTTGTTGTTGGAAGAGACTTAAGTGTTCAACTCCTTGTACAGATGAGGAAACTGAGTCTTAGATAAAATGACTTGCCTATGGTCATCAAGCAAGTCAGTAACAGGACCAAGAATCAAGTCTCCTCCATCCTGCCCAGTGAATTTTTCACCATATCACCCAATGTGGATACAAATGAGAAAACACCTTTCCTTTGAAAGCTTTCACTTTCTGCAACTTTTTCCCTTAAGGTCCACTTCTCTTTTTCCAGATTCTGGATGTTGATGTTTACAAAGAGCTTATTCTTTTGCCTGAAGCATTGATTTCTTCTAGTTACTTGATATGGTATTTCAAGGACAGAATCACAGAGGTTTGTCTAGCATCATTTTATCTGTAATTGTCCAGCTTGGGTTTCATCTCTTTCAAATAAGGATTCTTTTCTGAGGAGCCTATTTTGAAGATGGCTTACCTATATGAGAAGAGAAAATATAAATGTAGTATTAATCTTCATACCAGAAAACTTTAGATAGTATTTCATTGTAACTTTTAGAAATGCATGACCAGAGAGTGGATATCTATTTTATAAACTAAAATGAAAACTTCCTGCATTTAAAAAAGTTAACCATGTTTCTTTTCCTTTCAAATTTATTTATTTATTTTTAGTTTACGACAATCAGTTCCACAAGTTTTTGAGTTCCAAATATTCTCCTCTTCCCTTCCCTCCTCTCTCCCCAAGATGGCATGAAATCTGATATGGCCTGTACATAATATTCACATTAAACATATTTTCACATTAGTCATGTTGTGAAGAAGAATTATAAACAATAGAATGAACCATGAGAAAGAAGAAACAAAATAAAATAAAAAAAAGAGAGAGCAAATAGTGGGATTTGATCTGCACTCAGACTCCATAAATCTTCCTCTGGATGTGGATAGCATTTTACAATGTGAACTTTTTGGAGCTGTCTTAGAACCTTGTATAGCTGAAAAGAGCCAAGTCTATCAAAGTCAGTCATCACATAATGTGGCTGTTAACTGTGTACAGTGTTCTTGTGGTTCTGCTCCCCTCACTCAGCATCAGTTCATGTAAGTCTTTCAAGGTTTTTCTGAAGTCTGCCTGCTCATCATTTCTTATAGCACAATAGTATTCCATTACATTCATATACCATAACTTGTTCAGTCATTCCCCAATTGACAGGAATCCCCTCAATTTCCAGGTCTTTGCCACCAAAAAAGAGCTACTATAAATATTTTCATACATGTGCGTTCTTTTCCCGTTTGGATGATCTCTTTGGGACACAGCCCTAGAAATGGCATTGCAGAATCAAAGAGTATGCACATTTTTATAGCCCTTTAGGCGTAGTTCCAAATTGCTCTCCAGAATGGTTGGATCAGTTCACAACTCCACCAACAATGTATTAGTGTTCCAATTTTACCACATCTTCTCCAACATTTATAATTTTCCTATTTTGTCATGTTAGCCAATCTGACAGGTGTGATGTGGTACCTAAGAGTTACTTTGATTTGTATTTCTCTGACCAATAGTGATTTAGAGCATTTTTTCATGTGACTACAAATGTCTTTAATTTGTTCTTCTGAAAACTGTCTATTCATATCCTTTGAGCCTTTATCAATTGGGGAATGACGAGTATTCTTGTAAATTTGACTCAGTTCTCTATATATTTTAGAGATGATACTATTATCAGAGACAGCTTGTAAAATTTCTTTCCAAGTTTTCTGCTTCCCTCCCAATTCCCTACCAAGGTTGCACTGCCTTTGTTTGCACAAAAACTTTTCAATGTAATGTAATTAAATTTATCCATTTCATAACGTTCTCTATCTCTTGTTTGATCATAAATTCTTCCATTCTCCATAAATATGACAGGAAAACTATTTTTTGCTCTCCTAGTTTGCTTATAGTATCAGTCTTTATATCTAAATCATGAACACATTTTGACTTTATTTTGCTGTATCATGTCAGACGTTAGTCTATGCTCAGTTTCTGCCGTACTATTTTCCAGTTTTCCCAGCAATTTTTGTCGAATGGCGTTTTTATCCCAGAAGCTGGATTTTTGAGGTTTATCAAATGCTAGATTACTATGGTCATTGACTACTGTGTCTTGTGTACCTAACCTATTCCACTGATCCACCACTCTCTTTCTTAGCAAGTATGAAGTAGTTTCAATGATTGCTGCTTTATAACACAATTTAAGATCCAGTATGGCTAGGCCACCTTCCCTAGCATTTCTTTTCATTAATTCCATTGATGTTCTGGACCTTTTGTTCTTCCATATGGATTTTGTTATTTTTTTTTCTAGCTCTATAAAATAAAATTTTGGTAGTTTGATTGGTATGGCACTGAATAAGTAAATTAATTTAGGAAGAATTGTCCTTTTTATTATATTATCTCAGCCCAACCACAAGCAACTGATATTTTTCCATTTATTTAGATACTACTTTGTATAAAATTTGTTTTGTAATTGTGTTCATATAGTTCCTGGCTTTGTCTTGGGAGGTAGACCCCCAAATATTATACAGTGTCTACAGTAACTTTAAATGGAATTTATCAATCTCTTGCTGTTAGGCTTTGTTAGTAATATATACAAATGCCGAGGATTTATGTAGGTTTATTTTATATCCTGCAACTAAGCTAAAACTATTTATTATTTGAAGTAATGTTTTACATAGTTCTCTGGGATTCTCCAAGTATATCATCATATCATCTTCAAAGAGTGATAACTTAGTTTCTTCTTTGCCTATTCTAATTCCTTCAATTTCTTTTTCTTCTCTTATTGCTAAAGCTAACATTTCTAGTACTATATTGAATAAGTGTTGATAATGGACATCCTTGCTTCACCCCTGATCTTACTGGAAATGTATGTATCTTATTGTCATTACATATATAATGTTTGCTGTTAGGTTGAAGTAGGTGCTACTTATCATTTTAAGAAAAACTCAATTTATTCCTATGCTCTCTAGTGTTTTCAATAGGAATGGGTGGTGTATTTTGTCAAAAGCTTTTTCTGCATCTATTGAATCGTTAGTTTTGTTGTTATGATCAATTAAGCTGATAGTTTTCCTAATATTGAACCACCCCTGCATTCCTGTTATAAATCCTACATGATGAAAGTGTATTATTGTCATAACTTGCTGTAATCTCTTTGCTAATAATTTCTTTAAAATTTTTACATCTATATTCACTGGGGATGTTGCTCTGTAATTTTCTTTCTCTGTTTTGGCTCTTCCTGGTTTAGGTATCAGTACCATATTTGTAGCAATAATCTTTGATGCACTCATTCTTTAGGAATAGATTACTTTGTTTCCAAGTATTTTTTAGTCTATTTTTCCATGGCCCTTTATTATATATAATCTTTTATTGTGTCATGATCTGGAAAGGATACATTTAATATTTCTGCCTTTCTGCACTGGATTGTGAGGTTCTTATGCCCCAGTACATGCTCATTTTTTTATGTATGTGTGTAACAATAATGCTACTTGCTGCTACTGTGGCTGTGTAAGACCAATAGCACCATCACACAGAAGTGCTGCTAGGACAGCTTCTTTGGTCTGCTTTTCTTTTTTTTTTTCTTTTTTAAATTTTTTTTATTTAATATATTTAGTTTTCAGCATTGATTTTCACAAGAGTTTGAATTACAAATTGTCTCCCCATTTCTACCCTCCCCCCC
>CM053624.1:176653131-176689242 GCA_028646595.1 Phalanger gymnotis | reverse complement strand
TGATTTCTTCTGGCTGTATGTTTTGGTCTTCTTTGTCACCAAAGAAAGATTCCTGAGTCTGAGACTGAATCTGGCTGTGTTTTTGCTACCTGCCCATGCTCCCAGCCAACTTACTTGACCCTTGAGTTTTTCAGTGGTGTATGACTGCTTGTAGAGTAAAGAGTTCTATGTTCCATGCTTGGGGGGATGCACCAGCTCTGCCACACCAGCACTCCTCCTTCCCCAAGAACCACCAACCCAGACTGGACTTAGATCTTCAGCAGGCTCTGCACTCCTGCTCTGATCCACCACTTAATTCCTCCCACCAGGTGGGCCTGGGGCCTGAAGCAACTACAGCTGTAGTTCTGAAGCTGCCCCACCTCCACTGCCCTGGGGGGGGGTGGCTAAACAGTAAACTCCCTGTCCCCAGCAGCTTTTCCCACTAACCTTCTCTGTTGTCTTTGGTGTTTGTGGGTTGAAAAGTCTGGCAACTGCCACAGCTCACTGATTCAGGGCCCTAGGGCACATTCTGCCCAGCTCCTGGTCTGGCTGGTCTGTGCCACCCACACTGGGCTCTGCTCTGCTCCCAGTTCTGTAAGGGATACACCTTACCCAGAGACCATCCAGGCTGTCCTGGGCTGGAGCCCTGCTTCCCTCTGCTGTTCTGTGGGTTCTGCAGTTCTAGAATTGGTTCAGAGCCATTTTTATAGGTTTTTGGAGGGACTTGGTGGGGAGCTCACGCTAGTCCCTGCTTTCTAGCCACCATCTTGGCTCCGCCCCGAGCTGATCTGCTTTTCTAAGGAAAGCAACATTCAGGGGTTTACAATCTCACTTTAGTTAAATATACATATATCATTCACTTAGTTCAAGGGAAAATGGAGCACCCTGACATTCAGAGAAAACACAAACACAAATTACAAGCAGAAATTGTATAAACAGAGCAAAATAACACAAATCAACATACAGGGATTCTAGCTGTCTAACCAAGACATTACATACATAGTTACCAGAGAGAGAAGCACCAACATCTGTATTTTCAGAGCCAGGGGTTCCTTAACAGCTATCCATAGTCTAGCCTGGCTAAATCACAGGAGCACTCCTCCAATGAGTGAGTGCCAAACAAAATGCCTATTTCAGAGCATATATACCCTGGGGCTTCACACCTCTTGAGGGCTTCACACCTCTCTTAACCTACTTGCAAAAGGGAGTGGGCCTGCCTAGAAACAGAGGCAAGACTCACTCAAAGGCACTTGATTGCCTTGGTGCCGAGAAGCACTCCAAAAGAAAAAAACAGTAAAAAGTCATATTTTGCTTACCCTTACATTCCACCCCTCCAGGATCCTTGACCTTACAACCTAAATGGCCATGGATCCTGGAAAAAATGGAGGCACTATACTTTGCAATCCCATCACATAATAACTTATAGTAAGGTGGCCATATAGTCTTAAATAAATCATCCTTCAGTATATCTTATAGTTTTTTCTCACAATACTCACACAGCATATATCATTGTTCAATAAACTAAACCATAACATTCATAGCACCATCCTTAAGCAAAATATCATTCAGTAGCATTCCCTAAAATACTTGTTTACACAAGCAGGGGGTCGCAGGCCAGGATCTTCCCTAGCACAACATATCATACTTAAGGGGTGGCAGAAAATACACCATCCACCTATAGATCACAGCATGTTACAATCTTCTCAGTCAATAAAAAGCATGCAAGTAAAGCACTCTTGTCATCTTGACCCAAAGTCAAATTTCAAGTCCCATGTCTCTTCCTTTGTGGGCCCACCCTCCCAGATCTTTCCTGGATTCACACACAGGCAGCTCTCTGATTCCTGCTCCTTGTCTCAGCTCACAGGAACTGCTCCACTTCAGGTTCTTCTGGCTCCTGCTTGACAGTAGACTCCAAGAGCTCCTGTCTAAAGTTTCTGTTTCTGGGAATGCAAAGCTCTGCATGTAGGCAGCTCTCCATTCCTGCTCCAAGATCCACAGAATCATAGTTATCACAACTGGGAAAAAGTGAACAAATAACCCAGGCTTTCCTTTTAATTTGCAGATCCTGCATGACACAACAGTGTCATGTAACAACAGTGTTGCTAGCAGCTGCTGGGAAGGTGAAAGACCAACAAGAAGACCAACAACGAGAGCACACATAAGGGCCAGTAGCACAGGTTCTTTGATCTGCTTTTCTAAGGAAATCTACTGTAAGGGGTTAACAGTCTTACTTTAAACATACATATATCATTCACTTAGTTCAGGGGGGAAAAGCTAGCAACCCGAACTTCGGAGACAATCCAAACAGAAATTGCAGCAGTAATTATATAAACAGCTCAAACACACATAGAAATCAATAGGCCTCTAGCTGTCTGACTAGGAAATTACATAGTTACCAGAAGGAGAGGCACCAAAATCTGAGTTTTTAAAGTTGGGGGGGGGCTCCATGACAGCTACCCAGAATCTCATCTGGTGAAATCACACTCTTCCAGTGAGTGAGAGCACCAAAACAAAATACTAACCTCAGTGCTTATATACCCTGTTCAGAGTCAGAGAGTGTCACAACCATGTGACTCAAACCTATGTGACCTAAGCCTTCCCCTAAGTTAAGCAGGTTATCAAAGACTCTTGATCCAATCAAAGACTTTTGATTGAAACAAAGCCTAAACTCATCCAAGGCACTTGATTGCTTTAGTGCTAAGAAACAATCAAACAAAAGACAACAAAAGTCCCACCCTATTTGGTATTACGATGTGCTGTATAGCACTTAAAAAACATATATTCCTTTCTATCCCCATTCAATTTTTTCCAGAGGTCTACCATATCTACCTCTTTTAAATTCTATTCACCTCCTTAATTTCCTTCTTGTTTATTTTGAGATTAGATTCATCAAGTTCAGAGAAGGGAAGGTTGAAGTTCCACACTAGTATAGTTTTTGCTGTCTATATCATCCTGTAACTCCCTTAACTTCTCCTCTAAGAATTTTTATGCTATGCCACTTGGTGCATATATGTTTAGTAATGATATTACTTCATTGTCTATGGTGCCTTTTTAGGAAGGTATAGTTTCCTTCCTCATGTCTTGATTAGACCAATTTTTGCTTTTGCTTTGTCTGAGATTAGGATTGCTACCCCTGTTTTTTTACTTTAGCTGAAGCACAATATATTCTACTCCAGCCTTTTACCTTTACCCTGTGTGTATCCCCCTGTTTCATATTTGTTTCTGGTAAACAACATACTGTAAGATTATGGTTTTTAATCCATTCTGCTATCTGCTTCTGTTTTATGGAAGAGTTCATCCCATTCACATTCACAGTTATGATTACTATCTGTTTCTTTCTCTCCATCCTATTGTCCCCATCCCTATTTATGCTTTCATGTCTCCCTTCTCCCTTTTACTTCTCAAAAGAGTTTTAGTTTTGACCACCCCCTCCCTCAATCTTCCCTTGCTTATAGCAGCCTCTTTTTTTCTGTTTTCCCTTACTACTTCTTCCCTCCATTCTAACCACCCCTTCCTTTCTCTTTCCCATTTCTCCTCCTACTGCCTGTAGGACAAGTTAGATGTCTATACTTAACTGAGTATGTTATTCCCTTCTTGAACCAAATCCAATGAGAATAAATTTCAAACAATGCTCATCTCCCTCCCTTCATTCCCTCTATTGTAATAGGTTTTTGTGGCTCTTCATGTGATCTAATTTACCTTTTTTCTATCTCTTCCTTTCTTATTCTCCCATTACAATCCCGTTGCACCCCTTAATTAGTTTATCATTACATCAGTTAATTTATACCAACACATTCTATGTATATCCCTTTTAAATGCTTTAAAAAAAGATACGATTCTTCAGATTTAAAAGTATCATCTTCCCATATAGGTATATAAAGTGTTTGCCCTTATTGCATATTAAGATTTAAAAAAAAAAACTTTTTCTGTATACCTTTTTATGCCTCCTTTGAGTTTTGTATTTGAAGACCAAATTTTCCATTGAGCTCTGGCCTTTTCATCAGGAAGGTCTGGAATTCCCTTATTTCATTGAACAACCATCTCCTTGCCTGAAAGATTATGTTCACTTTTGCTGGGTAGTTGATCCTTGTTTGTAGTCCATGCACTTTGCCTTACAGAATATCATATTCCAATCCCCCCAATCTTTTAAAGTAGAAGCTGCAAGGTCTTGTGTGATCTTGACTGTAGTTCCATATGTGAATTGTTTCTTTTTGGCCCTCTTGCATTATTTTCTCCTTGAACTGATAATTCTGAATATGCCTTGGAGTTTTCAATTTCGGATCTCTTTCAGTAGGTGATAGGTGGATTTTTTTGATGACTATTTTACCCTCTTGCTCTAGGACTGTAGGGAAGTTTTCTTTGATGATTTCTTGGACGATACATTCCCTGTTCTTTTTTTCAACATGGCTTTCTGGTAGATGAATAATTCTTAAATTAGCTCTCCTGGATCTATTTTCTAGGTCAGTTGTTTTTCCAATGAGACATTCTATGTTTTCTTGTACTTGGCTGATGGGAGAGGGATTGCAAGAATCTCTTTGTGACTGATGAGGCAGGATTCCTTCGCTTTGCCTGTGGCTGGAACTGGGTCTCAGACCTGGGTGGTGGAGCTGGGGCAAGGAGGAGCACTGACGTTGCAGAACTTGTGGCTGTGGTGAAGAGGAAATCTTCCTCACAGTTCTAAGGCAGAAAAGAGTGCTTGTGGTAACTCACAGAGCGGAGCACAGACCAGGAGAGGAATAAACACCTCTTCTTTGATTGTACAACCTTGAAAGAACTAAAAATTTACTGGTCACTAAAAATAACTGAAAACAACGGCACAAAAACCCTGAAGTTTGGGACAGTGCACTCTCCCCTCTGGAAGCAGAGTCCTACCTTAACAAAGAGCTAAAAAGTCAAGTAATTGCCTGTGGAAAGGAGCAACCAGTGGAAAGAAAATCAGACTATAGAATCTTACTTTGATGACAAGGAAGATCAAAACATACAGCCAGAAAAAGACAACAAGGCCAAAGCTTCTACATCAAAAGCCTCCAAGAAAAATATGAATTTGTCACAGGCCATGGAAAAGTTTGAAAAGATTTGGAAAATCAAGTAACAGAAACAGGAAAAACTGGGAATAAAAATGAGATCGATACAAGAAAATCATGAAAAAATAAGTTCACAGCTTACTAAAGGAGACCCAAAAAAGTACTGAAGAAAATAACAGCCTAAAAAAATAGACTAACCTCAAAAGGCAAAAGAGGTCAAAAAAGCCAATGAGGAGAAGAATGCCTTAATAAGCTGTAGTAGGAAGGCCGAATTTATGATCTCAAAAAGGATCATATATATATATATTTGAATGGTTCAAAATCGCAAGGTATATAGAATTCTCTAAGCAGAAGGCATCAAAAAATTTATTCAGGGCCCACAGCGACAACTTAGTGAACCAACCTCCCCATTCCAATATTGTGATCACAAGCCTCCAGGCCCAATAAGCCCACCTCGCAAGAGTAGCCAGGAGGCCACAGAAAAATAAGGTGGCATAAATCATATTCACTGGCCTCAAGTCCTCCCTCGAACTCCTGGGTCCACACACACACAGCTCTGCTTTGGCTTCAGCTGTAGTTTTTCCGCCTCTCCTCGCAGCCAAGCCTCTGGTGTTCTCAAGCCCCACCTCAACAACCAGAGAACCATTGGTTCCGGAGTTGGTCCCTCTTAAGTCATTAATCTACGCCCACACAGGTTTCACACCTGATAGGGCTTTGGGCCTGGGGCTTAGCACTTAACAGCTGAAAGTACTTTCAAAATAAACAAAAGCCAGACTCCTCAAGGGCACCCATTAAACTAAGCCCATTTTGCCTTAATGGCACATAAGCAGAAACAGACAGATGGAAAAGGAGGTCCAAAAGCTCAGTGAAGAAAATAATTCCTCAAAAATTAAAATGGGGCAAATGGAAGCTAATGACTTTATGAGAAATAAAGAAATTATAAAACAAAACCAAAAAAGTGAAAAAAAAATAAAAGACGGTGTGAAATATCTGATCTAAAAACGAACTGACCTGGAAAATAAACTTATGAGAAATAATTTTAAAATTATTGGACTATCTGAATGCGATAATCATAAAAAGAGCCTAGATATCATCTTTCAAGAAATTATCAAAGAAAACTGTCCTGGTATTCTAGAACCAGAGGATAAAATATAAATTAAAAGAATCCACTGATCACCTCCTGAAAGAGATGCAAAAAAGTAAACTCCTAGGAATATTGTAGCCAAATCCCAGAGTTCCCAAGTCAAAGAGAAAATATTGCAAGCAACTAGAAAGAAACAATTCAAGTATTGTGGAAACTCAATCAGATAATACAAGATTTAGCAGCTTTTACATTAAGAGATTGAAGGGCTTGGAATATGATATTCTGGAGGTCCAAGGAGCTAGGATTAAAACCAAGAATCACCTACTCAGCAAAACTAAGTATAACGCATCAGGGGGAAAAATGGAAATTCAATGAAGTAGAGGACTTTCAAATATTCTTAAGACCAGAGGTGAATAGAAAATCTGACTTTCAAGTACAAGACTCAGGAGAAGCATGAAAATCTAAACAATAAAGAGAAATCCTAAGGGACTTATTAAATTTGGAATGTTTACATTCTTACTGGAAAGATGATATTTGTAACTCATGAGACCTTCCTCGAATAGTTGGAAGGAGTATATGTGCGTGTGTGTGTGTGTGTGTGTGTGTGTATATATATATATATATATACACATATATATACATATATATACATATATACACATATATGTATATATATATGTGTATATATATATGTATATATATATATATAGACAGAGGGCGCAGGTGAGTTGAAGATGAAAGGATAATACCTAAAAAAAATTAAGGGGTGAAAGAAGAAGATGGTACTGGGAGAAAGACAGAGGTAGAATGGAGTATATTATCTCCCATAAAAGAGGCAAGAAAAGGCTTTTACAGTGGAGGGGAAGAGGGGGGAGGTAAGAGGGAATGAGTGAACCTTACTCTCATCAGATTTGGCTGAAAAAGGGAATAACTAACATACACTCTCAATTGGTTATGAAAATCTATCATACCCTATAGGAAAGTATGGGGGAGGGGTTAAGGGAAGGGGGGATGATAGAAAAGAGGGCAAATGGGAGGAGGGGGTAATCAGAAGCAAACACTTTTGAGTTGGGACAGGTCAAAGGGGACAATAGAATAAATGAGAGGTGGGATAGGATAGAGGGAAATATAGTTAGTCTTTCACAACATGACAATTATGGAAATGTTTTGCACGACTACACATGTATAACCTCCAACAAATTGTTTCCCTTCTCAATGAGTGTTATGGTAATTAGGGTGGGACTTTTTTTAATGTTTTCTCCTTTGGAGTGCTGAGGTAATCAAGTACCTTTGATGAGTTTTGTTTTTCAAATGTAATGGGAAGCAAAGTGGACTTTTTGTTGTCTTTGTTGTGGAGTGCTCAGCATTAAGGGATCTTTGATTGAATGGGGAATATTTGATGACTTGTTTACATTAAGGGAAGGCCTAGTTCTGCCCTCTGACCATAAGCAAGCAGTTAAGTCACAAGAAGGCCTAAGTCATGTGGGTTTGAGTTGCATAGTTGTAATGCCCTTTGACTCTGAACAGTGTATAAGAGCTCTGAGGTAGGCATTTTGTCTTTGGAGGCACCCTCATTGAAAGTGTTGGTGATGATACTCTTGGTAAGCCATTGAAGCAGCCCACCGGCTTCAAAAACCCAGATGTTGGTGCTTGTATGGTAATTATGTATGGTGATTTGGTTAGACAGAAATGTTGTTCTGTTCATATTGTCCCTGTAATTTCTGTTTGTATTTTCTCTGAGGTTCAGAGTGCTGGCTTTTCCCCCTGAACTAAGTGAATGGTATATGTATGTTTAATTAAAGTGAGATTGTTAACCCCTTAAAGTTGCTCTCCTTAGAAAAGCAGATCAAAGAATTTGTGCTAACAGCCTTCCTGTGTGGTGATCTTGTTGGTCTTACACCCCCACAGCAGCTGCTAGCAACATTGTTGTCACAGAGAGTGATTGGGAAGGGAGGAAGGGAGAGAATGTGGCACTCAAAGTTTTTAAAAAAATGAGGGTTTAAAATGGTTTTTACATGCAATTAGGAAACAAGATATACAGGCAATGGGATATAGAAATTGTGAGAAACGTGGTTTTGGGGATCACTGGACTTCCCCAAATTGTGGGAAAAACGCAGTTTTGGGGATCACTGGGCCAAAGTCCTGAGGAAGAACCCTGAGATAATCCCCAAGGAAGGCTGTGTGGACCACAGGACTCCCAGGGGAAGGCCAAGCGGTAACCCCCCTTAATCTGTGGGGACCAAAGGGCCTCCTGGGGGTCAGACCCTAAGGAAGACCCAAGTGATGGCCCCTTAGGACAGCAGTAAGATCACAAGGCTCCCGAGACAGGGCCAGAAGTCCCAAGTGATGTCCCCTTAAGAAGGCTGTGCAGACTACAGGGCTCTCCAAGGGAATCTGGAGTGGTAGCCCTCCAGTGGGGATCACAGGACACCGAGAGTAAGCTGGGGACGAGCTTCTGCTGCCCATTGCTTCCCTTCACTTGACCTCAGGAAGATGCATGTGATTTGCCCATTCTCACGCAAAGAACTCAGGACCAGAGTGGGCAGAGGAAGGCATTTTATTACACTCCTCCAGAGAACGGGTGTACGGGTGTAGTGCTCACTGGAACTCCCACACTGATACAGCTGCAGGAGCAGGGGTAACCATTCCCTCCACTCCTGCTAGAGTTATGGCTAGTTTACAGTCTTTGTTTTTTTACATAGTTTTCCTAGGTTATACAGTTTATATAGATAGGATAACAAGGATACAGAAGCAAAAGTGAAGTTAATTAGATTTTCCTTGTCTTAGTTTAGGATTAAACTACATTCTTTTACTTCCCCTACTTTCTTTCTTTAACATATGCAAATTATGTAAATCAGTAGGCCTGGCTTCTTGACCAAGACCAGACCCTAGATAAGCTTGAACTGGTTCAAGCTGTTTGGCCTCTCTAATTCTCCTGACTGCCTTTTCAAAAAGCATGTGCGTACTTACAAGCCTCTGACCTCTCACCTGACTGACCTTGAGGCCTGGTTTCTGCTAAAGCTGGTGTAGGGGAGCGGAGGAAGTACACCTTTAGTTCTGTGGAAACAAAACTCCTCCTCCTATTTCTTACAGAAATCAATCTTGCCCTAAAGGAAAATAGAAGAGAAGGGGACAAGAGAAAGAGGGGAGTAACAGTAGGGAGGGCAGGTTGGGGAAAGGGTAATCAGAATGCATGCTGTCTTGAGGTGGGGGAAGGGGAGAGAAGGGGAGAAAATTCGGAGTTCAAGGTCTTTTGGAAGTGAATGCTGAAAAATAAGAATAAATTAATTAGAAAAATAACACAAAAATAAAATATTTTTTAAAAAATCTTAGGAAAATTTTTCTAACATCCAATAAAATTTTGCAGTGACATTAATATACAATGTTCACTGATAGAGAAGACTTCTTATTATTTTGGTCACTAGGCAGATACCCTTTAATTCCAGAGGATGGCAGGATTTGAAATTGGAGAGCACTTTAGGGTGAAAAAAGTGAGAGAATATGTGAGAAAACTGAAGCTCAGAGATATGAAGTAGCTTGCTAATTTTGTTCAATCTCCATCTAATTGATGACTTTTACCCATTATGCCTCCTGTTTATCGTGATCATTATCATCACCATTGTTATGAGACCCTTCTTCTTTTGTATTTCTCTGCTAAGTTGCAGAGTCACATATTTTTTCTTTCTTACAAGAACTCCCCCTAATGTCAAATGAGGGGAAGAACAATTTCTCAACTGTCAGTTATATTAACTTTTGCTGAATGAAAGTTTATGAAAATAAATAGAAAAATATTCTACTATCAGTTAAATAACAATCAGAACAAGATAAATTGATCACATGAAACTTGGTGAACTAAAAATTACATATTGCAAAATATATTTCCATAGAATTATCAGTTTTCAAGATTTTAGGGCTAAAGTCTAATAAAACTATAATGAGCATTATTGGTACTAGAAACAGACAATTAATTATCCGCTAGGGCAGGTAGCATAGCACAAAAGCAGAGTACAGATTGTATTATCAGATTGGGTAGCAGTTAATGTTTGATTTTTCTTAAATGGGTTTGTTTGTAACAAATCAATCTGAAATGCTATAGCTTTGCAGCACTCTGCCCTGAGTTACCCCAGGTTCTTAGAAAACTTAGTGTTCTCTTGTTGATGCTTCTGCTATGATTCAGTCATTCAGTCATGTCCAATACTACTTGACCCCATGGATTTTATCCATTGGGTTTTCTTGATAAAGACACTGGAGTGGCTTGCCATTTCCTTCTCCACTGTGTCCCCATTGTACAGATAAGGAACTGAGGAAACAGAAGATAGGTGACTTTCCCAGGGTCACACAGTTAGTAAGTGTCAGAAAACCAATATGAACTCAGATCTATCTGCAAGTGTTCTAAGCATAGACATCAGCAGGAGTAAAAACCAGAGATGGGAGACTAGATAATACAGACAAGATGGAGCAAGTTCCCACCATCTACAAGGGCAAATGTGAGAGGAAGCTGACCCTGACAAAAGTTCCAATTCAGAAATGGTTGAAAATATAAATAAACATAAGATGACACTGAAAATGAAAAAGTTTTATGGAACCAGGGATGTATAAGAATATAAAGAAGAATATAACAATTGCAAAGTGTACTAAGATAAAAGAGAGGAGAGAAAGAGAAAAAGAGAGGGGGGAGGAGGAGGAAAAAAGAAAGGGAAAAGAGAAAAATGTGTCATTTATATCCCTGAACAAATTTCACTGAAGAATAGAGCTTTTGGGAATCTTAGAGATAGATCACTGTTTTATGGATAAAGAAACAGTCAAACGTAGAAGAATTGGGATTCTAAACTAGGAATCCTATGACTAAGACTGTGTAGTACTCTTTCCTCTATATTAGGCTGCCTCTAAATGAAGAGCCATCAAAAAGCATTGAATTATTAAGACCTCAGAGGATGTTAAGTCTAATTCCTATCTCAAACATGAATTCCTTCAACAATATTCTTTTCAAGGGGTCATCTATACTTTGCCTGAAAATTTCCAGTGACAGAGAACTCACTACCACAAAGGTAGCTCATTCTTCTTTTGAAAGTTCTAATAATTGTCAGCAAGTTTCTCTTTATATTGGGTCAAAAGATGCCTCCTTGTAGCTTCCTAATTCTTCCCTTTGGCACTAAGGAGAACGCTACTTTCTGATGACAACTGTGTAAATATTTGAATTAGCCAATAAAACAAAATCTCTCCTACATTCTGTCTTTTGGAAGCAAGCATTTAAACTCATATAGAAAGTTAGTAACAGTACCAGGACTTAAACCTCAATCTTCCTGAATCTTAAATCATTTGTCAAGGGACAGGGAATAAAATCTGCATGTTGTCTCTTCCTGGTGCCTTGGATTGATACTGGGTATTCTTTCCTCCAGTTCAATCCTAGGCTAAATAATGGAACTAGAACATTTTAGGTTGATTTATAATTTTTGTAAATGAACACATATGTAAAGTATATCTGATTAGCTGGTCACCTTAAAGTAGGGTGTTCACTGGTCTTACCTTAGTAGAGTGAGGAGTAGAGTTAATATTTTTAGCATTTGGACCCCCTTTTTCCTTGCGTCTTATCTAAGGGGACATTTTGTTATGGAGTTCTAGGCCATTCTGTTTAGAATATGAGCCATAAAATATATTGGTGAGGCGAATGAATCAGTTTTAACTATGTCTACAGTTAGAGGCAGCCATAAAATGTGTCATAAGTTTTGAAACAAAATTAACTCTGCTTTAATCTTCTTTGGAAGAAAATGTTTCATTATTTATTGGTTCAGAGTTATTAGCAATGAAATCAAGGATTGTCTTTGGGAAAAGATTCAAAGAATCTTAACTCTACTTACTTTTACTAGTAAGTGTGAAGAAAAGGAGTTGTGAAACCCACTGCCTCATCAATTATGGGGAGATGGACATCCAACAGAATATTTTCTTTTCTTTTTCTATGAAAACCAACCAAGTTTGCAGAAAACTATTGCACAATGATATATCTTGTAAGCGTGTGGAAAAAGTGTCAGAGTACCTTGTCCAACAATGTGTATTTTCTCAGAGATTGGAGGGACAAGATATCTCTCATATTTCTTCTCCATGTGTGACATAGTCCTATTCGTTGGCTAGCAACAGATTTTCCTGATTCTAATTGGCTTTTAAACTTGTCTCCCATGCCAGAGGTAGCAGAAGCTTGAAAGGGATGTACTGATGATTCAATGAGTTTCGGAGCTAATATTTATGACAATGGGGAAGAGGCAACAAGGTCCATGCAGAATGGACAGCAAAGTCTTCAGAGACATTCCACTGCAGTATCTTTCTCACTATTTAGCAAGGTCTCCTAGGAGCTGCCTCAGTTGGACTTTGCTACCTGTGCTGCTAGGAGCTAAGAGGGTAGTCTTTGTGTAGAGGGGGAGATGCAGGGGATCCCAAACCAAAGTTCCCAGGGTGAGGCTGCCTGGAATGAATTCACGGACACAAGCATTCTTTAAGTCAAGGAGGCAAAGAATTATTATGCTTTTAAGCAGGCAAGAGTTCTTGGGGAACCTGCAACCATAGATGGGGGCAGGGGGGATTTTAATAGAAGCTTCTAGGGGATTAAAGGGGGTGACGTGTCAGTTAGGTATTTGGGGGTGGGATTAGGGAGTGGTGGAGGCATGGTAGGTTCTTAAAGAAACATGCACATTTAGTATCTACTGTGCAGGCATATTACCCAGAGTTCTCTAGAAAATAGCACACAGGGGAATTACTAGAGGTTTGGTTTTTACTGTGAAATGTCACTAAGTTAACTATCGGTTGCCGCTAATGAGAATAGTTTCTTATCTAGTGTCTTGTTAGACAAAATACTATGTCTGGGATACATGTTAGAAAGGTCAGTGAACAGTAAATATGATTATGACTCAGTGTACTAAGAAGCAGAGATAAGCTGGGGCATGCTGCCCTTTAGCTAGAGAGAGACAGCCTGGGACAGAATATGTTTTGAGAACTAGATGTGTTTATGAGAACCGGATGTGTTTTGGAATTGGGGTTCAGGCACAGGCACTCAAGCAGAGGCTGTTAGAATTTAGGGTACAAGCACAAGCACCTCATCATTTGTATCCAAATAGATGATCAAAAGTATCAAAACACAGTGTTTAGATTGTAACTATTTCAGTAAGTTATACACTGAGCCACCTACTTGCCCATGTTTAAAAATATATCAATCATATATATACATATATTTATATATAAATGTGTGTATGTGTGTACTGTATGTATAAATATATATATATATATATACATACACATATATATGTATATAATTATATTAACCTATACAGTTGGCTTATAGGCATCAATTGTTGTTCATCCTTCATTATCGAAGCGGGCCAATGATATCAGGAGGGTGATGACTTGACTTGCAGGTGAATCAGATTTAAGTGAGACAGAGCTGTGCAAAGTAATCAAACCCATTCACTCCTCCAGAGTCATCAGAGTCCCAGGCAAGACATAGGTCAAGAACACTGGACATGTCCCTGGATGCAGTGGGAGACCTAGACCTTTTTAAGCTAAGGTTTTTCCCAGGTCTCAGTTTGTCTCAGGCAACACTTATTCAGTGATTAAGGCTGGGTAAGCTATGAGGCAAAAGGTGGCCTACTCTCCCTCCATAAAAGAATCCTTCTGGGAGGGGAAAACCGTCAGAATTTCTGACCAGAACAGAAGGTGCCTATTAAATGAGAGTAAGCCTCTATAGCTAAAACAAGTGATATCTGAAAGGAATAATCTGTCATTCAAGTCTTTGTTCAAATTAATCTGTTCCTGAGAACAAAATCTTGTCAGTCATGTAAAATAGGCTGGATGAGAAGGGAGAAATATATAATCCAATCTGGGCATTATATAATCTAGAATGGAATTTGGTTTAGGAGGGCAGGCTTGGGTGTGATGCTTAATGTTTGTCCCTGAGCTGGTTGAGAGCAACTGGGCATCACCTTCAAAAGGAAGGAGGCTAACAAAGAAATGTTGGTGCGAGGAAGGGCTAGAAAGAAAAGATTTCCTGAAGACCAACTTTACCTCCTTCACAACTTAGCATAGGACTATCCCTGTTTAAAATGTGTGCATACATGAGTACCCATGTATATTTCAGTAAAGGATTGTTCCAACTGGGGCATTTCATTCTAATCCTGGAGGGAACTTTGTGCTGCCCTCTTTGGGATGGTTCCAGGGGAGATTCTTTGCTCTAAGTGTTCCTTGAGGTGCAGATCCTAGATTAAGGTAAAATGGTGATTTATTTAAATTTGTGCTTCTTTAGTGGGACCGACCTCGAAGAGGGCAAAAGAGAGGATTAAACAGGCCAGGTAGCCCTAGGAAATCTGGTGCTGTAATTAAGAAATGTATGTTTTTGGTGTCCTCTCATTTCCCTTTTAGCATTCTCCCTAGGGGCTGCCAAGTGTCCCAGAATGCCCTCCACCCTCATTGCCAGACCCCAGTTTATCCTACTTTCTCCAAATTATCTCCCGTCCAACCTTTTACTCAAAGCCTTGCTCAGGCCTCAAAATTCTAACAGATCCCTGCTGTATCCTAGAGCAATGCTAGACTAATTTTTCTATTATCCTAATGACTATTAACTTAGTACTGTTCTCAATCTAAGGAATTTGCAAGATGAATCCAACAGGGATGATTCTAGTACTGTACAGTGAGTGAAGGGGAAAAGTGGAGTGATAGACTGAGACATTTGGGATCTTCTGATGCCTGTTCCTCAAATATTGATGACTTAATAATAATTGTCCCTTTCTGTTGTTTAATCCTTTGGTGTTTACAGAATCCCTTTGAAAGTATTATCATCTTTCCTAATTTGATCCTCATCATGCTGCTCTGATGCAGAAAAAAAGTTACTATTACTTCCCATTTTTTTGTCTGAGGAAACTGAGGCTCAAGTGTTGTAACATTTTCCCAAAATTATGTATCACATAGGGACCTTCCTCCTCTAACTCTGCTTAGGTCTGACCTTATAGGTTTTCACTTTATGAATTTTTACGCTCCAAAGGGAAACTTTTATTAATGAGAGCTTCACTGACTTTCTTTCTGAGACAAAAAACAAGATGTGGACATATTGTGTCCAGTAAAATATATTGAATATGTCAGAAAAGTCCCAATATAATGCAGTTGTCCTAAATGTCAGTGTTTAGGACTATCTCAAAAAACTACAGCTATAAAATGGCAATAAATATTAACTGAACAGTTTTTGGAGATTTTGAAGTATAATGTCTACAACACAGTATTGTGACTGATTATTTATCCATTAACTCATTCATTTATTTCCATTTGTAATATTTTAATGATTAAACTTAAACAAAAAATAAGAAAAGAAAATAAACTTACATACTAAAACCAATATAATGTAAAATAAGAAAAAAACACTGTCATACGCACATCAGCACACAAGAGATTTGAAATGTACAGCAATAAATTTCCATTTTGAGAAAGCATATATAATAAATATTACTCATTCTTTTGAGACCTATCTTTTCTTTTCTTCTTTGTAAGTTTTTTTTTGTTCTCTGCTGTGAAAATTTAAATTTTTCCTTTATTCCATACTTCCTTCCTACTCCCATCCCCAAAGAAGGCTGCAATTAACTAGGGATATATATATATATAGACAGATGTACATGTATATCTATCTGTATCTATATATGTATGTGTATGTATATGTATATACACACACACCCACACATATGTAAATATATACATGTATTTATAATATACACATATGCACATACACACATATATAATATGACTAACTGTAAGAATTATAAAACAGGAAGCTGCTTGGAATTCAGGTCACCCAGATGTGATTTTGATGGCTACATCTCTCTTACCTTTTCCAAAGTAGTCTTAAAATGATATAAAGACTTTAAAGTGGAAATATTATGGTCTAATATGTTCTATCTAGAAGATAAAGAAGTCTGATGTTTTTACCATAACCAGTAAAAGAGAAAAATGCAAATCCAAGACCAATCCGTAGAAAGATCCTGTGTCTTATTAAATGGGTGCATTGCTATGCATGTAAAATGTTCACATTTCAAAGAAATCGCTGCTGAGTGATGACATCACTGTTATGCCAGTAGAATGTTGACATTTTAAAGAAATGGTTGCTATCACAAAGATTAATGATCAGGAAACTTGCAAAGATTTCAAGTCAATACTACTCAACAAATATTTATTAATTGCCTAGTATGTGACTAGGCATACTAAATTGAGCAAAACACTAAGGATCTGGATTCAAATTATGATTAACTATTACATGGGTGGACATGTACACATTATTGCCTCTCTCTTTCATCTGAGGTTTTTTCATCTGTAAAATGAGAAGTACAGAGTAGAATATGTTTGAAACACCTTCTAGCTTCAAGTTCTGTACTTAACTATCTTTGCCTTCAAGGGGCTTACAGTCAAGTTAGGGGAGATTAGACAAATGTACAAATGGCTATAATACATAGAACAGCATGTGCTAGAGAGAGTTAAAAACAAAGTGCCAAGGTTGTTCAGAGAAGAGAAGGACTATATCAATATGTGGGGATCAAGTAAGTCTTCACAGAGGAAGTGGAACTTGAATTTTGAAAGATGGGCAGAGTATCAGACAGATAAAATTAATTTAATTTTGCACTCCCATAGTTATCACTGATTCATGAAAGTGATTTGTGTTTGACTTCCACAACAAGCAAAAAAATATGAAAATTTACACAATAAATCCTATAGAACTGTTCTATCATTGAATGATTTTTTAAAAAATATGAATTTGTGATGTTGGAATAAACATTCTTCCAAAGGGATGGAGAAAACATATATCAGTGTAGTTCTGTTTTCTACAGAAAATAGAAAAAAAATCCTTTCTAAAATGAAGAAATTTCACTAAGACTATCACCAACAAGTTCTTTTCATACATGAGGGAGTCAACCCCTAACAAATATACCCAGGACACTTCGTCAGAGTTCTCCTTGCCCCCTTCATTCTCTGCCTTTTTTTGTATTTCTCTGGGTATATAAATAATAAAATATAAATTCAGCAAGAACAGGGACAGGCCCTAGCACTAGGCCTTGCACACAGCAGGCACTAATTAAGTGATTAAATTGAATTATAGCAATAATGAGCATACTTCTTTAAATGTTCTTTGAAAATTAAAATTACTTTATACATAGAGGGCCTTTATTGTGTTTCCCTGGTTCTACCAGGTTTAAAAAAAACATTAACGCCTTGGAGTCTTCTTATAAAACAAAACAAAAACAGGGAAGGTAATTATCTTACCAAACCTTTTGTCTTGTGTTATAGTGTTTTAGCTAGCATCCATACTCTACCGTAGAGAGCTCAACTCCAATGGGCTGGCCACATTGTTTGAATGTCAAAAGTACATTTGTCTAAAAGATCTTTGTACTCACACAAAGCAAGTGTTCACATGGAGGTCAGTAGAAGCAATATGAGGCCACTCTCAAGGTGTCTCTGAAGAACTTTGAAACTGATCGGGAGATTGAGAGACACTGGTACAGAACCATATGGCATCATGTGCTTACATCAAAGAAGGCCTTTGCTCTATGAGAAAAGCAGAATTGCCTTAGCTCAAGAGAGACATGAGCTGGGCAAATTTAGAGACATCTCCACTGCCGATATTCGTATGGACTATCTGTAACCCACCTGTGGTAGAGCCTTCTGAGCTCATGTTGATCTGATCAGGCACAGCTGGACGCACTGTACCTTGAACACAACATTGTGATGTCATTTTGATCCTCTTTGAGAATGATTGACAACCACCATACATTTTAGTTCCTGAAAATGATTATAACTGAAAAGCCTGATACTTCTCTTTGAAATTTAAGCATAATTCTACTTTCTTGAGCAGTGGGAAGACTTTTAAGTATCTCTAAATTCTGAAAACCATTTAGGTAAATCTCACTAGTTTTTTTTTAAAGATTCTACAATGATAACCCTCTACCCTACCAAAAATCATTCAAAATTATTAGAAAGCAAAACAATATGAAAAATTCTGAGAAATAGAGTTTACAAAGTGGCTCACACCATAAAGATCATGCCTTTACTTCTGGAACAAAGCCAAATAGTCCAGTATCAAAATTTTGTCACTTGAAAGAACATGTGACAAAATTACATTATTCTTCATTGCAGTAGCTGGTAGCTTAATGCATAGGCAGATTAGATGTGGTCACCTACAAATTACGATGATGAATATCAAGAAAAAATCTGAGATCAAGAATACTTTATGCACCCGATATTCCATTAAGGTTTTATTTTCTTAGGCAAAATGTATTCTCTTTTAAAATGCTGATTTGATATTTTATCACCAATCATTTATACCTTAGAGCAGGAATTAGTTTCAGATTCATGTGCTCCTTGAGTTAAGAAAGAAGTGCTGAGAAATGAAATGTTTTCCTGGAAAATAGGAAAGGTAATTTTTTTTTTTTGGTAACAGACAATGCTAAATAGAAGCTAGCCTAGGTGGGTGTGCTAGAATAAGAAAAGGGCCAACCGTAAGATGAGGTGAATGAGGACAAACTAATCTACTTCACAATTGTTTCTTCATTGAAAGAACACATGGAAAGAAAAAAAAAAGGTTTATAATATAATGGAAAGAATGTAAGCCTTGATCTAAAGCCCCGAATTCGATTCCAACTTTCATCATTTCCTAGGAGGGTGAACTTGATCAATTTGCCTGTAAAAAGTTCAGGTGCCTTATTTGTATTATGGGGCAATACCATCATTGCATAGCTTATAGGACTGAGGACTTTTCAACAATTTGTCAAAAATCTTAATGTAATTTTAAGTTATTTAAAATAGCACTACAACTTTTGTGATACCCTATATAAATGTTATCACTTAGAGTAGGTAAGGGAGAAAAAGGAATAGATAGCTTCTTAGATAAGAACTCTCTGTTTAACAAAAGTACTAAAAAAACTGGAAAAGAGTTGAGCAAAAACTAGGCACATACCACACCTTACACCATATACCAAAATAAAATCAAAAGTGAGTACATGATTTAGATACAAAGGCTGACACTATAAGCAAATGAGAGAAAGGAATAGTTTATCTGTCAGATTTTGGGGGAACAGAAGATTCATGATCAAACAAGAGATAAAGGACATTATGAAATGCAAGATAGATATTTTTGATTACACTAAACTAAAATGTTTTTCCATAAAACAAAGGCAATGCAACCAAGGTTAGAAGAGAAACAGAAAGCTGTAAAACTATTTTTACAACCAGTGTCTCTGAAAAAGGCCTAATTTCTAAAATGTATAGAGAACTGAGTGAAATTCATAAGAATACAAGTCATTACCCAAATGATAAATGGTCAAAGTATATGAACAGGCTGTTTTCAGATGAAGAAATTAAAACTTTACCTATGGTCATGTAAAAATACCCTAAATCACTTTTGATTAGAGAAATAAAAATCAAAACACCTCTGATATACCACATCACACCCCGTCAGATTGGTTAATATGACAAAACCAGAAAATGTTAAATGCTGCAAAATTTGAACACTGATGCACTCTTGGTAGAGATGTGAATTTATCTAAGCATGCTGAAGAATACTTTGGAACTATGTCCAAAGGGCTATAAAACTGTGCATACCTTTTGATACAGGGATACCACTTTTATGTCTGTATCCCAAAGAGATCATAAAATGGGGAAAGGACCCACATTAACAAAAATATTTATAAATTGGGAGGATGCCAATTAATTGAAGAATGGCTGAACAAGTTCTAGTATATGAATGTGATGGAATGGTACTTTTCCTTAAGCAATAATGAGCAGGGATGGAGCCAAAATGGCAGAGTAAAAGCAGAGACTGGCTTGAGCTCTCCCCCAAATCCCTCCAAACGTGTAAAAATGACTAAACAAATTCTAGAGCTACAGAACCCACAAAATGACTGAGTGAAACAGGTCTCCCATGCAAGAGAGGCTGGAAGGTTGATGGGTAGTGTGGGTGGGGAGGGAAGAAAGGAGATAATTTGGAACTCAAAGTTTTAAAAACAAATGTTAAACATTATTTTTACATGCAACCAATAAATAAGATATACAGGCAATGGTTATAGAAATCTGTCTTGCCCTACAAGAAAGGGGGAAGGAGATATAGGGATGGATGAGGGGGTGATAGAAGTGGGGAGAGACTGGGGAAAAGGGTAAGCAGAATGCATGCCATCTTGGGTTGGGATAAGGGAGAAAATTTGTAACTCAAAATCTTGTGGAAATGAATGTTGAAAACTAAAAATAAATCTAAACAAAAATAAGAAATTATGAGCAGGCAGACTTCTGAAAAACCTGGAAAGACTTACTTGAACTGATGCTGAGTGAAGTGAGCAGAACCAGGAGATCATTCTAAACAGTAAAAGCAACACTGTACAATGACTAACTTTGACAGACTTACCTCTTCTTAGCAATGCAAAGATCTAAGACAACCCCAAAAGCCTCATAATGGAATATGACATCTATGTGCAGAAAAAGAACTATAGAGTCTCAACACAGATGGACTCATATTATTTGCTCTTTTTTTTTTTGGCCTTTCTCATGGTTCCTTACATTGGTTCTAATCCTTCTTTACAACATGAGAAACATGAAAATTAAAAGAAAATGATGAGGAGACAGACTTCAGAAAAACCTGAAAATATTTACATGAATTGATGCAAAATGAAGTGAGCAGAACCAGGGGAAGATTAGGCACGGTAACAAGAACAATTTTCGAGGACTAACTTTGATAGACTTAGCTGTTCTCTGCAATGCAAAGATCTAAGACAGCTCCAAAAGACTCAGGATGGGAAATGCTATAGACACCCAGAAAAACACCACCACCACCACCAACTATGGGGTCTGAATGTAGATCAAAGCATACTAATTGTTCTGTTTTTTTGTTTGTTTCTTCTTTTGAATAGTTTCTCTTATTCTAATTCTTCTTTACAAGATGACTAATATGAAACTACATTTAAAATGAATATATGTGCTGAGCATATGTCAGATTGCATGCCATTTTGGGGTGAGGAGAGGGGAGTGAGGGAGAAAAATTTAGAACTCAAAATCTAATGGAAATAAATGTTAAACTAAAAATAAATTCATTTAATAAAAAAGGGAATAGATGGATGATATGAGATAATCGGCAGTAAACTTGAAAACAACCATACATTGTTTAAATTTGAAATAAAAATAATAGAGGGGGTGTCTCTGGACTTTGAGAAAAAGAAAAAAAAATCATCTCTCAAAAGAAGGACAAAAGTGAGATGGAAGTAACTAATAAAGATAGTAAAGGAAGAAATAGTAGAGGTTAGCCAAAAAGTGGAGCAAAAAAAATGTCTAGTGCAGTGCTAAAATTGTTTCATGGCTAAATAATGGGTTGTTTCAAGTTTTAAATATATAATCTGCTATATTGTTTTTGAAAGCAATTTCTCTGATCTAAATGTTGGTAAGAATTGTACTGCCAGAGAAAAACGATGAATGGGTTAAGAAGCTATTAAATCATTCTGTTGGACCACTGCTATAACTTAATAAATCATAGACTTCCAAGTTTTGTCTTTATTTAAAAGGAAGTTTCAGTTAAAAGTTGTTTTGCTATGAATCAAGCATTTACAAATGTGTGTTTGTGAAAGGAGATCTGATAATTTTACAAAGACTTTGTAAGATCTCCTCTTGTAATTTCTGTCAATTACGTACAAGAGGTTTTATGACTAGAAAATTTGGGAACTGTGTGATATCTAGGAATTCTGTAATGACTAAGAATTTAGTTTGTTATAATACTTTGGGAATTCATGTTACTCAATGACTTTTCACACCAACTTGGTTTTGGTGAATTTCAATGTTTAAAGTTTATTTTTGCTTTATGGAGGAGAGAGATACCTATTACTTTAGAGTTTCTTCATGAAAGTTTTAGTGATTATTCCTCTTAACATCAGGATAAGTTGTAAAGTGTTTTTAAAAGTAGGGACAAAAATCTTTTTTGTGATTTTCAAAGGCCTACATTAATTTATTATAGTCCAAACCCGCTGTGAATTTTATGAGTATATGGGTGGGACCCCAGCGTTTGGGAGATAGGATTATGTAGAGGGTTAAGAGATTTGGGACAGGATGAGGAAGGTGGATGGCACAAGATAAGGGAGACAGGAAATTTTATGACCCACGATCCAGTGAGAGACAAGAAGATTTATGGTATTTCAAGATAAGGGGAAGAGACTTTCAGATTAGAAAACAAACTAGGAGACTGAGTAAGGAATTTTGAAACAACATCCTCAGTCTCCTCATTCTCCATCCCTCTTTTTCTTTCAAAGCTCAGGCCCTTCTTCAAAAGGACTTTTTAAGATCTAATTCAATGGGCCTATTTCCTACCCACAAAATTCCCAGACAGGTCTGGGAAAATGTTGATTCCTTCCTTTTGTTAAGTGATATGGAAATTGATATCTCTTTGATCAGGATCCAGTGATCTAGGTTACTACTCAAGACCTCATTTTAATATAGCCCACCTCCCAGCATGTAGGCCTATCAGGGCTGATTGGCATTCCTTGGGAACACCTACTTTTTGGAGGGCATCCATTTAGGAAACCAGGTATTTCCACCTTTAGTTGTAGTTCAAGAGATTACAGAAAGTTGTAAGACTGTTATTTGGGGGTACTGTTATTTGGTGCTACTGTTTTAATGCCAAAGACTAAAATGGTTAATTGATTATGGAATATGGAAAGAAGGGCTCCTATTATTTTGTAAACTTGCCCGGGTCCCTGAAAACCATTTATGTGGTTAGTCATTATTTGCCCCAGGAAAAAGAACTTGTTTTAGTTCCTAAGCAAGGAACTTGGATTAGCTGAGAATTTGCAAATGATCTCTAGCCAATGGCTTTGAGTACAGATTTAAAATTCAAGATATGAGTCCTGGTAAAGTTTTGATTAATGAGACTTGCCATTTGATATAAAAGAACCCACTATCTGGGGGAGAGGCCATTAGCTACTCCAAGAGAACAGGTGGAGATTTGCATCTGGGGAAAAGCTGAAAGGACAATCCTAGCCTCAGCCTAGGATGGGATCCTCCTGGCTCAGTTTCCCCATTGAGTTCCTTTGAAAACGGAATGTTTCCCACATGATTATTCCTGAGTCTGGCTATCAAGTAGATGGCAGGTCTCTGTAATCAAAACAAGTAGCCAGTGAAGAATGTCTGTCAAATCTTCAAGTATCATATATGTGAAATCAAGTATGTGAAATCTTGCTGTTTTCAATCAAATAACTGGGTAAATTGGTAGTCTTGTATAGTCTTGTGAAAGATAAAATCCCTGGAATAGATCATTCTTTCTGAATGCTATGGGAATAATTAGAGAAAGGGGAAAATATGTCAGAGTTTGTTCCTATTGTGAAGTTGTGGTACTCAAAGACCTAGAAATTTTTATGAGGAGAAATGGGAAGATTGATTAATGCATGCAAGCTACTTAATGCTCACTTTAAGGTGTTCCCTAACCAATGTGAGATTATAGTCATATCTGAAACTGATTATTGGAATCTGCTGTTCAAGATTTTATGGGATTATTAACCGTTATTGAGTTTGACTACATATAATGATCAAGAAATTCTGTTGAGCCACTTATCCATGATGCCAGCAACCCTGTGAGGTGCAGGTATGAACTGTAGAGGGTGATCTCGTGGGAAGGTTGGGAAAATGATTGTTCTGAATGAGCTGAGGTAAGATTCTCCTGACTCCATTTCCCCACTGACGCATGGCAGACTTTAAGCCTGGCTTAAATGCATTTGGCAGCCTACAGCACTTCTGCCTGAAATTGACCGAAAGTTGGGGAGATGTTGTTCCCTTGCTTTGGCTGTGTCCCTGCTTTCATGGTAAATTTCTATAATCAAAAGTTTTGTAAGCACAATAAGAAATCTATTAAATAATAGGTTGGTAAGAGAACATCTGAGGTTACCATTGTAAGATATAAGTCTGACTTTGAGTTATTTGGCTTAGCATATTACCCCGAACAATAACTAATTTTTTAGCCTTAATGTCTGTTCCTGTATAAGCTAGGGTCTTTTAATTTTTGTAATAATATGGAGATAGGTCAAGGGCTTGTGAAAATATTATTCTGTTGCCTAGTTAATCTCATACTTATCTCAGTTTTGTTACAGTAGTTAATGTTAAAAGAAGAATGGTGTGTAGGTTATCTTGTAAATGCTTTAAAAGGAGCATAACATGACCAGAAGTTAGAATTGCTTTATGACTGGATATGTATTGTGTTAAAAACTGATTACTTGAGTACATTGTGTATGTACTGGAGCCTGTTATTAATTACTTAGCGAAATCTCATCCTCCTGATGGAAGAATTAATGATGGATTAATGCAAAACATAAGAAACTGGGTTATAATGTGAATTTCTTAAACATGGCAATCAGCCAAGGTTCCAAATTTGATTTTGTAAGCATGATAATGGTATAAGTTTAGGACTGGTAATTTAAAATTGTGCAAAGGTCAGTATTGTAGGAGAGTGGACATGAAAAGCAGATTTCTAAAAGAAGATAAAAAGAAGGTGCTGAAATGCACTGCTGAACATTGCTGGAAGAAATACCAAGGACCAGAAAATTTTGTTCACATCTTGTCTCCTCCCCCTACCCTTGCAGAGTGCTGAATGAGATGGAATTTCTAAATGGACAATTCATCGATTTACCATTTTCTTTTGGGTCTCTGTATCTGTATTTATAACAAGGGCTGCCCTCTTTAAATTGTCAATGTGTCAACCAACCTTTCCCCCTTCCCTTCCCATATTTACTTAAAGGGGATATAGAAGGGAAGAATTCACATAGGAAAAAAGTGAGGAAGTATTGATTAGGTTTGAGAAAGTTGTAGAAACCAAAATTTTGATTGAAAAAAAAAGGAGGGATTGCAAGAAATGAAACAAACTTTTTGTTTCCACAGAAAATATGTCACATGCCAGAAAATCTTTTAATTGTTAGGGAAGGCAGGAAAAGGAATGGATTAGAAAATCCAGAAATGTTAATTAAGACAACTCTGCAAGGATGTGGGTGCCTGCTTATTCACATATCTATAATCAAAAAACTCCTTCCTTCTACTTAAGATAAAATCCACAAACTTCAAAGGCCAAAGGAGAATTTCAGTCTTCATCTTAGGCTAATGGTGAAAGAAGCCTGAAGTATCCTGAATAGGCTTCTTATCAATTGGGGGAATTCTTTTGAAGAATCTCTGACTTGTTTCTTTAGTAAGTAAGGTATAAAGAAAATGAGAAATGTAAACAGCAGTGGAGACACACTCTCCACTGGGAGGTGGGGTCTAGGTATTTTTCAGACTGTGAACTTGGCCAATAAGAGGCAGGTGGCTAATTCAAATTGTGAACAGTATAAAAAGCATTGTATTTGTCTGAGCTCCTGTACTCCATTAAGGGAGATACCCATTTATTCAGAAGGAATAAATGTAAAATAAATATAATGAGAAATTTGCTGGCATTCCAATGAATATTATTTATTCGTAGACTAAGCATGTTTCAAACAATAGCCAATGATGCTTTCCTAACTTGCATGCCGCTTTCAAAGAATGCCTTCCATCCTTCACATGACTCCACAACATAATGGTAAGCAGAAGCATAATCATTGCAGATAGCACAGTACTGGAAATCCTTCTTTGAGCCTGGACTGTTAATGATGGGGCAGTACAAACGTTCACATTATCTTTTCATTGTTTCTACAGTGGCAAAGAAAATATTCATTAGAAAAAAAACAAAAAATATTTTTAAAGACAATAAGGAAAATATTACCAGAATTCATTGTTAATTTACTTCTTTTTCTTTATTCTCTGGGGTTCAACATCACAGTTTTACATTGATGACTGTGGCAAGCTTTTAGTTAATATTAGATATATGGGGACACAAAGAATGGATGTGCTCTTAGAGCAGTCAAAACATAACGAGTTCGTACCAACTGATTCATATTGGGGAGATACAGCATTAATAGTCCATTTAATGTTAGCTTTCACTGGGCTATTTCATAAGGTCATAATAGACAAATACTAGATGAATATCTTCCACACACATATACATCTTCTACAGATATGTATATATATATGTACATATATATATATATATATATATGTCTGCATTTTGTGGAAAATAGTTGTAACATTGTACATACTGTTTTCTTGCTTCTCCTTAGCTCACTGGTTCATTGAAGTCTTTCCAAGCTTCTCTGGATTCTTCATGTCCATCTTTTCTTATGGTATAGTAAAATTCCATAACATTAATATACCATCATTTGTTTAAACATTCCTCAACCAACAAGCACCTAATTAGTTTCCAATTCATTGCTACCCTGAAAAGTACTGCTTTGAATATTTTAGGGATACATGGAACACTTTGACCTCCTCAGGTCACAGACATTTCAATTTGTGTGTGTGTGTGTAGAAGAATGTGTCACAGGTTTACGGGAAGAATATTTTGTAGCTACTGTCCTTACCATGTCATTAAAATTAGAATTACCTTTGTGAGGATCTAATTGTGTCTACTGGCTAACTGTTAATGACAAGGACACTGGTGGGGGCTCATTTGCTATCAGTTTAGGAGTACCATGGGAGTAGACCAATGTAGCAGACACACTATAGAGGTGTAACCTGCTTATGTCAATTGGGGAGCATCCCAGAAGAGATGCTATACAAACGACACAGAAAACTAGGACAAATATAGAAGGACAGAAGCTATTCTCCCAGAGTTAAGTGGTCAAAAGATATAAATCAGGATTTCTCAAAAGAAGTTGCTGTTTATATAGAGAACTGAGTCAAATTTATAAAAATAAGTGCCATTCTTCAACTAATAAATTATCCAAAAATATGATCAGTTTTTAGAGGAAGTACTCAAATCTATCTACAGCCATTTTAAAAATATTCTAAATCACTACTGATTGAACAAATGGAAATTAAAACAATCCTGAAGTACCATCTCATACCTTTTAGATTAGCTAATAGGACAGAAAAGGTTAAATGACAAACCTTGGAGGGGATATAGGAAAAATGAGTCATTAATGCACTGTTGGTATAGTTGTGACCTGATTTAATCATTCTGTAGAGTCATTTGGAAATATGCCCAAATGGCTACAAAACCATGCTTACCCTTTGAGGTAGAAATACCACTACTAAATCTGTATCCCAAAAGAGATTAGAAAATGACCTGTATCTACAAATATATTTACAGGTGCTCTTTTCTGGGGACAAAGTATTAGAAATTGAAGGGATGCCAATCAATTGGTGAATGGCTGAACAAATTGTGGCATGTGATTATGATGAACTACTATTGTACTATAAGAAATGATAAGCAGGATGCTCTCAGAAAAACCTGGAAAGACTTGCATGGACCAATGTCAGGTAAAATGTACTGTGTACAAAGCAACAGCAATATTGTAAGATGACCAACTGTCAATGACTGTATTGGCAATCAAAATGGTCTCTCACCACTTAATTCAACCAAGTTGCCTTGAAGAGTTTGGCTTTTATTTCCTTGATTAAATTAGGAGTCCTTGATGACCTCCTTGCCTCAAGGGAAAGCCTAGTTTACATGGGTTTGAGTGACATGGTTATGACATCAGAGGCTTTATATCACATGGATTTAAGTCACATTTTTTGTGACGATTTTAGCTCACGTGGATGAGTTGCATGTGTGACTCACTCTTGACCCTGAAAAAGATATAAAACCAGATGTTGGCTGTCTTTTTTCTGGTCTCTGAGCCACAGGAGGAGTGGACCATGATTCTGGGCCAGCCATTGTTATGGGCTTCCTGGCTCCTGAACTCAGACGTTGGTTTCTTGGTAACTATGAATTGTATTTGGTCAGTTTATAATGTATGTTTGTAATTTGTTTGTATTTTCTCTGAAGTTCAGGGTGCTGGCTTTTTCCCCTGAACTAAGTGAATGATATTTGGATGCTCGATTAAAGTGAGATTGTTAACCCCTTAATGTTGCTATTAAATCAGATCAAAAGGACCTAGGCTTGCAGCATTCTGTGAGCTGGTTGTTGTTGGTTTTTCACTCCCACAGCAGCTGCTAGCCAAATTGTTGAAACAAATGATGTAGTTGTGGGCAGCATCTGCATTTTGAAAGGAAGGTATGGTGTTTTGGGGTACTGGGTGGGTTGAATGTTTCCCAGTTTTTGGATTGCTCTTTGTACTTGCGGTGGCCATGGTTCTGTGGAGTCCCAGGAGCAACAAAGGCCTGAAGGTAAACAGGCTGGTGGAAGTGGGGCCCAGAGCAGTAGATAATCCCTCATTCCGAGGGCTTGAGCTGAAAAGTCTGGCTCTTGAGGACTGTGCTGAAACGGTGAATGTTTTGAGATCGTATCGTTTATTTCCTATCCTATAGGGCCATATAGTGACAATATATACTTTTATGAACTTTAAATTTGTATTACCTGCCATGTTTTTATTATAACTATTGATTTAACCAGCAAGTTATGAAGTGAATAATTACACTGTTGCAGCTGCTACATTAAATGATTGAAGGGCTTGGAGTATGATATTATGGAGGTCAAAGGAGCTAGGATTAAAACCAAGAATCACCTACTTGGCAAAACCGAGTATAATACTTCAGAGCAAAATATGGATTTTCAATGATAGAGGACTTTCAAGCATTCCTGAAGAAAAAACCAGAGCTGAATAGAAAATTCGACTTTCAAATACAAGAATCAAGAGAATCATGAAAAGGTAAACAGGAAAGAGAAATCTTAAGGGACTTATTAATGTTGAACCATTTTCTCTGAGGATATTTGTAACTCATGAGACCTTTCTCAGTTTTAGGGTAGTTGAAGGGAATATATATACATACATACACATATACATATATATGCATATATATGTATGTATGTACAGACAGAAGGCACAGGGTGAGTTGAATATGAAGGGATGATATCTAAAAAATAAAATGAAGAGGTGAGAGAGGAATATATTGGGAGAAAGAGAAAGGGAGAGATGGAATGGAGTAAATTATCTAACATAAGAGGGGCAAGAAAAGCTGTTATAATGGAAGAGAAGAGGGGGTAGGTGAAAGGGAATGAGTGAATCTTGCTCTCATCGGGTTTAGCTTAAGGAGGGAATAACATACACCATCAATTGTGTATCTTACCCTACAGGAAAGTAGGAGGGAAGGGTATAAGAGGGGGGATGATAGGAGGGAGGGAAGACTGGAGGAAGAGGTAACCAAAACAAACACTTTTGAAAAGTGACAGGGTCAAAGGAGAAAACTGAATAAAGTGGGGCAGAATAGGATGGAGGGAAATATAATTACTCTTTCACAACATAAGTATTCTGGAAGTGTTTTGCATAATGATACATGTGTAACGTATATTGAATTGATTGCCTTCTCAAGGAAGGTAGGTAACGAGGGAAGAAGGGAGAGAATTTGGAACTCAAAATTTTAAAATGTTAAAAAAAATTGTTTTTGCATGCAGCTGTGAAATGATATACAGGCAATGGGGTATAGAAATCTATCTTGCCCTACAAGAAAGTAAGGTGAAAGGGGAAAAGGCGGGGGGAGTGTGGTGATAGAAGGGATGGCAGAAGGGGGAAAAAGGGCAATCAGAATACATGCTAACGCTCTTCAATCATCTGTAAGGTGTTTGGTTCTTCGGAAGCTAAGGCTGCATTTGGGGTGAACCCTCACTTCAGCCAGAGACTAGCACCACTACAAACAAGTCTCCTCAACCATCTGCTGAAATGGTCATCTCCAAGCTTGCTTGCATCTACTCTGCCCTCATCCTTCACGAAGATGAGGTTATGGTCATAGGGGATAAAATCAATGCCCTCATTAAAGCAGCGGGTATAAATGTTGATCCATTCTGGCCTGGATTATTTGCAAAGGCCCTGTGCAATGTAAACTTTGCAAGCCTCATCTGCAATGTAAGAGTTGGTGAACCTGCCCCAGCTGCTGCTGGTGCTGCCCCTGCTGGAGGGGCTGCTCCTGCTAGCACAGCTGCCCCAGCTGAAGAGAAGAAGAAAGAGGAAGCAAAAAAAGAAGAATCCAAAGAATCCCATGATGACATGGGCTTTGGTCTGTTTAACTAAACTTTTTTGTAATGTTAAATAAAAAGCTTTACTCAACTAAAAAAAAAAGAATACATGCCATCTTGGGGTAGGGGAAGAGTAGAGATGGGGAGAAAATTTGTAACTTAAAATCTTGTAGAAATGAGTGTTGAAAACTAAAAATAAGTTTTTAAAAAAGAAAGAAGAAACAGAGCAAAAGGGAAAAACCATAAAAAAATAAAAAGATGTGATAATATGCTATTATAATATTGTGTGACTATACTGTTTCAAACAATATAATAAATATTTATCAAGCACCTATGTGCCAGGCTGCTGTAGGGTAGCTAGGTGGCCTAGTGGATAAAATGCCCCATGTGGAGTCAGGAGACTCATCTTCCTGAATTTGAGTCTGGCATCAGATATCTAACAGCTGTGTGATCCTGGGCAAGCCACTTATACCCTATTTGCATTGGTTTCCTCATCTATAAAAAAAGATGGGGAAGGAAATGGTAAACCACTCCAGTATCTCTGCCTAGTCATGGATGGTCATAGAGTTTTTATTTATTTCAAAGTTGTTTGCCTTTACAATGTTCTTATCATTTTGTAAATTATTCTCCTGGTTCTGCAGAATTTCGTTCTGCATCAGTTTATAAAAATCCTCAGAATTATTCATTTTTATGATATGGATGTTACAGCACATATTGTTCTTTTGGTACTGCTCACTTTACTCTGCATCAGTGTACATAAATTGTTTCATGTCTCTTTGACATTACCTGTTTCTTCATTTCTTACAGCACACTAATTCAATCACATTCATATAACCTAACTTATTCAGCCATTCCTCAACTGAAGGCATCCCTTTGGTTTCCAATTTTTGCCATCTAAAAACATCACCCAAAATATTTTTCCACCTAGCAGATCTTATGCTATTTCTTTGATCACTTTAGGCTACAGGCCTAGCAGCAGTATAGGTGAAGAGCATGCATTTTTCTAATAATTTTGTACACAATTACAAATCATTTTCCAGCGTGGTTGTGGTCATTTATAGGTCCACTAACAGTACAACAATATATAGTGTACCTCTTTTCCCACACAGTCCCTCCAACATGTATCATTTTCTTTTTGGAGTGTTTTTGACATTGTGATGCACATAAGAATCTTGAAATTGCTTTAATTTACTTTTTCTAATTAGTAATGATACGGTGCATTTTTTTTCCAGATAGATAGATAACCTAGATTTCTTCATTTGAGAACTGCCTGTTCATATCCTTAGACCATTTGTCAGGTGAAAAGTGACTCATTCATATAAATTTGAATCAGTATCTTTGTGTCAGTAAGGCAAAATGGGCTCCTTAGCACTTAGTTTAACGGATGCCCTTGAGAAGTTTGGCTTTTGTTTACCTTGAGTGAAAGCACTTTCAGCTGTTAAGTGCTAAGCCCCAGGTCCAAAGCCCTATCAGGTGTGAAACCTGTAGATTGATGACTTAAGAGGGGCCAAATCGGGAACCAATTGGTCTCTGGTCATTGAGGCGGGGCTTGAGAACGCCAGAGGCTTGGCTGTTAGGAGAGGTGAGCTAAGAGACAACTACAGCTGAAGCTGAAAAAAAGCCTAAGTAGGAGCTGCAGAAGCAGAGCTGACTGGTGTGGACCCAGGAGTGCGAGCAAGGACTTGAGGCCAGTGAATATGTGGTTTAATGTTACCATGCTTCTCTGTGGCCTCCTGGTTACTCTTGTTAGGCAGACCTATTGCGCCTGGGGTTTTTTGGTCAAGATGTCAAAATGGGGAGGCTGGTGTGCGAATCTGTTACTGTGGGGCCTAAATAAATATTTTGTTGCTTTCTACTTAGAGAATCTCTCATACCTTGCAATTTCGAACCATTCAAACACACACACATATATATATATATATATAGATATAGATATATTTGAGATCATAAATTTGGCCTTCCTACTACATTTGGCGACCAGGTGGATGGGATCGCTAGGTATAAGATCTCTATTTAGAAGCAGAAGAACTTCAGGGGAAGAGATGAATGTCCCAGGGTGGGAGGATCCATTTTATTCCTCCCTAGCAAAGGAATTGGCTAAAAGAGATGGACCCTGTGAAAACTGGGAACCAAGGCTACAGAGAGGAGATCCTAAGGATTTGGAAAGGTGTTTACAAGAGGTTGGAATTCAGTCAGGGGCATCATTATCTAGGCAAAGCTGGATAGTGTTATCAGCCTACCGGCTAGTATATGAAAGATTGAGATTAAGTGAAAGAGATGGGGGCACTCCTACCCCACAGCAAGAAAGGGAATCTCAGATAGCAGGAGAACAAACTGCTGCTCAAGAATCTACAGCTGACTCAAATGAGAACTTTTCTATTAATGTGGCTAGGGGCAACAGGAGGCCAAATAAGCCAAGAGGGCATTCCAACTCAGCCCAGACGGAGCCTGACTGCTTGCTTTGTCCTTGCCATGATGGCAGGGGAAGGGAGTGGAGAGAAAAGAAGGCAATGTTAGGGGCTGAGGCACGAAACGCCACTAGGGTTCAGGACACCCCTCGCATAGAGAATGAGAGATGGCAAAATACTCAGACAGATGTTCATCCCATACAAAGGAGGAAGACAGAAACCCAGTTATGAGGGAAATTCAAGAAGATTTTTCACAGCAAGAGGTCACGGACATTTTGAGTAGGTTCAGCCAAAGAATAAGAGAACCATTAATATCTTGGATGGTAAGACTCAGTGATCAAGGGGCCAGTGGAATATTAGTAGATAGGATGGATTGTATGAGATTCATGGGTATCAGCCACGATCCTCTAGTTAAGCAAGCTTTTAGGGAATATCAGCAAGGAGATGGTGCTGGCAGGACTACTCTGTTGGCGTTAGCTGCTGAGGGATGCAATAGGAGATATACTACTATTCTATGTGGCCCACTGAGTATAGACCCTGGTATTCACTTAGAGATTGTATCACAAGACTAAAGGAGGAGGTCAAAAGGAGATTGAGAAGAGAAATTGCAGCCTAAGCATTTGAGTCCTTAACACAAGCTGCATGAATAGAACTGAAAATGACCATCCCATCACAGCCACTCAAATGAGAAGAAGTAACATTAGTATTTTTCCTGGCTAATGTAACACATTGTGTTTTTTTTCCTTCTAATTATTTTATTATTTGTAAAATACTTTAGTTTTCAACATTGATTTCCACAAGACTTGAGTTACACATTTTCTCCCCATTTCTACCCTCCTCCCCACTCCAAGATGGCATATATTCTGACTGCCCTGTTCTTCAGTCAGCCTTTCCTTTTGTCACCCTGCTCCCTCCTCCATTCCCCTTCCCCTTACTTTCTTGTAGGGAAGGATAGATTTCTATGTCCCATTCCCTATATATCTTATTTCTCAGTCGCATGCCAAAACAACTTTTTCTTTGAGCATCTGGTTTTAAAACTTTGAGTTCCAAGTTCTATCCCCTCTTCCCTTCCCAACCCAATCGCTAAGAAGGCAAGCAATTCAACATAGGCCACATAGGTAGCATTATGTAAAACACTTCCACAATGCTCATGTCATGAAAGACTAACTATATTTCCCTCCGTTCGATCCTGTCCCCTTTATTCAATTTTCTCCCTTGACCCTGTGCCTTTTCAAAAGTGTTTGCTTTTGATTACCTCCTCCTTTCTATCATCCTCCTTTTCTTATGCCCTTCCTCCTACTTTCCTGTGGGGTAAGATACGCAGTTGAGTGTGTATGTTATTCCTTCCTCAAGTCATATCCAATGAGAGCAAGATTCACTCATTCCCCTTCCAATTCCCTCTTCCCTTCCAATAGAACTGCTTTTTCCTGCCATTTTTATGTGAGATAATTTACCCCATTCTATCTCTCCCTTTCTCTCTCTCTCTCAATGTATTCCTCTCTCATCCCTTAATTTGATTTTATTTTTTTAAATATCATCCCTTTAAATTCAACTCACCCTATGCCCTCTGTCTATACATGTATAGATATACACACACACACATATATATATATTCCCTTCAAGTACCCTAAAACTGAGAAAGGTCACATGAATTACACACATCATCTTTTCATGTAGTAATGTAAACAAAACAGTTCAACTTTAGTAAGTCCTTTATGATTTCTCTGTTTTGTTCACCTTTTCATGCTTCTCTTGATTCTTGTGTTTAAAAGTCAAATTTTCTATTCAGCTATGGTCTTTTCACTGAGAAAGCTTGAAAATCCTCCATTGTACTGAAAGTACATATTTCTCCTTGGAGCATTATACTCAGTTTTGTTGGGTAGGTGATTCTTGGTTTTAATCCTAGCTCCATTGCCCTCCGGAATATCATATTCCAAGCCCTTCGGTCTCTTAGTGTAGAAGTTGCTAGATTTTGTCTTATCGTGATTGTGTTTCCACAATACTCAAATTGTTTCTTTCTGGCTGCTTGCAGTATTTTCTCCTTGACCTGGGAATTCTGGAATTTGACAACAATATTCCTAAGAGTTTTCTTATTGGGATCTTTTTCAAGAGGCGATTGGTGGATTCTTTCCATTTCTGTTTTACCCTCTGGCTCTAGAATATCAGGGCAGTTCTCTTTGATAATTTCTTGAAAGGTGATGTGTAGCCTCTTCTTTTGATCATGGTTTTTAGATAGTCCAATAATTTTCAAATTCTCTCTGCTGGATGTATTTTGCTGATCAGTTCCAATGGATGTTTCACATCGTCTTCCATTTTTTCACTCCTTTGGTTCCAATGGATGTTTCACATCGTCTTCCAGTTTTTCATTCCTTTGGTTCTGTTTGATAATATCTTGATTTCTCATAAAGTCACTAGCTTCCACTTGCTCCAATCTAATTTTTAAGCTAGTATTTTCTTCAGTGGTCTTTTGGACCTCCTTTTCCATTTGGCTAATTCTGCCTTTCAAGGCATTCTTCTCCCTATTTGCTTTTTGGAACACTTTTGCCATTTGAGTTAGTGTATTTTTTTAAGGTGTTTTCTTCAGTATTTTTTGTTCTCCTTTAGCAAGTCGTTGACTTGTTTTTCATGAATCTCTCTCATTTCTCTTCCCAATTTTTCCTCTGCTTCCCTCACTTGCTTTTCCAAATCCTTTTTGAGCTCTTCCATGGCCTGAGACCAGTTCATGATTTCTTGGAGGCTTTTGATGTAGGCTCTTTGACCTTGTTGACTTCTTCTGTCTGTGTGTTTTGGTGTTCTTTGTCACCAAAAAAAGATTCTGGAGTCTGAGTCTGAGTCTGCATCCTTTTTTGCTGCCTGGCCATGTTCCCAGCCAACTACTTGACCTTTGAGCTTTTTGTCAGGATATGTCTGCTTATAGAGTAGAGAGTGCTTTGTCCCAGCTTTAGGGGCTGCATTGGTATTTTCAGAGCTGTTTCTACTTCATTTTCAATGTAAGCTCTTGTTTGTAAGTATCTACAATGATTGATCAAATGATTACTTACAATTAATTTGGATATACTCGGCCTTTTCCTATGGTGTCAAAAGAACACCCCATGGTTATGGGGGAGGTGCAGAGTTTCTCAGCTATGGGAATTCTGGAACTTACAATTGTGGACAAGTCACAGGTTCTACTACTACTACTGTGGTTTCTTGTGGTATATGCAAAGAAATGCTACATTTCAGTTAGACATTAATGAAAATAAAAATGGGGGGGCGGAGCCAAGATGGTAGCTGGGAAGCAGCGACTGGCGTGAGCTCCCCACCAAGTCCCTCCAAAAACCTATAAAACAATGGCTCTGAACCAATTCTAGAGCTGCAGAACCCACAAAGTGCCAGAGGGAAGTGGGGCCCCAGCCCAGGACAACCTGGATGGTCTCTGGGTAAGGTCTGTCCCACAAGGACCTCCCAGCCCCCAGCCGAGGGGAGCGGAGCTGAGCCCAGCGTGCACGGCGCGAACAGACCAGACGCGGACCTACCAGACCAGGAGACGAGCGGAAAGTGCCCTGGCATCCTGAAATACTGAGCTGTGGCATGTACCAGACCTCTCAACCCACAAAGAGCAAAGACATCAGAGAAGGTTAGTGGGAA
>CM053624.1:176589424-176652631 GCA_028646595.1 Phalanger gymnotis | reverse complement strand
TGGAGTGGGGGGGGTGAAGAAATGGGGAGAAAATTTGTAATTCAAATGCCTGTGAAAATCAATGTTGAAAACCAAACATGTCAAAAATAAATTAAAAAAAAAACTAAAAAAAAAAAAAGAAAATAAAAATGAACTTCTCTTTTCCCTTTCAAGTTCAGAGACCCCCTTGAAATCAGGCCTCAAGGGACCACAGAATCAAGATTAAGACCCTTGGTTTAAAGGAAAAAAGAAAAAAATATTCATAGACAGGAATTTCTTTGGTTTTTTTCTGGGGTGCAGGGCAGAGAAGTAGTTAAGAAGGAGTTTTCTCAATTTGGTTTAGTCTACCATAACGTATAATTAACATTTATCTGGCCTGACACTAGTTTGGTTCTGACAGCCTCCTTTCCCTTATATTTTTGCATGAATGGAGAGTTGCCAGCTCAGTATTAATAGAAAGAGAAATGCTCCACATGGCTTCACAAATAATCAGAGAATTAATATACAATGACAGTTACTCATTTAGGGCTTCACAATAATTGTTGGGAATGTTCTTGCAGGTATCCCAGCTTCTAGATTTGGCCAAGTCATTAGGTTAATGTGACAATCAAAGATACCTTAGTGATGTATTAAAGGACCTTTCATCAAAAGGGAAAGGACATTTATGTACAAAAGTACTTATAGCTGTTATTTTTGTGGCAGCAAAGAATTAGAAAATGAGAGGATATCCATCAATTGGGGAATGGCTGAACAAGTCTGCAGTATAGGGGGATAGTTTCAGAAAAAAAATTGTGAAGACTTAGATGAACTGCAGCAAAATGAAGTTAGCAGAGCCAGGAGATCACTGTACATTAACAGCAATATTGTAATGATGACCAACAGTGAAAGACTTAGTTACTCTGGTCAATACAATGGTTCATGACAATTCCAAAGGACTTATGATGAAAAACACTGGGAGACAACTAATGAACTCTAAATGTAGATTGAAGTGTACTATTTTTTCACTTTTTTTTCCTTTTTCTTATTTTGCAATATGGTTAACATATTTTGGATTATTTTATATGTATAGTTGACATCAAATTGCTTGTCTTCTCATCATCCCCAAATGGGATCATGGCAAGTCACAAACGAATGAACAACAGCATTCAAAGTTTCTATTTATTGTTATCTGAAAAATATTGGTGGTGAAGAGGAAAAGAATGGGAGAACACTTGGAAATCAAAAATTATTTTAAAATAATGTTTCAAATAAATTATAAAGTTTTGAAAAGAAAAAATCTGTCTTTGTTATATATAGTACAGCAGAGCTTTTCATAACAATTTTTTACTGACCTCTCACAATCATCCTTACTCTAAAGGCCAAATGGTATCGTCAGATAGATCAAATGGAGAAATTCTGAATGCTGTGTATTTAAGTTCACTTACCTTCCAGGGATGCACACACAGAACCTCGCAGCATGGTCTGCCCACATCAAAGGATGCGCTGTGCTCTACCAGCAAAGCAAAATTGTAGTAGCCCAAAAGAAATATGAGATGAGCAAATCGAGAGACATCTCCAGTCCAAATGTTCATATGGACTATTTGTGCCCGACTCAGGGAGAGACTTTGGGGCTCATATTTGTTAGATCAGCCACAATCAGCCACATTGTACCTTGAATCCAACATAGTGATATCACTTTGGTCCTCTTCAAGCAGGAAGGACACCCATCCATCTCATTAGAGGCAGCTATGTAGTACAGTGGACAGAGCATAGGAAGTGGAATAAGGAATATCTGAGCTTCAGTTCTGCCTCAGATACTAGTTGTGGGATGCTGGGCAAGGTCCATAGAATCTCTTGGATTCAGTTTTCTCATCTGTAAAATGGGGTTCATAATACCACCTACCTCAAAGGGTCCTGTGAGGACTTAACATATGTTAACTTATGACTTAACATATATAAAGTGTTTTGCAAATCTTAATGCACTATTTTTAAACTAGCTATTATTAGGTCTGAACATAGTTATATGTCATTTTATATCATTATATATCTTTCCTGTACTGCTCCACTCTTCAAAAGCCCCCATTAGATACAACCCAAAGGGCTTGTTGATTTGAAGCTCTCATTTATAGATCTTTTAAAATACTTAACAATACAATCTGTCTGATCTACTCACCCTTTCTGTTTCAGGTCATTCTCTGCTCATTATTCAATGCACCCTCCTAGCAAAACAAGTTATTCTTAAAAGGTTTTATGCATTATTCTCCTGAAAGCATATAAACTTACAGCTAGAATCTAGGAGGAGAAAAGAACATTGCTTTAGGAAATATTTTTTAGATAATAATAAAGAGAAACTATGAATGTTGTTGTTCAGTCATTGCTGACACTTCATGACATCATTTGTGGATTTCTTGGAAAACCAACTGGAGAAATTTGTCATTTCCTTCTCTAGCTGATTTTACAGATGAGGAAACTGAGGGAAACAGAGTTTTTATATACTTCATTGGGTTCTTTGTATTGCAACTTTCATCTACAATATTTATGGCTCAGTCTATCCCTGGAATAGTACTCAATGCTAAAATATCTGTCTGCAGCAAAACATAGGTGTGACTGCCAACTTTTCATGAAGAATTAAACTGTTATAAAAAGGTGATATTTACCATGGTTAATTTTTAGTTTCTGAATTACGTATGGTCATTAAGACATAGAGAAAGGGGCAGAGATAAGATGGTGGAGAAGTAAGGACTTGCTTGAGCTCTCCCCAAAACTCCTCCAAATACCTGTACAAAATGACTCTAAATAAATTCTAGAGCTACAGAACCTACAAAATGACAGAGTGCAACAAATCTCCAGCCCAAGACAACCTGGAAGGCCAAAAGGAAGGGTCTATCACACCAGACTGGGAACAGAGCCCAGTCCAGCCTGGGCCCCACCAGCACTGACAGGGCTGGAGCAAGCCTCACAGGATTGAATCACTGGCAGCTGTTGTGGTTTCCAGACTTTTCAACCCAAAAATGCCAAAGACAAAGGAGGTAAGTGGAGAAACTCTATCAGACTTGGGTGAGAGAAGAGCATGGTACAGCCCCAGCCATGCCATGGTGGAGGTGGTGGCAGCAGCAGCTTCCAGGGCTTCAGGCCCACACACAGTGGGGTGAGTCAAGCGACTGATCACAGGAGGAATGCAGGGAGCTCTTTGCTGGTGCTGAGGCAGGACTCTATTGCTTTGCCTTGCTTGGATCTGGGTTGCATTCCTGGGTGGCTGTACTGGGTTAAGGAGAGTGCAAGTGTGGCAGACATTGTGGCAGCTGTGGACAGGGAATCCTTCCCACACTTCCAAGGCAGAAAAGAATACATGAGGTCACTCATGGAGCACAGCACAGGCCAGGAAAGCAGTAAAAATTTGTCCTTTGATCATAGCACCTTAGAAGAAATGAAAATTTACAGGTGCTTAGAAGTATTTCTGACAACAGCTGCACAAAACCTGTGAAACTTAAGAGAGAGCATTCTCCACTCTGGAAGCAGAGCCCTACCTTGACAAAGATCTCAAAAATCAAATAATTGGCTAGAAAAAATGAGCAAACAGCAGGAAAAAATCAGACCAGAATCTTAGTTGGCTGACAAAGAAGATCAAAACATACATCCAGAAGGAGACAAGAAAGTCAAAGCTCCTACATGCAGAGCATCCAAGAAAAATATGAATTAGTTTCAGGTTATGGAAGAGATCAAAAAGGAGTTTGAAAATCAAGTAAAAGAAATTGAGGAAAAGTTGGAAGAGAAAATATAGAGTGATACAAGAAAATCATGAAAAACTAGTCAACAGCTTGCTAAAGGAGACCCTCAAATTACTGGAGAAAACAACACCATAAAAATAGACTAACCCAAATGGTAAAAGAGGTCCAAAAAGCCAATAAGGAGAAGAAGAACGCAAAAAGCAGAATTGGCCCAATGGATAAAGAGGTCCAAAAGATCACTGAAGAAAATAATTCCTAAAAATTAGAATGCAGCAAATGGAAGCTAATGACCTTATGAGAAAGCAAGATATTATAAGAAAAAAAGAATGAAAAAAATAGAAGACAATGCGAAATATCTCACTGGAAAAGCCACTGACCTGGAGAGATAATTTGAGAACTATTGGACTACTGGAAATCCATGATCTAAATCAGGAGCCTAGATAGCATTTTCAATAAATTATTAGGGAAAACTGCCCTGATATTCTAAAACAAGAGGGTAAAATGGAAATTGAAAGAATCCATCAATCATCTACCAAAAGAGATCCCCAAAAGACTAATTCTAGGAAGTTTGTAGCCAAATTCCAGACTTCCCAGATCAAGGAGAAAATATTGCAAGCAGCCAGAAAGAAACAATTTGAGTATTATGGAAACACAATCAGAATAACACAAAGTCTAGCAGCTTCTACTTTAAGGGATCTAAGGACTAGGAATTTGATGTTCTGGAGGTCAAAGGAGATTGGATTAAAACCAATAATCATCTACCCAGAAAAACTGAGTATAAACCTTAAGGGCAAAAAATTGGAAATTCAATGAAATACAGGACTTTCAAGGATTCTTGATGAAAAGACCAGAGCTGAATAGGAAATTTGATTCTCAAATACAAGACTCAAGAGAAGCATGAAAATGTAAACAACAAAGAGAAATCATAATGGACTTATTAAAGTTGAACTGTTTCTATTCCTACATAGAAAGATGATATTTGTAACCCATGAGACTTTTCTCAGTATTAGGGTAGTTGGAGAGCATATATATCTATACATCTATAAACATAGATGGCTAGATAGATATACCTATATATAAAGATATAGATACAGATAGATATATAATATATAAAATATAATATTAAATAAATATAATATATGTTTCTCTTTCTTGTTTACACTTTCATACTTCTCTCGATTTTTGTATTTGACAGTCAAGTTTTCAATTCAGCTCAGGCCTTTTCATAGAGAATTTTTGAAAGTCCTCTACTTCATTGAAATTACCTATTTTGCCCTGAAGGATTATATTCAGTTTTGCTGGATAGGTGATTCTTGGTTTTAATCCCACCTTCTTTGACCTCCAGAACATCATATTCCAAGCTCTATGATCCTTTAAGGTAGAAGCTGCTAGATCTTGTGTTATCCTGATTGTGTTTCTGTAATTCCCAAATTGTTACTTTCTGGCTGCTTGCAACATTTTCTCCTTGACCTGGGAACTCCTGAATTTGGCCATGATATATGGGGTTTTCCTTCTGGATCTTTTTCAAGAGGCAATCATTAGATTCCTTCAATTTCTATTTTATCCTCTGCTCCTAGAATATCAGGGCAGCTTTCCCTCATAATTTCTTGAAAGATGATTTTTGGCTTTTTTTTTGATCATGGCTTTCAGGTAGTTCAATAATTCTTAAATTATCTCTCCTGGATCTATTCACCAGGTCAGTGTTTTTTCCATGAGATATTTCACATTGTCTTCCATTTTTTTCATTCTTTCATTTCTGTTTTGTAATTTCTTGATACTTCATAAAGTAACTAGCTTCCACTTGCTCTATTCTAACTGTCAAAGCATTATTTTCTCCAGTGATCTTTTGGACCTCCTTTTCCATTGGGCCAGTTCTGCTTTTTAAGGCATTCTTCTCCTCATTGATTTTTTTGATATCTTTTGCCATTTGAGTTAGTGCATTTTTAAGGTGTTATTTTCTTCAGTATTTTTGGAGTCTCCTTTAGCAAGCTGTTGACTTGTTTTTCACAATTTTTCTTGCATCACTCTCATTTCTCTTCCCCATTTTTCCTCTACTTCTCTTACTTGATTTGGGAAATCCTTTCTGAGCTCTTCCATGGCCTGAGAACAATTCATGTTTTTCTTGGAGGCTTTTCATGTAGGATCTTTGACTTTTTGACTTCTTCTAGCTGTATGTTTTGATCTTCTTTGTAACTGAAGTAAGATTCTATAGTCTGAGTTTTTTTATGCTGTCTGTTCACTTTCCCAGCCAATTACTTGACTTTTGGGCTCTTTGTCAGGGTATGATTGTTTCCAGAGTGGAGAGTACTCTGTCCCAAGTTTCAGGGGTTTTAAGCTGCTGTTTCCACAGTCACTTCTAGGCACCTGTAAACTTTCAGTTCTTCTGAAATGGTGTGATCCAATGAGAGGAGTCTACTCCTCTCTGAGCCTGTGCTCTGGTGTGTCAGTGATTTCAAGCCCTCCTTTCTACCATGCAACCACCAAGAGGACTCCCTCTCCACAGTTAACACAAGCTCTGCCACATCAGAACTCCTCTTCTTCCAAGGACTGCCAACTAAGACTGTGACCCAGATCCAAGCAGGGCAAAGCAAGAGAATCTTGCCTCATGAGGCATCATCAAAGAGAACCCTGCACTCCTATTCTGATCAGCTACTTGCTGTCCCCACTGTCTGTGGGCCTGGGGCGCTGGAAGCAGCCACCCCTGCTCTTACTATTCTGCTGCTGCTGCAGGAATCTGTACCACCCCTGAGCTGGGACCATACTATGCCCTTCTCTCACTCAAGTCCAACATTTTTTTCAGTGACCTTCTGAGCTGTCTTTGGAGTTAGTGGGTTGAGAAATCTGGATATGGCCACAGCTCAGTGATTCAGGGCCCTGAGGCCTGCTCTGTGCAGTCTGCTCTGGCCTGGTCTGTCCTGGTGTAGCCAGTGCTGGGCTGTGCTGTGCTCCCAGAATGATGTGATAGACCCTGCCCAGCAATCATTCAGGCCATCTTGGTTGAGAGACTTGTTTCACTCTATCATTTTGTGGGTTCTGTAGCTCTAGAATTTGTTTAGAGATATTTTGACAGGTGTTTGGAGAAATTTAGGGGGGAGTTCAAGTGAGCCCCTGTTTTCATTCTGCTATTGTAGCTCAGCCCCCTCAAACATATTTCTTCATCTCAATTCATAATTCATTAGGCATCTACCTTTTCTGTACAAGACTAGAGTTTTTGTCAGAGTAAATATAGCCTGACCCAAAAGTCTTAGAGCAGTTTTAATCTTTGACAATAAAAGTAATAATAAGGTAAGCTTAGGAGGGGCAGAGCCAAGATGGCAGAGTGAAAGCAGGGACTCCCTTGAGATTTCTCACAAATTCTTCCAGATACCTCTAAAAAGTGAATCAGAACAAATTTTAAAGTGGCAGAATCAATCAGGAGACAGAGTGTGGCAGATTTCGAGCCCAGGACAGCCTGTAAGGTCAATGAAAAGGATTTGTTGCACCAGGCTGGGAGAGGAGCACAGTGTTGTGCACAGGCTGTACCAGTGCAGACTCTATCATAGCAGAGGCAAAGCAGGGCCTAGGAGACTGAATCACCAGCAACAGCGGCGATTCCCAACCTCTCAGTATAGGACTGTGGCTTTCTGAGCTGGATAAGAGAAGCACAGAGCCCATGGCAGCAAGAGCAGCTACTTCTGGGCTGAGGTGGCAATCTTAATCTCAGACAAAACAAGAGCAAAAATAGATCTAAACAAAAAAGATAAGGAAAGAACAAGAGATACGTGAATTGCCCAGGGTCACACCGCTAGTAAGTGTCTGGGAACCAATTTGAAGTCAGTTCTACCAGCCAACATTTTAAGCACATACATCAGCAGTAGTACAAAACAGAGGTAGGAGCCCACAAAATACAGATCAAAATGAAGCAATATCTGACCATCTAACAGTGCAAAAGTGAGAGGAAGATGACCCTCTCAAAAATTCCAATTCAGGAAAATCTGAGTATATGGATAAACAGAAGATGTCACTGATAATAAAGGAATTTTATAGAACCAGAAATGTCTAAGACACAAAGGAGAATATATTACCTCTGAAGTGTACTTGGATAAAAGAGAGAAGGGGAGAGAGAGAAGAAGAAGAAGAAGAAGAAGAAGAAGAAGAAGAAGAAGAAGAAGAAGAAGAAGAAAAAGAAGAAGAGAAGAAGAAGAGGAAGAAGGGGAAGAAGGAGGAGGAGAAGGACAGGAAAGAGGAGGACATGGAGGAGAAGGAAGGAAAGAAGGTAGGAAGAAAAAAGGAAGGAAAGAAAATGGAAGGAAGTATGAATTATCTCCCTGTACTTTGTGTTCCTAAGACATTGGCCTCCTCAATGTTCCTCAAACAAGAAACTCCAACTCTCAGTGCTGGGCATTTTCACTACTTGCACCCCAGGGTCAGAATCCCCACCCCACTCATAGCCATTTCCTGACTTCCCTTGCTTCCTTAAAGTCCCACCTAAAAACCTACCTTCAAGAAGACTTTCCCATAATTAACTTAATTCTAGGGCAGACCCTCTGTTGTTTCCTTTGTATCTTGAATCTAGCTTGCTTATATCTGGTTTTCATATCAACAGAGGAGAAACACGCAGAGAGGGAAAAGGAGAGAGAGAGAGAGAGAGAGAGAGAGATAAGAAGAAGAAGAAGAAGAAGAAGAAGAAGAAGAAGAAGAAGAAGAAGAAAAGGGGAAAAAGGGTTTCATTTATATCCCTAAGCAAATGTCACAGAAATGTAGACCTTTTTGGGAATCTTAGAGATCACTATTTTTTGGACAAAGAAACAGTCACATTGTAGCAGAATTGGGTTTCCAAACTAGGTCACCTAAGAATAAGGCTGGAGAGTATTCTTTCCTCTTTATTAGGTTGCATCTAAATGAAGAACTATCCAAAAACATTGAATTATGCAGACCTGAGAGGGTATTAAATCTAATTCCTATCTCAAGCATAAATTCCGTCGAGGATGTTCTTGCCAAGGGGTCATCTATACTTTCCTGAAGATTTCCAGTGACATAGAACTCATTACCAGTAAGGTAGCCCATTCTTTGGAAAGTTCTAATTGTCAGGAAGAATCTCTTTCTAGTGGATCAAAAAGATGCCTCCTTCTGGCTTCCCAATTCTTCCCTTTGGCATTTAGGAGAATGCCATTTTCTGAAGAAAACATTTAAACATTTGAATTAGACGCTGACACAATCTCTCCTCAATTATCTCTTCTGGAAGCAAGCACTCAAACTCACATAGAAAAGGACTAACACTACCAGGACTTACAACTCTATCTCCTTGAATCCTAATCCGATTTTTTTCAAGGGGTAGGGAATAAAATCTGCATGTTATCTCTTCCTGGTGACTTCAGTAACACTGGATATTCTTTCTTCTACTATAATCCAAGATTAAATAATAAAACTAGAACATTTTAGGCTGACTTCTAATTTTTGTTAATGAACACATGCCCACAGTATGTCTGATTAACCGGTAACCTTCAAGTAGAATTATCACTTTCCTTACCCTTAATCAGGTGAGGAACACCATTCACATGTTTAGCCTTCTTGCCCACTTTTCCTTGCGTCTTGTCCAAGGGGACATTTTATTATTGAGTTCTTGGCCATTCTGTTCAGAATGTTAGCCATAGAATATATTGGTGAGGTAAATGAATCTGTATTAACTGACTATTTCTACAGTTAGAGGCAACCATAAAATGAGTCATGAGTATTGAATAAAAATGAACTCTGTTTTAATTTTCATTGGAAGAAAATGTTCAATTATTAATTGCTTCAGAATTATTAGCAAGGAAGTCAAGGATGATATTTGGGACATGACTCAAAAATACTTAACTCTAGTGGCTTTTACTAGTAAGTGTGAAGAAAAGGAGTTGTGAAACCCACTGCCTCATCAATTATGGGGAGATGGACATCCAGCAGAACTTTTTCTTTTCTTTTTCAGTGAGAACATAGGCTAAAATCCCTACCAAGTTTACAGAAAACTATTGCACAGTGATATTATCTTGTAAGGGTGTGGAAAGTAGGTGGAAAAAAAGTCAGAGTACCTCATCCAACAATCTGTATTTTCTCAGAGACTGGAAGGACAAGATATCTCTCATGTTTCTTCTCCAGTTTGGTCATATCCCTTTTAATTTACCAACAACAGACTTTCCCGAATCTGATTGCCTTGCAACCCGGTCTGCCATGTCAGACATAGCACAAACGTTACGTGGATGTACTGATGATACACGTGGAAATGCTGATACGCCTGAAAGAGCCAAGTTATATGTCATTGGCGAAGAGGCCACAAGGTCCCCACACAGTCGACGGCACTGTCTTCAGAGAGATTCCACTGAAGGCTCTTTCTCACTATTGAGCAAGTACTCCTAGGACCTGCCCCATTTGAACTTTGCTACCTGTGGTGTTAGGAGCCAAAAAAGTAGGCTTTGTATCTAAAAAGAATATCAAAACACAGTGTTTATATTGTAACTGTTGTAGTAAATTGTGTTTATACACACATATATGTGTGTATACATAATGCATGTAGATTTATATATGCATGTGCAAACACACACACACCCACACACACACACACACACACATATATAATATATTCTGCCACCTACCTGACAATATATAAAATATATCAATAATGTGATATATGAATATCTTATATGAAATTGTTATATTAACCTATGCAGTTACATTACAGGCTTTGATTGTTGTTCATCCTTCGTTATCAAATAGGACCAGGGACATGAGGAGTGGGATTTCTTGACTTACAAGTGAAGTAAATTTAAGGGAGATAGAGCTATGCAAAGTCACCAGCACCAATTTCTCTTTCAGAGTCATCAGAGTTCTGGGCAAAACATAGGTCAGAAGCACTGCGGGTGGCCCAGATGCAGTGGGAGACCTTGCCGTTTTTAAGCTAAAGATTTTTCCAGGTCTGAATTTGTCTAAGGTAACAACCATTCAGTAAGTCTAGGTAAGCAATGAGGCAAAGGATGACTTACTATGCCTTCACAAAAGAAGCCATCTGTGAAGGGAAGACCCTCAGGATGTCTGGCCAGAAGAGAAGGTACCCATTACATGAGGGTAGGCCTCTAGAGCTGAAACAAATGATATCTGAAGTGAATAGCATCAGTCATTCACATCTTTGTTGTCATTAATCAGTTCCTGAGAACAAAACCTAGCCAGTCATATAAAATTTTGTGGATGAGAAAGGAGAAATGTATAATCCAATATGGGGTAATATAATCTAGACTGGGATTAGGTCCAGGAGGGTATACTTGGTTCTTAATCTAAATGACACTCCTTGAACTGGAAGAAAGCAACAGGACATCACCTTCAAAAGGAAAGAAGGTGATAAAGGAATGCAGGTAGAGACAAGGGCTAGAAAGAAGAGTTTTCCTGAAGACAAACTTTACCTTCTTCCTAACTTAGCATAGGACCATCTCTGTTTAAAACATGTACATGTGTGAGTAGTCTATTTCACTATAGGATTGTTCCAATTGGGGCATTTGGTTCTAACTCTGGAGGAGACTTTGTGTTCCTCTTTGGGATGGTTCCAAGAAAGAGTCTTTGCTCCTTAATGTGCAGATCCTTGATTAAGGTAAAATGGTGATTTATTTAAATTTCTGCTCCTTTAATGGGACTGACCTTGAAAAGGACAAAAGAGAGGATTAAACAGGTCAGGTAGCCCTAGGACATTTGGTGCTATAATTAAGCAACATATATTTTAGTTGGTGTCCCCTCACTTCCCTTTTAGCATTTTCCCTGGGGGCTGCCAAGTGTGCCAGAAGGCCCTCCACCCCAATTGCCAGACCCCACTTTGTCCTCATCTCTCCATACCATCTCCCAATCTTTACTCAAAGCCTTCCTCAGGCACCAAAGTTCTAAAAGACACTACTATATCCTAGAACACTGCTAGAGTAATGTGTTCTATTGTGCTAATGAATACTGATGTGTTACTGTTCTCCACCTAAGGAATTTGCAAGATGAATCCAACAGGGATGATTCTAGTACTATATAGTGAGTAAAGGGTAAGAGTAGGATGAGACATTGAGACATTTGGGGTCTTCTGGTGCCTGTTCCTCAAATACTGATGAGACAATAATAATAACACCTTTCTATTGTTTAAATCATTTGGAGTTCACAGAATCACTTCAAAGGTATTATCGTCTTGTCTAGTTTGATTCTCCTCAGACTGCTATAATGGAGAGAGGGCAGCTATTATTACTTCCTATTTTTTTTGGCTGAGGAAACTGAGACTCAAAAGTTGTAAGACTGGCCCAATATTACATATGATATCGGGGACCTTCCTACTATGCTCTCTGCTTAGGTCTGAGAGTATAAAGGATGATGTTATGAATCTTTTGTGCTCCAAAACGAAACTTTTCTTAATGAGAGTTTCAGCGATATTGCTTCTGAGTGAAAAAAAAACCAGATGTGGACATAGCATGCCTGCTAAAATATATCAAACTTATCAGAAAAGAACCAATTGTCCTATATGGCAGGTTTTGCTCCTATCTCCAAAAAGCCAGCACTATAAAATGGGCACCAAATCTTAACTGAACAGCTTTTGTAGCGTTTGAACTATATTGTCTACAGAACACTAAAGTGATTAGTTTTTTTCATTTGTACTATATTTTTCTGCTATGGAATATTATTTTCCTTTGCTTGCTGCCTTTGTTTATTCAATTTTTCCTGTAGTAGTATGTAGATGAAGTAAAGTGAAGGGATTTTTTGATTTTATGAAGGCCCAAGATGAAAATGCTTCTTTCTTAATTTTAACAAAATTTAAAGAGAAAGTATATTTTTTTCTGTAAAATTTAACACACTAAGGACCTGGATTCAAATTATCATTCACTATTTGTAGGTGTGTATTATTAGTAGATACTTGCATATATAACAATATACATATATTGATAATATACATATACCTGTACATACACACATAAACACACACACCAAACTTATTGTAGGTATGATAACTCAGGAAGCTGCTTGGAAATCAGATCACCCACCTGTGTTTTTAATGGCTATATGTCTCTTAGCTTTTTCCAAGGTAGTCGTACAATTGAAATAATGACTTGAAAGTAGATGTATAGGATGTCCTATGCTTTATCTAGAAGATAGAGTTGTCTAAGGTTTTTACTGCATCCGATAAAAGAGAAAAATGCAAATCCAAGACCAATCCAAAGAAGGATCCTGTGTCTTCTTAAATGGTTGCACTGCTATGCCAGCAGAATGTTGACCTTTTAAAGAAATGGTTAAATGGTAAAGAGCAATGATATCACAAGGATCAATGGCCAGGAAACTTGCAGTGATTTCAACACAAATGAATTCAACAAAGATTTATTAATTGCCTGGTTGTGGCTGCAGATATGAAATAGAATAAAACACTGAGAATCTGGATAAAATTTTGATTGACTATTACATACACACACATGAACACTTGCTGCATCTCTCTTTCAGCTGGTGTTTCTTCATGTGTAAAATGAGGAGCATATAGGAGAATAGGCTTGAAACCCCTTCCAGTTCCAAGTTCTGCATTGAAGTTTCTTTGCCCTTAAGATTGCAATCAAGTTAGGGGAAATAAGATCAACACACACATTGATAGAACACACAGTATAACATGTGCCAAAGAGAGTCAAAAACAAAGTGCCATGATTTTTCACAGAAGAGAGGGATAATAGCAACTTGGGGGGATCAAAGAAGTCTTCATAGGGGAAGTGAAATTGGAATTTTGAAAAATGGGAAGAATACCAGTCAGATAGGATGGCTTTTCATGGAGTCAAATTAAAACCCTAAGCAGTGTCAACAAATGCTTTCTCCAAAAAAGCATCTAACTGAGCCATAAAAATTCGAAACATAAGATATGATAAAAATTAGGTTTGGGATTTGCCTACCTCTTAACAATTATTTTTCCTTTAGAAAAAAACCAATAAACAAATGAAACAAAAAGGAACAACAAAAAACCTAAGCGCTTAGTGAGACAACATAAAATTGTTGCACACCAACACTCACCATTCCATTATTTACCAAATAACCAAAGAAATAAGGAGCACACGAATTAACAAAGAAGGACCAAAATTGTAATTAAGAGTTTTGGTAATTAAGGGTTTTGAAGCTGTTTGGAATTATGTTCTTTTACTTAGTAGGCATCAGTGTTTAATTGCTCTTTTGATCCTGTTTTGGGGGAGGTCTGAGCGCAAGAGCTATCATTAGGTTTTTCCTCATTCACATTGGTTCATCATATACTCAACCTGGATAATCTCTTAAATCTTAGCAATGGCTCATGTCTAAGGTTTCCCCAAAGGTAGGGTTCCATCTAGAAAAGGTACTCAATGTGAGCAGTAGTTATCAAGTACAAGACAGATATTGCTTACCTTCACCACAAAGCAAATGCTTAAAACCAACAAGATTCCACATAGACAATGAACAGAGAATTAATGGGCCATTCTGTGTTCTCCCTGGCTTCTTGCTCAGTCTGATGGTTTCAAACTGATGGCTTTTGGAACTGCCTCCTCTCTATCGTTTTCAAACAATTTTAAAGATTCGCTGAGTTTCTCAATGGTATGGTCCTGTGGGGGTGAGGAGAGAATGATTATGATGCTGCCCCCTCTGGAGATGATAGGTCAGTTCATGTATCTTTCCTCCAAAATGCTAGACAAACATAAAAGGGAGGAAGGGTACAAGTTTTTATCAAGTACTTACGAAGAGCAAGGCATAAAGCTAGGCTCTTTCCAGAGATCATCTCATTCATTTCTCACAACAACCCTGGAAAACATACTGAACATGAACTCTATTTGACAATTGAGGAATATGAGGTGGAAGAGAGGTTAGTGTCCGGGGTCAAACAGATGGCAATTGTTTTTTTTTCCTTCTTTCACTTTTTGAAAAATAATTAATTTAATTTTAGTTTTAGTTTACAACATTCAGTTCCACAAGTTTTTGAGTTTCAAATTTTCTCCCTTTCCTGCTGCTCCCTTCTTCCCACTCAGAACGACATGAAGTCTGACATAAGCTCTGCCTGTGCCTTTGCACTAAACATTTTCACATAATCAAGGTGTAAAGAAGAACTATATCTAAGGGGATGAACCATGAGAAAGAAGAAACAAAACAAAAAACAAAAAAGCAAAACAGAGAGAGAGAGAGAGAGGGAGAGAGAGAGAGAGAGAGAGAGAGAGAGAGAGAGAGAGAGAGAGAGAGAGAGAGAGAGAAAGCAAATAGTTTGCTTCAATCTGCATTCAGACTCAGTAATTCTTTTTCTGAAGTAAATCACTTTTTCCATCATGAATCTTTTGGACCTCTCCTAGAACCCTACATTGCTGAGAAGAGCCAAGTCTATCAAAGTTAGTCATCACAGATACCGTGAGTCTGTAATTGTGTATAACGTTCTCCTGGTTTTACTCCCTTCATTCAGCATCAGATCCTATAAGTATTTCAATATTATTATGATGTCCATCTGCTCCTCACTTCTTACAGCACAATAGTATTCCATTCAATTCATATGTCACAATGTGTTTAGCCATTCCCCAATTGATGCACATTCTTCCAATTGTTTGCTACCACAAAAAGAGCTGCTATAAATATTTTTGGACATATGGGTCTTTTCCCACTAGTAAGATTTCTTTGTGATAAAGCCCTTGAAGTGATATTGCTGGGTCAGAGGGTATGCATGTTTTTATAGCCCTTAGGGCAAAGTTCCATATTGCTCTCCAGAAAGGTTGGATCAGTTCACAACTCCATGAACAAACTAGCAATTCTTTAAGGCTAGATTTGGACTCAGGTCTCCCTGACTCCAGGGTCAGGGCTCAATCCACTATTCCACCTAGTGGCTCATAAAAGAGAAGCAAAGACACAAAATCACAAAGATCATTATTGACAAATAAGAAAAAAAATAGTTTTAAGAGTCTACTCCCAGTGAAACAAAGTATGCAGGGCATTGTGTCTCAGACCAGAAATTCAATATAGAGTATAAAATGAGGTTCTGGCTTCAAGGAGCTTGTAGTCTGTGCTAGCAACACATGGAGAAACAACTGGCAAAGTCTGGCTTGACTGTTGCCAGCAAACTGCACATTTTACTGCCTAATCCCTAAGTATAGAATAAGAGCCACCATCTATATAGAACTTTGTATTTGGTATCCACTTTAAGCCTCACAACCAAAACAATGAGATAAGTAATACAGGTCTGGCTGCCCCATTTTACAGGTGAGAGACCTGAGGCTTGGAGGTTTTCCCATGGTCAAAGAGCTGGAAATTCAAATGCAGGTCTGCTGACTCCAATTCTTGCCCTCTACAGATTGCACCAATGGTCTCTGAATTGAAGGGAAATATCTGCGGAGATGTAGAAGTTAATCTGGGACCCTCAGTGAAGAACTTGGAGAAGGTCCAGAGGAGAACAAGATGATTAATAGCTTGGAAAATTGCCCTTAAGGGAAGAGCAAAAGAGCACCTATTTCTTTACATGAGATAGAGGAGCTTTGAGAAAAAGGGACAAAGACTCTGCTTGAGTTTCTGAAACAGCCTCAATTATCTCCACTTACTTGGAAGTGGATGATCCTCCAAAGCTCAGTTTTCATGCATTTATTGGATAGTTTCATTTCCATGAGCTCTTTCTCAAGTCTCTCCACCTTTTCTTCCGGTTTTTGGATTCTAGGGTCCTGCAAGCTCTGCTCCATGCTCAGTTGAGACTCTTGGTTTTTTTTTTTTATCTTGAGGATCAGATTGGATAAAATAGGTGCAGTGCTTTGTAACAGAAAAGTCCTATTTTCATCTCAGCTAGAACTTCTTGTTCTTAATGTTTTTCTCCCATTTGTGAAAGGCACCTAAGGATTGGAATCATTAGCATGAAACCAATCTTGGGTGATTTGGGATGGGGTGTGAAGTTATTTCTAAGTACTTCATTTGATATCAGAAGCAATGCTTTCGTGACTTCTGTCTTCAGACAAAGTGGTGACTCTGAGAGAGCTATAGAGTGTCCCATACAGACAGTCCCAAAAGTCTTAGTGCTGTTTTCAAGTGCAATAGTTTGCAGGATACCCTAAAAATTAAAGCCATATGTAATAATCAGTTGTTTTTATTTGGTTTATTTGGTTCATACCTGCCAAGAAGCAGCTTGCTTTTTCTCTAGTATAAGACATTCTGCCCATTCCGAAAATTCAAAACTTCTCTTTAGAGGATGTTATGGCAATCAAGGAATGATTTTTACCTTCAATGAATCTGGCCTTTGTATGAATGGGGCAAGTAAAGTGGAACCTTTTGTCTTAGAATGCTTCTCAGCACTGGGGCTATAAAGAGTCATTGATTTGTAGAGGATGTGGTACTTTCCCACACCTTGGTCTTCCACACCCAGAATGGTGAGCCTTGATTCCACATGGTTCTGAACAGAGTATATTTACTCTAAGTTTAGAGATTGACTTTTAGGGGAACACTCATTGAAAGACTGATGAAACTCTGGGCAAGCCAAGGAAACAGCCCTGCCCCCCCCACTTGGATAGATAACCCAGATGTTGTTGCTTCTCTGGTAACTATATATTGCTATGGATAGACTGGTTTGTAGTATTCACTCTGTTTATAACGTATGTGATTTGTAATTTCTGTTTCTATTTCCCCTGAAGTTCAGGGGGATGATCTTTTCCCCCTGAACTAAATGAATGATGTATGTTTGTTTAATTAAACTGAGACTGTTAACCCCTCAAAATTGCCTTTCTTAGAAAAGCAGATTAAAGATCCGGTGTTGGAGGCAATTCTGTGTCCTGTTGTTGCTGGTCTTATACAGACACAGGAGCTGCTACCAACATTGCTGTTACAGAGGAGAAAGGGAGTATTGGGTTTTATGGATCGTACGGCTATCACTTTTTTTTATTCTGATCATTATTGTCATCCTCACCATCATTGCCAGCAGCATAGTAAAATAAATGGTTAGTTAGTTGCGGGATAGGCACTAATCAAAGTAATTTTCTTAAACATTTACTGAGGAAGAATTTCCCATGAAAACTCTGTAGATGATTCCCATATCTCTATCTGAAGAGTCTTCTTGTCTTTCTCCAGCAGTATGGTCAGTATTGACTGGGTCTGCTCCCCTTTTGAAGTACTCCATATGATTTGGAGAAGAAATGGCTTTAAGGGGTGGGTCAACAGGAGACTGAAAGAGAAATTTTAGCCTAAGTATTTGAGCCTTTAGCACAGGACTTGAATAAAACTAAAAAATGACCGTCCCACAACCATCACTCAAATGGGAAACAAGTCACATCAACATTCTTCCCTGCTAACCTAGCACACATTATTAATGGTCCCCCCAAAATAGTTCTACCATCATTTTTCAGCAAAGGGTCTTTATCTTCTTACTGAGAAACAAGATTGAATGCTTTTCTTATATTTTGATGGTAGCTTGCTTGTTTTCTCCCCCATTAGAATGGGAGCTCCTTGAGGGCAGGGGGTTGTATTATGCCTTTCTTTGAATCCCCCATGCTTAGCAAAGTGACTGACACATAGTTGCCTCATAATGAATGTTGGTTGATTTAACTTGACCTACAGTTATATATATCTACCAGGTAGATCTATGGGGAACAAGAAAATGAAAATTTCAGTAAAAAAATATGAGGAAGATTAGGGTATATCCGGTAAAATTTTGCAGTGACATTGAGGTCCAATCTTCACCAACAGAAGACTTCTTATTTTGATTACTAGGCAGATCCCATTTAATTCCAAAGAGTGGAATAGGATTGAAAACTGTGGAGAACTTTAGGGAAGGAAAAAATAAGACAATAGGTGAGAAAACGGCAGCCAGAGAAATGCTCATTTTGTTCAACCTCCATTTAATTTAGTTGGAAATTTTAACATATTATACCTCATGGTCGTTATTATTATTTTTATCACCGTCATCATCAACATCATCATCAGCACTATCATTTTTACATATTTCTCTAAGTTGAGATCTTTTTCCTTTGCTACAAGAGCTCCCCCTAATGTCCAATAAAGGGAAGAAGAATTTCTAAGTGCTCAGTTCTATTCACATTTTGGTGAATGAAACTTTAGGAAACTAAAATACAAGGAAAAATATTCTACTATCAATTCAATAACCATCAAAAGGAGATAAATTGATCACATGAAACTTGGTGAAGTAAAGATTTCAAACCCCAAAATATATTTCTGCAGAGTTAACATTTTTCAAATTGCAGGCCTATTAAAGACTAAGAAAATTGTAACGAGCAACCTTGGTACTACAAAAGAGATAATCAATAATCCTCTCAGGAATTAGTGAAGCACAAAAGCGGAGGACAGATTGTATTATCAGACTAGGCTGCAGTTAGGGTGGATTCACCTGAAATGGTTGAGTTTGTTAAAAATCAATCTGAAATGCTCTAGGGGTTCTTGGCAGCACTCTGCCCTGAGTTCCCCAGTTTAGGAGAAAACTCAATATTCTGGAGTTGCTGCTGCCGCTGCTGCTGCTGTTCAGTCATTCAGTCATGCTAACACTACTTTACCCCATGCCTTTTGGCCATGTGGATTTCTTGAGAAAGACACTGGAGTGGCTTGCCATATCCTTCTCCAGTGTCTCCTCATTTTACAGAAGAGGAAATAAGGCAAATAGAAGACAAGGTTCTTGACCAGGCTCACATAGCTAGTAAGTGTCTGAGAACCAATTTGAACACAGATCTACCCACAATCATTCTAAGCACAGACGTCAGCAGGAATGTAAACCAGAGGTGGGAGACCAGATAATACAGATCACAATGAAGCAACATCCCACCATCTAACAGTGCAAAAGTGAGAGGAAACTGACCCTGAAAAATTCCATTTCAGGAAAACCTGAATATATGAAGAAGCAGGAGATGACCCTGACAATAAAGGAATTATATGAAACAAGGGATATCTAAGACACAAAGGAGAATATCTTAACTCTGAAGTATAATTGGAGAAGAGAGAAGGGCAGGGAGAGAAAGAGAAAGGGAAGAAGAAAGAAGAAGAAGAAGAAGAAGAAGAAGAAGAAGAAGAAGAAGAATAGGAGGAGGAAGAGGAGAAGGAGGAAGGAAAGAAGTAAGTTAGGAAGAAAAAAAGAAAGAAGGAAAGAAGAATGAAAGGAAGTATGAAGTTCTCTCCCTGTACTCTGGGTTCTTAAGACATGGATCTCCTCAATGCTCCTCAAACAGGGAACTAAATCTCTCACTGCTGGGCATTTTTCACAGGTTGCACCCCATGGCCAGAATCCCCATCTTCCTCATAGCCATTTCCTGACTTCCCTTGCTTCCTTAAAATCCCAACTAAAACCCCACCTTCAAGAAGCATTTCCTGTAACTTCCTTAATTCTAGGGCAGACCTTCTGTTATTTCCAGTGTATGGTGAATCTAGCTTGTTTATACCTGGTTCTTATGTCAACACAAGAGAAACGGGGGTGGGGGGTGAGGGGAGAGTGATAGAGAGGGACAGAGAGAGAGAGAAGAAAAGAAAGAGAAAAGAGGGAAAAAGTGTTTCATTTACATACCTAAACAAATGTCACAGAAGTGTAGAGCTTTTGGGAATCTTAGAGATCATTATTGTTTGGAGAAAGCAACAGTCACCTCATAGCAGAATTGGGTTTCTAAACTAGGTCTCCTAAGAATAAGACTGCATAGTACTCTCTCCTCTTTATTAGGCTGCCTCTAAGTGAAGAACAATCCAAAAACATTGAATTATGAAGAATTGAGAGGTTATTAAGTCTAATTCCTATCTCAAGCATAAATTCCTTCAACAATATTCTTGCCAGGGGGTCATCTATACTTTGCCTGAAGATTTCCAATGACAGAGAACTCACTACCACTAAGGTAGCCCAATTTTTGGAATGTTCTCATTATCAGGAATTCTCTCTTTCTAGTGGATCAAAACATGCCTCCTTCTGGCTTCCTAATTCTTCCCTTTGGCATTAAGTAGAGCACCAATTTCTGATGAAAACATTTCAATATTTAAATTAGCCAATAAGTCAATTTCTCCTCAATGATCTCTTCTGGAAGCAAGCATTTAAAGTCACATAGAAAAGGACTAACAGTACCAGGCCTTACACATCTATCTCCTTGAATCCTAATCCAATCCTTTTTCAAGGGGTAGGGAATAAAATCTCTAAGTTATCTCTTCCTGGTGACTTCATTAACATTAGATATTCTTTCTAGTAGTACAATCCAAGATGAAATAAGACAACTAGAACATTTTAGGTTGACTTCTCATTTTTGTAAAGGAGCACATGCCTACAGTATATCTGATTAACTAGTCATCTTCAAGTAGAATAATCACTTTCCTTACCCTTAATAGGGTGAGGAACACAGTTCACATTTTGATCCTTCTTACCCACTTTTCCTTGCTTTTTGTCCAAGGGGACATTTTGTTACCGAGTTCTTGGCCATGCTGTTTAGAATGTAAGTCATAGAATATATCAGTGAGGCAGATTAGAGGCAGCCATCAAATGAGTCATACGTATTGAAACAAAATGAACTCCGCTTTCATTTTCATTGGGAGGAAACACTTTATTATCAATCGTTCAAGAGTTGTTAGCAAGGAAATCAAGGATGATATTGGGGAAATGATTCAAAGAAACTTAACTCTAGTGTCTTTCACTAGTATGTGGGAAGAAAAGGAGTTGTGGAACACACTGCCTCATCAATTATGGGGAGATGAACATCCAACAGAACATTTTCATTTCTTTTTCAGTGAGAATATAGGCTAAAACCCCTACCAAATTTGCATAAAACTATTGCACAATGATATTATCTTATAAGGGAGTGGAAAGCAGGTGGAAAAAACGTCAGAGTACGTCAGAGTACCTCTTCCAATAATTGATATTTTCTCAGCGATTAGAATGAAAACCTCTCTTTCATCTTTCTTTGGCACTTTTGATAAAGGCCTTTGTCTGATGACCTTTTCTGGTGGTCTCCCATCGTTCACCTCCTTCTGTTACACCTGGAAGAGACAACATATATGTCAATGTGGAAGAGGCCACAAGGTCCACAGAGTTGACAGCAGTGTCTTCAGAGAGGTTCCACTGCAGGCTCTTTCTCATTAATGAGCAAGTTCTCCTATGATCTGCCCCATTTGAACTTTGCTACCTGTGCTGCCAGGAACTAAGAAGGTGGGCTTTTTATCTAAAACAATTATCAAAACACAATGTTATATTACAACTGTTGCAATAACTTTTCTATATACACATATATCTGTGTATATATAATGTATATATATTTATACATTTAAACACAACCACTTGCACACACACACAGACACATATATATGTATATATATGTGTGTGTGTGTGTGTATATATATATATATATATATATATCTCAGCAGCTGCAGAGAGAGATGTACTGTGCCACCTACCTGCCAATATATAAAATATACAAATAATGCAATATATGAATCTTACATGTTAAATTGTTATATTCACCTATGTAATTGCATTATAGGCTTAGATTGTTGTTCATCCGTCATTATCAAATAGGACCTGTGACATCAGGAGCGGGATTCCTTCACTTGCAAGTGAAGTAGATTGAAGGCAGATAGAGCTATGCAAAGTCGTCAGCCCCACTCTGTCTTTTACAAATATCAGAGTTCTGGGCAAAACAAAGGTCAGGAGCACTGCAGGTGGCCCAGATGCAGTGGGAGACCTTGTCCTTTTTAAGCTAAAGATTTCCCAAGGTCTGATTTTGTCTAAGGCAACACTCATTCAGTGATTAAGGCTAGGTAAGGAATGAGGCAAACGATGGCCTACTATGCGTTCACAAAAGAAGCTATCTGTGAGGGGAAGACCCTCAGGATGTCTGGCCAGAAGAGAAGGTGCCCATTATATGCAGGTAGGCCTCTAGAGCTGAAACAAATGATATCTGAAAGGAATAGGATCAGTCATTCACATCTTTGTTGTCATTAATCAGTTCCTGAGAACAACACCTAGCCAGTCATATAAAATTTTCTTGAACAGAAGGGAGAACTGCATAATCTAATCTGGGGATAATATAGTCTAGAATGGGATTAGGCCTAGGAGGGTATACTTGGTTGTTCAACTTTGTAACAATCCATGAGCTAGAAGAAAGCAACTGGGCAGCACCTGCAAAAGGGAAGAAGGTTATAAAGGAATGCAGGTGGGGGCAAGGGCTAGAAACAAGAGGTTTCCTGAAGACAAACTTTACCTCCTGCACAACTTAGCATAAGACCATTGCTATTTACAGTGTGTACATCTGTGAGTAACCCTGTCTATTTGAGTATAGGATTGTTCCAACTGGGGCATTTTGTTCTAACTCTGGAGGGGACTTTGTGTTCCCTCTTTGGGATGGTCCCAAGAAAGAGTCCTTGCTCTAAGTGTTCCTTAAAGTACAGATACTTGATTAAGGTAAAATGGTGATTTATTTAAATTTGTGCTCCTTTAATGGAACTGACCTTGAAAAGGGCAAAAGAGAGGCCAGGGAGCCCTAGAACATTTGGTGCTGTAATTAAGCAATGTACGTTTTTGGTGTCCTCTTATTTCCCTTTTAGCCTTTTCCCTGGGGGCTGCCAAGTGCGTCAGAATGCCCTCCACCCCAATTGCCAGACCCCACTTTGTCTTTATCTCTCCATGTCATCTCCCAACCTTTAGTCAAAGCCTTCCTCAGGCACCAAAATTCTAACAGACCCCTGCTATATCCTAGAACACTGCTAGACTCATGAGTTCTCTTGGGCTAATGAATACTGATGTATTACTGTTCTCTACCTAAGGAATTTGCAAGATGAACAGAACAGGGATGATTCTGGCACTGTGTAGTGAGTGAAGGGTAAGAGTAGGATGAGATATTGAGACATTTGGGGTCTTCTGGTGCCTGTCCCTCAAATACTGATGACTTCATAGTAATAACACCTTTCTATAATTTAATCTTTTGAAGTTCACAGAATCCCTTCAAAGGTATTATCATCTTGTCAAATTTGATCCTCACCAGACTGCTGTAATGGAGAAAGAGCAGCAATTATTAGTTCCTATTTCTTTGGCTGAGGAAACTGAGAGTCAAATGTTATAACATTTGCCCAGGATTATATATCATATCAGAGACCTTCCTACTCTGCCTCTTCTTAGGGCTTACACTATAGAGGCTGATATTTTGCAATCTGCAACTGTTTGGTAAATACTTAGTAATTTAAAGTTACAGTTTAGACTGATGAGGTGAAGAATTCTCTTAAATTGTGTTATTCAAGAAGAACGTAGGGGTGCTAATAGCCAATTTAAAAAAGTTGCTAGTTTTGTTAGTATGTGTGGGTGTATGCTATAAAATGTCTATATCTTGAAAAATCTAAAATGCAGGCAGACAAAAAATCTCTAAGGCTGCAGCTAGGGAAACAGAGACTCGAAGACGGAATCTTTTCCTTAGATTTAAGTGAAAAACTTTTTTTAGGGAATGAACAAAAGGTGAAGTTTACTTGAGTTACAATCATTGAGATCTTTCATCATTGTTGTCCTGTCTCTGATGGAGCCAGGGCTGCAGTACAAGTTAAAGCAGCTAAAACAAATTCCTTTCACCCCAGATAAGATTAGGAGAAGAGAATACAGCAGAACTGTAGGGGAAACTTAAATCACTCTTCCTCACCTGGCAAAAGGAGGAGAAGGGCAGAAATTCACAGGCTGATAGTATCCTGACAGTCCTGTGCCACTTGGATACTTTTGTAACCCATCCCTTTTGGCAGAGCTTGGAAATGTCACCCAGGTCCTATGCATTTTGCCCACTCTGTCCACAGCAGCTGCAAAACCACTCTAGGCTCAGTAACTTCTGCAGTTGTGAGGGAAGGGCAAAGTAGATGGATTTGGACTTTGGTTAGTGTTCTCTAAACTCTGCCTCCAAGAATTGTCATCACTGAGAAACCCCCTGCTCTAGGTAACTTCACACTTCTCTGTTCCAACTGGAAAACTGTATTTTATCTCTGTTTGACCTGTTTCCTGATTTGTAAAGGGAAAATAATAACAATGGTTGTTATGGCATCAAAATAATAATGATTGTAAAATGTTTAACATAATGTCTGGTATATGTTAGACACAACATTATTATTATCTCTCTCTGATGTAATGTAATTGTTAACTTTTAAGTGGTTTTTGAATACCGAAAGTAATAAGTTGAAAATTTTTCTATATGTGACAATCTGGAAATGGAATTGATGTCATCTGAAAATTATTGTTTCTGTATTTCTAAAATTGCATTGTATTTCTAAAATTCTCTTAGATTGTGAAATTTGAGAAGGCCATTGTGTGGTAAGAAATGATATTATAGCAATTTTAATCTGATTTTGATATATGTGAATTGGGTTTTTAAAGGGATGTGATAAAATTTGGAACTGTTATATTTGGTTATAACGAGAAATAATTAATAATACTGATATTTACTATGAGAACAGACTTTCCGTGTGAAATCTTGTCTATCATGACAGTATGTGTGGTGATTTAAAGTTATAGTTTCAAATGATGAGGTGAAAGATTCTCTGTGCAAGGAGATTTAGAAATGCATTCACCTAAATTGCTAAATGGGTTGTTTCAAGTTTTAAATACATGATAATTGCTTGTGGTGTACTTATATTTCTAAATTTGTTATATTATGCAACTTGGTTAACATTGCATTGCCTATGCTGTTAGAAAAACAATTCTTCTTATAATCTAGATGTTGTTGAATTAGGAATTGTACTTAATTAAGCAATTGAGGTTGTTAACTGAAACAAGGACTTTTGGAACCATCTAACCATGAATTCTTATCCATCTTGTGTAAAGCATTCTCTGTAGAGGAATTCCTATGAAGTAAGTTTTTTTAAAGTCCTGGTAAACTTTGTTATTGTAATAAGGCTAATTAATTGGGTAAACTTATAAGAAACTAAGTGTCCTCCACAATACAACACCTTTTTGACTAGGGAACTTTGTAATATCTAGGAATTCTGTGCAACATTTGAGAATGAGGACATCTTCCACCAACTTAGTTAATGAATTCCAATGTTTAAGGGTTACTTTGCTTTAAGGAGAAAGAAAAAGATGTCTATCATTTTAAAACCCTCTAAACAATTTCCTCAGAAAAGTTTAATGATAATTTCTGAACATTAGGATAAATTTAAATCTGTTTCAAAGAGGAAACACTTTTTGAAGATATATGATTTTTAAAAGGGCCTATATACAACATTTGTTTTCATCTGCAATTGTAGTCATTTCCTGGCCTGAGCAGGAATTCCTCCAAAAGAACTAGTATGTCAGCAAAAAAGTACTAACTTATGGTTGAAATTAGATGGTTTAAGTAAGTTGCAAAAAAAGGACTAACGGTTTCATTGGAAAGGCAGATAAGATGGTTTAGAGACAGATGGGGATTAGCCCCTCTGCCCCAAGAACAATGTTTTGGTTTAGTGTGCACAGGATTTACACATGTATGAAAAAGTATTTGATGGTATGACCCCCTGGACCTGGCACCAGCCAAATTCTAGGCACTAGCCATAGATCCAACTCCTTAAAGGAAGGACCCTCCGAGGTCTGGACAGCTCTATGCCCTTTTTCAGCAGGAAGCAATTCAAGCAACTGAGATCTTCGTCCCTTACCCCAAATGATTTTGGGTCCCATCCAGTTAAAGGGGGGGAATAACTCCGGGGTCCTATGGGGGGATAAACTCAGTTCTATAACTCTATGTAGTTCTAAATTAAAAATTTAAAATTTTCTCACCAGTTGTAATAACTGAATTAAGGACCTACTGTGAGTGCAGTTGTTCAAGACTGATATGAACACACATTCCTAGCTTCATTGTGCAGTTCGTGTCAACCTTGAATAGATGTGCTCAGAGAAACAGCAAAGGATAGCAAACAGGTCCTGGGCACCATGTTCTTATTTTGTAAAATTACTGAGGCCCCTGGGCAAGGTTATCAGCCCCAGAAAAAGAACTTGTTTGAGTCCTAAATTCTAAACAATAAACCTGGCCATAAAGCAGGCCAATAGATACAAAAGATTACAATGATTGGCTTTTTGAGAGAGGAAAAGTTATTTATGGGGATCTCAGTACGTGAGTCTGGAAAAATCTTTCTTGCTTTTTACAAAACATGTAACAAAATTACTGCATCAGACCCTAGGCTGTGATTGATGAGATTTGCTGTTTAAGGTGAAACGCACCTGGGACCATGACTAATTCAGTTTTGAGTTTAAATTTGGGTACAGTTGTCTTCCTTAAAGTAGTATCCGAGGAAAATGCCATAGGCTACTCAGAAGGAATATGATACTATACTTTAACAGGTGGAGGTCTGCATATGGAAATGGGCTGAGGGGGCAATCTTAGTCTCAAACTAGAGTGGGATCCTCCTGGCTCAGTTTCCCATTGTGTTCCTTTGAAAAGGAAAACTTCCCACCTAACTATTTCTGAGTATAACCATGAGGTGGCATAGTCACTGCAGCACTATTTACAATCAGTCCCTGCTTTTTCCTTTTACAGCAAATTTCTAATCGACAAGCGTCTCATCTAGGTAATATCTTTGTGATTCATCAGGATGATTGGAGATGGCCTAGGTTGCAATGGACTAACCTGGCCCTTTTAGGCTAAGGTATTTTCACGTTCTCACTCTGAGCGTGGTAATGCCAATTCAACGAGTATGCCTCTTTAAGAATTGTGTCAAGGGATGGCACCTTTAATAGAAAGAAAAAAAAGAATCAGGCTGGGAGGGGAAGACCCTCAGGGTCCTGGCCAAAAGAGAAAGAGTTACTATTTACTATTTACATTCACTCTATGCCAGGAGTGCAGGAACCTACTGTGTCCAATCCATGAGCTCCAGAATGAAGTGGGTTTAAGGCTTGGTCTTCCAGAAAGAAATCTAGCTAGTAAACCCCAAGTCAAGGAGGCAGCTTTTAGCCATGGAAATGTACCATCTCTTGGGCAGAGCACCGTCAGGTAAGGGAAGACAGAAAGGGAGGAGAGCAAAGGGGAGGATCAGGGGGAGAGGAGGGAAGGGGAGGCCAGGCCAGGCAAGACCAGGCAAGGCAAGGCAAGGCAAGGCTACTCAAAGGTTGTATTTGTCCTTCCTTCTAGAAGAGGACCATGACATCAGGGAAATGATGACATGACTTGCAGGTGACTTTGGCACATGGACACCACTATTTATCTGTTTGTTTGTTTGTTTTGTTTCCTGAACCCAAGCAAGTGAGAATTTTGAGATGAATCTAGGTAAGTTCCCATGGGTAGACAACTGAATAATGGCAATCATAACACCTTCAAAGCAATTATAAACATTCCAGTGGAAGCACCTGCACTGGGAGCAGAGAAACTCAAAGGACAAAATGACATATTGTTTCCCCTGGGGTCACTCACCCACCACACACTGGCACTGGCACATTGGGTCCCTAAGGGGTGACCCTTCACAGGGTTCTAGTGATAACCAAAGAGATATTTCTAAAGTGAAGATCCAACCACATCACTTCCCTACTCAGTAAATTCCAGTGGTTCTCTATCACCTCTAGGATCAAAAAACAAAATCCTTTTTTCGGTCTTCAAAGCTCTTCACAATCTTGCTGCTCTACCTTTCCAGTCTTCTTACCTTCCAAAACAATTCAATTCAGTGACACTGTCCTCCTAGCTGTTCCACAAACAAGATACTCCAGCTCTGAACTTCAGAAATTTTCTCTGGCAGCCCCCATCCCTGGAATGCTCTCCCTTCTCATCTCTGCCTATTTCTTTTTTAAAATTTATTTTTATGTTACAACACCCAATTCCACAACCTTTTGCATTCCAAATTTTCTCCTCCTCCCTATCTTTCCCTCTCCCCTTCAAGAAAGCATGTGTTCTGATATACGTTCCACACATATTTTCACATTAAACATTTACACAATAGTCAAATTGTAAAGAAGAGTTATAGCCAATGGAATGAACCATGAAAAAGAAGAAACAAAACCAAAAGAGAAGAAAGAAGAGAGAGAACTAATAGTTTGCCTCAATCTGCATCCAGACTCCATAATTCTTTCTCTGGATGTGGACAGCTCATTCCATCATGAGTTTTTTGGAGCTCTCTTTGAACCTTGCATTGCTGAGAAGAGCCAAGTCTATCAAAGTTAGTCATCACAGATACCATGGGAGAGTAGTCATGTATAATGTTCTCCTGGTTCTGCTCCCCTCACTGAGCATGAGATCACATATGCTTTTCCAGGTTATTATGAAGTCCATCTGCTCCTCATTTCTTATTAGCACAATACCATTCCATTATATCCACATGCCACAACTTGATGAACACCCTCTTGATTTCCAATTCTTTGCCACCACAAAAAGAGCTGCTATCAATATTTTTGTACATATGGTTCCCTTTCCCACTTGTGTGATTTATTTGGGATACTGCCCTAAAAGTAGTATTGCTAAGTCAAACAGTATGCACTTTTTTTATAGCCCTTTGGGCATAGTTCCAAATTGATCTCCAGAATGGTTGGATCAGTTCACAACTCCACCAACAATGTAACAGTGTTCCAATTTTCCCACATCTTCGCCATTCTTTATCATTTTCCTGTTTTGTCATTTTAGCCAATCTGACAGGAGAGATATGGTACCTAAGAGTTGTTTTGATTTGCATTACTCTAATCAATAGTGATTTCGAGATTTTTTACATATGCCTATAGATATCTTTAATTTCTTCCTCCGAAATGAGCCTCTTGATATCCTTTCCCCATTTTTCATTTGGGCAATGACTTGTATTCCTATAAATCTGGAACAGTTCCCTGTATATTTGAGAGATGAGGCCTTTCTCAGAGACACTGGTTCTAAAAGTTCTTTCTGCTTTTTTCTGCTTCTCTCCAAATCTTTGTTGCATTGACTTTGTTTGTACAAAAGCTTCTCAATTTAACAAAATCAAAATTATCCATTTTGCATTACATAAACACTTTCTATATCTTCATTTGTCACAAATTCTTGCCATCTCCATAAATCTGACAGGTAAAGTATTCCTTGCTCTTCCAAACTACTTATAGTAAAAGACTTTATATCTAAATTGTGAGCCCAATGTGACTTTATTTTGGTATAAGGTGTAAGATTTTGGTCTATGCCCAGTTTCTGCCATACTATTTCCCAGTTTTCCCAGCAAGTATTTATCAAGTACCTACTAAGAGCAAGGCAATGAGCTAAGCACTTTAGAAAGATCATCTCATTTGATCCTCACAACAACCCTGGGGAGTAGGTTTGAAAATGACCTTCCATTGAGAGTTGAGGAAACTGAGGTGGAAGAAAGATTAGTGCCTGGGATCACAAAGCTAGTAATTGTCTAAGGCTCAATTTCAATTCAAGTGTCCCTGACTCCAGGGACAGGGCTTTATTCACTACTTCACCTAGGGGCTCATATTTGAAGAACAAAGACACACAATGACAAATTCCATCATTATTGACAAATAATAAAAAAAATAGTCTTTAGGAGCCTACTCATAGTGAAGCAAAGTGTGCAGGGCATTGTGTCTCAGACCAGAAGTTCAATATGGAACATAAAATGAAGTCCTGGCTTCAAGGAACTTGTAGTCTGTGTTAACAACACACAGAGAAACAACTGGGAAAGTCTGGCTAGACTGTTGTCAGGAAATTGCAAATTTCACTGTCTAATCCCTAAGTGTATCATAACAGTCACAGTTCGTAGAGAATTTCATATGTGTTATCCACTTCAAGCCTCACAACAAAAATGATGAGATAAGAAGTACAGGTCTGGTTGCCCCTATTTACTGGCGTGAGATTTGAAGCTTGGAGCCTTTCCTGTGGTCAAAGAGCTGGTAATTCAACCACAGGTAGGTATGCTGACTCCAACTCAAGCCCTCCATGGATTATACCAACTGCCTCTAAATTGAAAGGTAGTGTCTGGTGAAATATAGAAGTTGATTTGGGACCCTCAGTGAAGAACTTGGAGAAGGTACATAGCAAAACAAGTTAATTAATAGCTTGGAAGACTTCCCTCAAGGGAAGAGCAAAAAGGAGATCTGTTTGTTCAAATGAAATAGAGGACCTTTGGGGGAAAGTGACAAAGAATGTAGCTAAGTTTCTGAAATAACCTCCCTTATGTCAACTTACGCTGAACTGGATGATTTACCTCAGCTGATTTTCCAGGCTTTGGTTTCACAGTTTAATTTCCATGAGCTCCTTCTCAGGTTTCTCCAGCCTTTCTCCCATTCTTGGCATTGTAGGCTTCTCCCCTCTCTGCTCCCTACTCAATGGAGTCTATTGACTGTTTTCTTTCTCTAGCAAGATGAATTTCTCATCCAAATGTGCTGTCAGCAAAGTCTTCATTTTCTTTTGTTCCCATTGAGTTTCTCCCTACTCCCAAACAAAGGAGCTGGTCCTTAAAATATTGAATGATTTTCAGTTTGCCCATATTGGAGCCATATATGATTAGTAAATCATTCTTTTAAATCAAAATTAAATTTCTTAACAAATACAGTCTGGCTTGAGCTTCCAGGAACCATGATTCCAGGAACCAGACTGAAGTGTAAGTACTACCATTCCTCCATTGTTGACTTCAAATAACCCAGAGAATACTGCCCTAGGAAAAACAGTGAAATAGGGGAGCCAAAAGGGCTTGAAGAGGCACAAAATCCTATTATAATAGAGGGAAAGAAGGGAGGGAGAAGAGCTGTGTTTGAGCTTTAATCTCACTGAATTTGGTTCAAGGAGGGAATAACATACTGTGCTAAGTATAAAATAAAAGTTGCCCTCCAGGCAGTAGGAGGGGAAATTGGAAAGAAAGGTGGAGTGTTAGAAGGGAAGGAAGAAATATTAAGGGTGGGGGGCTGATAGGGAGGGAATATTTATGGAGGTGGTGGTCTTAAGCAAAATTACTTTGAACAGAGCAAGAAAGGAGAAGTAAAAGCATAATTGTGGGGAATAGGATAGAGAAAAAGACACAGACAGTAATCATAACTGTAAATGTGAATGGGACAAACTCTCCCATAAAATGGATGCAGATAGCAGGATGCATTAAATACCATAAACCTATATAATGTTGTCTACAAGAAACACATTTGAAACAGATGGATACACACAGGGTCATGGTAAAAGGCTGGAGTAGAACATATTATGCTTCAGCTGAAGTGAAAAGAGCAGGGGTATCAATCCGAATCTCATACAAAACAAGAGCAAAGATAGTTCAAATTAAGAGATAGGGAAGGAAAAGATATCCTGTGAAAAGGCACCAAAGACAGTAAATGAGTATCATTACTTAACATATTGGCCCCAAGTGGTATAGCTTCCAAATTTGTACAGGAAAAGTTAAGGGAGTTACAAGAAGAAATAGAGAGCAAAACAATACTGGTGGGGGACCTCAATCTCCCCCTCTCTGAAACCGATAACTCTAACCTTGAAATAAACAAGGAAGAACTTAACGGGGTGAATAGCATTTTAGAAAAGGTAGACATGATGAGGGGTACCATCGGAGCCAAGATGGCAGAGGGAAAGCAGGAACTTGATTGAGCTCTCCCCCAAAGCCCTTAAAACACCTCTAGCAAATGACCCTAAACTAATTCTAGACCTACAGAATCCACAAAATGACACAGTGAAACAAATCTTCAGGCCAAGCTGGCCTAGATGGTTGCTGGGAAAGGTCAATGGCACCATGCTGGGACTGGGGTACAGCCCAACTTGGGCACAACAGCACAGACCAGGATGGAGCAGACTGCCCAGAGCAGTCCTCAGGGCACTGAATTACTGAGCTGGGGTGGTTTGCAGACTTCTCAATCCACAACCACCAAAGAAAATTTAGCAAGTCAGTGGAAAATTCTGTTGGACCCAGGGGAGAGAAGAGTGTGATCTAGCCCCAGTGTACTGGAGGTGGCTGCTGAAGGTGACTGCACCTGCAGCAGCAGCTGCAGCAGCAGCAGGAGAAGCAGCAGAAGCAATAGCAACAGCAGCAGCAGTGGCTGCTTCCAGAGCTCCAGGCCCACAGATAGTGGGGAGAATCAAGTGGCTGATCAGAGCAGGAGTGCAGGGCACTGAGACAGGTTTCTCTTGCTTGGCCCTGCTTGGATCTGGGTAGTAGTAATGGGTTGTGGTCATGAGGTGAGGAAGAGCCCTGGTGTGCCAGAGCTTCTGATGGCTGTGGAGAGGCAGTCTTCCTGGCAATTAAGAGGCAGAAAAGAATGCCTGAGACCACTCAAAGACCAGAGCCCATGGGAGGAGAGGAGTAAATACCTCTCATTGGATCATACTATCTCAGAAAAACTGAAAATTTGGAGAAGCATCTCTGAAAACAGCAGCTCAAAACCCCTAAAGCTTGGTAAAAAACAGTCTCCATTTTGGAAGCAGTCATACCTAGACAAACAGCTTAAAAGTCAAGCAATTGGCTGGAAAATGAGCAGACATCATAAAAAACTCAAGACTATAGAATCTTACTTTGGTGACAGGGATCAAAACATATAGCCAGAAGAAGACAAGAAATCAAAGATCCTACATCAAAAGCATACAAGAAAAAGATGATTTGATCTTAGGCTATGGAAGAGTTCAAAAAGGATTTTGAGAATTGAGTAAGAGAAGTAGAGGAAAAATTGGGAAGAGGAATGGGAGTGATGTGAGAAAACCACGAAAAACAAGTCAATGACAGTCTAAAGGAGACCCCAAAAATACTGAAGAATATAACACCTAAAAAGTAGACTAATTCAAATGGCAAAAGAGTTCCAAAAAGCTAATGAGGAGAAGAGTGCCTTGAAAGGCAGAATTAGCCAAATGGAAAAGGAGGTCCAAAAGTTCACTGAAGAAAGTACTACCTTAAAAATTAGATTGTATCAAGTGGAAGCTAGTGACTTAATGAGTAATCAAGATATTATAAAAAAGAACCAAAGAAATGAAAAAGTGGAAGACAATGTGAAATATCTCATTGGAAAAACCACTGACGTGGACAATAGATCCAGGTGAGAGAACTTAAAAATTATTGGACTACCCAAAAGCCAGGATTAAAAAAAGAGAGCCTAGACATCATCTTTCAAAAAATTATCAAGGAAAATTGCCCTGACATTCTGGAGCCAGAGGGTAAAATAGAAATTGAAAGAATCCTGATGGCCTCCTGAAAAAGATCCCAAAAAGGAATTTCCTAGGAATATTGTTGTCAAATTCAAGGGCTCCCAGATGAAGGAGAAAATAGTGCAAGCAGTCATAAAGACACAATTTGAGTATTGTGGAAATACAATCAGAATAATGCAAGATCTAGGTGCTTCTACCTTAAGGGATCGAAGGGCTTGGAATATGATATTCCAGAGGTCAATGGAGCTAGGATTAAAAACAAGAATCACCTACCCAGCAAAACTGAGAATCATGCTCCAAGGCAAATTATGGATTTTCAATAAAATAGTGGACTTTCACACTTTCTCAGTAAAAGACCAGAGCTGAACAGAAAATTTGACTTTCAAACACAAGAATAAAGAGAAGTATGAAAAGGTAAACAAGAAAGAGAAATCACAAGGGATTTACTAAATTTGAATTGTTTTCTTTACATTCTTACACAGAAAGATGATGTATATAATTCATGAGACCTTAGTATTAGGGTAGCTGTAGTAGGAAGGCCGAATTTATGATCTCAAAAAGGATCATATATATATCTGAATGGTTTGAAATCGTTGGGTATATAGAATTCTCTAAGCAGAAGGCATCAAAAAATTTATTCAGGGCCCACAGCTACAAATTAGTGAACCAACCTCCCCATTCCAATATTGTGATCACAAGCCTCCAGTCCCAGTAGGCCCGCCTCACAAGAGTAACCAGGAGGCCACAGAAAAGCAAGATGGCATAAATCATATTCACTGGCCTCAAGTCCTCACTCGAACTCCTGGGTCCACACACGGGTTGGCTCTGCTTTGGCTTTAGCTGTAGTTTGTTGCCTCTCCTCACAGCCAAGCCTCTGGGGTTCTCAAGCCCCGCCTCAACGACCACAGACCAGAGACCAGAGACCATTGGTTCCCCATTTGGCCCCTCTTAAGTCATTAATCTACTCCCACACAAGTTTCATACCTGATAGGGCTTTGGGCCTGGGGCTTAGCACTTAACAGGTGAAAGTACTTTTACTCAAGGTATACAAAAGCCAAACGCCTCAAGGGCACCCATTAAACTAAGCCCATTTTGCCTTACTGGCACAGTAGCTTACTTACATATGTGTGTATAATAAATATATATATATATATATATATATATATATATATATATATATATATATACACATGCTTAAACAGAGGTCCCAAGTTGACTATGAAGAGATGATATCTAAAAAAATAAAATCAAGTTAAGGAATCAGAGAGGAATATATTGAGAGGAGAAGAAAGGAAGAGATAGAATTGGGTAAATCATCTCACATAAAAGAGGCAAGAAAAAGCAGTTTTTTTGGGAAGGAAGAGGGGGCAGGTGAGGGGGAATGAGTGAATCTTACTCTCATTGGTTTTGACCCGAGGAGGGAATAACATACACACTCAACTGGGTGTCTCACCCCACAGGAAAGAAGGAGGAAGGAGATAAAAAAGGGGGGATGATAGAAGGGAGGGCAGGTAGGGAGAGGAGGTAATCAAAAGCAAACACTTTTGAAAAGGGACAGAGTCAAGGGAGAAAACTGGATAAAGGGGGACAGGATAGAAAGGAGCAAAATATAGTTAGTCTTTTACAACATGAGTATTGTGGAAGGGTTTTGCATAATATACATGTGCCCTATGTTGAATTGCCTGCCTTCTTAGGGAGGAGGATGGGGAGGGAAGAAGGGAGAGAATTTGGAGCTCAAAGTTTTAAAAGCAGATGTTCAAAAAAAAAGTTTTTGCATGCAACTAGGAAATAAGATACACAGGCAATGAGGCATAAAAATCTATCTTGCCCTAAAGGAAAGTAAGGGAAAAGGAGATGGGGGGGAGTGGGGTAACAGAAGGGAGGGATGACTTGGGAACATGGTGATCAGAATATATGCCATTTTGGAGTGGAGAGAAGGGTAGAAATAGGGAAAAAATTTGTAATTCAAACTCTTGTGAAAATTAATACTGAAAACTAATAATAATAAATAAATGAATGATGAAAAAAGGAAAGGAAAAAAGTAGACTAACCCAAATGGCAAAAGAGCTCCAAAAAGCCAATGAACTGAAGAATGCCTGAAACAGCAAAACTGAGCAAATGGAAAAGGGGATCAAAAAGGTCACTGAAGAAAACCATTCTTTAAAAATTAGAATGCAGCAAATAGAAGCTAATGACTTTATGGGAAATCAAGAAATTATGAAAAAAATGAAAAAATAAAGACGATGTAAAATATCTCACTGGAAAAACAACTGCCCTGGAAAATAGATCCAGGAGAGCCAATTTTAAAAGTATTGGACTACCAGAAAGCCAGGATCAAAAACAAGGCCTAGACATCATTTTCATGAACTTATTGAGAAAAACCTCCCTGATGTTCTAGAAACAGAGGGCAAAATAGAAATTGAAAGAATCCACTTACCCTCTCACAAAAGAGATGCCAAAAGAACCACTCCTATGAATATTGAAGCCAAATTCCAGACTTCCCAGATCAAGGAGAAAATATTGCAAGCAGCCAGAAAGAAATGATTTGGCTATTATTAGAAACACAATCAGGATAACACAAGACCTAGCAGCTTCTACATTAAGAGATCAAAGGAGAAGGAATTTGGTATTCTGAAGGTCAAAGGAGCTAGGATGAAAAGCAAGAATCACCTACCCAGAAAAACTGAGTATAATCCTTCAGGGGAAAAAGTGGATGTTCAGTGAAATAGAGGACTTTCAATCATTCTCGATGAAAAGACAAGAGGTGAATAGAAAATCTGACTTTCAAATACTCTTGTATTTGAAATACTCAAGAGAAGCATGAAAATGTAAACAGGAAAGAGAAATCATAAGGGACTTATTAAAGTATAACTGTTTACATTCCTACATAGAAAGATATTTGTAGTCCATGAGACCTTTCTTAGTAAAAGGGTAGTTCGAGGGTAGATCAAGAGAGAGACAGAGAGAGAGAGAGAGAGAGAGAGAGAGAGAGAGAGAGAGAGAGAGAGAAAGAGAGAGAGAGAGAAATAGAGGGCATATGGTGAATTGAATATGAAAGAATGGTAACAGAAAAATAAAATTTAAGGGTTAGAGAAGAATGGACTGGGAGAAGGAGAAAGGGAGACATAGAATGGGGTAAATCATCTCACCCAAAAGAGGTAAGAAAACACTTTTACAGTGAAGGGGAAAAGGGGGGGGGAATGGAAGGGAATGAGTGAACCTTACTCTTATCAGATTTGGCTGAAGGAGGGAATAACATACACAGTCATTTGGCTTTGGAATCTATCTTACCCTACAGGAAAGCATGGGGTAAGGTGATGAGAGAGGACAATGACAGATGGGAGGGCAAATTGAGCTAGGGGGCAGTCAGAAGTAAACACTTTTGTGGATAGACAGGATTAAAGGAGAGCACAGAGTACATGAGTAGCAAGTTAGAATGGAGTGAAACATAATTAGTCTATTAAAACATGATTATAATGGAAGGGTTTGGCATAACTACACATATATAAACTATATTGAATTGCTTGCCTTCTCAATGAAGCCCCATTGGTGGGAAGGGAAGAAGGGAGAGAATTTGGAACTCAAAGTTTTAATAATAAATGTTAAAAACTGTTTTACAAGCAACTGGGAAAACATATATGCAGGCAATGGAGTACAGAAATCTCTCTTGCACTACAGGAAAATAGGAGGGAGGGGTATAAAAGGAGGGGTGTGATAGATGGGATGGCAGACTAGGGGAAGGGGTAATCAGAATGTTTACTGTCTTGGGATGGCATCAGGGAGGAAGTGGGGAGAAAATTTGGAACTCAATATCTTGTGTAGAAAACTAAAAATAAATTAACTTTTAAAAATTAAAAAAGAATTTTATTTATATTCTCCCTTTTTTCTACATGTATTATATACAAAAATTACCAAAAAATCAAAAACAACAAGAACCACAATAAAAAATAAAAACAAATTATGTCTGGTTGGTGACAGTGAAGAAATAAGAGCATCAAATATCTGTTGTGTCGTTTGTTCTCTTGGCCAATCTAACAATCTTGAGGAGTCTTTGATCTGTTGTTAGTGGTAATTCAAGAATTTCATAAGCTTACATGATGGGCTCGAGTTGATTAATAATCTCCTTGTCTTGAATTTCCATGTTAATGCACATCATTGTCACAACAGATTTTCTAAAATTGATGAGCTGCAAAAGGCGGGGTGGGTGGGCAGTCGCAGACAAGAAGGAAAGAAAAAGTGGCATCAGTGGCACAGGATTTTTGACGTTCACTTATTTAAGACAAGTCTATAAGACAGCCACTTTTTCATGAACAATGTTAACATAGAGTATCAAACTAGGTTTTGAAACAATTTCCTAGAAGACATTTCTTTTCAGGTATGAAGCCTCCATGAGATGATATTGTATTTTTAAATATATTTCTTAATGTCAGTTCATAATTTATTTGGCATATACTTTTTCTGGACAACAGTAGAGTTTTTATCAGAGGTAAGATAGTCTGACCTAAAAGTTTAGAGTAGTTTTAAGCTTTAATAATAAAAGTAATAACAAGGAAAGCTTTTTTTGTGGGGGAAGGGGTCAGAGCCAAGATGGCAGAGTGAAAGCAGGAACTCCCTTGAACTCCCTCACATATTCTTTCAGATACCTCTAAAAAGTGAATCAGGACAAATTTTAGAGTGGCAGAATACAGAAGGAGACAGAGTGTGGCAAATATCCAGTCTAGGACCCCCAAGAAGGTCTATGAGAAGGATTTGTTGCACCGAGATGGGAGAAGAGCACAGTCTGGTGCATGGGCTGCACCCATGAGTCCAGACTCAACCATATCAGAGCCAAAGTGGACCTTAAGGGAATGAATCACTAGCAACAGTGACAACTCCCAACCTCTCAGTGCAGGACTGGGGTCTGTCTGAGCTGGGTGAGAGAGAAGCACAGAGCCTGTGGTAGTAACAGAAGCTACTCCTGGGCTATCGGCCCACAGACTAAATGTTTGAAAGGCAACTACTTGAACTTCCAGGAGCCAAGATGACATAATCCAAACTAGGTTCTCTCATTCCCCCTTGGTGACCTTGAAAAACTCAGAGAATATTGCCTCAGGAAAAGTCCAGGAATAGTGGAGCCAGCAAAAGGGGTATAGTGGTCTTTTAGCTTGGGGTACTGGGGAGATCTACATGAAGGGGCTCACTTGCTGTGGCTGAAGGTGACAAGGACAGGACAGAAGACATTTCTGCAAGCCCCACCTCAGTGGACTAGAGGGAGATCCTGAGCCCCAGGAGGGTTGTGGAGGTGGCAAGAACCAACACCAGGATCCAGGGGTGCCTTGGCACAGCAGGGGAAATTGGTAGACATGAGCACAGAAAGGCATCCACCAGCAGCTGAGTCTACATGTGATCTAGTGCAGCCCTAGGGAAGGAGGAGACCTCCATCAGCCAGAACACCCTTTCCCAACATATCACAAGTTCAACTTCTCTGTAACAGTACAGAAATACAGAAAGACTTCACCTGGCATCCAGACACAGCAGCCAGCTCCAGGTCAGCACCAGGGAAGCTACAACATCATATAGCTTCTAGCTGACAGAAACACAAGCCATAGCACACAAAGCCAGTAATGAGGCCCCTGCTTCCCAGCACAAGAAGTGTGGGACAGAGTCCCCTGTGCTCCAGAGATCCACTTTAAAAGCTAGGAAAACTCAATCACAGTGAGCAAGAAGCAAATTAGGAAAAAAGAGCATAGATTCTTACTATGGGGACAAGGAAGATCAGAATACCAATTCAGAAGAGGACAGCATTGACATTAGACCCACATCTCACACCTAAGAAGGGAACATGAAGTGGTCTCAAGCCAAAAAAGCATTCTTAGAAGAGCCCAAGAAGGATTTAAAAAGTTAAATTGGAGAGACAGAAGAAAAATTCAACCATACTTTTAAAAAAAATACTATTGAAAAACTGGAAAAAAATTCACCACAGAGAACAACTCCTTAAAAACTAAAATTTGCCAAATGGATAAGGAGGCACAAAAACTAACTGGAGAAAATAACTTCTGAAGAAGTAAAATTGAGAAGAGAGGTCTGTACACAATATTCCTCAATCTGACTTTGATACAGTCATTCATAAGGGCTTATAGAAAATTATGTCAATATTTGGTTGCCCAGAGATGTTCATCAGCACTGTATGTCACTTTCATGATGGCATGCTTCTAACAGCTGTAGTGATCATGATGGACAGCATGCTTGAAAGCATCCCCTGGGAGTAATTAGGAACTTCAGTAGAGGCCTGAGTCCTGTCATCTTCCTATTTTTTTAAAAAATAAATTTATTTATTTGTAGTTTTCAGCATTCACTTCCATTAGTTTTAAATTTTCTGCACCTATCTTGCCTCCCCAAGACAGTGTGCAATCTGATATGGGCTCTACATATCTTATCGTTTAGGAAAACCAACAAGGGAAAGATCCTGCTTGTTCAAGATTGGGACATGAAATTTACATCAACCTTTATGAGATGGTTTTCCCATCATTTTTGTTTTCTTCTTCCTCTCAATAAAACTTCTCTAATTTCCAAACTTCAGCTTTCTAATGGAAGTTTGTGCCAGAATGCAGAATGGTATCATGAAATGGCTTCCCCCTCCTCTAGATTTGAGGTCTGTCAGCTGGAGAAATGAGACCACAAAGTGAATCTGGGCTCCCTGAGAGCCTCAGATACAACTGCTTGTAGAAAACCACACATCCAGGAAAATTCAAATATGAAGTAATCCAAAAGGATCTTCAGCGTCATATGGTGGGTTTAATATAGGTTTCAGCCAATATTGCATTTGAGAGTTGGCATAAAGTACCTATTCAAGGAGAAATATGAATGGAAAAGAAAGTGATCTAGGTGTGTAACAAGAATGAGAGACAATAGAGTGACAGCTCCTTTGCTATATTGTTAGCCTTAACATATTAAACTATCCCTCAAGTGCACTAAATGGATTCTTTTTGGAGTATTCACATAAACATTGAGGCTGATAATCCCATGGGATGAGCAGGACAAGCAGGTGTGGCACAATGGAGACAGTCCAAAAAGCTGGATTTGAAGTGGCCTCTTTTGTTTCCTATCCTGTGAGTCCCTGGATGAGACTTCCTAACCTCAACACTTTCCTCTTAATGAAACAAAGAACCACTTCCACCTCCTCACTTCCCAGGCTGGCAAGATTCACCAGATTCAACTCTTTGCATCTTGCTTCCTCTGCCACATCCGCTCTCTGGTCACTTTACTAAAGTCTAACCTGCTGAATATCTCCTACTGCAATCTTAATCCCCTTTCTTCTTGTGCTGACCTCACAAGTGGAAACTAAAGCTAGTTTTAATTTTACAATGTAGAAGTACTCCATGATTTCACAAAAAACCCTACAGACTTACATGAACAGATGCAAAATGAGGACAACCAGGAGAACATTGGATACAGTAACAGAAACATTGTATGAGAATCAACTATGAATGACTTAGCTATTCTCATCAATACAATGATCCAAGACAATTCTGAAAGACTCATAATGAAAAAGACTATCCATATACAGAAAAAGGACTGAGAGAGTCTGGATACAGATCACAGTATATTATATGATCTTTTGCCAAGTTTTCTTGAGTCTAGCCTCAAAATGTCTTTTGCAACCTCTTCTCTATATTCATGCAAACACCACCCTAATCTTTGCTATTCTTCAATACTGTAAACAATTCTTAATTCGTGTCCTGCCTTCCATTTCCTCCCTCCTCCAATCTACTCTTGATGCAGGTGTCAAAATTGTCTTTCTAAGAACAGCTGATGTCCCTATCACTCCTGTTCTCAAAAATCTTTAGGTTCCTTATTGTATGGCACTTCTTACAAAAACGAACAAAAAAAACCAAACAAATACACAGACAGACAAAAACCGAGACTATTGACAGTAGGTACCTGATAAATATTGAATTAGCTATTAACAAACATATTTGAAGATAGAAGCTTATTTTATGGGGACTAGGAATACTAGAAAAGAACAATTTTTCTAGGAAACCTGCTCAAATGAGAGGAAGTGAATCCTTGATCAAAAAATCCAAAGGGAATACCACAGTGTTTAAATAAGACTATACCTAACCTCCTGAGCAACAAATATGAGGAGCTGCCGTTTAATTGATACCATACTAAATTGCAACTAATCCTTTACACATGCCTTTTGTAGAAATTGGTCTCCTTAGAAAGTAGGCATGAAAGTACCTGTTTTTTCTCATTTTACTACTTCTTCAAGCACTCTTACTTTGGTATATTGCTCATTAGTGAGAAGTTCCAGGGACTGATAGGCCATTCTATGTCCTCTTTGGCTTCTTGCTCAGGGTGGTCTGATATTGTTTTCAAATTGATTGCTTTTGGAGCTGCTTCCTCTCTGCCGTTTTTAAACATTTTTAAAGATTCCTGGAGTTTCTCAATGGTATGGTCCTGTGGGGGTGAGGAGAGAATGATTATGATGCTGTCTCTCCTGGAGATGATAGGTCAGTTCATGTATCTTTCCTCCAAAATGCTAGACAAACATAAAAGGGAGGAAGGGTACAAGTTTTTATGAAGTACCTACTATGAACAAGGCATAAAGCTAAACTCTTTCCAAAGATCACCTCATTTATTTCTCACAACAACCCTGGAGAATATTTTGAACATTAACTCTATTTGACAATTGGGGAACCTGAGGTGGAAGAGAAGTTAGTGTCCGGGGTCACACAGCTGGCAATTGTCTTTTTTTCTCCTTCTTTCACTTTTTGAAAAATAATTAATTTAATTTTAGTTTTAGTTTACAACATTCAATTCCACAAGTTTTTGAGTTTCAAATTTTCTCCCTTTCCTGCTGCTCCCTACTTCCCGCTCAGAACGGCATGAAGTCTGACATAAGTTCTACATATGCCTTCACACTAAACATTTTCACATAACTGAGGTGTAAAGAAGAACTATATCTAAGGGAATGAACCATGAGAAAGAAGAAACAAAACAAACAAAAAACAAAAAAGAGAGAGACAGAGACAGAGAGAGACAGAGAGACGGAGACAGAAACAGAGAGAGAGAGAAAGAGAGAGACAGAGAGACAGAGACAGAAACAGAGAAAGAGAGAGACAGACAGAGAGAGAGAGAGAGAGAGAGAGAGAGAGAGAGAGAGAGAGAGAGAGAGATAGCAAACAGATTGCTTTGATCTGCATTCAGACTCTGTAATTCTTTTTCTGGATGTGAATCACTTTTTCCATCATGAGCCTTTTGGAGTTTTCTTATAACCTTTCATTTCTGAGAAGAGTCAAGTTTGTGAAAGTTGGTCATCACAGATGCTGTGGGTCTGTATTGGTGTATAACATTCTCCTGGTTTTCCTCCCTTCATTCAGAATCAGATCATATAAGCATTTCAAGGTTATTATGATATCTATCTGCTGCTGATTTCTTACAGCACAGCAGTATTCCATTAAATTCATATACCACGTGTTTAGCCATTCCGCAATTGACGTGTATTCTCTTGATTTCCTATTCTTTGCTACCACAAAGAGAGCTACGATAAATATTTTTGGACATATCGGTCTTTTCCCACCAGTATGATTTCTTTGGGATATAGCCCTAGAAGTGGTATTGCTGTGTCAGAGGATATGCACATTTTTATAGCCCTTTGGGCAAAGTTCCAAATTGCTCTCCAGAAAGGCTGATCAGTTCACAACTCCACCATCACTCTAACAGTTGTTTAAGGCTATATTTGAACTCAGGTCTCCCTGACTCCAGGGTCAGGGCTCAATCCACTATTCCACCTAGTGGTTCATAAAAGAGAAGCAAAGACACAAAATCATAGATATCGTTATTGACAAATAACAAAAAAATAGTTTTAAGAGTCTGCTCTCAGGGAAACAAAGTATGCAGGGCATTTTGTCTCAGACCACAAATTCAATACAGAGTATAAAATAAGGTCTTGGCTTCAAGGAGAGTGTAGTCTGTGCTAGCAATACACAGAAAAACAACTGGGAAAGTCTGGATAGACTATTGCCAGCTAACTGCAAATGTCACTGCTTAATCCCTAAGCTTAATAGGGATTAAGCCTATTAATAACACCAACCATCCATACAGAACTTTATATTTGGCATCTACGGTAAGCCTCACAATGAAAACAATAAGATAAGCAATACAGGTCTGGTTTCCCCACTTTACAGGTAAGGGACCTGAAGCTTGGAGCTTTTCCCATGGTCAAAGAGCTGGTAATTCAAATGCAGTTCTGCTGACTCCAAGTCTTGCCCTCTACAGATTGCACCAACTGTCTCTGAATTGAAGGGAAATATCTGGGGAAATGTAGAAGATGATCTGGGACCCTTAGTAAAGAACTTGGAGAAGGTCCAGAGGAGAACAAGATGACTAATAGCTTGGAAAATTTCCCTTAAGAGAAGAGCAAAAAGGGCACCTATTTTTTTAAATGAAATAGAGGAGCTTTGAGAAAAAGGGACAAAGACTGCTTGAATTTCTGAAACAACCTCACTTATCTCAACATACTTGGAAGTGGATGATCCTCCAAAGCTCAGTTTTCATGTATTCATTGGACAGTTTCATTTTCATGAGGTCTTTCTCAAGTCTCTCCACTCTTTCTTCCAGTCTTTGGATTCTAGGCTCCTGCAAGCTTTGCTCCATATTCAACAGTATATGCGGATTTTTTTCTTCCTTGAACTGCGTGAATTTCTCATCCAACTTTGCTGTCACCAAGGTTTTCATGTTGTTTTGTTCCCATTGAGGATCTCTCTAAGTTGAAACAAAGGAGTTCATCCTGAAAAGGGTCTTAAAACACTGATTGGTACTGGGTTAACCCATACCAGAGCCATAGTTGGGTAGTAAGTCATTTCTTTTTAAATCTAAGTTAAATTCGTTAACAGATGTAGTCTGTATCCACTTCACAAGCAAACACTGTAGAGTACTAGAAAAGGAATTAGATGGCCTGGGTTTTGAGACCACAATTTGCCTCGACTGCTTAGGCCTCAGCTTCCTCATCTCTTAAACGGGAATCCAAATTCTTGCATTCCCTCCCCCATAGGGTTATCCTTTGGATCAGATCGGATAACATAGGCGAAGTGCTTTGTAACAGAAAAGCCCTATTTTCATCTAAGCTAGAACTTCTCGTTGTTATTGTTTTTCTTCCATTTGTGAAAGGCACCTAAGGATTGGAATCATTAGCATGAAAGCAATCTTGGGTGATTTGGGATGGGGTGTGAAGTTATTTCCAAGTACTTCATTTGACATCAGAAGCAATGCTTTTATGACTATGAGAGAGCTACAGAGCGTTCCATACAGAATGTCCCCAAAGTCTTATTTCTGTTTTAGATTACAATAGTTTGCAGGACACTCTAAAAAATTAAACCATATATAATAGTCAGTTGTTTTTATTTGGTTCATACCTGCCAGGAAGCAGCTTGCTCTCTCTCTAGTATGGGACATTCTGCCTTGAGGCCACCATCCCATTCGCAAAATTCAAACCTCTTCTTTAGAGAATGTAATGGTAATCAGGGCAGGATTTTTTGCTATCAAGTGCTTCTAAAGAGTTTGGCCTTTGTTTGAATGGGGCAGGTAAAGTGGGATCTTTTGTCTTGGAATGCTTCTCAGCACTGAGGCTGTCAAGAGTCATTGATTTCTATATGATGTGGTGCTTTCCCACACCAGGATGGTGAACCTTGAGCCCCCAGGTTCTGAATAGAGTATATGTACTGGAAGGTTAGCATTTGACTTTTGGGGGAACACTTATTGAAAGAGTGATGAAACTCTGGACAAGCCATTGAAAGAAACCCCCCTCTGCCCCCACTACATGCTTTGATAGATACCACAGATGTTGGTGCTTCTCTGGTAACTATGTATTACTATGGATAGACTGCTTCGTGGTCTTTACTCTGTTCATAATGCATGTGATTTGTAACCTCTGTTTGTATTTGCCCTGAAGTTCAGGGGGCTGATCTTTTTGCCCTGAACTAAGTGAATGATATATGTATGTTTAATTAAATTGAGACTGTTAACCCCTTAAAGTTGCTTTCCTTAGAAAAGCAGATCAAAGATCCTGTGTTAGAAGCCCTTCTGTGTGCTCTTGTTGCTGGTTTTACACAGCCGGAGGAGCTGCTAGTAACATTGTTGTTACAGAGGAGAAAGGGATCTTTATTGGATCTTATAGATCCTATGGTTATCATGTTTATCATTCCTATCATTATGATCATCATCACCATCACTGCCAGCAGCATAGTAAAAAAAAATGGTTAGTTAGTTGTGAAATAGGCAGTAATCAGCATAATTTTCTTTCACATTTATTGAGGAAGGATTTCTCATGAAAACTCTGTTTATGGATGATCCACACACCTCTATCTGAAGAGTCTTCTTATCTTTCTCCAGCAGGTCTGCATGGTCAATATTGACTGAGTCTGCTCCCTTTTTGAAGTACTCTACATGATTTGGAGAGGAAATTGCTTTGAGGGGTGAGTCAACGGGAGACTGAAAGAGAAATTGCAACCAAAGTATTTGAGCCTTTAGTGCAAGTTTTTTGGATAAAACTAAAAAATGACCATCCCACCACCGTCACTCAAATAGGAAACAAGTAACATCAATATTCTTTCCTGCTAACCTAGCACACATTATTAATGCACCCCCCCAATAGTCCTACTTTTAGCAAAGGGTCTTTACCTTCTTACAAGAAACAAGATTGTGCATTTTTCTTATATGTTGATGTAGCTAGCTTGTTTTCTCCCCCATTATAATGGGAGCTCCTTGAGGGCAAGGGGTTGTATTATGCCTTTCTTTGAATCCCCCATGCTTAGCAAAGTTACTGACACATAGTTGCCACATGATGAATGCTGGTTGACTTAACTTGACCTACGAGTGAATGTCTACCTAGGTAGATCTATGGGGATCAAGAAAACAAAAATTTCATTAAAAAATATGAGGAAGATTCGGCTAATATCCAGTTAAAGTTTGGAGTGACATTGAGGTACAGTCCTCACCAATAGAAGATTTCTTATTCTTTTGATTACTAGGCGGATCCCATTTAATTCCAAAGAGTGATAGGATTGAAAACTGGTGAGGACATTAAGGAAGGAAAAAGTTAGAGAGCAGGTGAGAAAATGGCAGCCAGAGAAATGAAGTGGCTTGCTCATTTTGTTCAACCTCCATTTAATTTAGTTGGAAATTTTAACATATTATACCTCATGGTCATTATTATTATTTTTATCATCATCATCATCATCATCATCATCATCACCACCATCATTTTTATACATTTCTCTGCTAAGTTGTTGAGATCGTTTTCCTTTGCTACAAGACTGCCCACCAATGTCCAAAAAAGGGAAGAAGAATTTCTAAGTGCTCAGTTATATTAACATTTTGTTGAATGAAACTTGATGAAACTAAAATACTACAAGGAAAAATATTCTACTATCAATTGAATAACCATCGAAAGGAGATAAATTGATCACAAGAAACTTAGTGAAATAGATTTCAAACACCAAAATATATTTCTGTAGAGTTAACATTTTTAAAGATTTTAGGCCTATTAAAGCCTAATAAAATTGTAATGAGGAATATTGGTACTAGAAAAGAGACAGTCAATAATCCTCTTAGGAAAGTAGTATAGCACAAAAGTGGAGGACAAATTGTATTATCAAACTAGTTGCAGTTAGGATGGATTTACCTGAAATGGTTTTGTTTGTTAAAAATCAATCTGAAATGCTCAAGGGACTCTTGGCAGCACTCTGCCCTTGGTTCCCCCTGGTTCTTAGAAAACTCAATGTTCTGTTATTGCTGCTGCTTCTGTTGTTCAGTCTTTCAGTCAAGTCCAATACTACTTGGACCAATGCATTTTGTCCATGTGCATTTCTTGACAAAGACACTGGAGAGGTCTGCCATCTCCTTCTCCAATATCTCTCCATTTTACAGATGAGGAACTGAAGCAAATAGGAGACAAGGAACTTGACCAGGCTCACATAGCTAGAAAGTGTCTAAGAACCAATTTAAACTCAGATCTACCTGCTAGCATTCTAAGCACAGACATCAGCAGGAGTATAAACCAGAGGTGGGAGCCCAGATAATATGGATCAAAATGAAGCAAGATGCCAACATCTAAGGGTGCAAAAGTGAGAGGAAGCTGACTCTGACAAAAATTCCAATTCAGGAAAATCTAAATACATGAATAAGCAGGAGATGACACTGACAATAAAGGAATTTTATAGATCCAGGGATGTCTAAGACACAAAAGAGAATGTCTTAACTCGGAAGTATACTTGGGTAAGAGAGAAGGGGAGAGAGAGAGAGCAGAAGAAGAAAATAAACAAGAAAAAGGAGGAGGAGGGGGGAGGAAGGAAGGCAGGAAGGAAGTTAGAAAAATAGCAAGAAAAAAAGGAAAGAAAAATGGAAGGAACTATGAAGTACTCTCCCTGTACTCTGAGTTCCTAAGACACTGGTCTCCATAATGTCCTTCAAATAAGAAACTCCATCTTTCAGGACCAGACATTTTCATGGGTTGCACCCCATAGCCAGAATCCCCACCTTCCTCGTAGCCATTTCCTGACTTCCTTTTCTTCCTTAATTTCCTTACTTCTAGGGCAGACCATCTGTTATTTCCAATGTATCCTGAATCTGGCTTGTTTATACCTGGCTCTTATGTCAACACAAGAGAAATGAGGGTGGGGGGGGGAGATTGATAGAGAGGGACAGAGAGAGAGAGAAGAAAAGAAAGAGAGAAGGGGAAAAGGTGTTTCATTTATATACCTAAACAAATGTCACAGAATTGTAGAGCTTTTGGGAATCTTAGAGATCACTATTTTTTGGACAAAGAAACAGTCACCTTGTAGCAGAATTGGGTTTCTAAACCAGGTCTCCTAAGAATAAGACTGCATAGTATTCTTTCCTCTTTATTAGGCTGCCTATAAATGAAGAACGATCCAAAAACATTGAATTATGAAGACCTGAGAGGGCATTAAGTCTAATAACTATCTCAAGCATAAATTCCTTCAACAATATGCTTGCCAAGGGGTCATCTATACTTTGCCTGAAGATTTCCTATGACATAGAACTCACTACCAGTAAGGTAGCCCATTCTTTGGAAAGTTTTTATTGTCAGGAATTCTCTCTTCCTAGTGGATCAAAGATGCCTCCTTCTGGCTTCCTAATTTCTCCCTTTGGCATTAAGTAGAACATCACCTTCTGATGAAAACATTTAAATATTTAAATGAGCCAACAACTCGATCTCTCCTCAATTATTTCTTCTGGAAGCAAGCATCCAAAGTCATGTAGGAAAGGACTAACAGTACCAGGCCTTAAACCTCTATTTCCTTGAATTCTAATGCAATCCTTTTTCAAGGGGTAGGGAATAAAATCTGTATGTTATCTCTTCCTGGTGACTTCATTAACATTGCATATTCTTTCTTCTACTACAATCCAAGATGAAATATTAAAACTGAAACATTTTAGGTTGACTTTTCATTTTTGTAAATGAATATAGTATATCTGATTAACTAGTAACTTTCAAGTAGAATAATCACTTTCCTTACCTTAATAGGGTGAGGAATAGAGTTCACATTTTTATCCTTCTTACCCACTTTTCGTTGCTTCTTGTCCAAGTGGACATTTTGTTTTTGAGTTCTTGGATATTCTGTTTAGAATGTAAGCCATAGAACATATTGGTGAGGTAAAAGAATCTGTATCAACTGACTATTTCCACAGTTAGAGGCAGCCATCAAATGAGTCATGAGTATTGAAACAAAATGAACTCTGCTTTGATTTTCATTGGGGGAAAATGTTTAATTATTAATTGCTCCAGAGTTGTTAGCAAGGAAATCAAGGATTATATTGGAGAAATGATTCAAAGAAATTTAACTCTAGTGGCTTTTACTAGTATGTGTGAAGAAAAGGAGTTGTGAAACCCACTGCCTCATCAATTATGGGGAGATGGACATCCAACAGAACATTTTCATTTCTTCTTCAGTGAGAATGTAAGCTAAAACTCCTACCAAGTTTGAAGAAAACTACTGCACAATGATATTCTTGTAAGGGTGTGGAAAGTAGGTGGAAAAAATGTCAGAGTACCTCATCCAATAATTTCTGTTTTCTCACAGATCCAAATGATAGGCTCTCTCTGATCTTTCTTATGCACTTTTGATAAATGCCTTTGACTGTAGATGCTCCTGAAACTGATGACCTTTTAAGATGGTCTGCCAAGGTTCACCTAGTTCTGTTACACCTGGAAGAGCCAACATATGAAAATGTGGAAGAGGCCACAAGGTCCACACTCAGTTGACAGCAATGTCTTCAGAAAGGTTCCACTGCAGGATCTTTCTCACTAATGAGCAAGATCTCCTATGACCTGCCCCACTTGAACTTTGCTACCTGTGCTGCTAGGAGCCAAGAAGTTGGGCTTTGTATCTGAAAAGATTATCTGTGGAGAGCCAGCTATGTCCTATTTAGAGCTCTTAGACCTCTGCAAGGCAGCCTTCTAGGCCTTGCAAGTTAAGGTCATTTGAGGATGGGTCTATGCAAGGCAAAGGTTATCTAAGGATAAGAAGATGTAGCAAAGAATACCTGCCTTCACAGATGCTACCTTCATGGGAAAGAACAGAATTGTTTCAATTTGGTTAGAAGGAGACTAGGGTCTCATTCCCAGGAGCAAGGAGATAAAAAAAAAATATGTTAAGCCATTACTTCATTGTACTTTTCTGAGAAGTCAGAATGACTCAGCAATTAACTTGCATAAAATACTGTCAGTAATCCCATTTGAATCAGTCTATGGCCAGACTATATGACTCGCCTAGCCCCATGTTTGTGTCTTTTTGTGTCAATTACTTCAGCCTACACTAGTGCCACTGCTGGCAAGTGGTGACAGGAACAGAGACAAGTCGGGGACTTCAAGAAGATGAAATAACATCTTACCAAGACAGGCTCTGGAGCATATTCAAGTAAGAGGTAAGAGGATTAATAATCACTAGGCTTACTGGGTGATTGCAGAGACTGTAGAGATTTACAGATTTAAATATGAGGCAGATACAATTTAAAGATAGGGATCTCCATCTGCAAGTATTAAAAAAGAGTGTAAAACAAAGATGTTTCTGTGTAACAAAAGAAAAATTGGAGGAATTTTTGAAGTGTGTAGAACACTGTCACCCACGGTTCCTCGATGAGGGTACCATTGACTTGGAAAGATGGGAGGTTATCAGAAAACAAATGAGTGAAAGATTAATGGAAGATGGACCAGAATACTTCCCAATGCCAGCCTTTTCCATATGGAACATTTTAAAAATATGTCATACTCCAGAGGGAAAAGTTCCTATGGTACAAAGGACAATTAAGCGTGATATTGGGTTTGGGGCAAGATCTTGTGCGCCTCAGCCCAAGGATGGGTGGCAATAACCCACTAGGGGGTAGACTAGCTAATTGGGACTTACCAAAGTAGAAAGGGAAAGACAAGAGATAAGAAAAATGACAACAATGTCTAATTTGTGCAGTGGATTTCTAAAACTCCTCTCTGTGTGTTCAATTTTTTTTGTCTGTATTTGTTCTGTGTTATGTGTTTCTGTGTGAAGGGAGCGTGTTATCTGACTCTTCTTGGTATGCAGCTCTTTCTTTCCCTCTCTCCCTTCCCTCTCTGACTGCAACAGCATCAGAGGGCAGGAGAGAGGGATAAAGAGAGAAAAATATTTTGATGTTAAAGTTGTTGAAAGTTTCTCTTTCTTTCTCCCTCCATTCTAATTCTGGCCAAATTTGGAATGTGGAGAGAGATAAGAAAGAAAGCAGGAATCTCTTGCCCTCAGATTTAAGTGAAATATTTTACTCCTAATTTGATGTTTAAGATAAGTCAGAATTTACTGTGCTATTTGGCACTAAGGCAAATTCAGAAAATGCATAGATCTAAAAAAGAGACAGTTTGAGTTTCCCAGTATGGGGGAGAAGGGACAAGGCACTACTGGATCTTTTCCAGAGTCCCACTCACCTTAGCTGGAAGATTCAAAGTTCTCACTTTCAAAAAAGTTTTTAAGGAATCATCACAGAAGTAAAGTTTATTTGAGTAAAAGTTAGAACCATTAAGATCTTTCACCCTGTCATCCTGTCTCTGACTGAGTCAAGGCTGCAATAAAAGTTAGAGCAGCTAAAAATCCCTTAGCAGATTCTGTTAACCCTAGTCCTCCCAACAAGAGCTCTTATTAAAAAGGTTTTTTTTCTGTTATGGACCCCAGTGATAATCTGGTGAAGCATATGAAATCTTTCTCAAAATAATAATATACATAGGAATTTGAAGAAAAATCAGTTTAAATGACAAAAGATGTATATTTTTCTATAACCCCTTTCAATCTATCTGTAGACTCCTTGGTGGGTGAAGAATTCCAGCTCAAGGGTGGAGCCAAGATGGCAGCTGGAAAGCTACGTGTGTGTGTATGTATGTATATATGTATGTATATATATGTATGTATATATATATATGTGTGTGTGTGTGTATGTGTGTGTGTGTGTGTATATATATATATGTATATATATATATATATATATATATACACACACAGAGGGCACAGGGTGAGTTGAATACGAAGGGATGATATCTAAAAAAATAAAATCAAATTAAGGGATGAGAGAGGAATATATTGAGAGAGGGAAAAAGGAAGAGAGAGAGAGATCAGGCACAGGGTGAGTTGAAGATGAATAAGGGATGAGAGAGGAATATATTAATAAAGCGAGAAATGGAGAGATAGAATGGGGTAAATTATCTCGCATAAAAGTGGCAAGAAAAAGCAGTTCTGTAGGAAGGCAAGAGGGGGCAGGTGAGGGGGAATGAGTGAATCTTGCTTTCACTGGATTTGACCTGAGGAGGTAATACCATACATACTCACTGGGGTATCTTACTCCACAGGAAAGAAGGAGGAAGTAGATAAAAAAATTGGGGATGATAGAAGGAAGGGCAGATGGGGGAGGAAGTAATCAAAAATAAACACTTTCAAAAAGGAATAGGGTCAAGGGAGAAAATTCAATAAAGGGGGATAGGTTAGGAAGGAGCAAAATATAGTTAGTCTTTCACAACATGAGTATTGTGAAAGGGTTTTACATAATGATACACATGTGGCCTATGTTGAATTGCTTGCCTTCTTAGGGTGGGTGGGAAGGGAAGAGGGGAGAGAATTTGAAACTCAAAGTTTTAAAAACAAATGTTCAAAAAGAAAAAAATGTTTTGCATGCAACGTGGAAATAAGATACACAGGCAATGGGGCATAGAAATTTATCTTGCCCCACAAGAAAGGAAGTGAAAGGGGATGGGAGTGGAGTGGGGTGACAGAAGGGAGGGCTGACTGGGGAATGGGACAATCAGAATATATGCCATCTTGGAGCTGGTGGGAGGGTAGAAATGGGGAGAAAATTTGTAATTCAAACTCTTGTAAAAATCAATGCTGCACACTAAATATATTTAAAACAAAAAAAAAAACAATAAAAAAAGAGGAAAAAAAAGAATTCCAGCTCAATGTTGGAAGTATATGCAAAGACATTTTGTTTCATGTGTGGTTAATAAGAATCACCATGAGACTAGTATAAATCCAAAACTGGAAAAAAGACTTTAAAAAAATCTTGAATGTGTTCTACAATGCATTGTAAATATGGTTTCCCAATTTGGGGAATTAAGAATTTTAAGTAATGATCCTACATTCATCTGGCATTTACTGATGTAAGCATTAAATATAAAAATGATAATTAGTGACCATTTCAAAGCAGACACTATACAAGTCATGGTTTTTTGAAATACAGGTTTCAAACATGTAATGGAATTGGGAAATATTTAATAACATAAAAGTATTAAATAAATTCATAGAGTTAATAAGTAGTTTTTTTTTACAACCATGGAGATCTTTATGTGCAATTTAGTGACCCTCATTCCTAGTTGAGTTTGAAAAAAGTGGCTTAAAGTTTTCAATATAGAGAAATAAAAGCAGAGAATGAGAGCCAATCTAAACATCTTTTACCCAAAAGACTGTTACTTACTATATTCCTGAGAAATGACTATACTTCTAATAATAGGAATTATCTCAATGTATATATATTTCTAGGTAGTGGCGATCTTCCTAAGTTTGTTATTTGAAAAGTTTAAAAAGGGATTCAGCTGTAAATATACAATAAAGAGTTGGCTCCTTCCAAAACACTGCCTTGTTTACTAGCTGCTTTTTCTTATTTTTTAGGCCCTTTATTTTAATGGTTTTTTTTGCCTAAAGTCTCAATGTAAATTAAATTATAATAATATTGAAACTTTAAAAATTAAAATACATGTCACAACAAAAGCTCTACTCCCTGTTCTCTGCTTTACAGCAACTTTAGCTTCATATATGGCACATTCGTGCACACTCTAATCTCCCTGGTCCTCTCATTCCCCACTGATAGCAGCCCTGGACCCCTGGGCACCCTGAAGCCCACACTTGTAGGCAAGCAGAGGAACCTCTCCTCTCAAGACCACAAGTCCTTGCTCCCACACCACGGGATTTACCAGAAATGGCTAACCTGGAATTTTTGCTCCAAGTTCTCAAAAGCTGAGCAACCCCTATTAGGAAGCAAAGGTTTCTCAGGGATCCTCCTCAACCACTCTCCAGACCTTTAATTCAAATGCTGGACTCTCCACCTTCCTAGCACTCCCTGGTCCTTAGTCCCTCTCTCTACCCTTTCCCAAATCCCTGACACAACCACTCCCAAGTTCACAGCCAATCTCTGCAACTATGGAAGAGAAGAAAAGCCTCGATGCTTGGTAAGCCCAAATATTTGTAATGATTTGGGAATGCAATTAATGTCATCTGAAATTTTCTGTTTGTACTATTATTGTATTTCTAAATTGTAGTAAAATTCTCCTATATTGTAAAACTTGAGTGAACATTGTTAGCCAGAAATGGTGTTAGACAAAACAATTTTTAATTTGAATTTTGTTGAAACTAAAAAATGGAAACAATTGTGTAAAACTAGTTATGTTACTTTATCAGCCTTGATAACCCTGTCTTATAATGTTTTATAACTGCCATTTAAAAAACCAGGTATTTCTACTTTTGCCTGTAGTTAAAGAGCAAGTTACAGCTAAAACTATTTGGCCAGCACTTATGAAAGTTGTAAGATTGTTAACTGAGTTATTTGGAATTACTGGTTTAATGTTAAAAATGAATAAAGTTCTAGAGAGATAAAAGGAATTATGTCCACCCATCTTTCAGGCTAGATTTGTGGGTGGGGTCTATTAAATCTGATATGGATATCGACTATGGTAAAGATATTGGTTATTGCGAATTGCTATTATTACTGTTCAATTAATTATCAAACTCCTCTGCCTGGAGGGGAAACTGACTATACCTTGTCAGCAATGATTCAAATTCCTTAGGCTTCCTTTTTATCTGGGCCAAAAGAAGTAGTTAGAATACTGGTCCAGCACATTTTAAACCAACCTGATTATAATAGGTGACTCCAAACTATTTGTAAAACTTTCCCAAGAAAAATGTGAATTGAACTTAGAAATATATATTTGAATAATTTTTAAAAGTGCATATTGTTATTTGGCATGGAGTAATTTATTAACCAGCCCCAAGAAAATTCTATTTATTTTAGTTTACGGTTCAATAAGGGGATGGTGGTGGAATTCATTCCCAGGGATATTACAATGATCACATGATTGTAAAGGTGCTTGGCACAATGCTGCAGTAGGAAGGAAGAATTTATAATCTCAAATATAATCATGTATATATTTGAATTGTTCGAAATCGCAAGGTATGAGAGATTCTCTAAGTAGAATGCAATAAAACATTTATTTAGGCTCCACAGAAACAGATTCATGAACCAGCCTCCCCATTTCGACACTTTGATCACAAGCTTCCAGGCCCAATAAGTCTGCCTCACAAGAGTAACCAGGAGGCCACAGAAAAACAAGATAGCATTTAGCCAAATCATATTTACTGACCTCAAGTGCTTGCTCGCACTCCTGGGTCTACACACGGGTCAGCTCTACTTTTGGGTTGGCTCTGCTTCCGCAGATCCTGCTTCAGCTTCGGCTTTCTCTTCAGCTTCGGCTATAGCTGTCCCTGCCGCTGTAGCTGCTGCTTCCGCCACACTCTCCAAGCTGTATTCCAGCTAGCTGACTGCTTCCTCTCTCCTTCAGCTCTTAACTCCTGTCACCAACAACCTCTCCAACTGCCTCCACACTGCTTCTCCAACTGCCTCCAACTGCCTCTTAGTTCTGCTCTAACCGTTCCACAAGCTCCTCCCACCACAGGCTTCTATTGGCTCCAGTGCTAGCCACTCCCCCCAGGATCCTGGGAGGCTTACATCCACATAGGTTCCACACCCAACAGGGCTCTGGGCCTGGGGCTTAACACTTAGCAAGGCTCAAGGAAATAAACTGAATTACTCAAAGAAAACAAAGCCCATTTTGCTTGTCAACACAAATGCTTGGCAAAAAATAAATGCTATTTGAATGTACATTGTTTGAAGTTGAATATAATTGCTTCATATCCATTAACTTTATGTGGATTTTCTTCAACGTGAAGTTTATGCCAATGGTGATGAGATGAATGATTCTCTGTGTAAGGCAATTTGGGAACACATCTGAGTAAGGTAAAACCACCAATATGGTAATTAATTGGTTTTGGTTTTAAAGTTCAAATAGATGATAACTGTTTATGGTATTGTTGTATTTCTAAAATTTTCCTTTATAGCATAACTTGGTAAACATGTGTATCATCTGTGTTGTCAGAAAAGCAATTTCTCTTATGATTTAAATGTTGTTAGGTTAGAAATTGTATTGTAAAAAAATGGTGAATGAGTTAGAACACTTTTAAGTCATTTTATTTGACTATTTCACCACATATTATAATATTTTGAAGTATTAAAATTTAAGAAATCATAAATTACCAAATATTGTCTTCATTTAAAGGGATTTTCAGTTAAAATTGTTTTGCTATCATTTAGGAAATTTGTGAGATTATTAACTAAGCTATTGATGTTATTGCTTAAATCCAGTATTGATAAAAGTATGTTTAGTTTTCTTTTTTTTTTTCTCTTCAGTTATGTGGAAAAGTTTTAGTGATCGAATTTAAGAATTGTTTAGTACTTAGGAATTAATAATATCAGTATGAATTGTAAGCTGTTTCTGAGAAAGGGAAATATTTTTATGAAGAAATGTTTTGTAAAATCCTTTCCATGATTTTTAGAAGGCCTACTAAATTTCTATTTGTAAGCTAATATGTTGCAACAATTTGATATTTATGACAATTATGTCCAAACTGACTGAATTTTTAAATTTTATTTAAGTTTCATTCCTAGGTTTGTTGTGTCTTTGGATCGACCTTGAATAAGTGTGCTCAGAGAAACAGCAAAGGATAGCAAACAGGCACAAGGTTTTTCTATTAACCCCTTTCTGCGGCCCGTATTATTCTCCTTATTTTGCCAATTGCCAAGGATCATGGAAACTATCTCTACGGGCAAGGTCATCAGCCACAGGAAAAAAAACTTGTTTGAGTTATGTAAGTTCTAAACAATGAACTTGGCTTGCTGAGTAATTACAAGTTTATGTACGATGGACAGAAGGGATTCTACTGACTGGCTTTTACACCAAGACAAATTTAAATTTGAGAAGGAAAGATGTTTAATGAAATCCCTTATGTATATGAATCCTGGCAAATCTTTATTGCTTATTGTAGCTCCATGAAAATAGAAGCAACTGTATCTGGCACTAAGTGGGGATTAGTGAGACTTGATGTTTAAGGCAAAAAGCACTTGGGACCATAACTAATTTTGTTTTGAGTTTGAATTTGGGTATAGTTAACTGCATTAAATCAATATCTGAAAGAAATGCCACAAGCTCCTCAGAGGGAATACGATCCTGTACTGTTAACAGGTGCAGGTCTGCATTTTGGGAAAAAAAAAAGGCTGAGGGGGACAATCTAGGATGGGATCATCCTGACTCAGTTTCCCAATTGTGCTCTTTTGGAAAGGAATGTTTCCCACCTAACTATTCCTGAGTTTAGCCATGGAACAGCTACTGCATGATTGAATAACTGTAACTATATCTCAGTTTAAACAAAGAAAGGATGTTTTATCCTGTCATGTTGGGTATGTTACATGTCACATGTCACACTTTTTCCTTCTACAGCAAATTTCTGTGATCAGAGCAAGTAGTCAGTAGAAGATACTCTTTTATATAAGAGCTCTTTTGTGTTTTCTTACTGGGCAATCTAATATTATTTTTATCTAGAACTAGAACACGTACAGAAATTTATGCATACTGCTTAAGACTTACCTTAAGATGTTCCTTTTGTTTAAAAGGATACTAAGAGCAGTAGTATTTCTCCTGTGATCAGTCTCTTGCTGCTACTAATGTGAAATTCCATTACAACACCTTTTTGACTAAGAAATTTGGTGATATCAAGGAATTCTGCAAAAACTAGAAATTTTGTTTGTTGTAATACTCTGGAATTTGTGTCACTTAAGGACTTTCTCGCCAGCTAGTACGGCCTTATGAACAAGGGTGGAAATGCATGCCAGCCAGTTAGGGCTAACTTTGGAGATGTTCCTTAAGCAATGTGAGAATGTTATTTTGTTATTTGATTAATATGCTTGTCTAAAGTTTTGTTACAATTTATACTGCCAAAAAGAAGAATGTTTGTGGTTTATTTTGTAAATGTCATCAAAGAAACATGGCATGACTAGAAGGTTAAGATTTTATATGCATTGTTTAAAATTGACTATTTAATGTATTTATGTATGTTCTGAAGCCTGTTATTAATTCTTTAAGTGACATCTCATCCTCCTGGTGAGGAAATTAACAATGGATGAATGTAAAGTGTAAGACACTGGGTTCCGATGTGAATTTTTAAATATGACAATTGGCCATGGTTCAAATTTTGAGTTTGTAAAAATGATCAGGGTTATAAGGATTAGAAATGGTAATTTTAAATTGTCCTAAGGTAACTTTTGTAGGAGTATGGACAGAAAGCTGGTTCCTACAAGAAGAAGAAGATGCTGAGATGCTATGCTGGAGGTGGCTGGAACAAATACCAAGGACCAGAGGATTTCATTGATGATATTCCCTGCCAGACAGCTGAATCTTATAGACAAAATTGCATTGTTATTTCTTTTTGGGTCTCTGTATCTATATTCATAAAGGGGACTGACCGCCCCGTTTGATTTGCCAATGCGTTGATCCATCCTTCACATATTTACTTAAAGGGATGATGGTTAAGGGGAAGAATTCAGATGTTTCTATAATGGCGAAGGGAATACAGATGAAAAAGGGAGAATTTATTGGAATGCTGAAATAGTGAAATGACCCTCTTCCTGGTATTCATCCAGAGGGGATAGCAAAAACAATTATCAATACTTTCAAAAAACTTAATCCATTTAATAATGTAATTTTGACAATTTTCCATACACCACCTTATATTATTTTTTTGGTCATAGTAATTTTTTGTCTACTTGTGTCCTCAGGATAATGAACACTATGCTGAAGCCACTTCTAACAATAATTCATGAAGTGAAGTTACAGAATTAAAACTGGGGAGATGAGGAGAGCCAGATATATCCTGTTTAGGCCTCTTAGACCTCTGCAAGGAAGCCTCCTAGGCCTTGCAAACAAGGTCATTCGAGGATGGATCTATGCAAGGCAAAGGCTATCTAAGGATGAGAAGATGTGGCAAATACTGGCCTTTGCAACTACTACCTCAATGGGAAAGAATATAAATGTTTCAATATGGTTACCCACATGGGAAAGAACAGGAATGTTTCCATTTGGTTAGCAGTTAGGAGACTAGCATCTCATTCCCAGGAACAAGGAGATAAAAATATGTTAATCCATTACTTCATTGTACTTTTCTGAGAAATCAATATGACTCAGCAATTAACCTGTATAAAATATTGTTAGTAACCACATTGAAATCAGTCTATAGCCAGACTATATGACTTGTCTAGCCCCATGTTTGTGTCTTTTTGGCTCAATTATTTCATCCTACACTCACGCTGCTGCTGGTAATTATCAAAACACAGTGTTATAACTGTTGCAATAACTTTTCTGTATACACATATACATGTGTGTGTATATAATGTATGTATATTTATTTATATGTGTACACAAACAGAAACACATACATATATACATATATGTATATATAGATGTACTGTGCCACCTACCTGCCAATAAATAAAATATGTAAATGATGTAATATATGAATCTATTATATTAAATTGTTATATTTGCCTATGCAATTGCAGAAGAGAGGATTAAACAGGCCAGATAGCCCTATGACATTTGGTGCTGTAATTAAGCAATGTATGTTTTTGGTGTCCCCTCATTTCCCTTTTATCATTTTCTCCAGGGGCTGCCAAGTGCCCTAGAACGCCCTCCATTACCATTCCAGACCCTACTTTGTCCTCATCTCTCCAAATCATCTCCCAACCTTTACTCAAAGCCTTCCTCAGGCACCAAAATTCTAACAGACCCCTGCAATATCCTAGAACACTGCTACACTCATAACTTCTGTGGTGCTAATGAATATTGATGTGTTACTGTTCTCCACCTAAGGAATTTGCAAGATGAATCCAATAGGGATGATCACAATACTATACAGTGTGTGAAGGGTAAGAGTAGGATGAGACATTGAGACATTTGGAGTCATTTGCTGCCTATTCCTCCAATACTGATGACTTAATCATAATAACTCCTTTCTATTGTTTAATCTTCTGAAGTTCACAGAATCCCTTCAAACGTACTATCATCTTGTCTAATCTGATCCTCCCCAGACTCCTATAATAGAAAAAGGTCAGCTATTATTAGTTCCTATTTCTTTGACTGAGGAAACTGAGACTCAAATGTTATAACATTTGCCCAAGATTATATATGATATCAGGGACTTTCCCACTCTGCCTCTGCTTAGGTCTGACACTGCAGAAGGTGATGTTTTCTATATTACCATTTTATTTGTGCTCCAAAAGGAAACTTTTCTTAATGAAAGTTTCACCGATTTGGCTTGTCAGAAAAAAAAAAAAACCAAACAGATGTGGACCTAGCATGCCAATAAATTGAATGTATCAGAAAAGACCCAATATAACTCAGTTGTCCGATATGGCAGCTTTTATTCCTATCTCCAAAAACAGGTACTATAAAATGGGCACCAAATATTAACTGGACAGTTTTTGGAACATTTGAATTATATTGTCTATTGAACAGTATTGTGACAACTTTTTTTTCATTTATACTACTTTTTCTGCTATGTAATATTACTTTTTTTGCTTACTGACTTTGTTTATTAAATTATTTCCTACAGTAGTATGTAGATGAAGTAATGTGAAGGGATTTTTTGAGTTTTTGAAAGCCCAAAATGTTTCTTTCATAATTTTGGCAAAGTTTAAAGGGAAAGCACCTTTTTTTCTGGAAAATTTTACACACGAATTACACATAAAACAGCTTACACGGGTCTTTGGAAACATAGTTCATGTTATTTGATAAATGTAAAACATGCCTAAATGCTATTTTGAAAAGTTATGCATGTTTCAGTAAGATCTTTTTTGTTTGTGATAAGCCAGTGTATATGAGAATTAGTTGCTAGTTTTTTTAATTTCTTTTTCTTTCTTTCACGTTTATTTGTTTTTAGTTTACGACATTCAGTTCCTCAAGCTTGTGAGTTTCAAATTTTCCCCCCCTCTGTCTGCTCCCCCTTCCTCATCCACAACAGCATGCAATCCAATATAGGTTCTACCTGTACTTTCACACTAAACATTTTTTTTTACCCTAGTCAAGTTGTAAAGAAAAATTATAACCAATGGAATGAACCAGGAGGAAGAAGAAACCAAACAGAAGCAAACAAAAAATAAATAAAAACAAAGAGAGCAAACAGTTTGCTTCCCTCTTCATTCAGACTCTGTGATTCTTTCTCCGGATGTGCATCACTCTTTCCATCATGAGTCTTTGGAGTTGTCTTAGAACCTTGCATTGCTGATAAGAGCCACATCTATCAAAATGAATCATCACAGATATGATGTATATTTGTAATACTTTAATAATGAAAACAATACAAAAAAGGAAAAAAACTTAAATACTAAAACCAAAATAATACAGAATAATAAAAGAAAAATAAAAGCATTGTCATGTATACACCAGAAGCTGAAAGAGAAGATGCAAAATATACAGCAATAAATTTCCATTTGAAGAAACCATATATAATAAATACTACTCATTGTATGGAGATCTGTCCATATTTTCATTGCTTCATTGTAAGTTTTCTTTCATTCTCTGCTGTGTACATTTTACTTTATCCTTTTTCCCCCTTCCTCCCCATCACCCACCAAAGAAAGCTAAAATCAACTGGGGATATACATACATACATACACACACATTTATACATATAAACATATAAACACATATACATACGTGTATAGTGTATGTATATATACATTCATATATACATACATTTGGATAAATATACATATATTTATAATATGCATACATACATATATATAAAGAGAGACACCTATACACATAATATAACTAACTATAAGACCTATAAAGCAGGAACCTGCTTGGATATTAGACGGCTACATACCTCTTATCTTTTTTCCAATGTAGTCTTAAAAATGATATAAGCACTGGTAAATAGATGGATATGATATACTATATTTTATCAACAAGATAAAGGAATCCAATATTTTACTCTACCTGGTAAATGAGAAATATGATCATCTAAGACCAATCCATAGAAAGATTCTATGAAATGGATGCACTGGTATGCCAGTAGAATGTTGACATTTCAGAGAAATGGTGGCTGAGTGATGCTATCACAAGGATCAACAGTCAGGAAACATGCATGTTCAACTCAGTTTAACTCAACAAATATTTATTAGGTGCTTAGTATGTGGCTGCAGATAGAGAATTATGTAAAACACTAAGGATCTGGATTCAAGTTATCATTCACTATTTGTGGGTATATATTGTTAGTAGATACTTGCATATATAACAATATATATTTATAATATACATATACATGCACATGTACATACACAGATAAACGCACACGCAGGCATGCAGACATAAAACTTATTATAGGTATAACTCAGGATGCTCCTTGGATATCAGGTCACCCAGCTGTGCTTTTGATGGCTACATATCTCTTAGCTTTTTCCAAGGTAGTCTTACAATTGAAATAATGACTTGAAAGTAGATGTACAGGATGTCCTATGCTTTATCTAGACGATAGAGAAGTCTAAGGTTTTGTTTTTTTTTCACATCTGGTAAAAGAGAAAAATGCAAATCCAAGACCAATCCAAAGAAGGATTGTATGTCTTATTAAATGGTTGCACTGCTATGCCAGCAGAATGTTGACATTTGAAAGAAATGGTTGAGGAGTGATGATACCACATAGATCAATGACCAGGAACTTTGCAGTGATTTCAACTCAATTGAATTCAACAAAGATTTATTAATCCCCTAGATGTGGCTGCAGATACCAAATCAAGTAAAACACTGAGGATCTGGATTAAATTATGATTGACTATTACATATATACACATCAACACATTGCTGCATCTCTCTTTCAGCTGATGTTTCTTCATCCATAAAATGAGGAGCACAGAGTAGA
>CM053624.1:176520350-176588924 GCA_028646595.1 Phalanger gymnotis | reverse complement strand
CGGCTCTTTTTGTGGTAGCTAAGAATTGGAAATTGAAGGGATGCCCATCAATTGGGGAATGGCTGAACAAGCTGTGGTATATGAAGGTAATGGAATACTATTGTGTTATAAGAAATGGGGATGACACGGACTTCATAACAACCTGGAAGAACCTACACGACTTAATGCTGAGTGAGCGGAGCAGAGCCAGGAGAACATTATACACAACCACAGATATATGGATTCTGTGATGACTAACCCTGACAGACTTTGCTCTTCTCAGCAACACAATATGCAGAGACATCTCCAAAGCACTCATGATGGAGAGGGCTGTGTACATCCAGAGAAAGAACTATGAAGTATGAATGCAAATCGAGGCACACTTCATACTCGCCTTCCCCACCCCCCACTTTTTTTTCTTCTCTCTTTTATATTTGTTGTTGAGTGGTGTTTTTTTTTCTTTTTGGTTCTGTTTCTTCTTTCTCATGAGTTATTCCATTGGTCATGGTTCTTCTCCACAACTTGACTAGTGTGTAAATTAATTCAATGCCAAGTTATACCTGGAAAAAACAAACAAACAAAAAAAAGAATATATGCCATCTTGGCGTGGGGGGAGGGTAGAGATGGGGAGAAAATTTGTAACTTAAAATCTTGTAGAAATGAATGTTGAATACTAAAAATAAATTAAAAAAATGAAAGAAGAAACTGAACAAAAGAGAAAAACCATAAAAAAATAAAAAGAGATGATAATAATTATGCTGTTGTGATATTGTATGCCTATACTTTTTCAAACAATATAAGAAACATTTACCAAGCACCTATGTGCCAAGCTGCTCTAGGGCAGCTAGGTGGCATAGTGGATAAAATGCCCTATGTGGAGTCAGGAGGCTCATCTTCCTGCGTCCAAGTCTGGCCTCAGATATCTAGCAGCTATGTGACCCTGGGCAAGTCACTTAAACCCTATTTGCATCAGTTTCCTCATCTATAAAAATAAGATGGGGAAGGAAATAGTAAACCACTACAGTACCTCTGCCTAGTCATGGATATTCATAGAGTTTTTATATATTTCAAAGCTGTTTGCCTTTACAATGTTCTTGTTATTTTGTAAATTATTCTCCTGGTTCTGCACAATTTAATTCTTCATCAGTTTATAAAAATCCTCAGAATTACTCATTTTTATGATATGGATGTTACAGCACATATTGTTCTTTTGGTACTGCTCACTTTACTCTGCATCAGTGCATATAAATTGTTTCATGTCTCTTTGAAATCACCTATTTCCTCATTTCTTACAGCACACTAATTAATTCAATCACATTCATATAACCTAACTTATTCAGCCATTCCTCAATTAAAAGGCAACCCTTTGGTTTCTAATTTTTGCCATCTAAAAACTTCACTAAAATATTTTGTACCTATAGGATCTTATGCTATTTCTTTGATCTCTTTAGGCTACAGGCCTAGCAGTAGTGTAGGTGAGACAAAGAGCATGCATTTTTCTAGTAATTTTGTGCACAATTACAAATTATTTTCCAGCGTGGTTGTAGTCATTTAGAGGTCCACTAATAGCACAACAATATATAGTGTACCTCTTTTCCCACACAGCCCCTCCAATTTGTATCATTTTCTTTTTGGAGCATTTTTGCCATTGTGATGCATCTGAGAGAGAATCTCAAAATTGCTTTAATTTGCATTTTTCTAACTAGTAACGACATGGTGCATTTTTTCAGATAGATAGACAGACTCTAGATAGATAGCCTGGATTTCTTCATTTGAGAACTGCCTGTTCATATCCTTAGACCATTTATCAGTTGAAAAGTGACTCATTCATATAAATTTGAATCAGTACTTTATATATGTTGCAACAATCTACTAGCAGCTGCTGTAGGGGTATAAGACACGCCAACTAACCAGCACACAGGAAGCTGCCAACATAGGTTCTTTTGATCTGCTTTACTAAGGAAAGCAACGTTAAGGGGTTAACAATCTTACTTTAATCCAACATACAAATATCATTCACTCAGCTCAGGGGAAATGCCAGCAACCTGAGCTTCAGAGCAAATACAAACAAATTACAAACATACATTTATAAAGAGACCAAATACAATTCATAGTTGCCAAGGAACCATCAACATCTGACTTCAGCTGGGAGCTCAACAAAAGCTGGCCCAGAGTCATGTGCCACTCCTGCTGTGGCTTAGAGCTCCAAAAGAGAAAGCCAACTTCTGGGTTTATATATCTTATTCAGGGTCAAAGGTGAGTCACACATGCCATTTACCCATATGACCTAAAATCGTCACAAAAATGCAACTTAAACGCACATGGTCTAAAAGCCTCTAATGCCACAAAAATGTCACTCGAACCCACGTAAACTAGGCTTTCCCTTGACGCAAGGAGGTGATCAAGGATTCCTAACTTAATCAAGGAAACAAACTTCAAACTCTTCAAGGGCACTTGGTTGAATAAGTGCTAAGAGCCCATCTTGATTGCCAATACAATATACTAGAAATGAGACCTATAGCAGAGAAATTTGCAAATATTGTTTTTTTTCCTAGTTAGTTGTTCCACTCTTAATCTTAGCTTCATTGGATCTGTCTGTGCAAAATCTTTTAAATTTTATGTAATCTAAATTGAGTGGTAGGTGGTTTAGTGAATAGAGTGCTGGACCTGGAGTCTGTAGGACTTGAGTTCAAATGTGCTCAGATACTTACTCTCTGTGTGATCCTGGTCAAGTCTTTGCCTTAGTGTCCTCGTTTGTCAAATGAGCTGGAGAAGGAAATGACAAATCACTCCAATATCTTTGCCAAGAAAACCCCAAATGCAGTCATGAAGAGTCAGACACAACTGAACTAAACAATCCAAACTGTCATTTCATCCATCTCTTTAGTTTGTCATGGATTTTTCTTTTACCAATAGATTTTATACATAATGTTTTTCACATTTCCATAATTTGTTAGTGATCTGACCGTTTCTATTGAGGTCACTTTTCACACTCGACAACTAACAGTTGTCTTCCCTCTCAGATTATTTCCCCTTAGCTCAATATCAGGCATAATTGTTTCCATATTGTCTCCTCCATTAGAATATGAACTTCTCAAGGGCAGGGACCATCTTTCTTGTCATCCCCAGCACTTAGTAAAGGGCCTGGCATATAACAGGAGCATGGTGACTGATAACTGCATTAAATTTTTACCAGCAAGGAGGCAAGGAGAGATATAGTCTTGGTGGCCAAAATACAGGGGATTCAAAGATCCAGGGCTAATGATTTATTCTTTCCAGAGTTAAGGTTGTGTATTCACTACCTCAGACAAATAGAAAAGGAGTGTTCTGTAGCCTTTTCTCCTAGCATCTTCTTTCCTGCCCTCTTTGTCTCTATCTCATTTAATTCCTTTCCTCAAGAAATTCTCCAAATGAATCAATGGGCATGAAAGAGGTTCATTCCTCTCTCTTTTGCAGCCCCCTCTCCTCTCCTTTTTATGGCAAAGCACAGAGTCTAGGAGGATGGCTAAAGGAACGGTTTAAAATTCTCTTCTAACCCCATCTTTGACTGTAGGACCCAAATCCTGTGTTTACCAACATAGTGTCATCTACTTACGATGATAAGAAAATGTACAAGTAATCTTTGTATGTGACGTTTTCTCTTCTGCTCTCTCAAGTGTAATTATACATCTAGTTTCAAAAATAAACCCTCAAACTTCAGCTAACAGCCAAGACACCAGCTAGTAATGCCCACTGACAAGTTTACTAGATTCTTGTAAAACTGTTGGATAAAGCCAAGTTACTTCGATGTGAAGTGAGTTGAGGGGATGAAAGGGTTAGCATTTATCTAAAATGCTAACCTCACAAAGGAAATGTGACTTTATGTGTGTGTATATATATATATATATATATATATATATACACACATATATATATACACATATGCATATATGAAGACTATACACACTTACACAGACACATATGTGTGTACATGACTATACATACATATATGCGCATTGTCTCTGTGTGTGCATGTGTGTATACATCCTTAAATATATTTGAAAATATTTGAATATCCTACAGGCCTTTCTTCTCTCTCCCCACACTCTATATTTGTTCCTGGGAAGTCATCAGAAGACTAAATATTTGTGTGTGTGTGTGTCTGTCTGTCTGTCTGTCTGTCTGTATGAAGAATCAGGGGTCTGGGGTGAGTGAACTCTGACTGAGTTTGTGTTTGGCTGGATGTCTAGACCTGCTCTGATTTCTTTTTGGTGCAGCCAGCAGGGAGACTATATGCAGGGTTCTTAACTGTGAACTTTTAAACAATATTTTAATACTGTATTTCAATATAGAAGGTTTCCTCTGTAATCCCATATTTTGCTATGCCTTTAAAAACATCATCCTAAGAAGGAATCCAGAGCCTTCCCAAGCCTACCCAAGGGAACCACGGCAGAAAAAAAAAAGTTAAGAATTCCTGTTATAAACTCTCTTGTCCCTTTCACCCATACTTGCTTTGCTTCTGGAAAGGGAGTCAAAGACTGGGAGCTCTGCTCCTGCCCTGGTCCTAGCTCTGTCCCCGGATTCTCTCTGGTTGCTGAAGTAGGCAATATGACCTGCCTGAGTCTCTGTTCTTGCTCTAGGGCTTCACATATGCGCATACTTGCATTTCATTTGTGTGGCGAAAAATAAGGCACAGGTCTTTTAGATAAACACTCCTCCTGTCATTTACTGTACATGAAAATAACTTGGGTTTGCAGAAAAATTTTTACAAGAAACAAACAAATCAGTCAAAATAAAAACATAATGCATTGTTTTAAATGGTAGGTAAAATCCCTCAAATCTGTGTTCAATATGATGGCCTCAAAAAGTACCACTCAGAAGGCCGAGCATTAACACAGTGAAAAAAAAATGAGGATAAGGGAATTAAAAAATGAGACTAATAGGAATAAAATTATATTTGTATACTTTATACCTAAGTCATCTTGAAAAACACACTTCATTTATTTTAACCTTGTGTTTCTCCATTAAAAGTTGTCATTTTCCAACCTCTGTCTGCTCTCTACCATCAATTAAATATCACTTCAGGCAGCCTTCTTTATATCAAACAGTATGAAATGAAGGTTAAAATACCACGATTGCAGTGGGATTGTGGAAAGCAGGAAACAACAAAAGACATAATATTTTAATTCAGGAAAGCTAATGACTTAAACAAAAACAACTTCATTTAAGGAGTAATTAAAAATTAATGTCCCAACAGAAATTTTCAACTAACAATGCCTTTAATGCTAGGTGCCATTTTCCTATGATGTTATTAATAGCTTAAACATTTTCCCAAAGTTCAGAATATTAAATTTTCAAAATTCATAACGTTAAAGCCTAAAATGTCACATTCAACAAAAAATTAGGCCTTTTCTCTTGTGGCCAGCAACAACAGAAAACGTGAGCCCAAGAAAAGTTAAATAAAGCTCTGAGGGGGAGACATTTCTCTAAGTAAAAGTACCCCTGAGAGCCTGACTGAATCCAAAGGCTTGTTTTGTTTAAAACACTTCTTGATGTACTGAATATATGACTTTCCCCTTCCTTTTTTCTGACCAACTAGATTCTAAAACAACAGACTTTTTTTTTTCAGAAAAAGGTAGGCTAATGACCACAGCTATTCGTTTCTTTATAACCAAAGTACTCTTATAAGATCGAATATTTTTAAGTGCTTACAAGTGCCAGGCACCGTGCTAAGCACTGATAAGAAAATAAGAGTCTCCCTAATCAAAGAATATGAGTCCAATAAATGTGCAGGTAACCTTTATGATCAAATCAAGCATTCCCTTCACTACTCCTATCCCCATTTCATAAATACAGAGGAAACACTGACATTTAAAGATAGCTAACAAGAGTAATAATTTCTCCAAAAGAAATCTTGTCAGGTTGCAGCAAAGTGAATAAAACTTTTTAAAAAATACATGCCATTTGGTAATCCTGAACTATGATTTCCTCTTCTCAAGACAAGGGCCAACTAGAAACCTCACTTTAATTTCCCACAAAATAAAACATGTATTCACCTGGATGAAATTCTCAGTCAATTCATTTCACTCACTGCCAGTGAGAAATAGACCACTGACAACCTTTAGAAGAAATTTGTCTTTCTTCTCAACCAGTAAAACAACCAGGTCTTGCCCAAACCTGTCAGAATAAAGTCCATCTATCTTGCACACGAAATACCACGAATTGATTCAATTCAGGCAGAACAACTGCCATCTGAACAGCCACCCCACCACTAATCTCCCCATCCTCAGTGAAAAAAAAATTGTGTCACATTCTTTTTTTTTTTTTTTAAATCTTAAATCCTGTGAATAATCTGTGAAGTAGATACTTTAGAAGGAAAAACCAGAAGGGAATTTCTCAAAAGCATTTTTTTTTGTGCAGAAGTCAACACAAAAGTGTTTCTGTTTCACACATGGCACATACCAGTAGAAGAGATTAAGTTTTCTGTCCCATAAATGAAAAGGGTGAGTAAAAGAGCGTGAAAGCAGCAGCATTTCGCTTCCAAAAGGTTGTTTGTTCTCTAGATACTAGTGCCTCTCCACTCCTGACTTTCAAAATTAATCTAAGCAATTAGGTACTGAGTCAACTGTTACACCTACCTGGCCAGGAAACAATCCATTTCTTCAGAGCAATCTAGCCAGACTAAGCATGCACATGGTTATCTTGCAAGTATTCTCCATGTTCTAGGAATCCCAGTCTCTCCTAAAGGTGGCTCTCAGTCTCAGGAGAGATCTCTCTCAACTACCTACACCATACATCCAATCCACGCAAGCACAAATGAGTCAATTGCAGTTTTTACTGGCAACAAGACGCCAGGTCATCAGTACAAGTCCGTACATACCCACAGCGGACGCTCTTGCCTGTCTTGTTGGGGAGGAAAGCAGAATTTCTTCCTCCTCCTTTTTCCTAGAACAAATTTCAAAAGCAACTCGTCTTCAGCCAAAGCAGCTTTTGTTTTCTGGAGCATTTAAGTGGTTTAAAAAAAAAAGTCAAGAAAGCCTGAGAAAAACGAGATCACAAGTGATTCACCTGGGGTAGGTCACGTCCCCTCTCCCTCACCCTTCCCACTTTCCCTTTGCAGATAATCCAAAGGAGGAATTGACACCGATGCTCCCAAAGGACCAAGCCAACCGTTTCTCCCCAGGAACTCTTCGCTTCCTTCCTTCTCCAGCCAGTAACGGACTCTAAAGAGCCGGCATCATCCTTTGGGAGACCCCAGGATAGCTCAGGGGCTCCCCTAGCCACTTCCAATAGTGTTGGGGGACCTAAGTCCAGTATTCTTGTTAGGGTCCCCCTCAGTCTACTGGAGGTGGTTAGAGGAGCAGCTGAGATTTGTGAAACACCTATGCATGAATCTGTGCAGGTTTCTGGCTCTTTGAGCTATAAGAATTTTCCAAGTGCTCACAGATCCCTGCAATTAAAAAAGAAAAACACAGGAAGGATGGTGCTTCTGAAGGTACTACGCACATCTGAGGGGGGTGAGGCTGAGCCCAGCTCCCAGGCACCTGAAGCACACACAGGTTTAGAAAGGAGCAGAGGAGCATAGGGCTTGTTCCACTAATCGGCTACAGGAGCCTCAAAGCGCAGACCGGCCATTCCAGACTGGAGCTAGGTATGGCAGTAATGCCGCTGGTCCTATTGTCTTTCCCCCGGGGTGGGAGGTGAGACAGCTGAAAGCTGCCGCAGCCCCAATAGCTTACAGGGGATTCCCTTCCACCCTCAGGACCCTCCAGTGTGGTAGCTGCTGCCCCCTTGTGGCATTTGAGATCCCACCTTCTACAGAACAAAGTTTCTTCATTCATTGGGGGTGGGGCAAGAAGGAAGAGCCAACTGACCCACTCTGTTTAGGGGATAGGGTTAAAAACTTGACTTGACATATATTGCTAGAAGACACCTTCAGGTGATTCGGTTCAACAGCTTTGTTTTTATACAAAAAGAAGATGAATCCCAGACAGGTTAGGTGACTCGCCCAAGGTGACACAAGGAACACAGCTAAGAATCATATTCAGGTACTTCTTTTCTAGATTTAGAGATCTTTCAGGGGCAGCTAACTGCTACCTAGGAGTCAGACCGACTCATTTTCCTGAGTTTAGATCTGGCCTCAGACACTTACTAGCTGTGTGACCCTGGGCAAGACCCTCAACCCTCTTTACCTCAGCTTCCTCATGTGGAAAATGAGCTGGAGAAGGAAATGGAAATCCACTCCAATATCTTTGCAAGAACACCATAAATGAAGCCATGAAGAACATGAAGGCATGACTGAACAACAACAAAAGAGTTCTTTACACTATACCTGTGAAGGAATACAGTTGTTTGTGTTCATTAAAAAACAAATGAAGGAAACTGTGGAAAGGGCCTTGAATTTGTAGTCAGACAACCTGAATTTAAATCTCAGTTCTTCTGTGTTACCTTGGACAAGTCAATTGACCTCTTTAAGCCTCAGTTTTGTTATCTATAAAATGACAGGTTTGGACTAATTGATTTTGATGGTTCCTTGCAATTCTAAATCTGTTCACATTTTGGTGCAGAGTGTAGACAGTGAAGAGATAAGGGTGCTGTCCCAAGTCCCTTTGTGAAGGAAGGGCAAATGTTCACAAGCATCAAAGTCAGAATATATCAGACCTATGGTACATTTATTTATAACCTAACATTGCACCTTCCAGAGGCACAAATGGCTGTTAATAGTTCTCCTCTGTGGTACAACCACAGCAATGTGAAAGAAAGGATTCAGGCCTAGTCCTGGAATCAGGACACCTGCCTTCACTGTTTATTTGCTGCTTAGAATAAAATCAACCTGCCTTGCCCAGAAAAAAAAGTGTACTAATCGATACAGTTTGAAACTGCCCTTAGCTGCTATCCTACCTACAATCCTACCTATAGGCTCAATTACTTTGAGATATCTAAAATAGATCACTTTCCAGGTCTCACATTTTCCATTGTAAAATGAAAGGAATCGTGGCATTAAATCCTAAGACATAAGGCATCCAACCTAAGGCAACCTAATTTCTCTTACTAGTCTAAAATAGAACTTTTTGTATAGAAAGATCTAAGGCCTTTTCTAAGGTAAACATATACCTCTAGAATGCATCATCCATCTCTTGATGGAAATTTTTCAATTAGCTTTAATTTAGTACTTAACACAGAGATATCCTTGCCTTTCTTTGATTCCTTTCCAACTATGTTCCAATTACATTCAGGGTAGAGTTACTGTCCTCAAAGAGCTTGTGGCCTAGTAATGAAAATAAATTGTGTACAGAATAGAATTCAGTGAGTACATGAACAAGGCACAAAGTATTATGAGAAAGTAAAGGAGGGATTGGAAGGTTAGAGGTTATAGAGGTGATTCAAAGCTATTAAAAAAAGACAGGAGCTTTCTATGCTTGCTTTAGGGGTCAGGTCAACTTATAAATAAAATTGTAACACAGATAGGCCCTGCCCAGTCTTGTAAATAAGGCTTAAAAAAGTCTAAGTCAAGAGGAACAATCCACTGGGCCTGCCAAATTTGAATTGGTCTTGATAACATTTATAAATGACAAAAACCAGGGTGAAAGTCAAAGCTTGGTCTCCACACCCTCCCTTTCCCTTGCTGCATCTCAGATTCTGACTGACATTTCAGGTGCCTTGTGCTCACCTGCTGCCTCCAGGCTGCCTCAAGCACCATGCTCAAACACTAAGTAAGGGCCTTACTTAGATATGCCTTCCCTATGTTCCCAAACTATTCTTCCCTCCACTTCTACCCCACTCAAAACGCCATCCCCTCAGTTTCAGGGAGCCATCTGAGAAATGGACGAGAAGGCCTGGCTTCACCAGTTACCAGCTGTGTGACCCTGGGCAATCTATCTGACTTCTCTAAGTCTGTCTATGTAATGGAGATATCTGGTTGTTCAAATTTCAGAAGAGATACATACAGCTAATTCTTAAGGCCAGTTAGAAGATTTTTCTCCGACACATAGCACATGTCCCTTAATTGGGAACAGCCAGAAGAAACAGACTCTTCACAATTTCCCACTTGGCCTAGAACCATGTAGGGAATACCTGTGCATGCACCAAGAAGAGGCTCCCTTGGGTCCACTATACTCATGCTGTATTGGTATTAAGGAAATAATCAGCTTTTTAAACGTTTTAATGATATTTTTATCCCTAGATGTTTTATACATGATTACCAAATACTCATCTTTGTCAGAAGAGAAACATCAACCCAAAGAAGTAACCTACAATTCTCATTGGTTCTTTACAAGAGAAATAAAAGTAACCGTAAATTTTCATTTTGGCAATACCTACATCTTTAACTACAGGTCAAAATAGTCTACCTATACACAAAGATGACAAAGAAATATCATAGAATAAGTGTCCTGCTTTTAACAACATTGTATATTTAGTGGAATAAGAGTTGTCAATGGGGACAGGAAGACTGAGGTTCAAATCCTAACCCTTACGAATACTAGCTACGTTACTCTGTGTTTTCCATCCAACCTCTCAGCATCCCAAGAAAGTAAGGCAATAAGTTACAGGCTAAAAGATAAATAGAAGCCAATAGTATGAACCAAGGAATTGCTGATATGCATTAGTGGAGTTCCCAAAGGGATGAAATCTCAGGTTTAGACTATGTCATATAAATTATAGATGACAAGTCAAAAATAATCCATAGCAAAAGCAGAGAGAAACAAGGTGAAAGGGTGAAGTTAGGAAAAAAAATCAATTGATAAACATTACAGAATAGATAAACAAAAATGCCAAATATTTTATTCATCTTTTAACTATTTTCTACATGTTTCATATATAGACAATTACAAAAAAACAAATTAGGTGTGGTTGGTAACAGTGAAGAAAAAAATGTACCAAATGATTTTTGTGTCATCATTCCTCTTGGCCAGTCTTACAATAACCAGTAACCTTGGATCTGCTATTAGAGGCAGGTAAAGAAATTTCACAAGCTTGTATGATGGGCCTGAGTTGACTTATGATTTCTTTGCCTGGAATTTCAATGTTAAAGCCCATCATCTTCTTAACAGATTCTCTAAAACTGATGAGCTACAAGGGGGAAAAAAGTAAAGTAGCATCAATGGCACAGAATTTTTGAAATTCACTTCTGTCAGGCAACTCTGTGAGAGAGCCACTTTTAATGAACAATGATAACATAGAACATCGAACCAGGTTTTTAAACAATTTCCTAGAAAATTGTTCTTCTCTGGAATGAAATCTTTATAAAATAATATTGTGTCTTTAAAATATTGATATCTAATTCAAAATTTTTTAGGCATCTACCTTTTCTGCTAAATAGTAGAGATTTTTTGGAGTAAATATAGTCTGTCTCAAAAGACTTAAAGCAGTTTTAAGATTTAATAATAAAAGTAATACTAACAAAAGTTTCAATATTATTTTTAAATATTTTATTTTCCCCTAATTACATGTGAAGAAAATTTTTAACATTCGTCTGTTTTTAATTTTGAGTTCTAAATTTTCTCTCTCTTCTTCCTTCACTGACACATACAGTGTATACATATGTTCAATCATGATAACCATATTACCATATTAGTCATGTTATAAAAGAAGACACTGACCAAAAGGGAAGAAAAAGAGGTCCAAGAAGCCAATGAAGAGAGGAAAGTCTTAAAAAGCAGAATTGGCCAAATGGGAAAGGAGGTCCAAAAGCTCACTGAAGAAAATAATTACTTAAAAATTAGAATGCAGCAAATGGAATCTAATGACTTTATGAGAAATCAAGAAATTATAAAACAGAACCAAAAGAATGGAAAAAATAGAAGACAATGTAAAATATCTCATTGGGAAAATCACTGACCTGAAAAAAAAGATCCAGGAAAGATAACCTAAAAATTATTGGACTATCTGAAAACCATGATCAAAAGGAGCCTACACATCACCTTTCAAGAAATTCTTAAGGAAAAGTGCCCTGATATTCAAGAACCAGAGGAGAATATAGAATTTGAAAGGACCCATTGATAGCCTCTTGAAAAATATCCCAAAAGGAAAACTCCTAGGAATATTGTAGCTAAATTCCAGAGTTCCCAGGTCAAGGGGAAAATATTGCAACCACTAGAAAGAAACAATTCAAGTACTGTGGAAACATAATCAGGACAACACAAGCTTCTACGTCAAGGGATTGAAGTGCTTAGAATATGATTTTCCGTAGGTCAAAGGACCTAGGATTCAAACCAAGAATCACCTACCCAGCAAAACTCAGTATAATCCTTCAGGGGAAAAATGGATATTCAATGAAATAAAGGACTTTCAAGCATCCTTGATGAAAAGACCGAAGCTGAACAGAAAACTTGACTGTCAAATACAAAACTCAAGAGAAGCATGAAAAAGTAAACAAGAAAGAAAAATCACAAGGGGCTTATTTTTTCTTTTCAATTTATTTATTTTAGTATCAGTTCCACAAGTTTTTAAGTTTCAAATTTCCTCCCCCTTGTCATCTACCCTCCCTACCCAAGACAAAATGCAATCCATTCTACATATACCTTCATACTAAACATCTTTTCACAATTGTCAAGTTGCAAAGGAGAATTAAAACCAATGGAATGAACCACAAGAAAGAAGAAACAAAATAGAAAGAAAAAAAATTTAAAAATAGAGAGTGCGAATAGTTTCCTTCAATCTGTTTTCAGACTCCATAATTCTTTCTCTGGATGTGCATGACTTTCTCTGTCATGAGTCTTTTGGAGTTGTGTTAGAACTTTGCATTTGTAAGAGCCAACTCTATCAAAGATAGTCATTGCAGATATAATGCTTCTTCAGTTCTGTATAATGTTCTCCTGGTTCTGCTCCCCTCTCTCAGCAACAGTTCACATAAGTCTTTCCAGTTAATTATGCTAGATTAATTATCCATCTGCTCCTCATTTCTTATAGCACAACAGTATTCCATTGCATTCATATACCACAACTTATTTGGCCATTCCCCAATTAACAGGCATCCCCTCAATTTCCAATTCTTTGCCACTACAAAAAGAGTTGCTATGAATGTTTTCGTATGTATAGGTCCTTTCCCACTTGTATGATCTCTTTGGGAAACAGCCCTAGAAGTGGTATTGCTGGGTCAAAGGTATGCACATTTTGTAGCCCTTTAGGCAAAATTCCATATTGCTCTCCAGAATGATTGGATCAGCTCACAACTCCACCAACAATATAACGGTTTTCCAATTTTCCCACATCCTCCCCAGCATTTATAATTTTCATGTTTTGTCATGTTAGCCAATTTTACAGGAGAGATGTAGTACCTAAGAGTTGTTTTGATTTGCATTTCTCTAATCAATAGTGATTTAGAACATATTTTCATAAGAATATTAATATCTTCAATTTCTTTCTCTGTAAACTGCCTGTTCATATCTTTTGGCCATTTAATAATTGGGCAATGATTTGTATTCTTATAAATTTGACTCAGTTCTCTGTATATTTTAGAAATGAGGCCTTTTTCAGAGACACTGGTTGTAAAAATTCTTTCCCAATTTTTTACTTTCCTCCTAATCTTGGTTACATTGGCTTTGTTTGTACAAAAACTTTTCAATTTAATGTAATCACAATTATCTATTTGGAATTTTGTTATGATCTCTATCTCTTGTTTGGTCATAAATTTTTCCCTTCTCCATAAATCTGACAGGTAAACTATTCCTTGCTCTCTCAGATTGTTTATTACATATCAGCCTTTATATCCAAATTGTGAACCCATTTTGACTTTATTTTGGTATATCGTGTGAGATATTGGTATATGCCCAATTTCTGCCATACTATTTTCCAGTTTTCCCAGCAGTTTTTGTCAAATAGTGAGTTTTTATCCCAGAAGCTGGAGTCTTTGGGTTTATCAAACAGTAGATTACTATTGTTAGTGACTACTGTGTCTTATGTACCTAACCTATTCCACTGATCCATCACTCTACTTCTTATCCTGCACCAAGTAGTTTTGATGGTTGCTGCTTTATAATACAGTTTAAGCTCTGGTAAGGTTATGTCACTTCCCTAGCATTTCTTATCATTAATTCCCTTCCTATTCTGATATTTTGTTCTTCCAAATGAATTTTAATATTATTTTTTCTAGCTCCATAAAATAATTTTTGGTTGTTTAATTGGTATGGCACTAAATAAGTAAATTAATTTAGGTAAAATTGTCATTTTTATTATATTAGCTTGACCTAACCATGAGGTTTTGCCAATTATTTAGATCTTACTTTATTTGTGTGAAAAGTGTTTTTTAATTGTGTTCATATAGTTCCTGGGTTTGTTTTTTTAATTTTTTTTTTATTTTGAATGTTTACAGTAACTTTAAATGGAATTTCTCTTATCTCTTGTTGATGGCTTTGTTGGTAATATATAGAAATGCTGAAGATTTATGTGGACTTATGTGCAACTTTGCTAAAGTTATTTACTACTTCATGTTGTTTTTTACTTGACTCTCTAGGATTCTCTAAGTACATCATCATATCATGTAAAATGAGTGATAACTTAGTTTCTTTTTTGCCCATTATTATTGCTTCAATTTCTTTTTCTTCTATTATTGCTAAAACTAATATTTCTAGTACCACACTGAATAACAGTGGTGGTGATGGACATCCTTGTTCCATAAGCTCCCAGGTTAGGGTTTGTCCACTCTTGTTGGAAAGGACTATGACATTAGGGAGATGATGACATCACTTGCAATTGAATTGTATTTGAGTGAGGGAGGGCTCTGCAAATTCACCAGCCTTACTTTCTCCTCCAGAGCCACCTAGATCCAGTTGCCATATATTAATCAGGAAGATCGGAGATGGCCTAGGATGCAGTGGGAGACTATGGCCTTTTCAAGCTAAGGTCTTTCCCAGTTCTCACTTTGAGTGAGGCAAAGGACATTCAGTGAATGAGCCTGTTTAAGAAGTGAGTCAAGGGATGGTACCTTTAATAAAAAAAAATCAAACTGGGAGGGGAAGGCTTTTAGAGTTGCTGTCCAAAAGAGAAACAATTATTATTGAGGTAGGAAGGCCCAAAAAATAACCATTAAGTAGTGCTTGGGCAGGGACCCACTGTTGCCCAATCAATGAGATCCAGTTAAATGGGTTTAAGGCATGGTCTTTGAGAAAGAAATCTAGCCAGTAAACCCCAAGTTAAGTAGGTAGGTTTCAGCCATTGAAATCTTCCTTCCTTGGGGAGAACACTTCAGGTAATGGCATGATACCCCAAGTGGGGAGAGGAAAGGAGAAGAGAGGAGGATAAAGGAGAGGAAAGGAGAAAAAAGAAGAGAGGAGAGGAGGGGAGAAGAGGAGGTGATTTGCCTTACTAAAATTGGCTAGCTCAGCCCCATTTTGGTAGCTCAGACTACTCACAGGTTCTGGTATGTTACAAGCTACTCAGAGGGAATGTAATCCTGAACTGTTTATTTGGACATGTGGAGGTTTGGATCCTTTGACATGTGAAAGTTTGTATCCGGGAAAAGCCGAGAGGAAAACCTTGGCGTCAGCCTAAAATGGGATCTTCGTGGCTCAGTTTCTCCATTGTCTTCCTCTGAAAAGGAATGTTTCCCATGAGGCCATTCTTGAGTCTGGCTATGAAGTGGAATTGTAATTGCATGTTTGATTGTCAAACTGTGACTCTTATCTGAAATCAAACATAGCTAAGGAAGCTTTATCTTTCCCTATATGGGCCCTTAGGTTTAAGGCTGAAGATCCAGTTTTATGCTGGTATAATCATTTCCCTGTTTTTTCTTTTTATAGAAAATTTCTAAAATCAGAGCAAGTGATTAGTAGAAGATATGAGTATGATGCAAGTATGTGAGATCCTCTTACTTGCAATGCAATTATGTAGTAATTCCATGTCCCAAACAAGTAAGTTAATTAGCACTCAGGCTTGTCATCATCCTGCTAATCATACGTAGCCTTATGAAAGATTAAGTCCCTGAAATAGTTCATCCTTTCAGAATAATATGGGGATAATTAGGTGAAGATAAAACAAGGTCCTTAAATGTTTCTAAATGATGTAATAATAATTTGGTACTGGTACAAATGATTGAAGGACGGAGCTGTTAATTACTGAAACTAAATCAGGAACATCTTCGGTTTCATTTGGGGAAGAAAATTTATGTGCAATCTTCTTCTTAGAGGGAGGTAACTTATGGAAAATTTTAGTTACATTAATTGAAAAGTCAGTGTCATTCAAGTTTATAACTAATGTGGAAATAACACCTGTTTGTACTGTGTGTCCTGCAGTACACACGTGCTTTATTATAAACAACTTATTAATATGCACTGTTTTTGAATTAATTACTTAAGAATCCTTCCAAGTCCTTTATTATAATTGTAGTAAAGTCAGACTCTTATAAGTAAATTCATTTGTATAACTACTGAACCCAGAGGTGGAAAGCTTCTACCTGCAAGAATTTTGTTACTTATATTTTAATGTATAGGACTAGATCCTCAATATCATCTGATCCTCCTAAAAAAATTAGAACGAGAGTAGAAACTTTTGAAAAAGTTACAAGATCACAAAGTCCTGTATATAGAATGTAAATAATTCTGATGAGGCACAGAAAAACTTGAATTTTCTGAAGCTTCAAACAAACTCTGAGTACTTACTTTGATGTTCCCCTATATAGCTCTGCTGTAAAGATCTTAACTCTAAGATGTGAGGTGGTTTCACAAGATAAACTAGATATTGGAGAAGTAAAATTTGAGCAGCAATACTATAATTGTATTGAGATCTTTTTTGTAAAAGATTTTAGCAGAAACGTCTAAGGAGTGCCTACAAGTAACCTGAAACCAGAAAAACACTTCTACTGAGGAGCTGGCCCTGAGAACAAGACATTTTCCAGACGGCCCCAAGAACCCATGTGCCAGAGACCAGACAACTACATGGAACATCTGGATTCCATGAAATTTTCTAATTAAGTGGACATTGGGGGTGGGTTGATGACCATCATTGTACAAGCCTCCCTTTCACAAAAATGGAGAAAAGTGAGAAAATCAAATTATTCAGATGGTGTTTTGTAATTGATTCTCTCTTCTGTCACCCCCAATAAGTTGTAAACTTGCCCAAGCTATATTTATTTGTCTCTGAACCTAGTTTAGAAACCCACCTGTCCTGTAATAAGTTAAGTTCAGAAATTCAGCTCACACAATTATCCCCAAATGCCATTGGTTCTTTCTTCACCTCCTCAAGGGTGGGATGGAAGAAAACTGTAATAACTGTGGTAATTTTCTGATTGGTGATGTTGTTTCCTATCTATGCTTATATTGCTTATGTGGTTTACACTTACAAATGAGATCATGCTGGCTATACTTAAAAAGGGCCTAAAATACCCTAATATAGAGCTACCCCAGGGACATTGTGAAAGATACGCAGAAAAAATATATGGGCAGCTTTACAGGAGTGGATTGCAGGGTTCCTATTGGAAGAGAGCCATACAGTACAGATATAAATGAAAAGCTATAAAAACTTAAAATCTATGAAAGGTGGAAGCCTGAACATGGTGACCTGTTTAAAATCATAACTCAGATACAAAATGATATTTTAGAAACTGATTCGAAACTTGTGATACTATGACCTATGAAATCCATAAGAAGAATATCATGACTGGTACATGACTGATTAACAAACTTATCTTTGGCCATAACATTTCCTTAACTGCTAAGCTCATTACTAAGCAGAAAACTTAAAAATATCCACCAGTCAGAGATGCATTCTCTAGCTCTTCCTCTCTTTACCAGTTTTCTATAATTACCATGGGGATTTTGGGGGTCTTAGTGGGGATCCACTGATCTATCTGGCCTCCACCCCAGACTGAAGATTGTCCCTGTTTGTAAGTATCCGTAATGATTGATTAAACTATTACCTACAATTAATCAGCAGATACTTGGCCTCTTCCATAAGTGTCAAAATAACACCCCATTGTTATGGGGGAGGTACAAGGTTTCCTAGCTATGGGAAGTCCAGACCTAACAATTGAGGACAAAGTCTCAGGCACTACTAATACTACTGTGGTTTGTCATGGTTTATACAAAGAATTGTTAAATTTAAGTTAGACACTGGTAAAATAAAAATGTAAATTTTTTTCACATTTCAAGTTCAGAGACCCCTTGAAGCCAATCCTTAGGGAGACTACACAGCCAAGATTGAGACCCTTGGCTTAAAGGAAAAAAGAAAAATAAAAGTATTCACAGATAGGAGTTTCTTTTTTTTTTCTTTACCAGAGGGGAGAGGGAGTAGAGAAGTAGTTAAGAGCTAGTTTTATCAGTTTGGTTTAGTCTCCCATAGCATAAGATTAAGATTTATCTAGGCTGACACGATTTGGATCTGACAGCCTACTTTCCCTTACATTTTTGAATGAATGGAGAGTTGCTGGCAGAATATTAATAGAAAGAGAATTTTTTCCAAATGGCTTCAGAAATAAACAGAGAATGTACATACAATGACAGTTACTCATTCAGAGCTTCTTAATAATTGTTTGAAATGCTCTTGCAGGTTTCCCAGCTCCTAGATTTGGCCAAGGTTTCAGTTTAATGTGATAATTAATCAAAGATACCTTAGTATTGTATTACAAGATCTTTCATCAAAAGGGAAAGCACCTATATGCACAAAAATATTTATAACAGTTATTTTTCTGGGAGCAAAGAATTAGAAAAAGAGGGGATGCCCATCAGCTAGGAATGGTTGAACAAGTCTGTGGTATAGGGGGATAGTTTTGGAAAAACCTGGGAAAGCCTAGATGAACTGATGCAAAATGAAGTGAGCAGAACCAGGAGATCACTGTACATTAACAGCAATACTGTAATGATGATCAACTGTGAAAGATTTAGCTACTCTGGTCAATACGATGATTCATGACAATTCCAAAGGATTACTAATGAAAAATGCAATCTACCTCCAGAGAGAGAACTGATGAGCTCTAAGTGCAGATTGAAGCATACTTTTTTCACTTTCTTTTTTCTTTTTTTTGCAACATGGTAAATATGTTTTGCAATATTTCTATAGCTGACATCAAATTTCCTACCTTCTAATTATCCCCAAATGTGGTCATGAAGAGTCAGAAATGTATGAACAGCAGCATTCAAAGTTTATCTTTATTATTATCTGAAAAAATATTGGTGGAGAAGGGGTTAAAGGAGGGGAGAAAATTTGGAAGTCAAAAATTATTTTAAGATAGTGTTTAAAATAAATAAATTACAAATTTTTAAAAAAGAAAAAATCCTTCATTGTTCTATATAGCCCAGCAGAGCTTTTCATAACAAATCTTTACTAACCTCTAATAGTCATCCTTATTCCAAAGGCTAAATGGTATCATTGGTTACAGCAAATGGAGAAATTTTGAATGCTGTGAATTGCCATTACCTTGGCAATATACTTTCCAGGGATACACACACAGAACCTCCCAGTATGGTGAGCCTCCATCAAAGGATGCACTGTGCTCTATGAACAAAGCAAAATCGCAGTAGCCCAAAAGAAACGTGAGATAAGCAAATTGAGAGACATCTCCACTCCAAGTGTTCACATGGACTATTTATGCCTGACTGGGGTGAAGCATTCCAAACTCATATTGGTCTAATCAGCCACAGTCAGAAACATTGTACCTTGAACTTGACATAGTGATATCATGTTGGTCCTCTTCAAGCAGGAACTACAACCACTAACCATCTAATAAGAGGCAGCTAGGTAGTAAAGTGGACAGAGCTTGGGAAGTGGAATCAGAGAGATTTAAGTTACAGTTCTGCCTCAGACACTGGTTGTGGGACCCTGGGCATGCTCCACAGAATCTCTGAGATTCAGTGTCCTCAACTGTAAAATGGGGTTCATAATAGAACGTAAGTCAAAGGGTGTTATGAGGATCAAATGGCTTAACATATATAAAGTGTTTTGCAAATCTTAAAGCACTATTTAAACAACTTTTATTAGCTCAGCTTAACTATTTTATTTCCGAGAATATCTAAGTCCTCTTACATTTACTAGCTTCAGGAGGTCTGAACATAGCTTCATGTCATTTTATATTATATCTTTCCTGTACTGCTCCACTCTTCAAAAGTCCCCATTAGATACAACCCAAATGATATGTTGATTTCAAGCTCTCATTTACAGAGCATTTAAAATACTTAACAATACAATCTGTCTGATCTACTCATGCCTTCTGTTTCAGGTCATTCTCTGTTCATTACTCAATGTACACTCCCAGCAAAAGGAGTCATTTTTATAAGTTTTTATGCCCTATTCCCCTGAAATCATATAAACTTACAGCTGGATTTGGAATCTAGGAGTAGAAAAGAACATTGGTTTAGGAAATATTTTTAGATAATAAAAAGAGAAATTATGAATGTTGTTGTTCAGTCATTGCTGACTCTTCATGACCCCATTTGAGGATTTCTTGGCAAAAATAGGGGAGAAGCTTATCATTTCCTTCTCCAGGTCATTTTACATGTGGGAAAATTGAGGCAAACAGGGTTTTTTACATATTTCATTGGGTTTTTTGGATTGCAACTTTCATCTACAATATGTGGGACTCACTCTAACCCTGGAATAGTACTCAAGGCTAAAGTATCTGTCTGGAGTTATAAACATAAGTATGGCTGCTAACTTTCCATGAGGAGTTAAACTATTATAAAATGGTGGTATTTAACATGGTTAATTTTTAATCCCTGAATTATGTATGTTCATTAAGACCCACAGAAAGGGGCAGAGAGAAGATGGCAGAGAAGAAGCAGGGACTTGCTTGAGCTCTCCCCTAAACCCCTCCAAATACATGTACAAAATGACTCTAAACAAATTCTAGAGGTACAGAACCCCCAAAATTACAGAGCGAAACAAATCTCCAGCCCAAGACAACCTGGAAGGCTAACAAGAAGGGTCACAACACCAGGCTGGCAGCAGAGCCCAGTCTAGCTTGGGCCACCCTGGCACAGACCAGGCCAGAGCAGGCCTCACCGGATTGAATCACTGGCAGCTGTAGTGATTTCCAGACTTCTCAACCCACAAACACTAAAGATAAAGTAGGTCAGTGGGAAAACTCTGTCAGACCTGGGTGAGAGAAGAGCATGATCCAGCCCCAGACACGGGATGGTGGAGGTGGTGGTGGCCACAGCTTCCAGGGCTTCAGGCCCACAGATGGTAGGAGAAATCGAGCTACCAAGCAGAAGAGGAATGCAGGGATATCTTTGCTGGCACTGAGGCAGGATTGTCTTGCTTTGACCCGCTTGGATCTGGTTTGCAGTACTGAGTGGCTGTCCTGAGGTGAGGGAGAGCGCTGGCGTGACAGAGCTTATGGCAGCTATGGACCAGTAATCCTCCCCCAGTTCCAAGGCAGAAAAGAGTGCTTGTGGTCACTCACAGACCAGAGCACAGGCCAGGAAAGGAGTAAACAACTCTCCTTTAATCATAGCACCTTAGAAGAACTGAAAATTCATAGGTGCCTAGAAGTATTTCTGACAACAGCTGCACAAAACCCACGGAACTTGTGACAGAGCAGTCTCCACTCTGGATGAAGAGTCCTACCTTGACAAAGAGCTCAAAAGTCAAGTAATTGCCTGGGGAAATGAGCAAACAATATAAAGATTCCCAGAGATTCTCAATTGTATGGTCCTGTATGGGTGAGAAGAGGATGATTATGATGCTGTCTCTCCTCTATATGATAGGTCGGTTCATGTATCTTTCCCTCAAAATGCTAGACAAATAAAAAAGAAATGAAGGGTGCAAGTTTTTATCAAGTATGTACTAAGAGCAAGGCATAGAGCTAAGCTCTTTACACATATCATCTCATTGATTTCTCACCACAACCATGGAAAATATTTTGAATATGAACTCCATTTGACAGCTGAGAAAACTGAGGTGGAACAGAGGTTTAGTGCTTGGGATCACACAGCTAACAACTGTTTGTTTTTTTCACTTTTTAAATTAATTAATTAATTTTAGTCTTAGTTTACAACATTCAGTTCCTCAAGATTTTGAGCTTCAAATTTTCTCCCTTTCTTCTCCTCCCCGCTCCTTACCCAAGACACCATGCAACCTGAACTAGGTTCTACATATGCCTTCACACTAAACACATTTTCACAATTGTCAAGTTGTAAAGAAGAACTATAACCAATGGAATGAACCATAAGAAAGGAGAAACAAAACAAAAACAAACAAAAGAGAACAAATAGTTTGTTTCAATATGCATTCAGACTCCGTAATTCTTTCTTTGGATGCGAATCACTTTTTCCATCATGAGTCTTTTGGAGTCATGTTAGAAACTGGCATTTCTGAGAAGAGCCAAGTCTATCAAAGTAAGTCATCAGAGATACCATGGGTCGATAATTGTGTATAATGTTCTCCTGGTTCTGCTCCCTCACTCAACATCAGATCATGTAAGTCTTTCCAGGTTATTATGATGTCCATCAGCTCCTCATTTCTTATTGCACAATAGTATTCCATTACGTTCATATACCACAGATTATTTAGCCATTCACCAATTGATGAGCATCCCCTTGATTTCCAATTCTTTGCTACCACAAAAAGAGCTGCTATATTTTTGAACATATGAGTCTTTTCCCACTTGTATGATTTCTTTGAGATACAACCCTAGAAGTGGTATTACTAGGTCAAAGGGTATGCACATTTTTATAGCCCTTTGGGCAAAGTTCCAAACTGTTCTCCAGAAAGGTTGGATCAATTCACAACTCCACCAACAATCTAACAGTTGTTTAAGGTTATATTTGAACTCAGGTCTCCCTGACTCCAGGTCCAGGGCTCTATCCACTGATCCATCTAGTGGCTCATAAAAGAGGAGCAAAGAAATAAAATCACAAATATCATTATTGACATATAACAAAAAATAGTTTTCAGTGTCTATTCACAGTGAAACAAAGTATGCAGGGAATTGTGTCTCAGACCAGAAAATTCAATATAGAGTATAAAATGAGGTCCTGGCTTCAAGGAGCTCATAGTCTGTGCTAGCAACACATAGAGAAACACCAGGGAAAGTCTGGCTAGACTGTTGCCAGTAAACTGAAAATTTCATTGGCTAATCCCTAAGTGTATAATAACAGCCACCATTCATATAGAACTTTATTTTTGTTATCCACTTTAAGCCTCAGAACAAAAATATTGAGATCAGAAGTACAGATCTGGCTGCCCCATTTTACAGGTGAGGGAACTGAGGCTTGGAGCTTTTCCATAGTCAAAGAGCTGGTAATTCAAATGCAGGTCTGCTGACTCCAAGTCTTGCCCTCTATAGATGGCACCAACTGTCTCTGAATTGAATGGTAATACATGGTGAAATATAGAAGTTCATTTGGGATCTTCGCTGAAGAACTTGGAGAAGGTCCAGAGGAGAACAAGATGGTTAATAGCTTGGAAAATTTCCCCTAAGTGAAGAGCAAAAAGGGCCCCTATTTCTTTAAATGAAATAGAGGAGCTTTGGGAAAAAGTGACAAAGACAATGGTTCAGTTTCTGAAACAAGCTCACTTATCTTAACTTACTTGGAACTGGATGATTCCCCAAAGCTCAGTTTTCATTTATTTATTTGACAGTTTCATTTTAATGAGTTCTTTGTCAAGTCTCTCCACCTTTTCTTCCAGTCTTTGGATTGTAGGATTCTGCAAGCTCTGCTCCATATTCAACAGTCTGTTCATTTTTTTCTTTCTCTAGCTGCATGAATTTCTCATGCAACTCTGCTGTCACCAATGTTTTCATGTTGTTTTGCTCTTATCGAGTTTCTCCCTACTTGAAACACAAGGGTTGTTTCTTGAGAGGGTCTTAAAAAACTGAATGGTCCTGGGTTAACCCATGCAGGAGCCGTAGTTGGATAGAAAGTAATTATTTTAAATCAAAGTTAAATTCATTAACAAATACAATCTGCATCCACTTCAGAAGCAAACACTGTAGCGTACTAGAAAATGAATTAGATGGCTTAGGTTTTGAGTCCACAATTTGTCTCAACTGCCTAGGCATTAGTTTCCTCATCTCTCAAATGGGAATCAAAATCCTTGTGTTCTCTCCCCTACAGGGTCATCATGACGATCAGATAGGATAATATAGGTGAAGTGCTTTGTAACAGAAAAGTCATATTTTCATCTAAGCTAGAACTTCTTATTAACGTTTTTGCTTTCATTTGTGAAAGTCACCTAAGGGTTGGAATCATTAGCATGAATCCAATCTTTGGTGATTTGGGATGGGGTGTGAAGTTGTTTCCAAGTACTTCATTTGACATCAGAAGCAATGCTTTTATGACTTCTGTCATCAGGTTAAGTGGTGACTATGAGAGAGCTACAGAGTGTTCCATACGAAGTGTCCCAAAAGTCTTAGTGCTGTTTTAACTTGCAATACTTTCCAGGACACTCTAAAAGATTAAAGCCATATGTAATAGTCAGTTTTTTTATTCCATTCATGCCTGCCAGGAAGCAGCTTGCTCTTTCTCCAGCATGCAGCTTTCTGCCAGAAGGCCACCATCCCATTCACGAAATTCAAAGCTCTTCTTTAGAGGAGAAAGACAATATTGGATCTTATGGATCTTATGGTTACTATTTTTATTACTCTTTTCATTATCATTATCATCACCATCACTCCCAGCAGCATAGTAAAAAATTGTTAGTTGCAGGATAAGCATTAATCAGTATAATTTTCTTTCACATTTATTGAGGAAAAATTTCCCATGAAAACTCTTTGTGAATGTTCCACACACCTCTATCTGAAGAGTCTTCTTATCTTTCTCCAGCAGGTCTCCATGGTCAGTATTAACTGGGTCTGCTCCCCTTTTGAAGTACTCCATATGATTTAGAGAGGAATTTGCTTTGAGAGTTGGGTCAATAGGAGACTGAAAGGGAAATTGCAACCCAAGTACTTGAGCCTTTAGCACAAGACTAGGATAAAACTAAAAACTGACCATCCCACCACAGTCACTCAAATGAGAAACAAGTAACATCAATATTTCCCTGCCAACGTAGCACGCATTATTAATAGTGCCCCCAAAATGATCCTACCATTACTTTCAGCAAAGGGTCTTTACCTTCTTACTGAGAAACAAGATCGAACATTTTTCTTACACGTTGATGGTAGCTTGCTTGTTTTCTCCCCCATTGTAATGGGAGCTTCTCAGGGGCAGGGGGTTGTATTATGCTTTTCTTTGAATCCCCCATGCTTAGCAAAGTGAATGAAACTTAGTTTGAATGAAACTTGCCACATAGTGAATGCTGGTTGACTTAACTTGACCTACAAGTGAATATGTCTACCTAGATAGATCTATGGGGAACAAGAAAATGAAAATTTCAGCACAAAAAAAAGTGCGGAAGATTAGGGTATATCCAGTAAAATTTTGCAGTGATACTAAGCTACAGTGCTCACCAATATAAGATTTATTATTATTTTCTTTACTAGGTATATCCCATTTAATTCCAGAGCATGATACGTTTTAAAACTGGAGAGGACTTTAGGGAGAGAAAAAGTGAGAGAACAGGTGAGAAAACTGCAGCCAGAGAAATGAAGTGGCTTGCTCATTTTGTCCAACCTCCATTTAATTTAATCGGAAATTTTAACATATTATACCTCATGGTAATTATTATTATTTTTATTATTATCATTATTATTATCACCATATTTTTTATAAGCCACGGTCTTATATTTCTCTGCTAAGTTGTTGAGATCTTTTTCCTTTGCTACAAGAGCTCCCCCTAATGTCAAATAAAGGGAGGAATTATTTCTAAGCTGTCAGTTACATTAACTTTGTTGAATGAAACTTTATGAAACTAAAATACAAGGAAAAATATTCTACTAACACTTAAATAACCATCATAAGAAGATAAATTGATCACAAGAAACTTGGTGAAATAAAAATTTCAAACCCCAAAATATATTTCTATAAAGTTATCAGTTTCCAAGATTTTAGGCCTATTAAAGCCTAATGAAATTGTAATGAGCAATATTGATACTAGAAAAGAGATAATCAATAATCCTCTTAGCAATAGAGTGTAGTGTAGCACAAAAGCAGAGGACAGATTGTACTATCAGATTAGTTTGCAGTTAAGGTGGATTTACCTGAAATGGTTTCGTTTGTTACAAATCAATCTGATATGCTCTAGGGGCTCTTGGCAGCACTCTGCTCCGAGTTACCCCAGTTTCTTAGAAAACTGAGGTGTTCTGTTGTTGCTTCTGCTGCTGTTGCTCAGTCATTCAGTCATGTCCAATACTACTTGACCCCATGGATTTTCGCCATGTGGATTTCTTGACAAAGACACTGGAGAGGTTTGCCATTTGCTTCTCCACTGTATCCCCTTTTTACAGATGAGGAACCGAGGCAAATAGGAAACAAGAGACTTGACCAGGCTCACATAGCTAGTAAGTGTCTGAGAACCAATTTGAACTCAGATCTACCTGCCAGTATTCTAAGCACAGACATCAGCAGTAGTAAAAACCAGAGGTGGGAGCTCAGATTACAGATCAAAATGAAGCAAGATCCCACCATCTAAGTGTGCAAATGTGAGAGGAAGCTGACCCTGACAAAAATTCCAATTCATAAAAAGTTGAATATATGAATAAACAGAAGATGACACTGAAAATAAAGGAATTTTATAGAACCAGGGATGTCTAAGAAACAAAGGAGAGAACATTAACTCCAAAGTATACTTGGATAAAAGAGAGAAGGAGGGGGAAGGGAGGGAGGAAGGGGGAGAGAAAGAGAGAGAGAGAGAGAGAGAGAGAGAGAGAGAGAGAGAGAGAGAGAGAAGGAGAAGAATAAGGAGGAGGAGGAGGCAGCGTCGGCAAGGAGGAAAGGAAGAAGAAGATGCTGCCCATATATTTTTTCTGCGTATCTTTCACAATGTCCCTGGGGTAGCTCTATATTAGGGTATTTTAGGCCCTTTTTTGTAAAAGATTTTAGCAGAAACATCCAAGGAGTGCCTACAAGTAACCTGAAACCAGAAAAACACTTCTACTGAGGAGCTGGCCCTGAGAACAAGACATTTTCCAGACGGCCCCAAGAACCCATGTGCCAGAGACCAGACAACTACATCTAAGAGTACAAAAGTGAGAGGAAGCTGTGCCTGACAAAAGTTCCAATTTAAGAAAGGCTGAAAATGTGAGTAAAGAGAAGATTACACTGACAATGAAGAAATTTTATGAAACCAGGGATGTCTAAGACACAAAGAAGAATATCTTAAGTCCAAAGTGTACTTAGAAAAAGAGAGGAGAAACAGAGGGACAAATGGAAGGAAAGAAAGAAGAAGAGAAGAAGGAAGGAAAGAAGGAAGGAAGGAAGGAAGGAAGGAAGGAAGGAAGGAAGGAAGGAAGGAAGGAAGGAAGGAAGGAAAGAAGGAAGGATGGATGGAGGGTTCTCTCTGTACTCTGAGTTCCCATGACTTTGACCTCCTTATTGTTCCTCAAACAAAAACTGCATCTCTCAGTGCCAGATATTTTCACTGTTTTCATTCCATGGCCAGAATCCACTACCCTCCTCATAGCCATTTCCTTGCTTTACTTGCTTCCTTAAAGTTTCATCTAAAATCCCATCTTCAACAAGACTTTCCTGTAATTTCCTTAATTCTAGTGCCTTCCCTCTGTTATTTCCAATGTATCTTGAAGAAAGAAAGAAAGAAAGAGAGAGAGAGAGAGAGAGAGAGAGAGAGAGAGAGAGAGAGAGAGAGAGAGAGAGAGATCGAAAGAGAAATGTTTCATTCATATGCCTGAACAAAAGTCAATGAAGAGTAGAGCTTTGGGAATCTTAGGGATCACTATTTTATGGACAAAGAAACAGTCACGCAGTAGCAGAACTGGTATCCTAAACTAGGTCTCCTAAGACTAAGACTGGATACTATTTTATCCTCTATATTAGGCTGCCTCTAAATAAAGAACTATCCAAAATACTGAATTACTAAAACCTCAGAGAGTATTAAGTCTAATTCCTATCTCAAGCATGAATTCCTTCAACAATTTTTTTTTTGTCAAGGGGTCATCTATGCTTTGCCTGAAGATTTCCTGTGACAGAGAGCTCACTACCTCAAAGGTAGCCCACTCTCCTTTTGAAAGTTGGAATTGTCAGGAATCGTCAGAGTCACATAGAAAGTTAGTAACAGTACCAGAACTTAAACCTCAGTTTCTTTGAATCTTAATCCAATTCCTTTTCAAGGGGTAGGGAATAAAATCTCTATGTTATCTCTTCCTGGTGACTTGAATTAACACTGGATATTCTTTCTTCCAGTACAATTCTAGGCTAAATAATAGAACTAGAACATTTTAGGTGGATTTATAATTTTTCTAAATGAACACATTCATACAGTATATCTGATTAACTGGTAACCTTAAAGTAGGATGGTCACTGGCCTTTCCCTTAGTGGGGTGAGTAGAGTTAACATTTTCAGCCTTTTTACCCCCTTTTCCCTTGCCTCTTTTCCAAGGTGACATTTTGCTACTGAGTTCTAAGCCATGCTTTTTGGAATATGAGCCATTAAATGTATTGGTGAGGTGAATGAATGAATATTAAATGACTATTTCTACAGTTAGAGATAGCCATAAAATGTGCCATAAGTACTGAAACAAAATTAACTGCTTTAATTCTCATTGGAAGAGAATGTTTCATTATTTATTGGTTCAGAGTTGTTAGCAATGAAATAAAGGACTGTATTGGGAAAAGGAGCCAAAGAATCTTAACTCTAGTGACTTTTACTAGTATGTGTGAAGAAAAGGAGTTGTGAAACCCACTGTCTCATCAATTATGAGGAGATGGACATCTCACAGAGCATTTTCTTTTCTTTTTCACCACATAGGCTAAAACCCCAACCAAGTTTGCAGAAAACTATCGCAAAGTGATATATCTTGAAAGGGTGTAGAAATTAAGTGGCAAAAATGTCAGAGTACTGGATACAACACTGTGCTGTTTTTCTAAGATTTCCAAGAGAAGAGATGCTTCATTCATGGTGTCACATAGTCCTTTTCGTTGGTTAAAAACAGATTTTCCTGATTCTTATTGGCTTTTAAACTCATCTGCCATGCTGGAGGTAGTAGAAACATGAAACAGATGTACTGGTCATATCACTTGTCCTTCAATGAGTCAATATATGTGTCAATGGGGAAGAGGCCACAAGGTCCACGTAGAGTTGACAGCAATGTCTTCAGAGAGGATCCACTGCAGTCTTTTTCTCACTATTGAGCAACTTCTCCTAGGACTTGCCCCAGTTGAACTTTGCTACCTGTGCTGCTAGGAGCCAAGGCTTTATATCTAAAAAGATGATGAAAACACTATTTAGATTTTAGCTATTACAGTTACTTGTATTTATAGACACATACATGTGTGTGAATATATAATGTGTGTATATGTACATATGTAAATATACATATATATATAAACTATGCTTCCTACCTGCCCACATATAGAAATATGTGATATATCATTCTTGTATATATATATATACATATATATGTGTACATATAAATACACACACACATATATATATACACATTATTTTATATATATATATAATTACATTAACCTATACAATTGGGTAATATGCATTGATTTGTTGTTCATCCTTCACTATCAAAGAAGACCAGTGACATCAGGAGGGCCATGTCCTGACTTGCAAGTGAATTGGATTTAGGTGAGACAGAGCTGTGCAAAGTTATCAGCCCCATCCATTCTCTCCTCCAGAGTCATCAGAGTCCCAGGTAAAACATAGTTCAGGACCACTGGAGGTGACTCCAGATGCAGTGGGAGACCTTGACCTTTTTAAGGTAAGGTTTTTCCCGGGTCTCAGTTTTTCTAAGGCAACACTCATTCAGTTATTAAGGTTAGGTAAGCAATGAGGCAAAAAATGGCCTATTATGCCTTCACAAAAAGAATCCATCTGGGAAGGAAAGACCCTCAGGATGCCCAGCCATAAGAGAAGGAGCCTATTACATGAAGGTAGGCCTCTATAGCTGAAACAAGAGCTATCTGAAAGGATATCAGTCATTCATATCTTTATTCTAATTAATCAATTCCCAAGAACAAAACCTAGTCAGTCATGTAAAATTTTCTTGATGAGAAGGGAGAATTGTATAATCTAATCTGGGGATAATATAGTCTAGACTGGGATTAGGTCTAGGATGGTATACTTGGTTGTTCAACTTCATAACAGTCCCTGAGCTGGAAGAGAGCAACTGGGCATCACCTTCAAAAGCAAAAAAGGTAATAAAGGAATGCAGGTGGGGGCAAGGGCTAGAAAGAAGAGGTTTCCTGAATACAAACTTTACCTCCTTCACAACTAGACCATCGCTATTTAAAACGTGTGCATCTGTCAGTACCCCTGTCTATTTCAGTATAGGATTGTTCCAACTGGGGCATTTTGTTCTAACTCTGGAGGGGACTTTGTGTTGCCCTCTTTGGGATGGTCCCAAGAAAGAGTCCTTGCTCTAAGTGTTCCTTAAGGTGCAGATCCTTCATTAAGGTAAAATGGTGATTTATTTAAATTTCTGCTCCTTTAATGGGACTTACCTTGAAGAGTGCAAAAGAGAGGATTAAACAGGCCAGGTAGCCCTAGGACATTTGGTGCTGTAATTAAGCAATGTATGTTTTTGGTGTCCCCTCATTTCCCTTTCAGCATTTTCCTCAGGGGCTGCCAAGTGCCCCAGAATGCCCTCCATCCTTATTGCCAAACCCTACTTTGTCCTCATCTCTTCAAATCATCTCCCTTCCAACCTTACTCAAGCCCTTGTTCAGGCCTAAAAGTTCTAATAGTTCCCTGCTGTATCCTAGAGCAATGCTAGACTAATTTGTTCTATTATTCTAATGACTATTAACATAACACTGTTCCCAATCTAAGGAATTTGCAAGATGAACCCAACAGGGATGGTTCTAGTACTGTGTAGTGAGTGAAGGGTAAGAGTAGTGGGATGAAACATTGAGACATTTGGGCTCCTCTAGTGCCTGTCACTCAAATACTGATGACTTAATCATAATAATACCTTTCTATTGTTTAATCTTTTGAAGTTCACAGAATCCCATCAAAGGTATTATCATCTTGTCTAATTTGATGCTCATCATACTGCTATGATGCAGAGGAGGAAGCTATTATTACTTCCCATTGTTTTGTCTGAGGAAACTGAGGCTCAAAGTTACAATATTTGTCCAAGATTTTTTATCACGTAGGGACCTTTCTACTCTGACTTTGCTTAGGTCTGATGGCTATAGATAGTGATGTGTTCTATGTTCTCATTTTATGAATTCTTGTGCTCCAAAGGGAAATTTTTCCTAATGAGAATTTCATTGATTTTCCTTCTGAGACAAAAACCAAGAGGTGGACATATTGCACCAGGCAAAATATACTGAATACATCCGAAAAGTCCCAGTATAATGTAGTTGTCCTATATGGCAGGTTTTAGTCCTATATCCAAAAACTAGTGCTATAAAATGGGCACCAAATATTAACTGAACACTTTTTGGAGCCTTTAAATTATACTGTATGTAACAGAGTAGTGTGACTATTTATTTTCATTTGTAATATTTTAATAATTAAATTTAAATATAAAAGAGAAAAAAGAAACAAAATTAAATACTAAAACTAAAACAATTCAAAAATGAGAAAAGGGAAAAAAAAGCATTGTCACGTGCATCTCAGAAGTGAGAAAGGATTCAAAATATACAGAAATGAATTTCCTTCTGAAGAAAGTGTATATAATAAATATTACTTATTATGTTGAGATCTGTATATCTGTAAGTTTTCCTTTGTTCTCTGCTGTGCACCTCTTACTTTACCCTTCCCCCCCTCCTTCCCATCCCCCCACTGAAGAAGGCTGCAAATAACTGGGGATATATATACATATACATATATGTGTGCATTTGTATGTATGTATATATACACACACATATAAATATTTACATACATATGTAAATCTACACATATATTTATAATATACATACATATACACATACACACATATATGACTATAAGAATTATAAAACAAGATGCTGCTTTGAGATCAGATCACCAGCTGTGATTTTGATGGCTTTATGTCTTACCTTTTTCCAAAGTAGTCTTACAAATGATGTACTGACTGGTAAGGAGATGTATATAATGTACTATGATTTATCTAGAAGATAAAGAAGTCCGACATTTTCACCATATCCAGTAAAAGAGAAAAATGCAAATCCAAGACCAATCCATAGAAGGATCCTGTGTCTTATTAAATAGCCGCACTTCTTCTGCCAGTAGAACGTTGATATTTCAAAGAAATGGTTGCTGAGTGATGATAACACAAGGATCAATGGTCAGGGAACCTGCAATGATTTCAAGTCATTTCAATTCAATACATTTTTATTAATTGTCTACCATGTGGCTGCAGATACCAAATTGAGTAAAATATTAAGGCTGTGAATTCAAATTATAATTCACCATTATATGTGTGGACATGAACATATTGCTCCTCTTTCATCTGAGGTTTCTTCCTCTGTAAAATTAGAAGTACTGAGTAGAGTATGTTTGAAATCCCTTCTAGCTTCAAGTTCTATATTTAACTTTATGCCCTCAAGGGGCTTGTAATCAAGTTAGGGGAAATGAGATAAATATACGAATTGATGTAACACACAGTACAACATGTGCCAAAGAGTCAAAATTAAAAAGGCCATGGTTGTTCAGAGAAGAGGGAGATTTTATCAACTTGAAGGGATCAAGGAAGTCTTCACAGAGGAAGTGGAACTTGAATTTTGAAAGATGGGAAGAAAATCAGTCAGATAAAATGGTTTTTCATTTAGTCAAATTAAAACTCTAGTTTCAATGAATTGTTTATCAAAAAAGCATCTAACTGACCCATTAAAATTCAAAACACAAGAAAAGGTGAAAATCGTGTTTTAGATCTTTCTAACTTTTAAAACATTATTTTTCCCTTTAAAAAAGCAAACAAATGAAACAAAATAAACAAAAAACCTAAGCCCTCAGTGTGACAACATAAAAATTGTTGTACGTGAACACTAATTATTACATTATTTACCAAATAACCAAAGAAATGAAGAGCACATAAGTTAACAAGGAATCATCAACACTGTCAGTCGTAATTAGGAGTTATGAAGCTATTTGGTATTATCTTCTCTTATTTAGTAGACATCAGTGTGTAATTGCTCTTTTGGTCCAATTTTTTTGGGAGTTCTGAGCCCAAAAGAAATCATTAGGCTCTTCCTCGTTCTCTGTGGCTCATCACACCCTTAACCTCAAAAATCTCTTGAATCTTAAATATGGCTCATGTCTAGGGTTTCCCCAAAGGAAGGGTTCCATCTAGAAAAGATACTCAATGTGAGAAGTAGTTATCAAGTATAGGACAGCTTTTGCTTTCTTCTACCACAAAGCAAATCTTAAAACTAACAAGATTCAAAATTGAGCATTAACAGATGATTAAAATATGAAAAATGACCTAGAAATTAATTTACTCCACAGGAGGTAAAGATAACTATGGAATCAAGGAACAGATATTTCACATTTTCCTCAGATCTGAACTGTCTCAGCAAAGAAGTTCAAAAATTTTGGTCTACCAGGTGTGGCTCTTTTGTCCTCTTTAAACACAGAATGCTCCTAGGGATAGTGCCCTGATACATCCATCCCCCTAGCTAATATTACATATCACTTCTCTCTTTTTCAACTAAATTCCTTGAGAAGGCCACCTAAAACTTCTCCCAAATCACAGACTCAAACTTTCTGTCCCATAGATATCTCAAACTCAATATGTGGAAAATTAAATCATTTTCTCTCCCTTCCAAGCCTTATGATACAGTTTATACTATGTCACAACTATATTTAAATATGATTACATCACAAAGCATAACCAATAATATACTTCATAGCAATTATCAACACATTTCCAAATCACAAAACTATACTTAACTATTTCAACAATTAACAACAATAAAGATACTAACAAGGGTAGACCCCTCCCACTTATCCTGTTTTGAAACCTAGGTGTCATTCTCAGCCCCTAATTCTCTTACCCACACTACCATATCCAGCCACTTGCCACCACTTGTCAGTTCTACCTGAGAAACATCTCTCCTATAGATCCCTTTGTCTCTTCTGACACAGCCACCATTACAATCAGTCTATCTCCCAATATAGGGCATTTTTGGTGGCTAACCCCTATGCCTATCATTACCTTCATCTCCATCTCTGCCTCCTGTCTTCCCTGGCTTCCTTCAAGTCTCAGCTAAAATCCCAACTTCTACAGAAATCCTTCCTTAATCTCCCTTTCCTGGTCCCCCTTAATTCTAATGTCCTCCCTCTGTTGATTATCTTCAATTTATCCTGTATATATCTCATCTGTACGTAATGGTTTGCATATTATCTCTTCCATAAGACTGTGAACTCCTTGATGGCAGGGACTGTCTTTTGCCTTCAGTGCTTAGTACAGTGCCTAACATATATCAGGTGCTTCATAAATGCTTGTGGACTGAAGGACTGCCTGAGAAGATGTTGCAGAAATCACTTTCTACTCACCATCATCTACAGATGGTTAGGTGACTTAAAATTCAAATAGAGCATGGCTGGAGTCAGTCCTACAGGGAGGGAGCCATTTAAACCACCACTAGTCAGCACAGTGACTATAGCCATGAAGGAGTTAAGTCCTTCAGGGATTGTTTCTGCTCTGAGTGGCATCTCACCTAGTGAAGAGAGGCCAGGGACTCAGTAAGGCATGGCTGGAACCAGCCCATAGAGCACCAGATGTTTGGTTAATTACATTTTCCATCAAGCTTCAACCCAAGTTTTCCATCAGTTTTTGTTGAATAACGAATTTTGTTCACTAGTAATATCATTGGGGATTTATGGAATGTTATGCTTTTGCATACATTTGGTTCTAAATCTTCATTATCTAATCTATTCCTCTGACCAGTCTTTTATTTTCAATTTAATACCAGAACTTTTTGATGATTACTGCTTTCTTGTTTTATTTCAGATCTCTCATTGCCATTCTACCTCCAACATTTCTAGGGTGACGTTCAATAATAATGGTGAGAGTGGCCATCTTGCTTTATTCACTCTTTTGAGGGAAATGCCTAGTACTTTGTTCATGACAAACAACAATAGCTTTTGTTTTTAGATTAATGCTTTCATCAGTGTTAAGAAAAATCCTCCCATTCTTATACTTTTAGAGTATTTTTAATGTGAAAGAGATTTTTATTGAGACTTTTTGATATAATCATATAACATTGATCAATTATTAATATTTTCATTATTGTTAGACCATGTACTAATAAGTTTATGATGTTTTCTATTACCAAATTAATCCACTTTGGTCAAAATAAGTAATCCTTTAGAGACATTGCTACAATTTATTTTTACTAGCTTTTGGTCAATGTTCATTAGTGTTAATATCTGCAGTTCTTTTAGTTGGCCTTATCCACCCAGAGTTGGGCCTTAGGATCATACTTGTTTCATAGAAAGAGTCTAGTGCTCTTTTAGGCAGGGCTTGACTCAAACAAGTCACTTGGTAGTTTCTGTTCAATACTAAAACGAAACAAGCCATTCAAATGTCTCAACAGTTAGGAGAAGGTGACTTGTTTAGCCAGAGGAAGAAAAGGATATTCAAAAATGATAAACCCTGAAGTCATCCAGAGGTGATTCAGCTGAGCATGTTTCCCTTTGTAGTCAGAGGCAGAGTTCCAGCTACGCATGAAAGTATTCCTGCAGCTGCTTTTGAATGTTTGTACTCAGTATGACCAGGAAATGATGGCAATAGCCTGAGCCTTTAGTCCTCTGAGCCAATCATATTTTAAGAATGGTTTCAGTACATTTTAAGGAAGAATCAGCCTAACTTGTAGAAGGGTTTGAGTATGGGCTAGGATATTATTCCTACCACAAGTGCCTTCACTCTTTATCTTTGAGACTATTTCACTAACCACAGAAAAGAATGAGCTGGTAAATGTTTAACAACCAGCTCTCTCAGGGGGAAAATGTACACAGAAGACACTTTTAAATTTAATCTCTACTATCAATATTTTCTCCATTACTTTCTTAAGTCTAGATAATTAGCAAAATAATGTATCTTTGATTTAATAATATACAATAGTATAATATATCATAATACTATTATAATACAATACTATAATAATATATAATAATAATTTACTAATAAGCCTTGATTTGTATAGCATTTGCCAATATCCAAGGTGTAAACACTTACATTGAAAATTTAACAATCAGCTTTCATAATAGGTTAGAGCTGGCTCTAGCTTTCTCTGAATAGAATTATTTATTCTTTAAATATTTGACAGCATTCACTTACAAGTCCATCTGGTCCTAATGCTTTCTTCTGTATCAGTCTAGTTATGCTTTGTTCAAACCATCTTTTGAAATTAGGTTGTTTGTATGTTTCTCGCTTTGTCAGTTTAGGGGGTTTATACTTTTAATTTTGTTGTAAAATGTTCAGTCTTTCCACAATGGTTTTAAATTTTATTTTGTCTTCATTAGTTGTGATCTGCCCCTTTTCCCATTTTAGTTTTGCTGCTTTAGCTTCCTTCCCTCACTATTTTGAAGAAATTAAATAATAGTTATTAGTTCTTTTTTTAATAAAAAGTTTTTATTTTACTTATTTGTTCCATTTACCACTCTTCTCCTCCCCCATAGAAGGGGCAGGACATCAGATGGTCCTAGGGATATGAGATTAGAATTGCTAAATCTGGCTAGTACATGCACTTTAGCTTGCACTAGTTTTTTGCTTGATGGCTCACTCAGATACAGCACTCTCTGAGTGCTATTCTTAAACCTGAGTCTTGATCTTATTTAGTCTGTGACAAACCTCTCTGCCTCTCTAGTCGCATCTATTCCCAGGTTTCTCTCAATGATCTCAGGGTAAAGACTTCCTTCTTATACTTCAGAATTCATTGAACTCATTTCTGCCCCCATCCCACTTTCCATTCTCAGTGACCAGAAAGTGTTATTCATTAAAATGTAAATTAAAGCACATTTTCAGAAAAGAGATTGAAAGTAAAAGGTATAGTGTTAAAAATTCCCATGGGACCACTGTTTTCAGGCTCTGAAATCTCAACTCCTCCAACACTCTTTTACATTCTGCCTTTTGTTGTTGCCATAAAGCAGAGTCTCTTCACCCGAGGTCATTTGTTTCTTTTAAAATATTTCGATAACCGTATTGACACATAATTGGTTTCCTGTAATACTGTGGATTTTATTTTATGAATTTAAAAATATTCTTCTAAGAGATGGTTCTACTGACTTCATCAGATGGCCAAAGGGGTCCATGACAAAAGAACCCCTGTCCAAGAGACAATTGGATGCCAAAATCATAACAGAGACAAGCATTGTCAGTCTCAAAAATAAAGGGGACAGAGTCACCTTTCTCAGCTTCCACAATTTGCTACTTAAATAATGACTTTCACTTGAACACCTGGTCACTCTCCAGGGAAGACCTCTGCTTAAGGCCAGTTAATTAACTTCTTTCCTCTCTATTCCTGATATTTCTATATAATACTTTTCCACTGTATTGCATATGAGAGAGACAGAGAGAGAGAAACAGAAAGAGAGACACAGAGAGAAACAAAGACACACACATACAGAGACAGAGAGACAGAGAGAGAGAGAAAGTCCTTTAAAAAGTGCCACCAAGTTCTGTGACATTGTATCTCCCTTTGCATTAATTCTGAGCCATTTTACCCCCACTTCTTCTCCCAATTCTTTGGCACCTCAAAATATTGGAAAAAACGGGAAAAACAAGTAGCAACTGCAATGTGGGAGGACAATTCAGCAAGTGTTCATCAGAGTTTTATTTTTGTTTTCAACGGTGTTTAAATCACCTTTAATTTCAAAATTTCTCTTCATTGTGCTTGCTTTGGGATAATTTGTTGCTTTTCTAATTTGTTACACTATATCCAGTTAATTTGTCTTTTCTTTCGCTTTTAAAAATACACACATTCACAAATATAAATCTGTCCCTGAGAAAAGTTTTAGTGACAACCCATTAATTTTATATGTAAAAAAACTATTGCATTATATTGTACTTTTCATTGTCATTATGATCAGTTTTTAAACCATTCATTGTTTAATCCTTATTTAGCTCCCTTTTAAGTCTACTATAACTATCATGTTTCCTATTTTAACATGTTTTGTTGGTAAAGTAAGTCTTTGTGATTTTTACCTTTTTGTATTTATTAGAAATTCTGTATGAACTAAAGGACGACCAGTTTTTGTTAAAAATTCTAGGTTTGTTTGAAAAGAAAATAAATTTTTTAATATTTATATTTAGCTCTTCCCATATATCGAACCAGTTTTTTTCAACATTCTGTTCTAAAACTTTACTTATCTTTCTGTTGGACTTTTCCAATATTGAGAAAAGAAAGTTAAAATTTTTCATAACTATAAGGTGGGGAATATGGCTAGATAGCAATTTAGCTGTTCTAGTAGACTGCCAGTTCAGTATGAATCAATTATATGATACCACAGCTAATAATGCACATGAAATCTTAGGCTGAATTTAGAGACATATAATAGCCAGAACTAAGGACCTAGTAGTGCTAATGTACTCTGTCCTGGTCAGCTCAGAGATGAGGGACTATGTTAATTCTGGGCACCACATTTTAGGAAGGATGTTGATAAGCTAGAGTATATCCAAATGAAGGCAAACAATATCATGAAGAGCTTCAAGATTAGCTTGTGAAGACTCCTTCAAAGACTGTGGATATTTAAACTAGATAACAGAAGACTTGGGACATTACAACAAAGGAAATAGTCTCAGAAAGGTCACACGGACAGTATTTGATCTGGGGATGCCTAGCCAATAGAAGAGAGGATTTGGTAAGGTGTGTGTAGGTATGTATGGATGATATACTAGCTGTCTTCAAGCATTTGAAGGCAAACCAGATGGAAAAGGCATTAGACTTGTGCTGCTTGACTGTGGAAAGCAGACCAAGAAGCAAAGGTTTGAAGTTTAAAAAGGAGGTAAATTTGGCTTTAATGCACATGAAAACTTTCTAATCATTAGAGCTATCTAAATATTATCATGAGTTATTTGGGGGTAATGGAATCTCCTTGATTTGAATCAGTCAGTCAACAAGCATATTTTAAGTGTGTACAGTGACTTGTGGGATACATTGCGGAAGAGACTCTTGTTCATATACGATTAGATTGTTTTTGAGGTCCTTAACAAATCTGAAATTCTATGATTTTGTGTCTTACTGTCAATGTTTTTTTTTAATTTCAGTTTATTTTTCTTTGCAAAAATTAGTTCCCATGCCATTTAGAAGATAGATATAAATATATATTTTAATATTAATAGGTGGTATATAGACAACTGCACTTGGAAATGGGAAGACTTGTGCTCAAATCTTGCTTTAGAATCTTACTAACTGTGCAACCCTGAAAAAAGTCACCTAACCTCTCTCAGTCTCAGTTTCTTCGTGTGTAACATGGGGCTAATAAAACCTAGTTCACTTGGATGTTGTAAAGTTTAAATGAGATGATATAAATAAAACCATTTTGCAAAAGTATTTCATTATTACTATATAATTGTTAGGTATTATTATTATTTGTGGTGCCTTTAAAAAGGAAATAATTTTCTTGTTTAACTCTGTTAATAAGCTATATTTTGTCTTCTGCTAATTTCAAATCATCATTGATGCTGCTGATCAGCTCCTAGGTCAGCTGAACTATAATATATTTTAATTAATTAATAGAAATGTTTTACTATTCCTAGGTTACAATGGCCATCCAAATTGATTAGATCCCAGATTCATTTGAGTTTTCACTTTTACTGAGTACATAACTTTGTACTTTGACACAAACGCATCCTACAAACTCCTCCTATCATGCCCTGAACATGGATCTTTGATTTTAGAAATGATATTTTCTAAGCTTCTCATCTCCTCCTTTCTTTCAAATAGTTTTACAATTTGAAGACTCCTCAAATCCCTCCTACCTCATCAATAACTCGAATTTATCTGCAGTACCTAGACTCCAGGTATAAAAATTCACACTTTTTCCCAGTTCAACCTTTGTCAGCGTCATCTGATTTTTTTTAACCTCCTGTAAAGTACTACAAAGCACCTTCTCTTTAGTCAGCCAGTAAGCACTGATTTAGAGCCTGCTAGGTGATAGTGGTAGAAATACAAAGAATGAAACAACACTTACTCTCAAAGAATTTACATTTAGATGAAGAAAAACAACAGGCACATGTGGAGTTATATGCAGAATAAATATAAAAGAATAAATCAAAGTAGTTAAATACAAGATAATTGGGAAGATATGACACTAGCAGCTGGGATTCTTGAGCTCTGTTTTGAATTGACAGGAGTCAGTGAGGCACAGGTTAAGAAGGAGTGTATATTAGGAAGTGGTTATGGGCAGTATAGAGGCATAAAACAAATGGAGAAATTTTGAATTATGTGAATAAGTACACTTACCTTAGCAGTATACTTTCCAGGTAAGATGGGGCAGATATACTCATTGCAAGAGCTAGCTCAATATTTGAGAGGGTCTGAAGGAAAGTGTGAGAGGAGGTCTTAGACTGATTACCAAACAGAAGGTCTACAGAGCCCTTGTGCTGACTGTATTGTTGTATGCCTGTGAAATCTGGACAGTGTACCAGAGCCTTTTGAATTGTCTTTGGAATATTTTGAAGATCATTTGGCAGGACAAAGTACCAGACATTGAGGTCCTTTCAGACATTGAGGTCCTTTCTCAAACTAAACTGCCAAGCATTCAAACTCTACTGAAGAGAGCCTAACTCTGATGGTCTAGACACTTTATTTGAATGCAAAACATCTTTACTTATAAGCCTACTTTATAGAGAATTCACACAAGGCAAGAACTCACCTGGTGGTCAGAAGAAATGATACAAGGACACTTTCAAGGTCTGTCTGAAGTACTTTGGAATTGATTCCACAAGACAGGCCTATCCAGCATGGTGTGCCCTCATCAAAGAAGCTGCTGGGTTCTGTAAGCAAAGCAGAATTGAAGTGGTTCAAAAGAAATAGGACACATGAAATTTAGAGAATCCACTCCCAATGTTCACATTAACTATCTGTGCTCAGCCTGTGGTAGAGCATTCTTCATTCGTATTGGTCTGATAAGCCACAGTTGGACAACTTGACTCTAACACAGTGACGTCATTTTGGTCCTCTTTAAGAATGAAGAACAACAACCAACCAACACCAAAGGCACGAAGAAGGGAAATGGGATGTTATATGTAAGGAACAGCTACGGGGCTGTTTTGACTGGATTACAGTCAAAGTAATATAGTAAGGTGAGAAATGTACACTCGTGTAAGTTCCAGAATTCCTCAGTTGGGGAATCCTGTAACGAGAGGGTGTTCTTTTTAATACCAAAGGAAGAGGCCAAGGAGCTCAAGATTCATTAGGGATACTTACAGAGACAATCTTCGGTCTGGGGCAGCAGCCAGACAATACCGTAGATCCCTGTAGTAGCAATTTAGATTTGAAGATCTTTTCCCACCCATTAATAGGCTATGTGACCTGTTTATGTCACAGGACACCTAAGTCAGTGTGGTGGGAGGAGCTTCCTGATAGGAAAAGGAAGTTATGTCACAGGAAAAGGAGAGAGAGAGAGAGAGAGAGAGAGAGCAAGCAGTTATGGCTGCTAAGGGCCATTGTGATAGAGCTGAACAGACTGACTTAGCTGTACTGTGAGTTTGTTTTGGGGGAAGACCCCAGCAGGGGGTCAGACAGGTTGATTTATTGCTATGATAGATTGGGTAAATGCTTCGTGGGATGGTTCTCTGATATCTAAATAAATGGTTTATTTTTCTACCTTCTATGTGGAGAGACTTGTATACTTTGCGATAAAGAACGACAGGCATTTTGACAATTATCATCTACATTGTTATTACTGCCTTACTGATACATTTGGCGTCATGAGCAGGATCACAAAGGTATATGATCTTTATTTACAGGTAGAAGGGCTTTAGAGGAAGAAATGGTTATTCCAAGATGGGAGAATGTAACTTATTCCTCCCTAGCAAGAGAATAGTCTAAAGGCACTGATCTGTGTGAGGACTGGAAATGGAAGCTACAGAGGGGAGGACCTAGAGATTTGGAGCATTGTCTCAGAAAACTTACTGTTGAGCCAGGAAAGGAAATGCCAACAGCCATCTCTAGACATGGCTGGATTTTACTCACAACCTATCCTACTATATATGAAAGCAAGGACAAATTACTACAAGAGAGAACTCAGACCCAGACAGTTGCTAAAATGTCTGCTAATTCAAGTGAGAGTGTTTCTACTATACCATAGCAAGATGGAGAATCTCAGGTGGTAGAAAAGTAGGAATCTACTAACTCTGCTGTAAATACATCTAGAAGGCAGAGGGACCCAAGGAGGTCAAGAGTGCACTCCAGTTCAGCCCAGGTCAAGTTTAGCAGCCAGTCTGGTTACCATGGTAACAGGAGGAGAGACTCTAGACAGGAGGATACACCATCAGAACCTGAGGCATGAGATGATACTTTGTGATATGATGCTACTCCTGAGCCACAGAATGATACAGTATCATACCAGACCTCTCAGCCAGAAGCGCACTCCATACAGCAAAGGAGGCAGGAAACACAGGATTATAATATTGTGTTCAGGGAGATGTTGGAAGATTTTACACAGCAGGAAATCACAAATATCTTGAGTAGGTTCACCCAGAGAATGGGAGAATCATTAATATCTTAGATGGTGAGAATCAGTGATGAAGGGGCTGCAGGAGAGTCTGTAGATACTGTGGATTGTATGAGATTCATAAGTATTAGTCAGAATTCTTTTGTACAGCAAGTTTTTAGGGATTATAATTTGCAAGGAGGTAGCCAAACAACCAATGTGTTGGCTTTGGCTTCAGCAGCCTATAAAAGACAATATCCTGCTGATACTAGGTGGCCTACCACAGATAGAACCTGGTATTCAAGTAGGGACTGTATGAGAAAGTTAAAGGAGGAGATAATGAAGACTACTATTATGATAAGGAATGCTGAAATTTATTATAAAACTCCCTTGGGAGTCTCTCATAGGAATTTGATATTTAAAACAGCATCCCCCAGTTATAAACATGTAATTCTGACTGTGCTAATTTCAGAAATAGGGAACCCTCTTTCAGAGGTGTTAGATAAAATTTCACAGTTAAGTGACTTAGGAGACTGGGGAAAAGATAAATTTCCTCAAGAGAGAGAAGGGTAAATAGCCAGTGGACTGAAAGTCAAAATAGAGTGATAAGAAAATAAATGTTTACTGCTCTATTGAAAGCAAGGGTAGATTTTAGAAGAATAGATGGTATTCCAACTAATGAACTATACAAAATGTACTGAGATAAGGGGTTTGATAGTAAACAGAATAGAGAAGTAAGAACTGCACCTATGAATCCTACAGATCTTGAACCCTTGTATCCAAGTGAGTCATACCTTCAAGGAAACTAGGGAATAGGTTGAGCCCCAGCTCGGATTAAAGAAATACACAGATGGGATTACAGACCCCATATTAATCTGACTGTATATTGTAAAAATGGATCACGTACTATAACTAGGGCAATGATAGACACTGGGGCAGAGGCAGCTTGATTTTTGAAAACCCTGATAAATTTAAGCATAGAACTCCTATTACCATAACAGGACTAGGAGAGGCTGAAATACCAACCAAACAAGTCAAATTGATAATGAAAATTGAACAATTGCCTAAGAAAGAATATACAGTGGTCATTGTACACATTCCTGAATACATCATTGGAATAGATATAGTGAAAGGTATGACTGTGAATTTACCTGAGGGGAGATGTCAATTTGCAGTAAGGAAGATAGGGAATACAGTTTTAGTGGGAAAAATAAAAATGGATCCAATCACTTTACCTGAACCTTCTAAAGAATTACTTTGAAGCAGTATCATATGCCAGGTGGGTAAGATGAAATTGCCAATACTATAAAGGAATATGTTGAAGCAGAAATGTTAGTCCCTACAAGCACTCAATGGAATAATCCTGTATGGCCAGTATGAAAGGCAGATGGAATGTGGAGAATGACAGTGGATTATAGACAATTGAATAAAGTGACTCCTCGCTTGTAGGCGGCTGTTCCAGATACTGTTACCTTAATAGAAAGGCTCCAGAAATATGATGGGCCTTGGTACACAGTTATTGATTTGGCCAATGCTTTCTTTATGATCTTAATAGACTCTAAACAATGGGACCAGTTTGCTTTCATGTGCCAGGGCCTACAATATACTTTTACCTGATTGCCACAAGGATATCTGCATAGCCCAACTATTTGTCATAAGATTGTGGCTGAACATTTGCTTACCCACTACGTAGATGATATTCTGATACAGGGAGAAAATGTAAAAGAAGTGGAGAAGAGTTTGATAATTTTAACTGAGCATATGAAAAGCAAAGGATGGTAAAGATTCAAGGGCCAGCTCAAATTGTAAAGTTTTTGGGTATATAATATAATAAAGGACTGGGAGAAATTCTCCCACAAGCTCAACAAAAGATTCAAAATTTCCCTATCCCACCAATAAGGAGGCGGCCCAAAAGTTCATAGGACTGTTTGGATATTGGAGATGCCACATTCCACATCTTGGACAAATTTTGAAACCCTTATATAAAGTTACGAGGAAAAAATATGAATTTGATTGGGGACTTGAACAGAGTAAAGCTTTTGAAGAAGCTAAAGCTGCTATACAATTGGCTCTGGATTTATGGCCTATGCAAAGTGGACCGCAAGTGACTGTACAGGAAGACTATGTGAATTGGACTTTATGGCAGAAAGAACAAAGGAAACTACCTTCATCTGGATTACAATATACAACTTTTGAAAAGCAGTTCTTAGCTGCATATCGAGCTTTGGTAGAGACTGAATAACCTACTCTGGGCCATAAAGGCCTGGAATCCTGATTATGACTTGGGTAATGAGTACTCCAGCATCTCACAGAATTGGACATGTGCAAGAGGTTAGCATAATTAAATGGAAATGGTATATTCAGAATAGATCAGAAACAGGCAAAAGTGGAGTTTCTGCTATACATGAATCTATAGCAAGCATTGACATTGATGGAAATGACAAATTGCCTGAACCAAAGTGACAGTTGGTATGACCCTTGGTAAAATGGAATAACAGATATGATGGTTTGAATGAAGAACAGAAGAAACATGTATGGTTTACTGATGGGACAGCAAAATATTTGGGCCATAAAAGACATTAGAAAGCAATAGTCTATAACCCATGTACTAAGAGAACTTTGGTAAGTACTGAAATAGGTGGAAGTTGTCAATATGCTGAACTTATGGAAGTACATCAAGCTATTAAAACAGAGAAAGGAGGACAGTGTCATATATTCACTGATTTGTGGGCAGTAGCTAACGGGTTAACTACAAAGATGCCAATGTGGAAAAATCAAAATTAGGAAATTCATGGTAAAAAAGTTTGGGGCAAAGAACTATGGGAAGATATATGGGGCATGTCTTTGGTTACTAATTTGTCAGTTTTTTATGTAAACACTCACATGGCCCTCGCTAGACCAGAATGTGAGTACAATGTACATACTGATTGACTAGAAAAGATTGCTACTGAACACATTGCCCCTACTCTGACACCAACTGATGATCCGGTACTAGCAAAATGGGTGCGCAAACAGCTGGCCATTTAGGGGTCCAGGTCACACGCTGGTGGGCATAAGATCAAGGTATTAGTATCTCTTATTCATTATTGAAGCAAGTACCAGAAGAATGTCATATATGTTAATTGGAAAAGGAATGAACTGTTCCTCGAGTATTAACTGGGGAAATAGCAAGGGTAAAAGTTCCAGCCCAAATTTGGCAGATAGATGATATTGGACTACTACCCCAAGATAAAGGATACATACTTATATGTACTTGCATTGACACCTATTCACGTGTACTAGTGGCTTGTTTTTATAAGAATGCAACCCAGAAAAACAACTGTAAAACTCTAGATATTATAAGTCTATATTATGGAACTCCAATGCAGATTCAAAGTGACAATGGGTCACATTTCAAAGGTACTAAGATGAAAAGATATTGGGTATTGAGCAATATAGAGTAGATATATCATTCCATATTACCCACAAGCATCTGGGTTGATAAAAAGAATGAGTGGATTGTTGAAAGAACAGTTAAGAAAGTTAAGATCTAACAATTTATATCAACATTGGAAGGATAATTTGTTCACTGCTTTATGTAATTTGAATAATAAACCATTAGGAGGAAGTACACCTCTGGCCAGAATGATGACCCCAAATCTGCAAATTAGAAAACAGCAAACACATAAGATCCAAAATACTGAGTATTGGACTATAGGAGAAGATGTCCCACCACTGTATTCAGGAACACTTGATTGGGCAGGATATGATTTACATTATTTAGAGAACTTTTGATTGGATAGAAAAGAGATAAGAAAAATCTCTCCTGGGATATGTGAGAGTCCCTAGGAATTATTTTGGACAAATATTACCAGGATTAGCAGCTCAGGGATACATGTCTTGTCTGGAGTGATAGATTCTAGTTCTCAAGGAGAAATTATTGTGACACTCCAGAATTTGGGTGAAGAACCTATACAGCTGTATATAAATGATAGAATAGTTCAATTTATTATTATTCCTTGTGAAACAATACCCCTTGTGAAAACTGACCCTCCTTCCAAAATAACTATCAGAGGAAAGGAAGGATTTGGTCCTACTGATAGAATAAAATTGGGAGCTAAAGCATGAGTAAAATGGAAGCCAGATGATGTTCCAAAGGCTGCAGAAATTATAGCGTATGGTAGAGATAATATGTCACAGTGGTTTACCCAGGAAAAATAATTATGAAACTGTATTCTTGACTTATGTATTCTATCATTAACGAAGCTATGATAGTCTCTTTGTTTCTTTTTGGCTTTTCCCTCTTAAATTTGTTGTGATATTTGTTTCCTGCAAGCTTAGTACCATCCACCTGCAGATGCCTGATCACTTAGGCCAGATGTCACCCTCTGATGTGTTCAGATGTCATCTCTGGACCTGTCCACAACTAGGATATGTCATCTCCAGACCTGGCGTCAACTGAGCTCCAGATGCCAGCTTGCTAAAGAACTAACCTCTTGAATAGAATTCTTTATCTCTTGGGACTGGGACAGCTCTAAGTCCAATTTCAGCATGAAGAAGCTATGGAGAATGACGTGTTTGTGCCTTACCCCAAGATTTTGAGCCCCATTCGTTTGAAGAAGAATGATGAAACTGTTTTATGTGCTTATCTTGTGTTATCCCTATTATACTGTTGTGTAAAGTTCTGTTGACACCAGATATCCCAAAACTCCCATTGCCCTATGAAATGTATAAGAAAGATCTTGGGGCATAATGAATTAGCAATTTAGATTTGAAGATCTCTCCTACCCATTGATAGGCCATGTGACCTGCTTATGTCACAGGAAGCCTAAGTTACATGTGGTGGGAGGAGCTTCCGGACAGGAAAAGGAAGTCACAGGAAATGGAGAAAGGGGGGGCGGGAGAGAGAGAGAGACAGACAGACAGACAGAGAGAGAGCGCAGTTAAGGCTGCTAAGGGCTGTTGTGATAGAGCAGAACAGACTGACTTAGCTGTACTTTGAATTCGTTTTGGGGAAGACCCCAGCAGGGGGTCAGAGAGGTTTTGGGATGGCGAAGGTCCATGTTGTGATTTTATGAATTGAATGTTTTACTGCTCTGATAGACCGGGTAAATGGCTTGTTAGATATGATTCTCTGGTGTCTGAATAAATGGCTTACTTTTTCTACCTTCTATGTGAAGAGTCTCGTATACTTTGTGATAAAGAGCCACATAGGCATTTTGACAATTAACCATCTACAGTTGTTATTGGCTTACTGATATAATCCCCACTGAAGAACCCAAAAATTCCTGTGGTAATTATAGAAAACAAGACAAAGGCAGGAAGAGATAGTGCAGCACCACTGATTAGTGGATATTTTTGGTATCCTGCTTAGTAATGAACTTGGGAGTTAAGCCAATGTTATAGCCAAACATAAATTTGTGTACTGATCATGTCCCAGTCACAATACTATTGTTTTGGCTTTAATAGCTCATAGTATCCTCAGTTTGACTCAGCATCTATGCTATGATTTTCTATCTAAGTTACAATTTGTAAACAGGTCACCATGTTTGAGCTTCCACCTTTCACAGAGTTTAAGTTTTTGAGGCTTTTTACTTATCAATTTATTTTTCCTTTAAATATCTTGCTCTATAAGAAAGTAAGGGAAAAGGGGATGGGGAGGAGTGGGGTGACAGAAGGGAGGGCTGACTGGGGAACGGGGCAATCAGAATATATGCCATCTTGGAGTAGGAGGTGAGGGTAGAAATGGGGAGAAAATTTGTAATTCAAAATCTTGTGGAAATCAATGCTGAAAACTATTAAATAAATAATTAAAAATATTAAATATTATCCTTATGAAACATTTCAGGTGTGAAGTTTTCCCATACATTACTCAATCAAGACATGTAAAATGTTAAACCAGGAACAGATCTTGTACACTTTGATGATTAGACTGAGGTACTCATTGCAAGAGTTAGCTAAGTGTTTGGGAGGCTCTGAAGGAAAGTGTGAGAGGAGGTCTTAGACTTCCAGCAAACTGAAAGTCTATAGAGCCATTGTGCTGTCCTTATGGGTGTATGCCTGTGAAACATGGAGATCATATGGTCCAACATCTTCATTTTACGAATGAGGAAATTGAGGTACATAAGGGCAAAATTACTGGCCCCAAATTGCATAGATATATAATTTTCCATCATGAGTCTTTTAGAGTTGTCTTAGATCATTGCATTGCTGAGAAGAGCTAAGTCTATTGAAGCTGGTCATGATACAATATTGTTGATACTATGTACAATATTCTCCTGGTTCTGCTCGCTCCATTTAGCATCAGGTCATGTAAGTCTTTCCAAGTTTTTTGGAAGTCTGCCTGCTCCTCATTTCTCATGGAACAATAGTATTCCATCACATTGATATACCACAACTTGTTCAGTCATTCCCCAGCATATGGAGATCCCCTCAATTTCCAATTCTTTGTCACCACAAAAAAAAGAGCTGCTATAAATATTTTTGTACATTTCAGCACAAAGAAGCTATGGAGGATGAGACCTTGTGGGTCCTTTTCCCATTTCTATGATCTCTTTGGAATGCAGACCTAGAAATGGTATCCCTGGATCAAAGGTATGCACAGTTTTATAGCCCTTCGGGCATGGTTGAAAGTTGCTCTCTAGAGTGGTTGGATCAATTCAAAAGTCCACAACAATGCATTAGTTTTCAGATTTTCCCACATCTTCTCTAACATTTATCACGTTCTTGTTTTGTCATGTTAGCCAATCTGATAGGTATTATGTCAACCTCAGAGTTGTTTTAATTTATATTTCTCTAATTAATAGTAATTTAGAACATTTGTTTAACATGACTATAGATAGCTTTAATTTCTTTATCTGAAATCTTCCTGTTCATATCCTTTGACCATTTATCAATTGTGGAATGACTTATTTCTTATAAATTTGACTTAGTCCTTCATATATTTTGGAAAGGAAGACTTTATCAGAGACAGTGACCACGAAATTTTTTCCAAGCTTTCTGCTTCCCTTCTAATTTTGTGTGCATTGGCTTTGTTAATATAAAAACTTTTTACTTTAATGTAATCAAAATTATCTATTTTGCATTTCACAATACTCTCTATCTCTTATGTGGTCATAAATTCTTCCTCCCTCCATAGATCTGACAGGTAAACTATTCCTTTTTCTCCTAATCTGTTTATAGTATTGCCCTTTATATCTAAATCATGCACCAATTTTGACATTATCTTGGTATATGGTGTAAGATGTTGGTCTATACCTAGTTTCTACCCTACTATTCTCCAGTTTTCCCAGCAGTTTTTGTTAAATAGGGAGTTTTTATCCTAGAAGATGGAGTTTGGATTTATCAAACAGTTGATTGTTATAATCACTGGCTACTATGTCTTGTATACCACTGATCTACCACTCTAGCCAGTACCAAGTAGTTTTAATGATTGCTGCCTTATAATACGATTTTAGATCTTGTACAGTTAGGCCACCTTCCCTTGAATTTGTTTTCATTAATTCTCTTGATATTCTAGACCATTTGTTCTTCCAGATGAATTTTGTTATTACTTTCTCTTGTTCTATAAAATAAATTTTTAGCAATTTGATTGGTATGGCACTAAATAAGTAAATTAATGTAGGTAGAACTGTCATTTTTATTACATTACCTCGACTTAGCCATGAGCAACTGATATTTTTCTAATTATTGAGATCTGACTTTATTTGTGTGAAAAATATTTTGTAAATGTGTCCATATAGTTCCCAGGTTTTTTTGGCAGGTAGATTCTCAAATATTTTATGTTGTCTGCAGTTACTTTAAATGGGATGCCTCTTTCTATCTCTTTCTGTTGGGCTTTGTTAGTAATATATAGAAATGCTGATTAATGTGGGTTTATTTTATATCTTGCAACTTTGCTAAAATTGTCAATTATTTCTAGTACTTTTTAATTGATTTTCTAGGGGTCTCTAAGTATAACCTTATATCATCTGCAAAGAGTGATAGCTTTGTTTCTTCATTGCCTATTATAATCCCTTCAATTTCTTTTTCTTCTCTTATTGCTAAAGCTGAGATTTCTAGTATGATACTGAATAGGAGTGGTGATATTGGACATCCAAACAGTTTTCCAAATAGTTATATAGTATTGGAATTAATTGTTCTCTCATTGTTTGACTGAATTCACTTGTGAATCCATCTGGCCCTGAGATTTTTTTCTTAAAGAGTTCATTGATGGCTTGTTCAATTTCTTTTTTGAACTGGGATTATTTAAGTATTTTGTTATTTTCTATTACACTGAACAATACATATACATGTATACACACATATGCATTATATATATGTGTGTGTGTGTGTATGTATATATATATATATATATATATATATATATATATATATACATACATATTCATCCTGTTCACTGAGATTGTCAGATTTGTTGGTATGTAGTTGGGCAAAATAGCTCCTAATTATTATAATTTCCTCTTCATTGGTGATTAATTCATCTTTTTCATTTTTGAAACCAATAATTTGGTTATCTTCTTTCTTTTTTTAATCAAATTAATCAAAGGTTTATCTCTTTTATTGTTTTTTAATAAAACCAACTCTTAGTTTTATTTATTAGTACAATAGTTTTCTTAATTTCAATTTTATTAATTTCTCCTTTGATTTTCAGAATTTGTAATTTGGTATTTAATTTGGGATTTTTAATTTGTTCTTTTCTGTTTTTTATTTTCATGCCCAATTCATTGATCTCCTCTTTCTCTAGTTTATTGATGTAAGTATTTAGAGATATAAAATTTCACCTAAGGTCTGCTTTGGCTGTATCCCATAAGGATTGCTATGTGGTTTCATTGTTGTCATTCTCTTGGATGAAGTCTTGGTTTGTCTAAATTGTTCTTTAACTCACTCATTCTCTGGGATTATATTATTTAGTTTCCAACTAGTTTTTAGTCTATTTTCCCATGGCCCCTTATTACAGGTAATTCCTATTGCATCATGATCTGAAAAGGATGCATTTAATATTTCTGCCTTTCTGCACTGGATTGTGACGTGTTTATGTCCTAGTACATGGTCAGTTTTTTTTTGTAGGTGCCCTGAGCTGCTGAGGAAAAGGTATACTCCTTTCTATCCCCATTCAGTTTTCTCCAGAGATTTACCATATCTAACTTTTCCAAGATTTTACTCACCTTCTTAACCTCTTTCATGTTTATTTTGTGATTAGATTTATCTAATTCTGAGGAGGAGACCTTGAGTCCCCATCTAGTATAGTTCTGCTGTCTACTTCTTCCTGTAACTCACTTAACTTTTCCTCTAAGAATCTGGATGCTATATCACTTGGTGCATATATGTTTAGTATTGATATTACTTCATTGTCTATAGTAACTTTTATCTCTTTTAAATTGTTCTGTTTTTACTTTTGCTTTGTCTGAGATCAGGATTGCTACCACTGCTTTTTTTTTTTTACATCAGCTGAAGCATAATATATTCCAGCCTTGTACCTTCACTCTGTGTGTATTTCTCTGCTTCACATATGTTTCTTGTAAACAACATGTTTTAGGATTATGGTTTTTAATCCATTCTATCTGCCTCCATTTTATGGGAGAGTTCTTCCAATTCATATTCACAGTTATGACTTCTGTGTCTTTTTCTCCTTCCTGTTTTTCCCCCATTTATGCTTTTCTTTCTCCTTTCTCCCTTTCACTCCTCACTAGTGTGTTGCTTCCAGCCACCACCTCCCTCAATCTGCCCTCCCTTCTATCAACATCCCTTCCTTTTCTTTCCCTTTTCCCTTACTACTTCTTCCTTCCTTTCTGCCCTTCTTTCTATCTAGCACCACACTTTTTTCCCTTTACCCCTCCTACTTCCAACAGGGTAAGATAGATTGATATACCCAAGTGAGTGTGTATGATTTTCCCTCTTTGAGCCAAATCAGATGAGAGTAAGGTTCAAACAATGCTTGCCTCCCTCCCTTCTTTCCCTCTACTGTAATAGGTCTCTGTGCCTCTTCATGTGATGTAATTTACCCTTTTCTGTCTCTTCCTTCCTCTTCTCTGAGAACAATCCCTTTTCACCACTTAAGATTTTTTATCATCACAAAGTCAACTTATACCCATACCCTCTGTCTTTATATACCCCTTCTAAATATCATGAATTACAAGTCTCATCTATCCATGTAGGGACGTAAACAATTTATCCTTACTGAATTACACTTTTTTTCTTTCCTGTTTACATTTTAATGTTTCTCTTGGGTTTTGTATTTGAAGTCGAATTTTCTGTTGAGCTCTTTTCATCAGGAAGTTTTGAAAATCTCCTATTTCATTGAATATCCATCCCCTCCCCTGAAAATTATGTTCCAGTTTGCTGGGTAGTTGATCCTTGGTAGTAAACCAAGATCCTTTGCCTTCTGGAATATCATATTTCAAGCCCTCTGGTCCTTTTAGGTAAAAGCTGCTAGACTCCAAAAGAAATTAAAAACTAGGAGCTTATTTTACTACCCGATTAAAAGGCCCAAGACAGAAAGGAGTAATGTCTTCAATCTCATGCTCATGGAGCAAGAATAAAGTGGGAATCAGGTTCCAACAAGCCTAATGACCTTCAAACAGAGGAAATATCTGTGATTTCATCAGTCTAGAGAACATCTGGTGGGGGAACCTCCTCCACTCTTCCAGACCACTAGAAGAGGCCAAGGAACTGACTTCCTCAGGCAAAAGGATTTAGGTATGGGATTTGAACCCCAGTCTTCCCAACTCCAAACCAAGCCTTTAGTCTATTAGAGTCACTACACCACACTGCTCTTTATGACAAATAAAAAGATTGCAACTTTAATGAGAAGTAATTATTTACATTGCCCAAATTCAGAACGCTAAACCATATTTTAACTATCACAGAATATTTTCAAGCTATGAAATGGCTCCCTAGTATACCTGAAGAATAAAGTCTAATCTCTCTAGGATACCTTCCAAGGCTCTCCACAACATAGTCCTCATATACCGTTCAACACTCTTTATCCAAGGTGACTCAAAAGTCTTAGTGCAGCTTTCTGGGACACCCTGTATTAACCCTCCACTCAAATCTAACTGGCTAATTCTTGTGCTTTCCTGCCTATTCAGGTATTTCTAAAGTTTTTTTTTTCATTTGACAGTTTGTTTTCCAGTCATGTCAGACTCTTCATAACCCCATTGTGGTTTTCTTGGCAAAGATATTGGAGTAGTTTGCCCTTTCCTTCTGCTCATTTTACAGATGAGGAAACTGAGACAAAGAGAGTTAAGTGGCTTGCCTAGGGTCAGAAAGCCAGTAAGTATCTGAGGCCAGAGATGAGTTTTCCTCACTCTCGGCCCAGCACTCTAAAGGAAAGGAAATGAACAAGCTATAACTTCTCCCCCTAGTCCCCTGCGCCTGGAAAATAGATAAGGAGAAATAATTTTAAAATTACTGGACTCCCTGAAAGCCACAATCAAAAAAAGAGACTGGAAACCTTCTTTCAAGAAATTATCAAGGAAAACTGTCCTGATATTCTAGAACCAGAAGGTAAAATAGAAATTGAAAGACTCTACCAATCACATCCTGAAAAAGATACCAGAATGAAAACTGCCAGGAATATTAAAGCTAAATTTAGAGTTCCAAGGTCAAGGAAAAAATGCTGCAAGCAAACAGAAAAAAAAATTCAAGAATGATGGAGCTACAGTCAGGATAACAGGATTTGGAATATGATATTCCAGAGGACAAAGGAGCTAGGATTACAATCAAGAATCACCTACCCAGCAAAACTGAGTATAATTCTTTAGGCAAAAAAACAGATTTTCTACAGAGGACTTTCAAGCATTGTTGATGAAAAGATCAGAGACGAATGCAAAATTTGATTTTTTAAATTAAAAAAACTACATGGGTTCTATTGATTCTTAGTTAAAATACAAACTTCTGTGTCTGGCATATATAGGATTCTTTACAATCTGCTCTAACCTACCTTTCCAGTCTTACTACACATCCCCTTCATGCCCTCTACATTCCAGCCAGACTGGCCTGCTTGCTGATATTCACATGCCACATTTCATCTCCTATCTCTCTATCTTTGCTAAGGTTGTTCCTATTGCATAGAATGGTCTTCTTCCTCAGCCTAGAAAGTCTAGCCTCCTTCAAAATCTAGCAATTGTTTCCTCTAACATGAGTCCTTTTGTGGTTCCTCTGCTTGTTAATGTTTCCCCACCTCAAAATTACCTTGAATTCAATTAATCTGTGCACATGTTATGTCTTCTAATAGAATATTAACTCCTTGATGATGGGTACTGTTTCCTTTTTTTTGTCTTTGCATCCCCAATCCCTAGCAAATGATAGACAATAAAATGTTTTTTTTTTTTGGTTGATTAAAATTCCTTTTAAACTACTTTGTTCTCCAGCCCTAGAGTTTCTCTCTCATTCTCTATGATCTTTCAAGAGATCATAGATCAACAGTTAGAAGGAACTTCAGGGATCATTTGGTCCCAATCTCCAAATGTTGAGGCTAACAGTGGTTAGTGACTTTCCAGAGATCACGTGGGAAATAACATGTGCATGTGAGTGGATTTGAACCCAGGTTCTCTTACTACAGAGCCAGTGCTCTTTCCTTAGTATTAGAGAACTTTCTACCTTCCTCTTCTTCTTCATTATCATTGTTCCATCTACCTAGGCTACAATCTTATTCCTTACAGTGGCTAAACAGACACATTCACCAGATCTTTCAAGACCTTGGGTTGTAGCTTGTCTGGACCTAGTGACCTGAGCTCCTCAAAGGCAACTGTATACTCTCTTCCTACTCATCATCTTTGGTTTCACTCCTTATTGGCCATCCTTGGTCTTTTTCAACAAAAGATTATCTTCCCAGAAGTAAAATAACAATCTAGCAGGGTCATAGAATTAGAAGGTCCTCAAAGACCAACCTCCTTCTCTTTCTCCTTTTCCGTCTCCTTTTCCTTCTCCTCCTCCTCCTTCTTCTTTTTTTCTTTTTTTTTTTACAAATAAGGCCCAGAAATGGTAAGTGACCAGCCCAAGATCCTCTAAACAGTTTCAGTGGTGTGATAGAAATGAGGGGTGTGCTGGAGCTTGTGAGAGGCCATTATTAAATTTTCAGTGTGAGCACTTATACTTTGGAATCAGCAAAGGCTATAAATCAGGACTTCATTGTGTTGTTGATTGTCAAGACTTAAGAAAGTGATGGATAACATTTTAATAATGTAGATTGAATTTTAAAGTACATTGAGAGAACATTTTGAGGGGGGAGAGCTGGCTGGTAAACGTTTGCCAGTGCATTCTAGGATAAAAAGCCAGGCTCTCTAAGTCCAGGGACTTTCTTCTCTCTAACAAAATCTTCTCCCTTTTCTTTATAATCATTGTCTCATCCAACCCATGCAGCTTTCCTATTCTTGCTTTGGTCCTTCTCCTTCCCCAGTACAGCTTTAAAAAGTTTTGGTTTTATTTTTTGCTGTTCCTAACTTCCTTTTTCTTTCTCAGCTCAATTTTAGCTTTAGGACTCTTCACATTGTTCTTTGAGGCAGCTAGGTGGTGTAGTGGATAGAGTGCCAGATCTGGAGTCAGGAAGAACTAAGTTCAAATTTGACCTCAGATACTTACTAGCTACGTAAACCTGTTCACATCAGTATCCTCATCTGTAAAATGAGCTTGAAAAGGAAATGGCAAACTGCTCCAGTATCTTTGCCAAGAAAACCCCAAATGAGGGTCACGAAGAGTCCGAGATGACTAAAAGGACTCAACAACAAAGAACACTGTAACCTTAAAGAAGGCTATGACATGCTTTTGTAATCCCTCACTTCGATTTTCCATATCATGAAAATCTTAACACATCAATGAGAAACAAAGGAGTCTCGGATAGTAATGAAGGCCATGTTGTATCTTTATCTGTTTAATGGGTTGCCATGGCCAAAAAGTGCATCACTTTCTACTGATGATTATCTTCTTACTTAATTAGGTCGAATCCTATTCAGCAGACAGAGCCTTTTACTGGGAGTATAATAAAAATATAGCAATCTACATTGGGAAAACAAAATGAATGAAAAATGCACATTGCCCAAATTTGTGATCTATAGGTAGGGAAACCCCCAAAGTTAAACAATCACTTCTAAAATATTTACATTAAACTCCAGTCCTTTTGCTGCCTATTGGGCAACTATACCTAGACATTCCATGTACATCTCAATTTCAACATATTCAAAATGAAATGGATTTCCTGATGTTAAGGGCTGTTTAGGGATCCCCTGACCTTGTCTTTTTGAGTTACCATATTTTCCAAGAACACTGGACCCAAAGCATGCAGGAGGCTCTATGACAAGATGAAGTTCCCTCCAAGCTGATCTAATTTGTTATTCCACCCTAAGCTGGACTCCCTATGTGCCCTTGGGAGGCAATACAAGTGCCAGCCAGTCTATGCCAGGCTGGGATAATGCTTGAGCAGCTGGGAGTCCTTTGCATGTAAGTGGACCCTCCTATCTTCATAGCCCAGCAGTTCCCAAAGGAAAAGAATGAGGCTTTTGCCATTACCTGGCTCCTCCCCATGGCGAGTGGTCTAGTATTTTTTTCCCATCTTTGCTATACCTTTCCCCCTCACATGTCACCTAGTATCTCCTCCTCCCATTGTCCTGCTACTATAAAACTATAAAATTATGCAAAGACAGTAACCCTTTGGGCTTCACATGCATGTTCATTTCTCTTGTAACAAACTGGGGTTTTCACATAAGTTTAGTGACATTGTGATTGCCTGTTGACACCTCCTCCCAAACATCCCTCCTCCAAACTTACTGATTTCTACTCAGGACACAACCATCCTCCCAGTCACACAAGCTTATAACCTTGGAGTCATCCTTCACTCCCCCCTCTCACCTAGTTCCATACCTATTCATCTGTCAAATATTGTTTCTTCTGCATTTTGCCTCTTTCTCTCTACTCACAGGGCTACTACTTAGTTAAGGGTCTTGGTTAAGCCCCTCATTTAGTCTCATCTCACTGGACTCACAAAAGTCTCCTCATCAGTGTGTCTACTTCCAGTCTCTTCCCTTTCTAGGGCATCCACTACACAGTTGCCAAAATAATATTTCTAAAATTATGATTGTGTCATTCTCCTGCTCAAAAATCTTCAGTGGCTCCCTGTTACCTTTAGAGTAAAATAATCACGATATTTATATAGTCTTTGAAATTTAAATACTTTGTCTTTAAATATTTTATCTCTTTAGAATCTCACAACAACCCTATGAAAAAAGTTCATAGAATTATGAATAGGTATCATTATCTACCACTTTCCAAATGAAAAAATTTACACACAGAGGGTTTCAGTGACTTACCCAGAATTACACAACTATTAAATGTCAGAGGTAGGGTTCATATCTAGGTCTTCCTGGCTCCCAGTTCAATGTTTTATCAATTACATACCTCAATGCCTCTCACTATAAAGTTCTCAGTTTCTTATTTAAAATCTGTCACAACGTGTGTTCAATCAATTGTTCCAGAACTATTTCACACAATATACCTCTCTCTCCCCTGCCCCCATATACCCTGCTTTCCAAAAAAAAAAAAAACTGGCCTACTATCTATTCCCTGTATTCAACACTGCATCTCTCTTCTCCATGTTTTGTCCAGGGCACATTTTATGCCTGAGACACATCCCCTCCTCATCTGTTTCTGTCTCTTAGAATTCTGAATTTCTTCAGGAGTCAGCTCGAACCCCAGCTTTGGGGATAAGAACTCACTATTTGACAAAAACTGCTGGGAAAACTAGAAGATAGTATGGCAGAAACTGGGCATAGACCAAAGTCTATACACTGTATACCAAAATAAAGTCCAAATGGGTACACAATTTAGATATAAAGGCTGATACTATAGACAAATTAGGGGAGCAAAGAATAGTTTATCCATCAAATTTATGGAGAATGAAGGAATTTATGACTGAACAAGAGATAAAAAACATTTTGAAATGCAAAATGGATAATTTAGATTACATTAACTTGAAAAGTTTTTGCACAAAGCCAATACAACCAAGATTAGGAGGGGAAAAGAAAACTGGGAAACAATTTTTACAACCAATGTCTCTGATAAAGCCCTCATTTCTCAAATATATAGAGAGCTGGGTCAAATTTCCAAGAATACAAGTCATTCCCCAATTGATAAATCATCAAAGGATATGAACAGGCAGTTTTCAGAGGAAGAAATTAAAGCTATCTATAGTCATATGAAAAAATGCTGTAAATCACTATTGATTAGAGAAATGCAAATCAAAACAATTCTGACATCACACCTATCAGATTGACTAACATGACAAAACAGGAAAATGATAAATGTTGGAGAGGATGTGGGAAAATTGGAATACTAATTCATTGTTGGTGGAGTTGTGAACTGATTCAACCATTCTGGAGAGCAATTTGGAACTATACCCAAAGGGCTATAAAAATGTGCACACCTTCTGACCCAGCAATACTATTTCTAGGGCTGTATCCCAAAGAGATCATTAAAATGAGAAAAGGACTCATACGTACAAAAATATTTATAGCAGTTGTTTTTGTGGCAGCCAAGAACTGGAAATCAATGGGATGTCCATCAATTAGAGAATGGTTGAACAAGTTGTGGTATTTGAATGTAATAGAATATTATTGTGCTATAAGAAATGATGAGGAGGTGGACTTCAGGAAAACCTGGAAAGACTTATATGAACTGACACTGTACTCAGTGAGCAGAAGCAGGAGAACATTGTACACAGTAACAGCCACAGTGTGTGATAACTTACTTTGACAGACTTAGCCCTTTTCAGCAATTCAAGGACCTAAAACAATTCCAAAGGAATCATGATGGAAAATGCCATCCACATCCAGAAAAAAAATATGGGAGTCTGAATGCAGATCAAAGCACACTATTTTCTTTTTTTGTCTTGTTTTATGTTTTTCTTTCTCATGGTTTCTCCCACTCATTCTAATTCTTCTATACAACCTGATTAATGAGAAAATAAAAAAAATTAAAAAGAGTCAGCTTGAATGCCACTTTCTACATGAAGTCTTCCTTGAAAAACTCCCACTGCCCCCCTTGATAGTAGCATTCAACCTCTTCAAATGACTTTGCATTTACATATTTATGTTGTCAAGAGGCAATTAAAATTTTACAAAACTTATGTGAAAACTAGGTTTATTGAAAGAGAAATGAACATGTATATGGAACCCAAAGAAATCAGAATCCATACAGAAGTTTGCATGTTTGTAGCTGTACAATAAAGGAAAGAGGAAGAAACACAAATCTCCAACTGAAGGGGCATGGCATGAGAGAGGGAAAAGAACAATAAAGGTGGGAAAAGGACAAAACCCTTCCCAAAGAGGAAAAGCAAGGCATGGCAAAAGTTGCATTCTTTTCCCTTTGTAACTGCTAGACTATGAAGATAGGAGAGTTTGCTTATCTGCAAAGGTCTCAGCTGCACAAGCAGTTTCTCAGCCTAGTGTAGACTGACATATGTCTTGACTCTCAAAGACACACAGGGAGTCCAGTTTGGAATTCAACCAACAAATTCCATCAGCTTAGGGTGGGGCTTCACCCTTGATACATTCAAGGCCTTCTGCATACTCTGGGTCTGCCAGGTTTGGGGGAAATATGTCAATTCAAAAAGACAAGTTCAAGGGCCTCCTTAATATTCCTTAACAGTGTACACTTTGTATCCTGCAATAAAACATAAATGCTTTGAAAACAAGGGAGAGTTTTATTTTTGTTTTTGTATCCCTAGCATCTAACACAATGTCTGGCATATAGCAGGTGCTCAATAAATTCATGATGAATTGAAATTTAATATTTCACAGTTACTACTGTAGCACTTGTAGCACCATGTTTGTTATCCCTGGTTCTCATCTTGACTTACCCACCTCCTTTTCCTGCTCTATACATGAATTTGTGTCTTTCATGGTACTCATGCACACAAGCCATTATTAATAATGCATTACAGATAACAGTAATTACATCAACCATGTATCTTTCCATTGTTCTTTGAGATTCTTGCGATTTGATTTTTTCCAAGATTGTTGTGTTCCGTGGCTTGTGGCCATAAAGAATTAAATAAAGAATTGTAGTGTTAAAAAGATGAGTTTTTTCAGCAGTAAAAAGGTTAGGATCAAGAACACTAGTCTCCCAATGTTGTCTAGGCTCATCTCCTTTGATGTTCATTCCCAACTTTTGCCTGTTTGTGGCATATATGTGATATCCAGGATTTCATACAACATACATGGAGAGAAGTCACATGAGATAAGGCTTAAAATTTAGGGTGGTGCCAGATCATGGAGGACCTTAAAGGTTGGGGAAAGGAGTAAGTCCTAGAGAAAGGAATCTGACCTTCACTTAGGATGCAATAGGAAGATGATGATTTTTCTTGAGAAGAGTGAAATGAATAGATATATGGGTCAAAGAAGACATCTTGCAGATGTATGAATGATAGGTTGAAAGGGGGTATATTGAGATTGGAGGACCTGTCAGAAAACGATTCCACTTGTCTATGCAGGTGGTAATGAGAGTCTGTACCAGAATGGATGTAGTGGAAATGTTGTTTGTTCTTCATTCTCGAAGAGGACAATGACATCAGGTGAATTGGATGTCATGGTAGAGGAAATAGAAAGAAGGGGAATGGATATGTGGGAAAGGTGGCATACAAGTAGAATACAAAGGGCTTGTGAACTGGCTGGAAATTCTTACATTCCCCATCATCCGGGTAAGCAATTTTTATCAAGATGGGGCAAGTCATCTCCACCAACCGACAACCAACTGACACCTCCAAGGCAAGCAAGTCAGCACAGCTAAAGAAGAAAAGGCCCCTGGAGTGAGATGTAGAATGTATGTGCCAGGGGAATCAAGTCACCACCAGCCCTTCCACCACAACCTGTCATGAGACTCAGATGAAGACAGCCGAGGACCCTGAACCCAAAAGCCCTAGGAGTATCACCTTCTTGTAGAATAATGGTCTTGCTTCTGGTCCAGGTCCTGAAGCCAAAAATAAGAGGAGCAGTCATTGTGAAAGGCCCACCTTCCTCACCACCAACAGCTGACCAACTGCCACTGATGGATCAGTAAGCCCTAGAACCCAGAGAGTGCTAACATTCCATAGACCAACTAGTCCTACTTCCAAGCACAGCCCCTTGAGCCATCATCCCAGAAAGCAACCCAGGAAGGAGATTGGACCTGTCAGCTACTTCCCCAGGTACTAAAGCCCCCATTTCCTCAGTAATCACACTTACTTAAGACCCAGAAAATAAAGTTCTCCCCAGCAAAGGTCTTGGCACTGTCAAATGGTTCAACATTATAAATGGAAGTGAATGTATTCATCAGTGAAAATGACTACAGAAGACATTAAAATATGCTTTGCCACTGCACCCCTAAGCCCTGTACAAGTCAACCAAGCCAATAAATAATTAATTCACAGCTGAAATTCCTTCTGTATATTAGCTCTCCCATTAGAATGTGAGCTCCTTGAAAGAAGGGATTATTTGCCTTTCTATTTGTATCCTCAGCACTTAGCACAGCTCTGTACATAGTAAGGGATCAATTAATGCTTTTTCATTCATTCAAATGAGGAGAGAGAAGGGTCAAAGAAAATAAGGTTTTGAATATGGGAGAATGTGAGAAAGTTACTGCAATCAGAGTTACAACTTGGGAGTTTTGTGCCCTGGGCAAGTACCTCAAAGCATGCTCTCAGTTGAGGGGAGTATGGAGTATACCACCTCTGTAGGGGGACAGATACATGGAATACCATCCTACAGGTGATTCTGAGGAGGCCACCATACAGGAGAGAGAACATACCTCAGACTGCCACCTAACTTATTTTGATTATTTTTATTAATTAGGTGCTAAACTACACTGTTTCTAGGTGCAGAAACACTGCAAGTACTGTAAGTACCCTCTAAATTTGTGCCCTTGAACAAAATACTCATGATCCTACGCTAGTTAAAGTTCTAGATTCAAATGACAGAAAAAGTAAAGTCAGAAGAAGCAGGATTAGGAAGGAAGGTCATAACTTGGTTTTAGACCAGTTTAGTTTTAAGTATTGTGAGAGAGGTACATACAGATCTGGAGCTCAGAAAAGACATTAAAACTAGAGCTATAGATTTGGGAGTGAGTATTAAAATGATCGTTGAGGCCATGGGTATGAATTTTTGCCAAGGAAAAGACAATATACAGAGAGACAAAAGGGAAATAAAAACAGAGCCTTGAGGAAAACTCACCTAAAAGAATCAGGGAAAGGACAAGTTGCTAGTGAAGAAGAAACGAGAACAACAACTTTAGAAGTAGGAAGAGAATTCCTGGTTGATCGTATGCTTTTTACTGAGTCAAGGAAGGAGAAAGTATTCAGTAGAACGGGGTAGTCAATAACTCAAAAAGGTGCTGAGGGTTCATAGATAAGTTTAAAAAAGTCACTAGATTTGTCAATTAGAAAGGAAGTCCTTGATGACCTTTGAAAGAGAAAGTAATTTCAGTTAACTAAATTGGCAATTACTCAGACTGCAAAATTGTTGCTCTGATCTTCCCCCCAAATTTTACCAAACACTTTAAAGAACCCACAAAATTCAAAATCAGCACTTTTAAAAAATCTTTCCAAAAATTTACAAAGCTAGTTAGTGATTCCACTTCGAATATCAATGACATATGACCAAGGACAAGGATATTTCATATTTGGACATCCTCCTAATCCTTTGCAAATAGAGAAAGAGAAGGGGTGATTTTATCAAATACTTAGAAACAGCTTTTATTAGAAAGTGGTCATGTTTCTGGAAATGTGTCAAACCTAAGTTAATTAATCAAAAAGCATTGATTGCGCCAAACATATAACCTTGTAATAAATAAAGATCAACAGTTCACAGAACATTTTTTGACCAATAAAATTTTTGATGTCTTGACCCAACTTTTCCATTGCTGTGTTCATTTCCTTATTGCTCTTCTTTTAATCAATTAAGGGAAAACAAGCATCTCGCTACATGAAATACATTCAAAATTTCCCTACAAAGGGAAGCTTCCATCAAAATCAAATAAAAATTACTTGAAAAACAGAAGAATGTATTATGTTTCTCTTAGATCTGGTAGCATACTTCCATTTACAATCTTGGGTTTTTAAGGCATGTTAGTGGTGCTTTTTTACTTCAAGCTGCTTTTATATATTTCCCAGCAGTATACATACTTACCTGGCATAATACCAGGCCTGTTAGTAAGTGCTGACTTATTCTAACATATGACAGCTACCGACCAAATGTGCAGAGGATCACTCTCTTACACCATGACTTTCCCAAAAGAGACTATTTGCTTAATTCTTCTACAGAAGTTCACAGTGGCCCATTTGCCATGTTCCAGAAACAGATTAGGTTAAATTCAGGGAAAAAAATTTTAAAAAGGCATCGAAATAGAAAAACAAGTTGCTTGGCAAGAAAATGTAATTTATGTATGATGAGGGTTAGGAGGAAAAGGAAGAGATCAAGTATCAATGCTAAAAGCATGAGTTGAAGGTAACTTTTAAAATAATAATTTTCAATGAAAAAAATAGCATTAAAAACCCTGATTTTGGTGTAAGACAAAGCAACTTAAAATTTCCATTCTGACTCTTCCAATTTGACCCACTGGCTCATAAAAGGTAAGCTCTGGGGTACAGTTTACCCTTTTGATAAGGCTTCGGGAAGGTATGAGAAGTGGGGAAGGGTTGTGACTTGCCCTGTCTGAGTGATGATTCACATTACTGGGCCACAGTCCACTGAAGTGGACTAGAACGGATATATTATACTAAGGTTTCAAAAACTCAACCTACTTACCATAGCATTTGAGGCCTGATTTATTTTTAATGGTTGGTGCAGTTATTTGTTATGCCAGATAGGTACCTCCTAGCAGCTTGTGCCAGGGTTATTCTTCACAGAGATGTCAACAGGGGCCATTTACTTGAATATGAACGAGAGTCCAGATAATACAGATCAAAATGTAGCAAGATCCCACTATCTAAGAGTGCAAAAGTGGGAAGAAGCTGACTCTGACAAAAATCTCAGTTCAGAAATGCTTAAAATATGAGTAAACAGAAGATGAAACTGACAATAAAGACATTTTATGGAACCTGGGATGTCTAAGACACAAATAAGAATACAATAACTCTAAAATGTACTTAGATAAAAGAGAGGGGAGGGGAGGGGGGAAGGAGAAGGAGAAGAGGAAGAGGAAGAGGAGGAAGAGGAAGAGGAGAAGGAGGGAGGAGGGGGGAGGAGGAGGAAACGGAAGGAAGAAAGAGAGGAGGGAGGAAGGAAGGAAGGAAGGAAGGAAGGAAGGAAGGAAGGAAGGAAGGAAGGAAGGAAGGAAGGAAGTATGGAGGGCTCTCCCTGTGTTCTGAGTTCCTATATTGGCCTCTTCAATGTTCCTCAAACAAGAAACCCCCTCTCTCAGTGCCGGGCATTTTCACTGGTTGCATCCCACGGTCAGAATCCTCACCCTCCTCATAGCCATTTTCTGCCTTTCCTTGCTTCCTTAAAGTCCCACCTAAAATCCCACCTTCAACAAGACTTTCTTGCAATTTCCTTCATTCTAGTGCCTTCCCTCTGTTAATTATTTCCAATGTAACTTGAATGTAGCTTGTTTATACCTGGTTCTTATATCAACATGAGAGAGAGAGAGAGAGAGAGAGAGAGAGAGAGAGAGAGAGAGAGAGAGAGAGAGAAGTAAAGAAAAAGACAAAAATATGTCATTTATATCCCTGAACAATGTCAGAGTAGAGCTCTTGGGAATCTCAGAGATCACTATGTTATGGACAAAGAAACAGTCACACAGCAGCAGAACTGGCATTCTAAAAAATACAGCCTTACTCTTTTACTACTGATACATAAGGAAAAGCCTGACACAGCTCTGGGCATATCCTTCTGTCAATTAAGTGGCGCATTATATCGGTTATTGCAACACCCTCCGGGCCAAAGAGAATACATTTTCTCAGAAACCAGAAGCGAAGTCTGTAGGGCTTTTTGTTACAAGGCTGTTTCCGAAAGCCGACTCAGGCCCGATGAGGTAACGTTCACATTTGTCCTTTATGAGCTCCCGTAGTTGAGCGCTCACGCCAGGTCGGGGAAGGTTAGCCAGGAGTCAGCCTAACTGGCCGGGAAAAGCCACTCATTCTCTTATCCCGGATGTAGGGATGTACGCATGTACGCAAAACACACGCGTGACCCCAGTGTCAATAATTCCCACCCACCCACAATCAACTCCGCATTCCCTTCACCGCCCCTCTCTTACGCCCCTTGATTGGCTAGAATCGAGGACGAACCCACGCTCCCTCCAGCCAATCACTGGAGGCTTCATCTTTCTGTCTCCTTTCTCCCCGCCCACACTTCCTCTTCCACCCACACCCACCCTCGCCTTCTGAATTTACCGCGAGCGCGAGCTCTGGAGCAGGTATGGATCCCGCGCCTGCGTAGTAGTTATACAGCCCCTCTGTGGCTGTCACGTGTTCTGTGCTGGCCCTGCGCCGCTCTAGGGTGTATTTCAGCTGGTGAATTGTGAGCCCCGAAGAGGGCAGAGGACACAGAAGGGCCACGGTGCCAGGAGAAATCCTCGACGAGAAGGTGGTCTCTGCGCAAGCCACAAGTCCTTCTAGCTTAGGGAGCTGCGGGATTGGGGGACTGGAAAGACCCCACACCCCCTCGCCGGTCTCTGGATCTTGCTCTGAGAGGGGGGAAGGAGGCAGAATTGTCCAAGGTGGAGCAAAGGGCCCCGTAGGAGCTTGATCAGGGATGCACTTGTTCCCAGAGGTGGTCCTGGGTCTTGGAGCAGGGCTCAAATTCATGGCAAGCCTTCACCATAGGATCTGCCTTCCTCCCATCCTTCCAGGTAGTAGGACACTCCCTCTGTGCCTGGGACATGACTTGCCCTTTCCTTTAATAAAATTTCTTATTAAGACACGAGGATCTTACTTGTTTAAGAAATACAACAGCAACAACATTATTTTCTTCTCGTATGGGATGGAAAATTAAAATAATAGGAGACACAACTTTAGGAGAAGCCAAACCTTGCAAGATTTGGGCATGCCTCCATTAGTAAAACTAGTCGAGGAAGGAGAGTAAAAGGAAGTGCTGCCCTAATTTATACATTTAATGAAAAGATTCCCTCCCACCTCTATCCTTTCTCACCATTGACTGGGAGGCAGGCTTACAATCTAGGCCCAAAAAACTAGACAGAGAACTAGGGAACGGGGTAGATCTGGTCTGTTCAGGTTTTCCAACTTGTGGGCAGGGAGGGGCAGGGTGGCATCCAAAAGTCTAGGAGAAGAAATGAGGAGAGGGGAGGGGGCCAATTCCTTCCATCTCATTCAACGCAGGTCACAGTGACCCTTTCCTTATTTGGTCACCAAGAGAGAGGGTGGGGAAGGGAAGGGCCCCTACCGCTTCAGGCCCTGACTTTCTAGAAGTTAATTTAGTCACTACGAAGTTAAATTCCAAGCCTCTCCTACTCCCTCAGACATTCCCTATTTCAGAAATATGAGAAGTGTGTAACCCCTGTATTTTTACCCTGTGAAGTCTTCACAGTTTATCCTTCCCATTCATCCTCTTTCCCACACCTAGTATTGAAGACAGGTCAGTGACCTTGAGAACCTCACTGGGACTGGAGAATTGACAAAACCTACCCTGGCCCAAAAGTACACTTGGTGGACATGGGATTGTCAGAAACTTCTTGTGGGATCCTGCCATGTGTTTCCTTTCCTGGGAGTTGAAAAACCCAAAATTACTTGAGGATTGGGTTAGCAGGAGATTCCTTGATGCATTATTGTAGTTGTGAAGGTTAAAGTTGTGGCCAAGGAAGATACATTCTTTTTGAATCCTGCTTCTGGGTACCCTTGACCTCATTTGTCACTTAATAACGGATTCAACTTAAGTAGCAAAGTCCCACAAAAGCTATTCTTGGTACACTAAGAAGGTAACATAGTATAGTTGCTCCCAAACCACACTTTTGGAGTTTAGAAATGCAGAGAAATGTAAACCAGATAGTATTAGAGGTGGCCAGTTAGGGTGAAGAAATTCCAGTTTCTTGGACTGGAGAGGGAAGAGGAGGGGACACATCTTGTAGCTGAAGAATTGATGTCTTCAAGTGATCTAGAGAGAAGGAATTATTTTTTCTTTATAGTGGGCACATAATAAAAGCTTGTTGAATTGAATTCAAGTATTTGAAAGGTTGTGATGTTCAACCGGATAGATTTATTCTGCTTGGCCCTACAAAGCAGTATTAGGAGCAATAGTCTTAATGCTTTTAATATTTTATCCTTGAGCTGGGGGTTTCGGAATTTGACTATGATATTCCTATGAGTTTTCCTCATAGGATCTCTTTTAAGTGGTGTTCGATGGATTTTCTCTATTTCCACTTTCCTACCTTGTTCTAACGCTTCAGGACAATTTTCTTTACTTATTTCTTGTATTATTGTATCAAGATTCTTTTTTTGATCATAATTTTCAGTGACTCCAATTATTTTTGTATTTTCTCTTCTTGATCTATACTCCAAATCTGCTGTTTTTCTTATAAGATATTTCACTTTCTCTTCTATTTTTTTTCATTATTCATGTTTTGTTTAATTATTTCTTGATGTCTTATACTTTCGCTGGCTTCACTTTGCCCAATTCTAATTTTCAAGGTGTCATATTTGAGATTCTGGATCTCCTTTTCTAATTGGTTGACCTTTCTTTCATAACTTTTCTTGTTTTTCTTGGATTATTTTTAATTTTTAGTTTTTCCTCCACTTCTGTCATTTGATTTTTAAAGTCTTTTTAAAGATCTTCTATAAATTCTTTTTGGTCGGGGCGGAGCCAAGATGGAGGCTGGGAAGCAGTGACTGGCGTGAGCTCCCCACCAAGTTCCTCCAAAAACCTATAAAACAATGGCTCTGAACCAATTCTAGAGCTGCAGAACCAACAAAGTGGCAGAGGGAAGCAGGGCAGCCTGGATGGTCTCTGGGTAAGGTCTGTCCCACACGGACCTCCCAGCCCCCAGCCGAGGGGAGCGGAGCTGAGCCCAGCGCGCATGGCGCGAACAGACCAGACGCGGACCTACCAGACCAGGAGACGAGCGGAAAGTGCCCTGGCATCCTGAAATACTGAGCTGTGGCATGTACCAGACCTCTCAACCCACAAAGAG
>CM053624.1:176504797-176519850 GCA_028646595.1 Phalanger gymnotis | reverse complement strand
AAAATAGATCCAGGAGAGATAATTTAAAAATTATTGGACTACCTGAAAGCCATGATCAAAAAAATAGCCTAGATATCATCTTTCAAGAAATTATCAAGGAGAACTGCCCTGGTATTCTAGAGCCAGAGGGTAAAATAGAAATGGAAAGAATCCACAACTGACCTATATGATACATGGGTTTTTTCTTTGAATTCTCTGAACTAGAACTCTTGGAAGGGAAATGAAACTGGATATATTTTCCCTTATAATAGTTTCCATTCCTACTGTCTACCTTCTTTAACTTACAAAATTTGTTTTTAGGTTTTAAAGTGCATCACATCTTTGAATGAAGACCCCACTGTACATGGACTCCTGGTCCAGTTACTTTTGGATGCAGAAAAGACCATTAACACTGAGCTGGTGACACATGCCATTGCTCCCCAAAAGGATCTATGGAATATGTTTGACTTTTTGAGTTGCTTCATTTTAAAGCTATTGTATTTTTAGGACATGTATCGGTAACTGAGGGAAAGTCCATGCCACTGTTTAAAAAGGTTCAAAGCTCTTAATTGCCTTTTGTTGTTCATTCTGCCTTTAATGTTTCAGATTGACTACATCATTGCTGGGAAGCTTGCTAGAGGTGACCTAGAAGATTGTTTCATTCACTGCACATATACCTAAAAGATATTTGGAACTTATCAAAGGGAAAGGTAAGGGTAGCTTTTCAGAACCTACCTTTTTTTAAGGCCTTCTATTAACATTTGTATTTTCTATTCATTGGCTCCATGTAAGACAATATGCATTAATTTAAGGACTTTTTCTGTAGTGGGCACTGCTAGGGAGCTATAAAGTTTATATAAAAAACACCTTTCCTCAAGCTTATATGTATCATAACCATAGGAAACAAGTTTGTTTATGACAAATTAAAAATTCTCATCTTAATTTTTTGGAGTAATGCATCCTTTTGATTCATTTACCTATAATCTTTTTCATTTTTTTTTCTTTTTTGGTCTTTACATTCATTCATCAGTTAGTCACCAAGTATTTCTTAAGCACTCACTATGTGTTAGACACTGTGCTAAGGGCTGAGTAATATAAACAAAGGCAAGAAATTAGTCTTGGCCTTAAGAAACTTACATTCTAAAGGGAGAGTCAATATGTAAATAACTAGGCACATATAGATACATATACAGAACAAATGGAAGGTAATTTCTTTTTAAATAATATTTTATTTTTCCTAATTATATGTAAAAACAATTTTTAATATCCATTTTGTAAAATTTTAAGTACCATGTCCTCTCCCTCTGTCTCTCTCCTTCCTCCTCCCTGAGATAGTAAGCAATTGATACAGGTTATGCATGTAATCATACAAAACATACTTCTATAGTAGTCATGTTATGAGAGAAATACAGAGAAAAAAGCCACAAACAAAAACTAAAAAAATAATATGCTTCAATCTTCATTCAGACTCCATCAGTTCTTCATCTGGAGGTACATAGTACTGTTCATCATGAGCTATTTGGAATTTTCTTGGATCATTGTATTACTGAGAATAGCTAAATCATTCACAGTTGATCATCATACGGTATTGCTGTTGCTGTCAACAGTGTTCTCCTGTTTCTGCTCACTTCACTTTGCATCGTTTCATGTAAGTCTTTCCAGGTTTTTCTGAAATCATCCTGCTTGTCATTTCTTATAGCACAGTAGTATATGGAAAGTAATTTCTGAAAGGAAGGCTTTAGCAGCTGAGGGGATTGGGAAAGGCTGCCTACAGATGATGAGATTTGAACTGAGTCTTAAAGGAAGCCAGTGAAACTATGAGGCGGAGGTGAGGGGATGGAGCATTGCAAATATGAGAAACAGATGATGAAAGGGCATGAATATGAGAGACAGACTGTTGGGCTGTGTTGGAGAAACTGCAAGCCATCTGTTTCTGAATATACTCCTGCCCTTTCCCTTCCCCCTCTCCTGTGAGCTTTCCCTTATAATCGATATTTTTTTAAAAAAAGCTCAACAAACTAATGTGACAGCATATACTCATGGTTGCCCACCTCTGCAGTGAAATGAGGGAGATCTTCTCTAGGGCCAAGTTTGGTTATTATCATTATAACACATTCATTTCATTTGTTGTTCTGGTTTCTTGTTTCTGCTTGCCCTGTGGTAGTCTTTTGTGTATATTGTTTTCCTAGTGAGAGATTTCTTTGTTTAGATAGTTGCTGTATGTAGTCTCAGCATATAACCCACAAGTGATTTAGAAACATAAGGATTTTTTTCCTTTTCCTTTTGTCTCATCTTTTGTGCCAAGTGACCCTGATTAGAATTTGAGTGCCAGAATTTAAAGTTTTTTCTTTAATCGATACATTGACCCGTCTGAGCATAGAGTTTACATTTATTATCTGAAACTGGAATTGGATCTCTTGCTGTAATTATCCATACCACCAAATTACCAACCATAAACTTTATTGTAACTACCAGAAAAATTCTTTTCTTTTTTATATCACTTCATTTCCAAATACATATCTCCCTCTTTCCCCTACCTAGTGAGCCAGACCTTCTACCAAAATGAAAAAGAGAGAAAAAGCAGTTAAGAAAAACTAATTAACACATCAACTAAGTCTGACCACGTATATAATATTCTATCCTGACAGTCCCCTAACACAGAAAAGAGAAGGAAGTACATTTTCCCGTCTTTTCTCTGGGGCCAAATTTGGTGATTAGAATTACATACTTTAATGTATAATTGTAAAAGTAACTGTAATTAATAATTACATTTCTTTATTCTTTCCTTTTATGTTGTTGTCTCTATTGTTTTTGTGGTTTTGGTTGTTTCACTCTGCCCTATTTTATATACAACTTCCCATGCTTACCTGAATTCTTCACATTCATTGTTCCTTTTTAAAAATATTAATTAATTTATTTTTAGTTTATAACCTTCACTTACAAAAGACACTGAGTTCCAAATTTTCTCCCCCTCCCTGTTATACCCCACCCCAGTGCAGTCTGATATAGACTAAACATATGCATTCATATTAAATATATTTTCACATTAGTCATGTTGTAAAGAAGAATTAGAACCAGCGGGAGGAATCAGGAAAAAGTAGAAATAAAAAAAAAGAGAGCAAATAGTATGCTTCAATCTATATTCAGACTCCTTAGTTCTTTTTCCATAAATGGATAGTATTTTCCATCACAAGTCTTCTGGAGTTGTCTTAGATTCTTGTATTGTGAAGAAGAGGTAAGTCTATCAAAGTTAGTGTATCAGCAAGGCAATAAACACAACATCGATGATAATTGTGAATATGCCTATGTAGTTCTGTATTGCAAAATATGAGAGACTCTCCATGTGGAAGGTAGAAGTAAAACATTTATTCAGGTACCAGAGGACCAAATCCCACAACCAATAAGTCCAACCTATCCAAGCAGCAACAACTCCCAAAACCAGTAAGCCCACTTTATCATAACAGCAAGGAACTTAAAACACAATATCACAGTATGGAGCCTTGCCATCCCATTAGCCTTCCACCCTCCCACCCCCCACTGGGTCCTTCCCACAAACACACATCACAGGTAGCAAGTCTGGGTCTGCTCTATCCCTCAGTTCTAACTGCTCTCTCAGCATTTCTTGTGACACACTTTCCTTTTCCTCTAAGCAAGCTCCTCTCACCACATATGACTTAGCTTCCTGTGATGTAAGCAGGTCACATGGCCTATTAATGGGTGGGAAAGATCTTCAAATTTAAATTACCATTACAGTTAGTCATTGCACAATGTGGCTGTTACTGTGTACAATGTTCTCCTGCTTCTGTTCACTTCACTCAGCATTGTTTCATGTAAGTCTTTCCAGTTTTTTCTGAGGTCCAGCTGCTTGTAATTTCTTATGAAACACTAGTGTTCCATTACGTTCATATACTACAACTTGTTCAGCCATTCCACAATTAATGGTCATCCCTTCATATTCCAATTCTTGACAACCACAAAAGGAGCTTCTGTAGATGTTTTTGTACATGTTGATCCTTTTCCCATTTTTATGATCTGTTTGGAATATAGAACTAGAGGTGGTATTGCTGGGTGAAAGGGTGTGCATAATTTAATAGCCCTTTGGGCATAGTTCCAAATTGTTCTCCAGAATGGTTGGATCTGTTCACAACTCCAGCAATAATTCATTAGTTTTCCAATTTTCTCACATCTTCTCCAACATTTATCATTTCCCTTTTCAGTCATATTAGGCAATCTGAGAGGTATGAGGTGGCACCTCAGCATTGTTTCTATTTGCATTTCTCTCATCAATAGTAATTTAGAGCATTTTTGCACATGACAATGGATAACTTTAATTTCTTCATCTGAAAACTGCCTTTTTACATCCTTTGAACATTTATCAATTGAGGAATGACTTGTATTCTTACAAATTGACTCAGTTCTTTGTGTATTTTAGAAATGAGGCCTTTATCAGAGATACTAGTTGTAAAAATTCTTTCCCAGCTTTCTGCTTCCCTTCTTGTCTTGTTTGCATTGACTTTGTTCAGGCAAAAACGTTTTAATTTAATGTAATCAAAATTATCCATTTTGCATTTTGTAATATTCTCTATCATTTGTTTTGTCATAAATTCTTCTGTTCTCTAAACATGTGACAAGCAAACTATTCCTTGCTCTCCTAATTGGCTTATAGTATCAGCTTTATATCTAAATTGTATACTCATTTTGACTTTATCTTGGTATATGGTATAAGATATTGGTCTATGCCTAAGATTCTGCTGTACTGTTTTCCAGTATGCCTACCTTTTTTGTCAAATAGTGGGTTCTTATCCCAGAAGCTGTAGTATTTGGGTTTATCAAACAATAGATTACTTTAGTCATTTACTGTTGGGTCTTGTGTACCTTACCTCCATTGATCACTGTATTTCTCAGCTAATACCAAGTAGTTTTGATGATTGCTGCCTCATAATACTATTTTAGATCTGGTACAGCTAGGCCACCTTCCCTTGCATTTCTTTTCACTAATTCCCTTGATATTCTGGACTTTTTTGTTCTTCCAGATGAACTTTATTATTTTTTCTAACTATAAAATAGTTTTTTGGGGGGCAGAGCCAAGATGGCAGAGTGAAAACAGTGGACTTACCAGAGCTCTCTTACAAATTCTGTCAGACACCTCTAAAAAAGTGAATCTGAGCAAATCTGAGAAAGGTAGAAGACACTAGGAGACTGAGTATGACAGATTTCAAACCCAGGAGAGTCCCCAGGGGCGATTGGACAGATCTGTGGGTTGAGAGAGCACTGGGCATGGGGAAGTGTACCCAACCGTGCCAGAATGGGAGCAGCAGTGGAACTCAGCTAGCAAACCAGTCTGGGAGAGCTCTGGGCATGCTAAATGAAACCATATTGGAACAAGAGTGGGAACAGGCCCAGGGCTGAACTGCTGGCTCATCACCAGGTGAGCAGCAGCACTCTATAGCCTCTAGCTGACAAAACCAGAAGCCATAGCACACAAAGCCAGCAACCAGACCCCCAGTTCCAAGGATAAGAAGCTTAGGACAGAGCCCTCTGGGCCCCAGAAGCAGAGATCCACTTAAAAAGTCAGGAAAAAGGCAACCAGCATGAAGATGGAATCTAGAAAAGTAAAAAAGACCATCGTACTATGGGGACAGAAAAGATCAAAATATGAATTCAGAAAAGGACAGCATTAATACTATACCCACATCTGAAACCTCAAAATGGAATATGAACTGATCTCAAGCCCAAAAAGCATTCCTGGATAAGCTCAAGGAGGATTTTAAAAACCAAATTAGAGAGGTAAAAGAAAAAATGAAAAAAAAAATTCACTGATGAGAACAAGTCTTTAAAAAGAAAAATTTGTGAAATGGTTAAGGAGTTTCAGAATCTGATTGGAGAGAATGACTCCTTGAAAAAGGAGTAAAAATAGCCAAATGGAAAAAGAGGAAAAAGAAGCTAAATGAAGAAAACAATTCATTAAAAATTAGAATTGGGCAAGTAGAAGGTAATGGCTCTATGAGACATCAAGAATCAGTCAAACAAAATCTAAAGAATGAAAAAATGGGGGCGGGGTGGAGCCAAGATGGCGGCTGGAAAGCATGGACTTGCTTAAGCTCTCCCCATATTCCCTCCAGAGACTTGTAAAAAATGGCTCTGAACAAATTCTAGAGCTGTGGAAGCCACAAAATAGCAGAGTGAAGCAGGTCTCCAATCCAGGACAGCCTGGATGGTCATTGGCAAAGGTCTATTCCACCAAGCTGGGAGTGGAGTGGAGGGCAGCTCAGCACTACTGTACCAGAACAGACCAGGCCTTAGGGCCATGAATCACTGAGCTCTAGCAGTTACCAAACTTCTCAACCCACAAATGCCAAAGACCATAGAGCAGGTTAGTGGGAAAACTGCTGGATTGGGGTGAGAGTAGTCGAGCCCCAGCCCTGGGGGCACCAGAGTTGGCCCAGCAGTGGCGGCAGCAGCAGCAGCAGCAGCAGGAAGCTCCTGTGGCTGCTTCCAGAGCTCCAGCATCATCTGCTTCCTAAATCCCAGGCACACACCATGGGAGGAATCAAATGGCAGATCAGAGTGGGAGTACAGGGAGCCATTTGCTGGCACAGATACAGGGTTCTCTTGCTTTGAACTGCTTGGATCTGGGTCACAGTTCTGGTTGGTAGTTCTTGCAGGAGGAGTAGCGCTGCTGTGGCAGAGCTTGTGGTGATGATGGAGAAGAAGTATCTCTGAAAACAGCAGTGCAGCCCCCTAAAGCTTTCGACAAAGTACTCTCTACTCTACAAGCAGTCATACCCTGACAAAAAGCTCAAAAGTCACGTAGTTGGCTGGGAACATGAGCGGGCAGCAAAAACAGACTCAGATTTAGACTCAGACTTTGGAATCTTTTTTGGTGACAAAGAAGACCAAAACATACAGCCAGAAGAAGTCAACGAAGTCATAAAGCATATATCAAAAGCCTCCAAGAAAAATATGAATTGGTCTCAGGCTATGGAAGAGCTCAAAAAGGATTTGGAAAAGCAAGTAAGAGAAGTAGAGGAAAAATTGGGAAGAGAAATGAGAGTGATACAAAAAAATCATGAAAAACAAGTCAATGACTTGCTAAAGGAGACCAGAAAAAGATACTGAAGAAAACAACACGTTAAAAAATAGACTAACTCAAATGGCAAAAGAGCTCCAAAAAGCCAATGAGGAGAAGAATGCCTTGAAAGGCAGAATTAGCCAAATGGAAAAGGAGGTCCAAAAGACCACTGAAGAAAATACTAGCTTAAAAATGAGATTGGAGCAAGTGGAAGCTAGTGACTTTATGAGAAATCAAGAAATTATAAAACAGAACCAAAGGAATGAAAAAAATGTAAGACAATGCGAAATATCTCATTGGAAAAATGACTGACCTGGAAAATCGATCCAAGAGAGATAATTTAAAAATTATTGGACTACCCGAAAGCCATGATCAAAAAAACCCCCAAAAGCCTAGACATCATCTTTCAAGAAATTATCAAGGAAAACTGCCCTGATATTCTAGAACCTGAGGGGAAAATAGAAATTGGAAGAATCCATCAATTGCCTCTTGAAAAAGATCCCAAAGAGAAAACTCCTAGTAATATGATCACCAAATTCCAGAGTTCCCAGGTCAAGAAGAAAATACTACAAGCAGCCAGAAAAGAAACAAATTGAGTATTGTGGAAACACAATCATGATAATACAAGATCTAGCAGCTTCTACATCAAGTGATTGAAGGGCTTGGAATATGATATTCTGGAGGTCAAAGGAGCTAGGATTAAAACCAAGAATCACCTACCCAGCAAAACTGAGTATAATGCTCCAAGGCAAGATATGGACTTTCAGTAAAATGGCAGATTTCTAAGCTTTCTCAATGAAAAGACCAGAGCTGAATAGAAATTTTGATTTTCAAATACAAGAATCAATAGAAGCATGAAAAGGTAAACAAGAAAGAGAAATCATAAGGGATGTACTAAAGTTGAACTGTTTTGTTTACATTCCTACATGGAAAGATGATGTGTGTAATTCATGAGAGCTTTCTCAGTATTACGGTAGTTAAAGGGAATACATACATACATACATATATACATACATACATATATATGTATATATATACACACATACATATATATATATACATATATATATATACATATTTATGTATATATTTAGACAGAGGGTACGGGGTGAGTTGAATATGAAGGGATGATACCTAAAAAATAAAATTAAGGAGTGAAAGAGGAATATATTAAGAGAGTGAGAAATGGAGAGATAGAATGGAGTAAATTATCTTAGATAAAAGTGGCAAGAAAAAGCAGTTCTGTTGGAAGGGAAGAGGGGGCAGGGGAGGGGGAATGAGTGAATATTTTTTTTAATTTTTAATTTTTTTTTATTTTTAGTTTACAACACTCGGTTCTACATAATTTTGAGTTTCAGATTTTCTTCCCTCCCTCCCCAAGATGGCATGGAATCCCATATAACTTCCATGTATAACTTCGCATTGAATTTATTTACACACTAGTCAAGTTATGGAGAAGAACTATGATCAATGAAATTAATCATGAGAAAGAAGAAACAGGGCCAAAAAAATAAAACCAACCCAAAAACAAAAACAGAAGAGAGAAAAAGAAAAAAAAAAAGGAGAAAAAAAGGCTAGCATGAAGTGTGCCTCAATCTGCGTTCATACTTCATAGTTCTTGCTCTGGATGTAGATAGCATTCTCCATCGTGAGTCCTTTGGAGTTGTCTTTGTACCTTGTGTTGCTGAGAAGAGCGGCATTTGTCAGGGTTGTTCCTCACAGAATCCATATATCTGTGGTTGTTTTCAGTGTTCTCCTGGCTCTGCTCCGCTCACTCAGCATTATGTCGTGTAGGTTTTTCCAGGTTGTTATGAAGTCTGTATCATCCCCATTTCTTATGGCACAGTAGTATTCCATTACCTTCATATACCATAGCTTGTTCAGCCATTCCCCAATTGACGGGCATCCCTTTGGTTTCCAATTCTTAGCTAACACAAAAAGAACTGCTATAAATATTTTTGTACATATGAGTCCTCTTCCTGCTTGTGTGATCTCTTTGGGATACAGCCCTGGAAGTGGTATTGCTGGGTCAAAGGGTATGAACATTTTTATAGCCCTTTGGGCATAGTTCCAAATTGCTCTCCAAAATGGCTGGATCAGTTCACAACTCTACCAGCAATGTAACAATGTTCCAATTTTCCCACCTCCTCTCCAGCATTTTGGAATGAGTGAATCTTGCTCTCATCTGATATGACTTGAGGAGGGAATAACAAACACACTCAATTGGGTATCTTACCATATTGGAAAGTAGGGGGAAGGGGATATGAAAGAGGGGATGATAGAAGGGAGGGCAGATCAGGGGAGGAGGAAATCTAAAGCAAACACTTTTGAAAAGGGATAGGGTCAAGGGAGAAAATTGAATAAATGGGGACAGGACAGGATGGAGGGAGCTTTAGTTAGTCTTTCACAACATGATTATTGGAGAAGTGTTTTGCATATTGATACATGTGTGGCCTGTGTTGAATTGCTTGCTTCCTTAAAGAGGGTGAGTGGGGAGGTTAGAGGGGAGAGAATTTGGAACTCAAAGTTCTAAAAGCGGATGCTCATAAAAAAGTTGGTTTTGCATGCAACTGGGAAATAAGATATACAGGCAATGGGGTATAGAAATCTATCATGCCCTACAAGAAAGTAAGAGGAAAGGAGATTGGGGAGGGGGTGACAGAAGGGAGGGCTGACTGGGGAATGGGAAAATCAGAATATATGCCATCTTAGAGTGGAGGGGAGGGTAGAAATGGGGAGAAAATTTGTAACTAAAAATCTTGTGGAAATCAATGTTGAAAAGTAAAAATATTAAATAATAAAATATGGAAATTAGTTAAAAAAAAGAAAAAAAGAAACTAATTACTGTATAAAAAACAATTTGATGAAATATCTCTCCTGTCAGATTGGCTAACATGTCAAAACAGGAAAATGATAAGTGCTGGAAAAGACGTGGAAAAATTGGAAGACTATTGCATTGTTTGGGGAGTTGTGAACTGATCCAGCCATTCTAGAGAGCAATTTGGAACTATGCCCAAAGGGCTATAAAACATGTGCATACCCTTTGACCCAGCAATACCATTTCTAGTGCTATATCCCAAAGAGATCATACAAGGGGGAAAAGGACCCATCCATACAAAAATATTTATAGCGGCTCTTTTTGTGGTGGCACAGAGTTGGAAATCAAGGGGATGCCCATCAATTGGGAAATGGCTAAACAAATTGTGGTATATGAATGTAATGGAATACTGTTGTGCTAAAAGAAATGAGGAGCAGATAGACTTCATAAGAACCTGGAGAAACTTATATGATCTGATGATGAGTGAAGGGAGCAGAACCAAGAGAACATTGTACATAACCACAGACATATTGCTCCTGTGATGAGTAACTTTGATAGACTTGGCTCTTCTCAGCAATGCAAGGTACTGAGACAACTCCAAAAGACTCTTGATGGATAAAAACTATCCACATCCAGAGAAAGAATTATGGACTCTGAATGCAGATTGAAGCAAACTATATGCTCTCCCTTTTATTTGACTTGATTTAATTCTTGGTTTTGTTTCATATTTCCCATGGTTCATTTCATTGGTAATAATTCTTCCTTACAATTTGATTATTGTGAAAATAAGTTTAATGTGAAGGTATATGTAGAACCTATATCAGGCCACATGCTGTCTTGGTGGGAAGGGGAAAGGAGGAGGGCGGAATTTAGAACTCAAAAACTTGTCGAACTGAGTGTTGTAAACTTAGTAAAATAAACAATATACATCTTTTAAGAAGAATGAAAAAAATAGAAGAAAACATGAAATATCTGATTGGAAAAACAGCTGACCTAGAAAATAGGTCCAGGAGAGATAATCTAAGAATTATTGGTCAACCAGAAAGCCATGATGAAAAAAAGAGACTGGACAGTATCTTCAAAGAAATCAGCAAGGAAAACTACCCCAAGGTCCCAGAAAACCAAATTGCCAGTATCAAAAATAAAAAGGGTGCATTCATCTGCAATGAAGAGGAAATTAAAACTATAATTAGGAATTATTTTGCCCAATTGTATGCCCACAAATTTGACAACCTTAGAGAAATGGATGAATATATTTAAAAAATATAAATTGCACTGGTTAACAGAAGAAGTAAAATACCTAAATAAACCCATCTCAGGAAAAGAAATTGAGCAAGCCATCAATGAACTCCCTAGAAAAAAAATCTCCAGGGCCAGATGAATTTACATGTAAATTTTATCAAACATTTAAAGAACAATTAATTTCCATACTTTGTACACTATTTGGGAAAATAGGTAAAGAAGGAGTCCTACCAAATTCTTTTTATGATGCAAATATGATACTTATACCTAAACCAGGAACAGTCAAAACAGAGAATGAAAATTTCCCTAATGAATATTGATGCAAAATTTTAAAATATTGATGAAAATGTTGCCGCAACTTATCATGAGAATAACATGCTATGACCAGGTAGGATTTATTCCGGGAACGCAAGGCTGGTTCAATATTAGGATAAACTATCAACATAATTGATCATATCAGTAACAAAACTAGAAGAAATCATATGATTATCTCAGTAGATACTGAAAAAGCTTTTGACAAAATACAACACCCATTCCTATTAAAAACACTAGAAAGCATAGGAATAAATAGAGTCTCCCTTAAAATTATAAATAGTATATACCTAAAATTATCAGCAAGCATTATATGTAATGGGGATAAGCTGCATGCATTCCCAATAAGATCGGGGGTGAAACAAAGATGTCTATTATCACCCCTATTATTCAATTTGGTACTAGAAATGTTAGCAATAAGAGAAGAAAAAGAAATTGAGGGAATTGGAATAGGCAAAGAAGAAACTAAACTTTTTGTAGAAGATGTGATGATTTACTTAGAGAATCCTAGAAAACCAAGTAAAAACCTACCTGCAATAATAAATAACTTTAGCAAAGTTGCAGGATATAAAATAAACCCATATAAATCCTCGGCATTCCTATATTTGACTAACAAAGCCCAACAGCAAGAGATAGAAAGAGAAATTCCATTTAAAGTTACTGTAGGCACAATAAAATATTTGGGAGTCTACTTGCCAAGACAAACCCAGGACCTATATGAATACAATTACAAAACACTTTTTACACAAGTAAAGTCAAATGCAAATAAATGGAAAAACATGAGTTGCTCATGGTTAGGGTGAGCTAATACAATAAAAATGACAATTTTACCTAAATTAATATACTTATTCAGCACCATACCAATCAAATTACCAAAAATTATTTTACAGAGCTGGATAAAATAATAACATAATTAATCTGGAGGAACAAAAGGTCCAGAATATCAAGGGAATTGATGAAAATAAATGCTAGGGAAGGTGGCCTAGCCATATCAAATATTAAACTGTACTATAAAGCAGCAGTCATCAAAACTACTTGGTGCCAGCTGAGAAACAGAGTGGTGGATCAGTGGAATAGGTTAGATACACAAGATGCAGTAGTCAATGACTATAGCAATCTACTCTTTGATAAACCCAAGGAATCTAGCTTCTGGGTTAAGAATTCACTATTTCACAAAAACTGCTGGGAAAATTGGAAAATGGCATGGCAGAAACTGGGCATAGACCAATATCTTATACCATATACCAAAATAAAGTCAAAATGGGTTCATGATTAAGGAATAAAGACTGATACTATAAGCAATTTGAGAGACCCAGGAATAGTTGACCTGTTGAATTTATAGGAAAGGGAAGAACTCATGCATGACCAAACAAGAGATAGAGAGCATTACAAAATGCAAAATGGATAATTTTGATTATGTTAAGTTGAAAAGTTCTTGTACAAACAAAGCCAACAAAACAAAGATTAGGAGGAAAACAGAAAACTGGAAAAGAATCTTTACAATCAGTGCCTCTGATAAAAGCCTCATCTCTAAAATATACAGGGAACTGAGTCAAATTTATAGGAATATAAGTCATTCCCCAATTGAGAAATGGTCAAAGGATATGAACAGGCAGTTTTCAGTGGAAGAAATTAAAGATATCTATAATCATATGAAAAAATGCTCTAAATCACCATTGATTAGAGAAATGCAAATCAAAACAAGTCTTAGTACCACATCTCTCCTGTCAGATTGTCTAGCATGAGAAAACGGGAAAATGATAAATGCTGGAGAAGATGTGGGAAAATTGGAACGTTGTTATATTGTTGGCAGAGTTGTGAAGTAATTCATCCATTCTGGAGAGCAATTTGGAACTATGCTCCAAGGGCTATAAAAATGTGCATACCCTTTGACCCAGCAGTAGCATTTTTAGGGCCATATCCCAAAGAGATCACATAAGTGGGAAATGGACCCGTATATACAAAAATATGTATAGCAGCTCTTTTTGTGGTGGTGAAGAATTGGAAATCAATGGGATGCCCATCAATTGGGGAATGGCTAAGCAAATTGTAGTATATGGATGTAATAGAATAGTATCGAACTATAAGAAATGAAGAGCTGACAGACTTCATTATAAGCTGGAAAGACCTATATGAACTGATGCTGAGTGAGGGGAACAGAACCAGGAGAACAGTACACATGATTACAGACATACGGTTTCTGTAAGGACTAACTTTGTTAGACTTGGCTCTTCTCATCAATGCAAAGTTCCAAGACGGCTCTAAAAGACTCATGATGGAAAAAGCTATGTACATCTAGAGAAAGAATTATGGAGTCTGAATGCAGATTGAGGCAAACTATTTGCTCTCTTTTTCCCCTCCTTTTTTAGTTTTGTTTCTTCTTTCTCATGATTCATTCCATTGTTTATAATTCTTATTTACAACTGGACTATTATATAAATAAGTTTAATGTGAAGGTATATGTAGAACTTATATTGGATTACATGCTGTTAGGGAGCAGAGAGGAGGAGAGGGAGGGAGAGAATATTTGGAACTCAAAAACCTGTGGAACTGAGTGTTGCAAACTAAAAATTAAAAAAATTTAAAAAATAATTTTTCAGTAGTTTAATTGGTATGGCACTGAATAAGGAAATTAATTTAGGAAAAATGTCATTTTTTTATGTTAGCTTCATCTATCCGTGAGCAAATTATTTTTTCTGATTATTTAGATCTGACTTTATTTGCATGAAAAATGTTTTGTAATTGTGTTCATGTAGTTCCTGGGTTTGTCTTGGTATGTAACTCCCAAATATTTTATAATGTCTACAGTAACTTTAAATGGAATTTCTCTTTCTATCTTTTCTGTTGGGCTTTGTTAGTAATATATAGAAATGCTGGTGATTTATGTGGATTTATTTCATCATTTTAAAGAAAGCTCCATTTATTCCTATGGGCTCTAGTGTTTTTAATAGGAATGGGTAATGTATTTTGTCAAAAGCTTTTTCTGCATCTATTGAGATAATCATATGTATTCTCTTAATTTTGTTATTGATATGTTCAATTATGCTGTTGATTTTCCTAATAATGAACCATCCCTGCATTCCTGGTATAAATCCCAGCTGATCATAGTGCATTATCCTTGTGATAAGTTGCAATAATCTCTTTGTTAATATGTTCTTTAAAATTTTTCCAACTATATTCGTTAGGGAAATTGGTCTATAATTTTCTTTCTCTGTTTTGGCTCTCCTTGCTTTAGAAATCAGCACAGTATTTGTATGATAAAAAGAATTTGATAGGACTCCTTTTTCAACTGTTTTCCCAAATACTTTGTATAGCATTGGAATTAACTGTTCTTTAAAAGTTTGATAGAATATGATTGTAAATCCTTTTGGTCCTAGCGATTTTTTCTTGGGGAGTTCATTGATAGCTTGCTCAATTACTTTTTCTGAGATGATGTTATTTAAGTATTTTATTTCCTCTTTTGTTAATTTGGGCAATTTACATTGTTTGTTTTTGATTATCTTCATCCCCGTCTGCCCTCCCTTCCATCGTCCCCCCCTTTTTTTATCTTCTTCCTCCTTCTTTCCTGTGGGGTAAGATACACAACTGAGTATGTATGGTATTCCCTCTTCAGGTCAAATCTGATGAGGG
>CM053624.1:176481367-176504297 GCA_028646595.1 Phalanger gymnotis | reverse complement strand
GCTTCCCTCTGCCACTTTATGGGTTCTGCAGCTCTAGAATTGGTTCAGAGCCATTGTTTTATAGGTTTTTGGAGGGACTTGGTGGGGAGCTCATGCCAGTCACTGCTTCCCAGCCGCCATCTTGGCTCCGCCCCCCCACCCAGTCTTTCAATGTCAAGAATTTTTCTTAAAACAGATAAAAGCTTTTATCTAAAAACAAAAGCTAGTTTTGTTTGTTATGAAAAAATACTATATGTTTTCCCCAAAATATCTGGGATGAAGCAAGGATGATCCATTCTCACTATGATTATTAAATATCACTCTAGAAATGTTACCTCTAAATAGAGCAATAAAACAAAAAAAAGAAATTACATGAATAAACACTGGGAAAGAAGAGATTAAAATTTCTCTGCAGGAGATAAGATGGTTTATGTGGAAAACCCAAGAAAATAAGCAAAAAACCTAATGGAGTAATGAATAGCTTTAGCAAAGTAGCAAGATATAAAATATAATTAAATATATGGAAATTAATCTACAAAGAGACACAGAGGACCTATACAAATACCATTACAATTTTTTTTTTTGCAAAAATAAAGCTGGATCTAAACAATTGGAGAGGTACTCAATGTTAATGGCTTAGCCAGGATGCTATAGTAAAGATTGAAAAATGGAGTTAGCATAATATGAATCCAAATTGAAATGGGATATTTTATAGAAGTGAGCCAAATAATAGCAAAAATTAATATAATATGAACAAATGTCAAGGATATCAAGAGAATTAATGAAAAAATATGAAGGTAGAATGGCAATGAGAGATCTAAAATAATAGAAGAAAGCAGGAATTATCAAAAAGTTCTGGTATTAAATTGAAAATAGAAGACTGGTCAGAGGAATAGATTAGGTAATGAAGATTTAGAACCAAATGTACACAAAAGTCTGATATTCAATAACCACCCCCCCCATCACATTACTAGGGAAAAAACTCATTTTTCAATAAAAACGGTTAGAAAACTTGGCTTGCAGTTTGATGGAAAATGATTTGATTCAACATCTGGTGCTCTTTCGTGTGGTTCCAGCCATGCTTGACTGAAGTCCCTGGCCTCTCTTCACTAGGTGAGATGCCCCCCAGAGCAGAAGCAAGCCCTGAAGGACTTAACCCCTTCATGGCTATACCCACTGTGCTGATTAGTGGTTGTTTAAATGGCTCCCTATATTTAGGACTACTGCAGCCATGCTGTGCTTGAATTTTCAGTCATCTCAGCACCTGTAAATGATGGTGAGTAGAAAGTGATTTCTGCAACATCTTATCAGGCAGTCATTTAATCCACAAGCATATATGAAGCACTTGAAATATGTTAGGCACTATAGTAAGCACTGATAAAAAGGCAAAAGACAGTTCCCTACCATCAAGGGGTTCACAGTCTTATGGAAGAGATAATATGTAAACAATTATGTATAAATTACATATATATAAGTATATATATATATATATGTATATATATATATATATGATAAATTGAAGGCAATCAACAGAATGAGGGCATTAGAATTAAGGGGGACCAGGAAAGGGAGATTAAGAAGTTGGGATTTTAGCTGAAATTCAAAGGAAACCAGGGAAGACAGGAGACAGAGATGAAGAAGAGAATTATAGGCAGGGGTAGCCAGTAAAGATGCCATACATTGGCAGATGGACAGATTAGGATGGTGACTGTATCAGAGGAGAGAAGAGGATCTATAGGAGAGATGTTTCAGAGGTAGAACTGACAGGTGGTGGCAAATGGTTGGATATGGGAGTGTGGGTGAGAGACAATTAGGAGCTGAGGATGACACCTAGGTTTCAAAACAGGATGAGTAGAAGGATGGTGGGCACCCTTGATAGTATCTTTATTTCTTTTAATTGTTGAAATAATGGTAGTTCAGTATAATTTTGTGATTTGGAAATGTAAGGATAATTGCTATGAAGTATATTACTGGTTATGCTTTGTGATATAATCATACTTGAATATAGTATGACAGTCTTAACTTTATCATAGGACTTTGGAGGAGAGAAATAATTAATTCAGTTTTGGACATGTTGAGTTTGAGATGTCTGTAGGACAGATTTGAGATATCCAATAGATGGTTGTCTGGAATTTTGAAGAGAGGCTGTAGATGGCCTTCTCAAGGAGTTTAGTTACAAAAGAGAGGAGAGATGTGTCATATTAGCTAGGGGGATGGATATATCAGGGCACCATTCCCAGGAGCATCCTATGTGTGAAAAGGGACTAAAGAGCCTTACCTGGTAGGCCAAACATTTTGAACTTTGTTGCTCAGAGAGGTCAAATCTGAGGTGAATGTGCAATATTTGTTCATCAGCTCCATAGTTATCTTTACCTCCTGGGGAGTAAATTAGTAGATTGGTCATTGTTTAATATTTTAATTATCTGTTAATGCTTATTTTTGACTCTTGTTGGTTTTAAGCATTTGCTTTGTGGTAGAAGAAAACAAAAGCTGTCCTATACTTGATAACTACTTCTCACATTGAGTACCTTTTCTAGATGGAACCCTCCCTTTGGGGAAACCTTACACATGAGCCATGCCTAAGATTCAAGAGATTTTTGAAGTTGAGGGTATAATGAGCCACAGAGAATGAGGAAAAGCCTATTTATCTCTCTTGGGCTCAGACCTCTCAAAAAACAGGACCAAAAGAGCAATTACGCCCTGTAACTACTAAATAAAAGAAGATAATATCAAACAGCTTCAAAATTCTGAATTAAAACAGACAATGTTGGCGCTTCCTCGTTAATTTGTGTGCTCTTCATATCTTTTGTCATTTGGTAAATAAGGAAAGTAAGTGTGGACATACAACCATTTTTATATTGTCACATTGAAGGCTTAGGTTATTTGTTATTTATTTTATTTTATTTGTTTTTTCTGATGGAAAAATAATTTTATAAAAAGTAGAAATATCAAAAACACAATTTCACCATTTCTTGTGTTTTGAATTTTAATGGGTCAGTTAGATGCTTTTTTTGAGAAACAATTTTTGAAACTACTTAGGGTTTTAATTTGACTACATGAAAAGCCATTTTATCTGACTGATATTCTTCCCATCTTTCAAAATTCAAGTTCTTCTTCCTCTGTGAAGACTTCCTTGATCCCTCCAAGTTGCTATTATCCCTCTGTCTCTGAACAACCATGGCACTTTATTTTTATCTCTCTTTGGCACCTGTTAGACTATGTGTTATAACCATTTGTATAATGATCTTATTTCACCTAACTTGATGGCAAGTCCCTTGAGGGCACAGCACAGAACTTGGAGCTAGAAGGGGTTTCAAGCATATTCTACTCTGTACTGTCTTACAGATGAAGAAACCTCAAATGAGAGATGTAGTGGTATGTTCATGTCTACACGTGTAATAATCGATCATAATTTGAATCCAAATCCTTAGTGTTTTATTCAATTTGGGATTTCCCAGTCATGTAGTAGGCAAGTAGTAAAGATTTGTAAAATTGAATTGAGTTAAATCACTGTAAGTTTCCTGACCATTGATCCTTGTGATGTCATCACTCAGCAAGCATTTGTTAAAATGTCAACATTCGGGGCTTGGAGTGTGTGTGTGTGTGTGTGTGTGTGTGTGTGTGTGTGTGTGTGTGTGTAGGAGAGGGGGAGGGGACTTAGGCAAAATTAGGCAAAGGTTGTATAGGTAAGAAGAAAGGAAAGGAGATCGCGGTTCGAGGCGGGGGCGGACGATGAGGGCTGCTGCAGCAGCAATTGTAAGGAGCCGGGCTTCTCTGTGGCTGAAGTGCTGCGGCCCCGCACCGCTATTGCAGCAGCCGACGCCACCCCCCCACCCCCCCGCAGATTTGCCACGCAGATCCCCTGCTGCCAACCACACCTGCCACCGCCCGGCGTATCGTTGACATGTCCTACGCAAGCCACTTTCTGGATTTCCAAGGCTCCTCCATCTCCAAGTTCATGCAGAAGCTGGTGGTGACCCAGCTGAGCCCAAACTTAAGAGAAGCAGTTACCCTTCTTCGGGATTCCCCGGTGCCCCTCCCAGGGGACGGAGACCTCCTCGTTAGAAACACATTTGTTGGTGTTAATGCATCTGACATAAACTTCTCAGCTGATGGCTATAACACCTCCATTAAGCCCCCGTTTGATGCAGGTTTTGAAGGTATAGGTGAGGTAGTAGCCTTAGGCCTCACTGCTAGTGCCAAATACACAATTGGCCAAGCTGTGGCTTACTCGACACATGGTTCTTTTGCTGAATATATAGTTGTGCCCGCCAAAATGGCAATTCCAGTATCTTCTGATTATTTTTTTCCTTTATTTTTCTTAAGTGCCATTTAATGTTCATGGTAAAAATTGTTCCATACATAGAGACAGTTGTAGGCAAAAACTGCTCAACCCTTGAGAATCACTAGTGTCAGGGAAAGAGAAAAAAATTCTTGGCATTGTAGAAATTGATAAATAAAAAAAATGATTCAAATATAAATTTAGAGATTCTCAAAAAAAGGGAAACTGATTGTCTTAGTAATGAGTACATATAACCGCAAGTCTCCTTCTGAAGTATAGCGTAGGATTATTTACACTTAATCTAAGGGTATTTGGAAGGGGAAATTTTACTTTAAAAATAGCTTTGAAAATTCATTATAAAGGACACATTTTGTTGAATTACAAAAATATAAAAGAATCATAAAATTCTGTATTCGTAGGAGGAAAGCACGGTCTACGCACAGCAAGTGTTTAAATGATGAAAAGATACAGAAAATACAAGGGAAGGGGCGGAGCCAAGATGGTGGCTGGAAAGCAGGGCCTTGCGTGAGCTCCCCCCGTCAGGACTCTCCAAACACCTATAAAAATGGCTCTGAACAAATTCTAGAACTGCAGAACCCACGAAATAGCAGAAAGAAACAGGGTTCCGGCCCAGGACAGCCTGGATGGTTGCAGGGTAAGGTCTATCCCACGGAGCTGGGAGCAGAGAAGAGCAGAGCCCAGCATGAGCCGCACCTGGACCAATTGGACCAGGAGCCAGGCAGAACGGGCATAGCGCCCTGAATCAGTGAGCTGTGGTAGTTACCAGACTTCTCAACCCACAAACACCAAAGACAACAGAGAAGGTTAGTGGGAAAAGCTGTTGGGTCAGAGTGAAAAGAGTTCGCAGTTCAGCCACCACCCCATTGGCAGCAGAGGTGGTGCAGCTCTGAGGACTACAGCTGCAGTTGCTTCCAGCCCTAGGCCCACCTGGTGGGAGGAATTAAGTGGCAGATCTAAGCAGGAGGGCAGAGCCAGCTTAGATGGGTTGGCAGTTCTTGGGGGAGGAGTAGCACTGTGTGGCAGTGCTTGCTGTTTAGAAATAACTTTGAAAACAGCAGTGCAGCCCTCAAGCTTGGGACAAAGTATTCTATACTCTACAAGCAGTCATACCCTGATGAAAATCTTAAGGGTCAAATAAGTTGACTGGGAACATGGCCAGGCAGCAAAAAACAGTCTCAGATTCAGACTCAGACTTTGGAATCTTTCTTTGGTGACAAAAACATACAGGCAGAAGAAGTCAACAAAGTCAAAGAGCCTACATCAAAAGCCTCTAAGAAAAACATGAACTGGACTCAGGCTATGGAAGAGTTCAAAAAGGATTTGGAAAAGCAAGTTAGAGAAGTAGAGGAAATATTGAGCCCTGATATTCTAGAGCCAGAGGGTAAAATAGAAATTGAAAGAATCCACCAATCGCCTCCTGAAAAAAGATCCCAAAAAGAAAACTCCTAGGAATATTGTCATCAAATTCCAGAGCTCCCAGGTCAAGGAGAAAATACTGCAAGCATCCAGAAAGGAACAATTTGAGTATTGTGGAAACACAATCAGGATAACACAAGATCTAGCAGCTTGTACTTTAAGAGATTGAAGGGCTTGGAATATGATATTCCAGAGGTCAATGGAGCTAGGATTAAAACAAAGAATCACCTACCCAGCAAAACCGAATATCATGCTCCAAGGAAAAATATGGATTTTCAATAAAATAAAGAACTTTCAAGCTTTTCTCAGTGAAAAGACCAGAGATGAATAGAAAATTTGACTTTCAAACACAAGAATCAAGAGAAGCATGAAAAGGTAAACAAGAAAGAGAAATCATAAGGGACTTACTAAAGTTGAACTGTTTTGTTTACATTCCTACATGGGAAGATGATATGTATAATTCATGAGACCTCAGTATTAGGGTAGCTGAAGAGAAAATACATATATAGAGAAACAGAGGGCACAGGGTGAGTTGAATATGAAGACATGATGTCTAAAAAAATAAATCCAAATTAAGGGATGAGAGAGGAATATATTGAGAGAGGGAGAAAGGGAGAGATAGAATGGGGTAAATTATCTCACATAAAAGTGATAAGAAAAAACAGTTCTATAAGAAGGGAAGAGAGGTCAAGTGAGGGGGAATGAGTGAATCTTGCTTTCATCAGATTTGACCTGAGGAAGGAATAACAAACACACTCAATTGGGTATCTTACCCCGCAAGAAAGGAGGAGGAAGGAGAGAAAAAAGGGGGATGACAGAAGGGAGGGCAGATAGAGGGAGGAGGCAATCAGAAACAAACACTTTTGAAAAGGGACAGGGTCAAGGGAGAAAATTGGATAAATGGGGATAGGAGAGGAAGAAGTAAAATACAGTTAGTCTTTCACAACATGAGCATTGTGGAAGGGTTTTACATAATGATACACATGTGGCTTATGTTGAATTTCTTGCCTTCTTAGGGAGAGTGTGTGGGGAGGGAAGAGGGGAGAGAATTTGGAACTCAATGTTTTAAAAACATATGTTCAAAACTAAAGTTTTTGTATGCAACTAGGAAATAAGATATACAGGCAATGCCTCATAGAAATCTATCTTGCCCTACAAGAAAGTAAGAGAAAAGGGGATGGGGGGGAGTGGGGTGACCAGGGAATAGGGTAACCAGAATATATGCCATCTTGGAGTGGAGGGGAGGGTAGAAATGAGGAGAAAATTTGTAATTCAAACTCTTGTGAAAATCAACGCTGAAAACTTAAAATATTAAATAAGAAAGTGAAATTTAAAAAAAGAAAATACAAAGGAAAATAATGTAAATAAAAAGAGCATTCAGTAGCAACAGATTTTCTGTTGTTGGGCATAACAGGTGTATTAAAGAGTTGTATGCACAATAGGCACTCAAATGATGTAAAGAATTGTTTAAAATCAAAAAGAAAGTCAACATTCTGCTAGCATAGTAGTGCAGCCATTTAATAGGACACAGGATCCTTCTACGTATTGGTCTTGAATTTGAATTTTTCTATTTTACCAGGTACAGTAAAAATGTCAAATTTCTTTATTTTCTAGATAAAGCATAGTACATCATATACTTCAAGTTACAAATCATTATATCATTTTTAAGACTGCTTTGGAAAAAAGTAAGAGACATGTAGCCATCAAAATCACAGCAGGGTGATCTGATCTCCAAGCAGCTTCCTGTTTTATAGTTCCTATAGTTAGTCATATGTATATGTGTGTGTGTGTGTGTATATATAAAAATACACATATATATGTACATATGTATATGTATGTATATATAATATATAATGTGTGTATTTATGTATATGATAAATACCTTTGTATTTATATGTGTATATATGTTTATATATTTGTGTATAGACATATATGCACACATACTCATATGTGCATGTGTATCCCCACTTAATTGTAGACACTGTAGATGGAGGAGGAGAAAGGGGAAAAAGAGAACACAGTAAAAAGTGCACAGCAGAGAACAATAGAAAACTTACAACGAAGCAAAGAAAAGATGGATAGCTCTCGACACAATAAGTATTTATTATATAGGCTTTCTTGACATGGAAATTTATTGCTATATATTTTGAATCCTTTCTCACTTTCTGCTGTGCACATAGCAATGCTTTATTTTTTTCTTTTCTTATTTTGCATTATTTTAGTTTTTCTATTTACATTTGTTTTTTTTCTTATTTTGTACTTAAGTTTAATAATGAAAATTTTTACAAATTAAAATAGTTACATTACCGTGTTGTAGACATTATACTTCAAAGGCTCCAAAAACTGTTCAGTTAATATTTGGTGCCCAACTAGTGCCCAGCACTAGGTTTTAGAGCTAGAACTAAAATCTGCCATATAGGAAAATTGAATTATATTGGGACTCTTCTGATACAGTCGATATATTTTAGTGGACATAATACATCCACATCCAGGTTTTTTCTTAGAAGCAAAATCAATGAAACTCTCATTAAGAAAAGTTTGCCTTTGGAGCAAACAAGATTCATAAAATGGGAACATCACCATCTATAGGGTCAGACCTAAGGAGAGTCAGAGTAGGAAGGTCCCCATATGATATATAATATTGAGCAAATGTTATAACTTTTGAGCCTCAGTTTCCTCAGCTGAAAAATGGGAAGTAATAATAGCTTCCCTCTCTACCTCATAGTGTTATGAGGAGGATCAAATTAGACAAGATGATAGTATTTTCGAAGGGATTCTGTGAACAGCAAAAAATTAAACCGTAGAGAGGTATTATTATTAAGTCATCAGAATTTGAGGGACAGGCACCAGAAAACTCCAAATGTCTCAATCTGTCACCCCACTCTTACTGTTCATTCACTATATAGTACTAGAATCATCCCTGTTGGATTAATCTTGCAAATTCCTTAGTCTGAGAACAGTATTACAGTAATCATCATTAGCATAATAGAACACATCAGTCTAGCAGCATTCTAAGATACAGCAGGGATCCGTTAGAACCTTTGGGCCTGAGCAAGGCTTTGAGTAAAGGTTGGGAGATGATTTGGAAAGGGTAGGACAAAGTAGGGTGTGGCAATGAGGGTGGAGGGCATTCTGGGGCACTTGGCAGCCCCTGGGGAAAATGCTGAAAGGGAAATGAGGGGACTCTAAAAACATACATTGCTTAATTACAGCACCTAATGTCCTAGGGCTACCTGGCCTGTTTAATCCTCTCTTTTGCCCTCTTCAAGGTCAGTCCCATTAAAGGAGCATAAATTTAAATAAATCACTATTTTACCTTAATCAAGGATCTGTACCTTAAGGAACACTTAGAGCAAAGAATCTTTCTTGAGACCATCCCAAAGAGGGCAGCACAAAGTCCCCTCCAGAGTTAGAACAAAATGCCCTAGTTGGAACATATACTGAAATAGTTGGAACTATACTGAAATAGACATGGGTACTCACACATGGATAAATTTTAAACAGAGATGGTCCTTTGCTAAATTGTGAAGGAGGTAAAGTTTGGGTTCAGGAAACCTCCTCTTTTACCCCTTCCCCCACCTACGTTTCTTTGTCACCTTCCTTCCTTTTGAAGGTGATGCCCACTTGTTCTCTACCACTTCAGGGATCATCATTAAGCTTCACACCCATGTCTGCCCTCCTAGACAAAATCCCATTCTAGATTATGTAATCCCCAGATTGGATTATACATTTTTTCCCTTCTTATCCAGAAAATTTTACATAACTGGCTAGTTCTTGTTCTGAGGAACTGATTAATGACAACAAAGATATGAATGACTAAGGTTATTCCTTTTAGGTATTACTTGTTTCAGCTATAGAGGCCTGTCCTCATTTAATAGGCACCATCAATTCTGGTCAGAAATTCTGAGGGCATTCTTCTGCCATATGGAATCTTTTGTGAAGATAGAGTAGGCCATTTTTTGCCTCATTCCTTACGTAGCCTTAATCACTGAATGGGTGTTGCCTTAGACAAACTGAGACCCGGGAAAAACCTTAGCTTTAAAAAGCCAAGGTCTCCCAGTGCATCCAGGGCCACCTCCAGTGGTTCTGACCTGTGTCTTGCCCAGGACTCTGATGACTCTGGAGGAGAGAGTGGAGCTGATGACTTTGCACAGCTTTGTCTCACTTAAATCCAATTCACTTGCAAGTCAAGACTTCACCTTCCTAATGTCACTTGTCCTCTTCAAGAATGAAGGATGAACAGCAATCAATGCCTATAACCCAATTGTATAGGTTAATATAATAATATAATACATATAAGATTCATATATTATAGTATTTATTTATCTTATATGGGCAGCTAGGTGGCACAGTATGTATATTTGTACACATGTAAATATACATGTGCAAATTCATATATATATATATATATATATATATATATATTTGTAACTGCAACAGTTACAATCTATACACTGTGTTTTGATCTTCTTTTTAGACGTAAAGCCCAACTTCTTGGCTCCTAGCAGCATAGGAAGCACAGTTCAACTGGGGCAGGTCCTAGGAGTAATTGCTAAATAGTGAGAAAGAGACTGCAGTGGAACCCTCTGAAGGCATTGCTGTCAACTCTATGTGGATCTTGTGGTGTCCTTCCAACTGACATATATATTGGCTCCTTGCAGAACCAGCTTTATCACCAGAAGATCTGTTTCACACCTCCACTACCTCTGCAATGGCAGGTGAGTTTTCAAGCCAATCAGATTCAGGAAAGTCTGTTGCTAGCTTAAGAAAAGGGCTACATGAGAACATGATATCAAAAATCAGGTGTACATTTTCTTGCACGTCTAGGAAAAAAAGCACAGTGTTGGGTCAGGTACTCTGACATTTTTTCCACCTACCTGCCACACCTTTACAAGAGATAACATTGTGCAACAGTTTCATGCAAAGTTGGTTGGGGTTTTTTTTAGCCTATATTCTTATTCAAAAATAAAAAATGTTCTGTGTGATGTCCATCTCCCCATAATTGATGAGGCAGTGGGTTTCATAACTCCTTTTCTTCTCACTTACTAGTAAAAGTCACTAGAGTTAAGATTCTTTGAATCCTTTTCCCAATATAATTCTTGATTTCATTGCTAACAACTCTGAACCAATAAATAATGAAACATTTTCTTCCAATGAAAATTAAAGCAGACTTAATTTTGTTTCAGTATTTATGATGCATCTTATGGTGCCTCTAACTGTAGAAATAGTTAATACTGACTCATTCACTTCATACATATATTTTATGGCTTGTTCTAAACAGAATGGCCTAAAATTCAGTAACAAAATATCCTCTTGGCAAATGGCAAGGAAAAGGGGGCTAAAATGCTGAAAATGTTAACTCTATTCCTCACCCTATTAAGGGTAAGGCAAGTGACCATCCTACTTTAAGGTTACCAGTTAATCATATGTACTATATGCAAGTGTTCATTTGAAAAAAATTAAAATTCAAACTAAAATGTTCCAGTTCTATTATTTAATGCAGGATTGTACTAGAATAAAGAATATCTAGTATTAATCCAAGTCACCAGGAAGAGATAACATACAGATTTTATTCCCTACCCCTTGAAAAAGGATTGGATTAGGATTTAAAAAGATTGAGGTTTAAGTCCTGGTACTGTTACTAACTTTCTGTGTGACTTTGAATGTTTGCTTGGAGAAGAGAAAATGTAGGAGAGATTTTTTTAGCTAATTCAAATAATTAAAGGGTTGTTATCAGAAAGTTGTGTTCTACTTAGTGCCAATGGGAAGAATTAGGAAGCTACAAGGAGGCAACTTTTGACCCAATATAAAGAGAAATTTGCTGACAATTGCAACTTTCAAAAGAAGAATGGGCTGCCTTAGTGGTAGTGAGCTCTCTGTCACTGCAAATCTTCAAAGTATAGATGACCCCTTGACAAGAATATTGTTGAAGGAATTCATACTTGAGGTAGAAATTGAACTTAATACTTTCTGAGGTCCTTACTAAATCACTGTTTTGGGATGGTTCTTCATTTAGAGGCAGCATAATGTAGTGGAAAGAATACCACCCAGTCTTAGTCTTAGGAGACCTAGTTTAGAATCCCAGTTCTGCTACTGTGTGACTTTCTTTGCCAACAAAATTGTGATCTCTAAGATTCACCAAAGCTCTGCTGTTCAGTGACATTTGTTTAGGCATATAGATGGAACATTTTTCTCCCCTCTCTTTCTCTGTCTCTGTCTCTCTCTGTCTGTCTGTCTGTTTCTCTCATGTTGATATAAGAACCAGGTATAAACAAGCTAGATTCAGGATAAACTGGAAATAATCAATAGAGGGGAGGTGCAAAAATTAAGGAAATTAAAGGAAAAGTTTTATTGCAGGTGGGATTTTAGGTAGGACTTTAAGGAAGCCAGGAAAGCCAAGAAATGGCTATGAAGAGGAGGAAGATTCTGGGCATGGGGTACAACCAGTGAGAATGCCTCAAACTGAGAGATGGAGTTTCTTGTTTGAGGAAAAATAAGGAGGCCAATATCACAGGAACTCAGAGTATAGAGTCCTCCTTCCTTCCTTCCTTCCTTCCTTCCTTCCTTCCTTCCTTCCTTCCTTCCTTCCTTCCTTCCTTCCTTCCTTCCTTCCTTCCTTCTGCTTCCTTCTCCACCCCCTTTTATCTAAGTACATTTTGGAGTTATTATATTCTTCTTTGTGTCTTAGACATCCCTGGTTCCATAAAATTCCTTTATTGTCAGTGTCATCTCCTGCTTCTTCATATATTCAGCTTTTCCTGAATTGGAACTTTTGTCAAGGTCAGCTTCCTCCCACTTTTGCACTCTTAGATGGTGGGATCTTGCTTCATTTTGGTCTATGTTATCTGGACTCTTATCTCTGGTTTGTACTACTTTTGATGTCTGTGCTTAGAATGCTGGCAGATCTGAGTTCACATTGCTTCTCAGGCACTTACTAGCTGTGTTACCCTGGGCAACACACTTATCTCTTGTTTGCCTTGGTTTGTCATCTGTGAAATGGAGACACTCCAGTATCTTTGTCAAGAAGACCTCATGGACAGAATCCATGAGGTCAAGTAGTGTTGAACGACTGAACAACAATAGCAGCAGCAAAAGTGCATTGAGTTTTCTAAGAACCTGGAGTAACTCAGGGCGAGTGCTGCAAAGAGCCCTTAGAGCATTTCAGATTGATTTGTAACGAACAAAACCATTTCAGGTAAATCAATCATAACTGCAACCTAATCCTATAATACCATCTGTCCTCTGCTTTCGTTACTCTACCTGTCTGAGAGGATTATTGATTATCTGTTTTCTAATGCCAGTATTGCTCATTACAATTTTATTAGGCTTTAATAGGCCTAAAACCTTGAAAACTGATAACTCTACAGAAATATATGTTGGGGTTTGAAATTTTTATTTCACCAACTTTCATGTGATCCATTCATCTTCTTATGATGGTTATTCATTTGATAGGAGAATATTTTTCTTTGTTGTATTTTAGTTTCATAAACTTACTCAACAAAAAGTTAATGACAGCTTAGAAATTGTTCTTCTCGTTATTTGACATTAGGGGGAGCTCTCGTAATAAAGGAAAAATAGCAAGTTAGCAGACAAATACGAAAGTGGCTCATAAGAATGGTGGTGGTGATGGTGGTGGTGGTGATGATGATGATGATGATGATGATAATGATGATAGTAATAATAATTATAATAACTATGAGCAACAATATGGAAAAGTTTCCAATTAAATTAGATTGGGATTGACCAAAATGCCACTTCACGTCTCTGCACCTTAGTTTTCTCATGTATTCTCTCATTTTTCCCTCCCTAAAGTCTTCTCTAGTTTCAAATCCTGTGGTGCTCTGGAATTAAATGGGATCTTCCTACTAATCAAAATAATAAGAAATCTATGAGTGAACCACTGGGGCTTAATGTCACTGCAAAACTTTTGTTAGATGTTAAACAAATTTTCCTCAGGTATTTTTAGATAAATTTTCATGGTCCTTCTACCCCATAGATCTATCTAGGTAGACACATTCGCTCGTAGGCCAAGTTACATCAACCAACATTTATTAAGTGCCAACTATGTGTCAGTCACTATGCTAAGCATGAAAGAAAGGCACAGAACAGTCCCCTGCCCTCAAGGAGCTCCCATTCTAATGGGGGAAGCAACAAGCAAACAACCATGTACACATAAGATAAATATTTAATCTTGTTTTTCAGAAAGAAGGTAAAAACCCCTTGCTGATAGTCATGGTAAGACTGTTTTTTTGTTTATTGATGTGTGCTAGGTTAGCAGGGAAGAATGTTGATGTTACTTGTTTCCCATTTGAGTGATGGTGGTGGGAATGGTAATTTTTTTTGTTCTATTCATAAGGCTGGTGTTAAAGGCTCAAATATTTAAGCTACATTTTCTCTTTTGAGTCTCCTTTTGTCCCAACCCTGGAACAGTTTCCTCTCCAAACCATACAGATTACTTCAAAAAGCCGACCCAGTCCATACTGACCATGCAGAACTGCTGGAGAAAGACAAGAAGACTCTTTGGACAGAGGTGTGTGGATCATTTACAAACAGAATTTTCAGGGGAAATTCTTGCTTATTAAATGTGAAAGAAAAACATGCTGATTAATGGCTATCCTGCAACTTATTAGCCATTTTTTTACTATGCTGCTAGCACTGTATCTTCTCCAAAAAAACAGCTTTGAATTTTGTGAATGGTAAGGTGGCATTCAGGCAGAGGGCTATATACCGGAAAATGAGCAAGCTGCTTCTTGGCAGGCATACACCAAATAAAAACAACCAACAATTACATAGGGCTTTAATTTTTTAGGGTGTCTTCAAAGCTATTATACTTTTTAATGGCACTAAGCCTTTTGGGACACCCTGTATGGAACACTATGTAGCCCTACTGCAACTTTGTAAGGTACTATAACCCCATTTGACAGATTAGGAAACTGAATCTTGGAGAGGTTCAAGTGACTTGCCCATGATCACACAACTGGTGTGTTAGAGGTGTCAACTGAACTCAATTTTCTGATTCCATGTCTAGCACTCATCAGTCATATCAGGCTGCCTCTCCTCATCAACTTGAGCAAAGTAATCAACTGAATGTGAGTTAATCAGAGGAGCTCTTCCCTGTACTTCCTCCTGGAAAGGATGAACTCCTACTTTCAAATTTCACCCGTATATCAAACAGTTACTTGCGTCAGTGAATGCTTTATTAGATGAAACAGTGATATGATCAGATGGGAAAACAACAACAAGGAAATATTGTGCCTCTTGTTCCTTGTTATAGAAATTAGTTAATGAACCTGAATTTGCAAAAGGCTACCTAATACCTAGGCACTTGCTCCAAGGAGGTCAAAGTCAGAAAGAGCCTCAGTGATAGAGTCTCTGGCCTAGATTCAGGAAGACTCATCTTCCTGAATTTAAATCTGGCCTCAAATACTTATTAGCTGTGTGACCCTGGGCAGTCACTTCACCCAGTTTGCCTCAGTTTCTTTATCTGTTAAAAGAACTGGAGAAAAATATGGCAAACCACACCAATATCTTTGCCAAGAAAATCTCAAATGGGTCGTGAAGAGTCAGACATGGCTGATCGCTTATTGTTGCTGTTGTTGTTCGTCCTTCATTCTTGAAGAGGACCAGTGACATTAAGAGGGTGATGTCTTGACTTGCAAGTGAATTCGATTTAAGTAAGTCAAAACTATGCAAAGTCATCAGCCTCACTCTCTCCTCCAGAATCATCAGAGTCTAGGGGCAAGACACAGGTCAGGACAACTGGAGATGGCCCTGGATGCAGGGGGAGATCTTGGCCCTTTTTAAGCTGAGGTCTTTTCTAGGTCTCATTTTGTCTGAGGCAACACCCATTCAGTAGTGAAAGGTTAGGACATGACTAAACAAGAACAATAAAGACTAAAATATTCACTGCAGAACTTTTTTGGTGGTTAGTATAGAACTGAAAATAAAGCAGATATTTATGGAGTGGAGAATGATTCAATGGACTGCACAAAGGACGGCTATGAAGGTTTCATATCCACAGGGGAAGATTTAATGAACTGATGTAGCATAAAGTAAGCAGAACCAGGAAAAGAGTATACATGATGACTCACAGTAACATAAGCAGAAAGAACAATGAAAGAAAACTGAATTTTGTGTTGACCTAGTTAAGCCCCAAGGAGTAATTGAGAAAATATCCTCCCTCCCTTCATTGAAGAGGTGGGTGGGAGTCTATGGGGATAGAATGTTATATATACCATCAGATCTGGTTGAGAAAGTTATTTTTTGTCAAGCTGTTTTTCTTTTTTGTTTTTAATAGTTACTACTAGGAAATGTTCAATGAGGGTGGGGAAAGATAATAAATGAAGAATTAAATTTAAAAAAATGTAAGAAATCTTTTTAAGTCTAAACAGAATTTATCGCAATGTACAGGTCTTCATAGAAATACTTCCCAATAAAGACTAAAATATTCCTTACAGTACTTTTTGGTAGTAGTATAGAACTGAAAATAAAGTAGATATTTATGGATTGGAGAATGGTTCAATGGACTGCATAAAAAACAACAAATATGAAGATTTCATATATACTTGGGAAGATTTAATGAACTGATGCAGTATAAAGTAAGCAGAACCAGAAAAACAGTATACACGATGACTTACAATAATGTAAGCAGAAAGAATAATAAAACAAAACTGAATGTTGTATAATTATAATGACCTAGTTAAGCCTCAAAGAAAAACTCAGAAAATAAACTCCTCTCTCCTCATTTCAGAGGTGGATGAGAGACTATGGTGATAGAATGTTGCATGTACCATGAGACCTGGTTGAGAAGATTGTTTTGTTGAACTGTTTTTCTTTTTTAATAGTTGTTACTAGGAAATGTTCAATGAGGGTGGGAAAAGATAATAATAAATTAAAAATTAAATTTGAGAAATCTTTCTAAGGCTGAAAAGAATGATAATGAATGAAGTAACCAAGATCTACTATGCACAGATCTTCAAAGAAATACATCAACACCTTAAAGTACATTTAACCATGCTTATTTTTGGTCTGTTTCCAGGAAAATCTGAGTTTAAATCCTGCCTTAGACACTTAACATAGCTGTGTGACCCTGGGCAAGCACTTAATCTTTTCTCTGCCTCAGTTTCCTCATCTGTAAAATGGAGGTGATAATAGCACCTACTTCCCAGGGTTGTTGTGAAGATCAAATGAGATCACACAGGAAAAGTGCTTTGCAAACCTAAAGTACTATATACATGTTAACTGCTCCTGCTGACACTTTCTGCTGTCAGCCAGGTGGTCTGACTAGACAAACTCCTGGGATGTTACTGACCAGCTGTCCCAGGGCCCCATCCCACCCAGCACTTTCCTATGATCCTGTTTTTCCCTTCTCACCAATCCAAAACCAGATTTTAGATTCTATAAGTAATTTCCTTTGCAACTTTATGCTATTTACCTTTAAAAATATTACTCTGTTACCTTGGATAGTTAATAGTTGATTATGCTATTTCCATTGTATTAGTTTATCTAATTCTATTTAAATATAAATCGAAAAAGAACAATAAGTACAATAGACTGGTTACATAACAGAGAAGTGATTTTTATACATAAAATTTTCCCTTTAAAAATCATTGAAGGCAATCTCTGGAAATTATGGTATGAATTTTATTGATTTACGACTCTGGGAAGAGGGAGGATTGTATAGGATTGTATTGTCTTAATTTGAATGTAAGTTGGGATATTTTTATTGGCTTTTTATTGGCTATGAAGAAAAGAATTACTAATCAAATTAATGATGTAAATCTAATTAATGATGTACCTTTGGAGAAGATTGTAGTGGATGGGGTTAATCAAATTATTAGAACAGTTTTCATGCCCTCTTAAGTATTTTAAAGAACATTTACATAAGAAAATTAATAGGGTAATTGCAAAGTCATTCTTATCTATTTATTAAAGCCAATTCAGAGGGTGTCAGGACAGAGCCAAGATGGCGGCTTGAAAACAAGGATTCACTTAAGCTCTCTGCCAAATCTGTCCAAACACCTCCAAAATATGACTCTAGACAAATTCCAGAGCTACAGAACCCACAAAATAACAGAGGGAAACAAGTCTCCAGCCCAAGATGACCTGGATGGTCACTGGGAAGGGTCTATCATACCATGCTGGGAGTGAAGCACAGCCCAGTGGGGACTGTGCCAGGACAGACCAGGCTAGAGCAGACTGGGCGGGGCAGGCCTCAGAGCCCTGAATCACTGAGCTGTGGCAGTTACCAGACTTCTCAACCCACAAACACCAAAGACAATGAAGCAGGTCAGTGGGAAAACTGCTGGATCTGGGTGAGAAATGTGGAAGGTCCAGCCCCAGCCCTGGGGGTGGCAGAGGTGGATGTGGCGGCAGCAGCAGGAAGCTCTGGCTACTGCTTACTAGAGCTCCAACAGCAGCTGCTTCTGGAGCTCCAGGCCCACAGATGGTGGGAGGAATCAAGTGGCTGATCAGAGTGGGAGTGCAGGGATCTCTTTGCTGGTGCAGAGGCAAGGTTCTCTTGCTTTGCCCTGCTTGGTTCTGGGTCATGGTCATAGTTGACGGTTCTTGGGGGAGGAGGAGTGCTGGTGTGGCAGAGCTTTGTGGTGGCTGCGGAGAGGGTGTCCTCCTGGTAGTTACATGGCAGAAAGGAGTGCCTGTACTCACATACCAGAGCATCATACCACCTCAGAATAGAAGCAGACCTCAAAATAGTAGCACAAAACTCCTGAAGCTTGGGACAAAGCAACTCTGAAAGCAGTCATATCCTGACAAAAAGCTGAAAAGTCAAGTAATTGGCTGGGAAAATGAGCAAACAGCAAAAGACTCAGACTATAGAATCTTTCTTTGGGGACAAAGAAGATCAAAACATACAGCCAGAAGAAGTTAGCAAAGTCAAAGATCCTACTTCAAAAGCCTCCAAGAAAAATATGAATTGGTCTCAGGCCATGGAAGAGCTCAAAAACGACTTGGAAAATCAAGTAAGAGAAGTAGAGCAAAAATTGAGAAAATAAATGAGACTGATACAATAAAATCATGAAATTGAATCAATGACTTGCTAATGAAGACCCCACCAAAATACTGAAGAAAATAACACCTTAAAAATAGGCTAACTCAAATGGCAAAAGAGCTCTAAAAAGCCAAAGAGAAGAATGCCTTAAAAGGCAGAATTACTCAGATGGAAAAGGAGGTCCAAAAGACCACTGAAGAAAATAACACCTTAGAAATTAAAATGGAGCAAGTGGAAGCTAGTGACTTTATAAGAAATCAGGAAATTAAAAAACAGAACCAAAAGAATGAAAAATGGAAGATAATGTGAAATATCTCATTGGAAAAACCCCTGACCTGGAGAATAGATCCAGGAGAGATAATTTAAAAATTATTGGACTACCTGAAAGCCATGATCAAAAAAAGAGCCTAGACATCATCTTTCAAGAAATTATCAAAGAAAACTGCCTTGATATTCTAGAGCCAAAGGGTAAAATAGAAATTGAAAGAATCCACTGATCACCTCCTGAAAGAGATCCCCGGCTGAAAACTGCCAGAAATAATATAGCCAAATTCCAGAGCTGCCAGGTCAAGGAGAAAATATTTTAAGCAGCCTGAAAGAAACAATTTGAGTATTGTGGAAACACAATCAGGACAACACAAGATCTAGCAGCTTCTACACTAAGGGATTGAAGGGCTCCGGAGGTCAAAGGAGCTGGGATTAAAACGAAGAATCACCTACCCAGCAAAACTGAGTATAATACTCCAGGGCAAAATGTTGACTTTCAATAAAATGGAGGACTTTCAAGCATTCTCAATGAAAAGACCAGAACTGAATAGAAAATTTGACTTTCAAATACGAGAATCAAGAGAAGCATGAAAAAGTAAACAGGAAAGAAATCATAAGGGATTTAACTAAAGTTGAACTGTTTTGTTTACATTCCTACATGGAAGGTGTTTTTTGTAACTCATGAGACCTTTCTCAGTATTAGGGTAGTTGAAGGGAATATACATATACATATAGACAGAGGGCACAGGGTGAGTTGACTATGAAGGGATACTATCTAATATAAATAGATAGTTAAATAGATAGATAGATAGATAGATAGATAGATAGATAGATAGATAGATAGATAGATAGATAGATAAAATCAAGGGGTGAGAGAGAAATATATTGGGAGGAGAAAGGGAGAGATAGAATGGGGTAAATTATCTCACATAAAAGTGTCAAGAACAAACAGTTATAATAGAAGGGAAGAGGGGGCAGGTGAAAGGGAATGAGTGAATCTTGCTCTCATTGGATTTGACTTAAGGAGGGAATAACACACACACACTCAATTGGGTATCTTACCCTACAGGAAAGTAGGGGGGAAGGGGATAAGAAGGGGATGATAGCAGGGATGGAAGATTGGGGGAGGAGGTAGTCAAAAGCAAACACTTTTGAAAAAGGACAGGATCAAGGGAGAAAATTGGATAAAGGGGGACAGGATAGAATGGAGGGAAATGTACTTAGTGTTTCACAACATGACTATTATGGAAGTGTTTTGCGTAATGATACGTGTGTGCTCTATGTTGAATTGCTTGCCTTCTCAAGTATGGTGGGTGGGGAGGGAAGAGGAATTTGGAACTCAAAGTTCTGAAAACAAATGTTCCAAAAAAAGTTGTTTTCACATGCAACTGGGAAATAAGATATACAGGCAATGGGGTATAGAAATCTTACCATATGAGATAGTAAGGAGAAAGGGGATAAGTGGGGAGAGGGGGAGTGGGGTGACAGAAGGGCAGGAAGACTGGGGAACAGGCAATCAGAATATATGCTATCTTAGGGTGGGGGAAGGGTAGAAATGAGGAGAAAATTTGTAACTCAAAATCTTGTGGAAATCAATGTTGAAAACTAAAAATATTAAATAATAAAGAAAAATGCCCTTGGCAAAAAAAGCAGGTCCATGTAAGAGATTCAGCTTCTGTTAATACCTTTAAAACACTACATTGTTCCAATTGGTCTTCTCTTAGAGTTAATTCTAGTGTACTCACATTAGTGAATTCACATTCACATTAGTGAAATTTTTTATTATAATAGGAAAAATCACAACAAAGTCTATTTTTTGTAATATGCCAAAAGTTCCCCTGTGCCCACATTATAATCTCTTAATAAGTGTACAGTGTACTTCAATATTTTTATGGAAGTAAGCTTTGCCATTAGACACGTAACTGCCAGCTTATGTAGGACATTTCGGGAACATTTTTGATTGAATATACAAGAAGCCTTGAGGAGGTGATGAGCTGTGTCATCTTAGACAAATCAGTCCATCAGTCAACATTGATTAAATGCTTACTATGTGCCTGGCACTGTGCTGAGTACTGAGGATACAAAAAGAGGAAAAAGACAATCACCTAATTATTCTGAGCTCAATTTCTTTATATGCAAAATGAGGATTCTAACTTGTTGATCTCAACAGTCTCTTCTAGGTCTAAAATTTCATATGACTCTATAACTATGGTACCCAGTGTGTAGAAAGATCATGTAGTGTTCAAATTCAAATAACTGAGTCCTTTTGACAATTCTGTGAAGGATAACCCAGACAAAGCAGCTGAGAGCTGCCTACTTGGTGATAAGAAATAACTGGATGAAATATTTTTAAAAAATTTGGTCTCAAATGCTATCGTAACTAGTTCTAATTTTTGAAACCTCAGCAAAACATATCCATTCCAGTCCACTTCAGTGGATCTGTGGCTCACTAATGAGAATCATCCCTCAGATAGGGCAAGTCACAATCCATCCCCACATCTCATATCTTCAGAAGCCTTATCAAAAGGGTCAACTATACCCCTGAGGTAGTGGGTCAGATTGGAAGAGTCAGTTTGGCAATCTTTAATTGGTTTGTAACTCAGATTAAAACTAATCTATTTCCACAACATGGCAAAAGAGCCATGGTGAACTTCTCTGCAAGTATAAAGCAAACAGTGCCTGGGGAAAGTCATAGGGTAGGAGAGTGATACTCTGGGCATTTGTTTGGTGGCTATCATGTCTTAGAATAAGTCAGTACTTTCCAACAGGCCTGGTATAATGCCAGGTGAGTGTGTATGCTGCCAGGAAATGTGCAAAAGTAGCTTGAAGTAAAAAAGCACTACTAACACGCCTTAAAAACCTAGGATTGTAAATGGAAATATGCCACCAGATCCAAGAGAAACTTCTTTTCAAGTATTTTTTATTTGATTTTCACAGAAGCTTCCCTTTCTAAGGACATTTTGAGTGTGTTTCATGTAGAGAGATGCTTGTTTTCCCTTATCTTAATTGATTAAAGGAAGAGCAATAAGGAAATGAACATAGCAGTGAAAAAGGTGGGTGAAGGCGACACAAATTTTATTGGTCAAAAAAGATTCTGTGGACTGCTGATCTTTATTATGAGGTTAAATTCTTGGCACAATCAATGCTTTTTGATTAATTAACATGTATGTTTGACATATTTCCAGAAAAATGTCTACTTTCTAATAAAAGCCCTTTCTAAGTATTTGAGAAAATCACCCCTTCTCATTCTCTGTTTGCAGAGATTTAGAAGCATATCCCAATGTGACATCTCCTTGTCAATGGTTGTATGTCCTCAGCATTCAAAGTGGAATCCCCAGCTAGCTTTTGTAAATTTTTGACAAATTTGTTTAAAGTGCTGATTTTGAATTTTGGGATTCTTTAAACTGTTTGGCAAAATTTGGCTAGAAGATCAGTCAGAACAATAATTTTGCAATCTGGCTTATTGACAATTTAGCTAACTGAAATTGCTTTCTTTTCCAAAAGTCACCAAGGGCTTCCTTTCTAATTGATAAATCTAATGCCTTTTTTTAAAAAAAGTTCTTTAACTGTGAACCCTCAGCAACTTTTTGAGTTATTGAACACCCTATCCTGCTGAATACTTTCTCCTCCCTTGACTCACTGAAAAGCACACATTCCACCAGGAATTCTCTTCCTACTTCTCAAATTGTGCTCTCATCTCCTTCCCTAGCTCCTTGTTCTTTTCCTCATTTCTTTACATGAGTGTTCCTCAAGGTTCAGTTTTTATTTCCCTTTTCTCTCTGTATATATGCTCTTTTTCTTGGCAAAAATTCCTACCCTTGAGGGGGCAGAGCCAAGATGGTGGCTGGGAAGCAGTGACTGGCGTGAGCTCCCCACCAAGTTCCTCCAAAAACCTATAAAACAATGGCTCTGAACCAATTCTAGAGCTGCAGAACCCACAAAGTGGCAGAGGGAAG
>CM053624.1:176459979-176480867 GCA_028646595.1 Phalanger gymnotis | reverse complement strand
GGAAAAACATGAACTGGTCTCAGGCCATGGAAGAACTCAAAAAGGATTTAGAAAAGCAAGTTAGAGAAGTAGAGGAAAAATTGGGAAGAGAAACGAGAAGGATGAGAGAAAACCATGAAAAACAAGTCAATGATTTGCTAAAAGAGTCTCAAAAAAATACTGGAAAGTATACTGAAGAAAAATTCCTACCCTTTGTTTCAATGATCACTTTAATATGTACCCCCAAATCTATAGCTCTAGTTTTAATGTCTCTTCTGAGCCCTAGATTTGTATTTCTAAACCTACCTGTTTCACAATACTTAAAATTAAATTTGCCTAAAACTGAGAATTTGTTACCTTCCTTCCTTTCTGACTTCACTTTTTCTGTCGTTTGAAGCTAAAACTTTAACCAGGGTAGGTTTATGAGTGCTTTGTTAGAGGGTACCAAATTTAGAGGCTACTTAACAGTACTTGCAGTGTTTCTGGAGCTAGAAACAGTGCAGGTTTGCATCTAGTTAATAAAAATAATTAAAATAAGCTGGGTGGCAGACTGGGCTATGCTCTCTCTCCTGCATGGTGGCCACCTCAACATCAGCTGTAGGATGGTATCCTGTGTATCTGTCCCCCTACAGAGAGGGTGTACTGTGCACTACCCTCAACTGATGTCACCCTTTGAGGTACTTGCCAAAAGCATAAAACTTCCAAGTTATAACTCTGATTGTGATATTTTTCTCCTAGTCTCACATATTCAAAACCTTATTTTCTTTGACCCTTCCCTCTTGCTCTTCACTTGAATAAAGGAAAAATCATTGATTAAGCCCTTCCTTACTATGTGCAGATCTGTGCTAAGTGCTGAGGATATGAACAAAAAAGCAGATAATCCTTCCTTTCAAAGAGCTCACATTCTAATGGGATAACACAAATTTCAGCTGTTAATTATTTATTGGCTTGACTTGACTTGTATAGGGTTCATGGGTTCAGTGGCAAAGCATATATTAATATGTCTTCTGTAATGTTCTTTTCACTGATACATACATTCATGTCCATTTATAATATTGAACCATTCAACAGTGCCAAGACCTTTGGTGGGGAGAAGTATCTTTTCTGGGTCTTAAGTGAGTGTGATTACAGAGGATGTGGGGGCTTTAGTACATGGAAAAGTAGTTGACGGATCCATTTTCTTCCTGGGTTGCTTTCTGGGATGATGGTTTCAGGGTCTTGGCTTAGAAGGAGGATTGGTTGGTGTAGGAGTGTTTTCACTCTCTGGGTTCTTGGGCTCATCAGTGGCAGTTGGTCAACTGTTGGTGGTGATGAGAAAGGTGAGTCCTTTCTTCACAATGATTGCTCCTCTCATTTCTGGCTTCAGGACCTTAGCTAGAAGCAGAATCGATGTTCTAGGGGACAGTGATACTCCTGGGGCTCTTGGGTTCAGGGTCTTGGGCTATCTTCATCTGAGTCTCATGGGAGGCTGTGGTGGAAGTGCTGGTGGTGTCTTGATTCCCCTGGCACATACCACCTTCTACGTCTCTCTCCAGGGCCTTTTCTTCTTTAGCTGTGCTGGCTTGCTTGCCTTGGAGGTGTCAGTTGGTTGTCAGTTGGTGGAGATGACTTGCCCCATCACGATAGAAGCTGCTTTCCTGGATGATGGGGAACATAAGGATTTCCAGTCAGTTTACCAGTCTTTTCAGTTTGCACCTTTCAAACACATCCATTCCCCTTCTTTCTGTTTCCACTCCCATGACATCAGGGAGTTCATGCCATTCAATTCATTCTTTAATGTCATGGTCCTCTTCGAGAACTAAGGACAAGCAACAACATTTGCACTACCTCCATTCTGGTGTAGGCTCTCGTTACCAGCTGCCTAGACAAGTAGAATAATTTTCTAACAGGTCCTCCAGTCTCAATTTCCCATCCTTCCAATCTGTCATTCATACATCTGCCAGATGTCTCCCTTGACCAACAGATCTGTTTATTCCACTCTTCTCAAAAACCATCAGCATCTTCCCATTGTGTACTAAGTGAAGGTCAGATTCCTTTCCCAGCCTTTAAGGTCCTCCATGATCTTGCACCACCCTAAGTTTTAAGGCTTAACTCATGTAACTTGTCCCCATGTATGCTGTATGAAATTCTGGATATCACATATGCCATAAGCAGGCAAAAACCAAGAATGAAGATCAAAGGAGAGGCTAGACAACATTTGGAGATGGGTGTTCTTAATGATCATATCCTTCTCAGTGCTGCAAAAACTCATCTTAATACTACTATTTTTCCCAGTGATGGTCTATGGCCACAAGCCATGGAACACAACAATCTTGGAAAAATCAAAACTGTAGGCATCCCAAAGAACAATGTAAAGATAGATGGCGGATGTAAGTACTGTCATTTGCAATGTATTACTAATAAGGGCTTGTGTATATGTTGTACCATGAAAGCCACCATTACATGGATAGAGCAAGAAATGTAGGTGATGAGACAAGAGATAACAAACATGAAAAACTCAAGTGCTATACTAGTAAACATAAAATATTAAGTTTCAGTTCATCAGAAATTGTTGAGCACCTACTGTATGTAAGGCATCGTGCTAGGTGCTAGGGATACAAAGAGAAAAATCCTCAAAGAAGAAAAGTCCTCAAAGCACATTGGGATACAATATGTACACTGAGTTTTTTTAATTCTTTTTTTTAATGTATTTAGTATTTTATTTTCCCCAGGTATATGTAAAAACAATTTTTTAACATTCAATTTTGAAACTTTGAGTTCTGAATTCTTTCCTTTCCTCCCTTCTCTTGTCTCCTCCTTCCCCCATTGAGAAGGGAAGCAATGAGATATAGGTTATAAATGTGTAATCATACAAAATACCTCCATAATAATCATCTTGTGAAAGAAAACATAGACAAAAAAACCTTAAGAAAGATAAAGTAAAAAATAGTATGCTTCATTCTGCATTCAGATGCCCTCCATTCTTTGGAGATGGATAGCATTTTTCCATCATAAGTCTTTCAAGGTTGTCTTGGATCATTGTATTGCTGAGAATAGCTAAGTCATTCATAGCTGATCATCCCACAATATTGCTGTTACTTTGTACATAGTACATTTCATTTTGCATCAGCTCATATAAGACTTTCCAGGTTAATCTGAGAGCATCCTTCTCATCATTTTCTATAATACAATAATATTCCACCATAATCACGTGTCATAATTTGTTCAGTCATTTCCCAATTGATGGGCATCCCCTCAATTTCTAATTCTTTACCTCCAGAAAAGAACTGGTATAAATATTTTTGTACGTATAGGTCCTTTTCATTTTTGCTTTTTTGTCTCTTTGGGAAAACAAACCTAGTAGTGGTATTGCTAGGTCAAAGGGTACATTTGGTTTTATAGCCTTTGGGGCATAATTCCAAATGGCTCTACAGAATGGTTGAATCAGTTTACAACTCCACCAACAGTTCATTAATGTCTCATTTTCCCCACATCCCCTCCAACACTTGTCAATTACCTTTTCTTTCCTATTAGCCATTCTAATAGGTATAAGGTAGTACCTTAGAATTGTTTTAATTTGCATTTCTCTAATCAATAGTGAGTCACAGCATTTTTTCATATAACTATAAATAGCTTTGATTATTTCTTCTGAAAACTGATCATATTTTTGATTGTTTATCAGTTGGGGAATGGCTCTTACTTTTATAAATTTGACTCAGTTCTCTATATGTTTGAGAGATGAGGCCTTTATTAGAGAAATATGCTTCAGAATTTTTTCACAATTACTGTCGTTAAATACATTTCCCTCCATCCTATTCCCTCCCATTTATTCTATTCTCTCTCTCTTTTCACCCTGCCCCTCCTCAAAAGTCTTTTGCTTCTGACTAACCCATCCCCCAATCTGCCCTCCCTTGTATCACCACGCCCTTCTCTTATTCTCTTTCCCCCTACTTTTACTGTAGGATCAGATAGATTTCTATACCCAATTAAGTGTGCATGCTGTTCCCTCTTTGAGCCAATTCTGATGAGAGTAAGGTTCACTAGCTCCCTGCACCTCCCCCCTCTTCCCTTCCATTGTAAAAACTTTTTCGTGCCTCTTCTTTGTGACAAAATTTTCCCCAGTCTACCTCTCCCTGTCTCTTGCTTCCAGTACATTTCTCTCTCACCCCTTAATTTTATTTTTTGAATATCATCCCTTCATATTCAACTCACACCTGTGCTCTCTGTCTATATATACTCCTTTTAACTACCCTAATAATGAGAAAGGTCTTATGGGTTACAAGTATCATCTTCTCATGTAGGAATATAGACAGTTAAACTTTAATAAATCCTTTATGACTTCTCCTTCCTTTTTACCCTTTTATGCTTCTCTTGAGTCTTGTATTTGAAAGTCAAATATTCTATTCAGCTCTCATCTTTTCTCAAGAATGATTAAAATTCCTCTATCTCATTGAATGTCAATTTTTCCCCTCATGGATTATACCCAGTTTTGCTGGGAAGGTGATTCTTGGTTTTAATCCTAGTTCCTTTGCCCTTTGGAATATCATATTCCAAGCCCTCTGATCCTTTAAGGTAGAAGCAATTAAATCTTGTGTTATCCTGATTGTGGCTCCACAATACTTGAATTGCTTCTTTTTGGCAGCTTGTAATATTTTCTCCTTAACCAGGGAACTCTGGAATTTGGCTATAATGTTTCTGGCAGTTTTTATTTGGGGATCTATTCCAAGAGATGATTGGTGGATTTTTTGAATTTCTATTTTTCCCTCTGGTTCTAGAATATCAGGGCAATTTTCCTTGATAATTTCTTGAAAGATGATGTTTAGGCTCTGTTTTTGATCAAGGCTTTCATAATCCAATGATTCTTAAATTATTTCTCCTCAATCTATTTTCCAGGTCTTTTGGTTTTCCAATGAGACATTTCACATTGTCTTTTATTTTTTTTCATTCCTTTGCTTTTGTTTTGTTGTTTCTTGATTTCTCATTAAGTCATTAGCTTCCATTTACTCCATTCTAATTTTTAAAGAATTATTTTCTTCAGTGAGTTTTTGAATCTCCTTTTCTTTTTGGCCAATTCTGTTTTTTAAGGCATTCTTCTCCTCATTGGTTTTTTGGACCTCTTTTACCATTTGGCCTAGCCTGTTTTTTAAGGTGTTAGTTTCTTCAATATTCTTTAATGTCTCCCTTACCAAAATGTTGACTCATTTTTCATGATGTTCTTGCATCACTCTCATTTCTCTTCCCTATTTTTCCTCCATTTCTCTTACTTGATTTTCAAAATCCTTTTTGAGCTCTTCCATGGCCTCAGACTAATTTATAGAGGCTTTGGATATAGAAGTTTTGACATTGTTGTGTTCTGAGGGTGTGTTTTGATCTTCCTTGTCACCATAATAACTTTCAATAGTCTGTTGTTTTGTTTCCCACCCCCGGTGTTTGCTACTTTTCCCAGCCTGTTAGTTGACTTTTAACTCTTCGTTAAAGCAGGGCTCTGCTTCCTTGGTGAAGGACACACTCTCCCAAGCTTCAGCAGTTTTGTGCAGCTGTTTTCAGAGATACCTGTAGGGACCTGTAGGCTTTCAGTTCTTCCAAGGTGGTATGATCTAAGGAGAGGTGTTTACTACTCTCCTGTCCTGTGCTCTGGTCTGTGAGCAACCACAATTACTCTTTTCTGCCTTGGAACTGTGAGTGCCACCCCCCTTCACTGTGGCCACATGTTCTACTTTGCTAGACTGCTCCTCCTTGCCCTGAGACTGCCAACCAGGTCTGTAAACCAGATTGAAGTATGGGCAAAGCAACAGAGTCCTGCCCCAGTGCCAGCAAAAAGACCTCTCTAGTCTCCTTCTGAGCAGTTATTTGACCTCCTTACCATCCATGGTCTGAGAGCTCTGGAAGCTGCCACTGCTGATTCAGTCATTCTCCATGGCTGCTCTTGGTTTCCTATGGCTGGGGCATGCTGATGTGGCCTCTGTTGGACTGTGCTCCATTCTCACACAGGTGCAACAGATCTTTCCTGCTGACCTTTTAAGTTCTCTTTAGTGTCTGTGAGCTGAAAGGTCTGGAAACCACCACTGCTGCCAGTGATTCAGTCACCCCTAGGCCTGCTCAGGGTTGGCTGGGGCCTAGTCTGCACTGGTGTGGCCTGTGCTGAACTGTACTTCTCTCTCACCTTGGTGCAACAGTCCTTTCCTACTGATCTTCCAAGTTGTCTTGGGCTAGAAATTTGTTTCACTCTGTCTTTTTGTGTGTTCTGTTGCTCTAGGATTTGTTTACAATCACTTTTTAAAGGTATATGGAAGTGTTCAGGGGAGATCTCTGGCAAGTTGCTGCCTTTACTCTGCCATCTTGGCTCCGCCCCTCCAAAATATACACTGTTAAGGAGTATTAAGGGGTCCCCTGAACCTGTCTTTTTGAGTTGCCATATTTTCCAGAAACACTGAACCCAGAGTACGCAGGAGGCTTTGAATGTGTCAAGGATGAAGCCCTACCCTGAGCTGATAGAATTTGTGGTTTGCATCCCAAACTGGACTGCCTGTGTGTCCTTGGGAGTCAAGACAGGTGCCACTCAGTCAGCTCCAGGCTGAGAAACTACTTATGCAGCTGGGGCCCATGTAGATAAGCAGACCATCATATCTTCATGGTCTAGCAGTCCCCAAGGGAAAAGAATGAAGCTTTTGCCATGGCCTTGATCCTCCCCTTCAGGAGGAGTTTTGTCCTTTTCCCACCATTACTGTACCTTTCCCTCTCCCATACCATGCCCTTTTAGGTGGAGATTTAGGTTTCCTCCTCCTTCCTTCTTTGTACTGTTATAAGTATGCAGCCTTCTCTATGGATTCTGAACTCTTAGGGTTCCACTTGCAATAAACCTAGTTTTTCATGTAAGTTTTGTGAAGTTGTGATTGCCTGTTGACAACATAAATAAGTAAATGCAAAGTAATTTGAGGAGGATAAATGCTACTAGCAAGGAGGTGGGGGTAGGAGTGGGAGTGGCTCAAGAAAGGCCTCACATAGAAGGTGGCATTCAAGCTGCCTCTTGAAGAAACTGGGTATTCTAAGAGACAAAAAGAGGTAAGGAGGGCATGTGTCCCAGGTATAAAAGGTGACCTGGGTAAAACATGGCAATGCAATGTTGAATATAGGGAATAGTTAGCAGGCCAGTTTGGCTGCAAAGTAAAATACATGGGGGGCAGGGGAGGAAGAGGTGTATCTTATAAAATAATTCTGGAACAGTTTATTGGACACAGGTTATGGCAGGTCTTAAATACGGGACTGAGAACCTTGTAGTGAGAGGCAATGAGGTATAGTTGATAGAACATTGAACTGGGAGCCAGGAAGACCTAGGTATGAACTCTACCTCAGACACTTAGTAGTTGTATCACTCTGGGTAAGTCACTGAAACCCTCTGTGTGTAAATTTTCTCATTTGTAAAGTGGGGGATAATTCTATGAACTTTTCCCACAGGGTTGTTGTGAGATTCAAAGGAGATAAAGTATTTAAAGTATTTTGCAAATTTCAAATACTATGTAAATATCATGATTATTTTACTCTAAAGGTAACAGGGAGCCACTGAAGATTTTTGAGCAGGGTAGTGCAATGTATTGTATGTAATGTAGTGCATTCCCTAGAGAGGGAAGAGACTGGAAGTAGACACACTGATGGGGACACTTTGTGAGTTCAGTGAGATGAGATGAGATGAGATGAGATGAGATGAGATGAGATGAGATGAGAGGCTTAACTAAGACCCTTAACTAAGTAGTAGCCATGTGAATGGAGAGAAAGGAGACAGATGTAGGAGGAAAAAATTTGGCAAATGAAAAGATATGGAGCTAGGGGAGAGGGGGAGTGATGGACTGGGAAGATGGTCATGTCCTGAGAAAAAATCAGTAAGTTTGGAAGAGGGACGTGTTTGGGAGGGTGTAATCACAGGCAATTACAACATCATGAGACTAATGTGAAAACTAGGTTTATCATAAGAGAAATGAACATGCATGTGAAACCCAAAGGGTTCCCATCTTTACAGAAGTTTACATTTTTATAATAGCAGGACAAGGAGAGAAGGAGATCCCAGGAAAGTGTATGACACGAGACGGGGGACATGCAGCAAAAGCGGGAAGAAAGACAAGACCACCCCCATGGGGAGGAGCCAGGTAATGGCACAAGCCTCACTCTTTTCCCTTGGGAACTGTTAGGCTATGAAGATAGGAGGGTCTGGGACCCCCGGCTGCTCAAGCATTATCCCAGCCTGGCACAGACTAGCTGGTGCCTGTCTTGCCTCACATGGGGAGTCTAGCTTGGGGTGGAACAACAAATTATGTCAGCCTAGGGGGAGCTTTGTTCTTGTCACATTTAGAACCTCCTTCATGCTCTGGGACCAGTGCTTTTGGAAAACACAGCAACTCAAAAAGACATTCAGGGGATCTCTTCATATCTCTTAACATCAGGAAATCCATTTCATTTTGAATATGTTGAGCTTGACATGATCACAAAATATCTCAGTGTAGCTGCACAACAGGCAGTTGGCAAAAGGACTAGAATTTAGTGTAAAGACTTTTGAACTGATGGTTTAACTCAATGGGTTTCCCTGTATATAGATCATAAATCTAGGCAATGCACATTTGTCATTCACTGTTTTCCCAATGTATATTGGTAGATTTTTATTATAAGCCCAGCAAAAGGCTGTGTCTGCTGTCTAAGAAGCAGCTTAATTAAGTAAGAAGACACTCATCACTAGAAAGTAATACACTTTTTGACCATGGCAACCCATTAAACAGATAAAGATACAAAATGGCCTTCATTACTTGGTGAGACCCCTTCTGTTTCTCATTGATGATAGCAGATGGTGTTAAGAATGCCATCCTATGGAAAATAGAAGCAAGGGATTACAAAAGCATTTCATGGTCTTAAAAGAGTAGTGTTCTTTGTTGTTGTTGTTCTGTCCTTTCAGTCTTGTCTGACTCTCTGTGACCCCAAAGATACTGGAGAGGTTTGCCATTTCCTTCTCCAGCTCATTTTACAGATGAGGAAACTGAGGCAAACAGAGTTAAGTGATTTAACCAGGGTCACATAGCTAGTAAGTATCTGAGGTCAAATTTGAACTCAGGTCCTCCTGACTCCAGGCCTAGTACTCTATCTACTACACTACCTAGCTGCCCAAAAGAATAATGTGAAGAGTCCTCAAGCTAAAATTGTGCTGAGAAAGGAAAAGGAAGCTAGGGACAGCCAAAAACAAAACCAAAACTTTTTAAAGCTATACTGGAGAAAGAGGAGGACCAAAGAAAGAATAGAAAGCTGCATAGGTTGGATGGGACAATGATAATATAGAAAAGGGAGAAGATTTTGTGAGATAGGAAAGTCTCTGGAGGTAAAGAGCCTGGCTTTTTATCCTAGAGTGTGCTGGTAAATGTTTATCAACCAGCTTCCCCCCAAAAATGTTCTCCTAATATACTTTTAATTCAATCTGCATCATTAAAATTTTATTAATCAATTTCTTAAGCCTAGATATTCAACAACACAATAAATCAAGCCTTGATTTATAGCATTTGCTGATTTTCAAAGTATAAGCGCACCCACAAAGAAAATTTAACAATGGATTCCCACTAGCTCCAGGACACTCCTGATTCCTATCCCAGCTCTGACACTTATAAATTATAGGACCTTGGGCAAGTCATTAACCATTTCTGGACCCTATTTCTAAAAAAAGAAAAGAAAGGACCTTTGAGGACCCTTCTAATTCTATGACCCTGCTGGATTGTTATTTTGCTTCTTGGAGGATAATCTGTTGGAAAAGACTAAGAATAGCCAATAAGGAGTGAAACCAAACATGATAAGTAGGAAGAGAGTTTTCAGTTGCCTTTGAGGAGCTCAGGTCACTAGGTCCAGACAAGGTACAGCCCAAGGTCCTGAAAGATCTGGCAAATGTGACTGTTTAGCCAATGTCAGGAATAAGATTGTAGCCTGAGTAGATGGAACAATGATAATGAAGAAGAAAAAGATGGTAGAAGGTTTTTTGATACCAAGGAAAGAGCACTGGCTCTGGAGGGAGAGGAACTGGGTTCATATCTATTCACATGCACCTGTTATTCCCTATGTGATCTTTGGCAATCACTCAACCGCTATTAGTCTCAGCGTTTGGGAGTTGGGGCCAAATGATCCCTGAAGTTCCTTCTGACTGTTGATCTATGATCTCTTGAAAGATCATAGAGAATTAAATAAAAACTCTAAGGCTGGAGAACAAAGCAGTTTACAAGGAATTTTAATCAACCAAAAAAGTATTTTATTGTCTACCATTTACTAGGGATTGCGGATGCAAAGAAAAAAATGAAACAGTACCTGCCCTCAAGGAGTTTATATTAGAGGAATATATTTATATTAAAGGAAATGACATGTTCTCAGGAAAACATTAAGAACTAGAGGAATCAGGAAAGGACTCATGTAGGAGGAGACAACTGCTAGATTTTGAAGGAAGCTAGACATTCTAGGATGAAGAAGAAGACCATTCTAGGCAATAGGAACAGTCTTATCAAAGATAGAGAAATGGGAGATGAAATGTGGCATGTGAGGATCATCAAGCAATCCAGTCTGGCTGAAATGTAGAGGGCATGAAAGGGATGTGTAGTAAGCCTGGAAAAGTAGACTGGAGTCAGATTGTAAAGTTTCCTATAAATGTCAGACATAGAAGTTTGTACTTTAACTTGGAAGTGATAGAACCAGTGGAGTTTCTGTTTTTGTTTTTAAACAAGAGAATAACCTGGCCAAATCTATACTTTAGGAATATTTTTGTAGTTGGAATAAGGAAAGGGTTAGGAGGCAAGAAGGAAAGGGGCATTTATTGAGCACCAACTATGTCCCAAGCAATAAAAATTTGATCTCATTTGATTCTTACATAAACTTTGGGAGGTTGGTGCTATTATTGTCCTCTTGCTTAAGTTTAGAAAACTGAGACAGACAGAAATTAAATGACTTGCCCAGGGTCACACAGGTAGTAAGTATATGAGGCTGAATTTAACATAGAGATTTCTGACTCCATGTCCAGCCCTCTGTCCACTGCTCCTAGTCAAGTGGAGGGGAGAGTTCACTTGGAGTGCAGCTGCTGGCAGAGAGGAATACTGCTGAATTTGAATGTTTAACTGTCACTTTCAGTATTTAGTTGCTATACTTTTCAATACCATGCATTTAATATTGATTTTGTGTTGTCAATTGTGGAGCCATGAAACAAGAAATGATTTTCTTCCTTATTTATCTAATGCTTTCAACTTAGAATTCTTCAGCATTTGACAATTTATAGCTATGCCTTCCCCAATGTTCCTCCTGCAAAATGTCTAAGAAATAACAGTTTCATGATATATCATACAACCAACACTCATTTTTATTTTAAAGTTTCTTTACTTTGTTTTGTGGTGTGCTATACAGTTGACGTGTAATTCGAAGGCCCTTGTTGGGTCTGGATTTTTCTGTAGGAATGCCTGGAATTTCTCTATTGTGTTAAATGTGTTTTTTTTCCCTCTTGGAAAACGTGCTCAATTTTCTTAGATGAATGAGTAATTTGGAGATACAAGCCAGTTTCTCTCAAATCCAGTATATCACAGTCAAGTTCTATTGTTTCTTGTCTGGAATAAGAAATCCTGCACAATTAAAATTTTTTATGTCTGGGTAAATTATTTTTGGGATGATCCATCTTTCTTGACATTCTGTAATTTTTGTTATTTAAACTGTCCTTAATTTTCACTACTTTCATGCAGTTTTTAAGTCTGATTACCTGAAATGTGGCATTCAGAAGTAAGAGGGTATCACTGGAACTTCCTGAATATGTGTAAATACCAATTTGGCTAGAAGAAGAATATTTAACCAAACAAGGGATGGAGGATATTCTCTCTCTATCTCTGTCTCTTCCTCCTTCTTTTCTTCTTCTCCCTGTCATTGCCTCCTCTCTGCGTGTCCCTCTCTCCTATCTCCTTTTTCTCTCTTTTTGGTCCAGACCTAGGATTTCATGAGTGTAGGGGTAATTTGAGAGGTGGAGCCCCATCTACCAATTTAGATCTGTAGTTGTTTAGTAATTTAGTCTCACAGAATTCCCTGAGGCACTTAGGTTAGATGAATTAGCCAGAGTAACATAGTCAGTAAGCGTCGAGGTAGGACTTAAACCTAGGTTTTCTTGGCTCTCAGGTCAACTCTTTATTTTGTTATGCCACATTACTTCTTATTTTAATTAGTGAACTCATGTGTTAGGGCATAAGAACCTCACAATCCAATGCAGAAAGGCAGAAATATTAAGTACATTCTTTTCAGATCATGAAATTACATGTAATAAAAGGTCATGGAAAGATAGACTAAAAATTAATTGGAAACTAATCTAATCCTAAAGAACAAGTGGGTCAAAAAAACAAATCATAGACACAATCAACTTCATCCAAGAGAATGACAATAACGAGACAACCTGCCAAAACATGGGATGCAGCCAAAGCAGTTCTTAGGGGAAGTTTATATCTCTAAATGCTTACATGAATAAAATAGAGAAAGAGGAGATCAATGAATTGGGCATGCAACTAGAAAAAGCTGGAAAAGGAACAAATTAAAAATCCCCAATTAAATACCAAATTAGACATACTGAAAACCAAAGGACAGGTTAATAAAATTGAAATTAAGAAAACTATTGAACTAATAAATAAAACCAAGAGCTGGTTTTATGAAAAAAGCAATAAAATAGATAAACCTTTGATTAATTTGCTTATAAAAAAGGAAGAAAACCAAAGTACCAGCATCAAAAATGAAAAGGATGAATTCACCACCAATGAAGAGGAAATTAAAACAATAATTAGAAGCAAATTTCCCCTAATGTATGCCAATAAATTTGACAATCTAAGTCAAATGGATGAATATTTCCAAAAATATAAGTTACCCAAATTAACAGAAGAGGAAATAAAATTCTAAACACCATCTCAGAAAAAAGAAATTAAACAGGCCATCAATGAACTTCCTAAGAAAAAACTCACCTGGGCCAGATGGATTTAAAAGTGGACACTTAGAGAACAATTAGTTCCAATACTTTATGAATTATTTGAGAAAATAGATGACGGAGTCCTACCAAATTCTTTTTATGACACAAATATGGTGCTGATATTTAAACCAGGAAAGGCCAAAAAGAGAAATAAAAGTATAGACCAAATTCCCTAATGAATATAGATGCAAAAATTTTAAGTAAAATATTAGCAAAGGGATTATAGCAACATATCATAAGGCTAATACACTATGACCAGGTAGGATTTATACCTGGAATGTGAGACTGGTTCAATATTAGAAAAACTATCAGCATAATTGACCATATTAATAAGAAAACTAGCAGAAACCATATGATTATCTCAGTAGATGCAGAAAAAGCTGTTGATAACATACAACACCCATTCCTATTAAAAAAATAAAGAGCATAGGAATAAATGGAATTTTCCTTAAAATTATAAGGAGCATCTACCTAAAACATCAGCAATCCTTATATGTAGTGGGAATAAGCTAAAAGCATTTCTAGCAAGGTCAAGGATAAAACAAAAATGTCCATTATCACCACTGTTATTCAATATCATACTTGAAATATTAGCTTTAGCTTTTAAGAGAAGGAAAAGAAGTTGAAGGAATAGGAATAAACAAAGAGGAAACAAAGCTATCACTCTTTGCATATGATATGATGGTATACTTAGAGAATCCTAGGGAATCAAAGAAATACTCGAAATAACAAACAACTTTAGCAAAGTTGCAGCATATAAAATAAACCCAGACAAATCATCATCTTTTTTATATAATACTAACGAAGACCAACAGGAAGAGAAAGAAAGAGAAATTCCATTTAAAGTTACTGTAGACAACATAAAATGTTTGGGAGTGTATCTGCTGAGACAATCCAGGAACTATGTGAACACAATTACAAAATGTTTTTCACACAAATGAAGTCAAATGTAAATAATTGTAAAAATATCAGTTGCTCATGGGTAGGCCAAACTAATATAATAAAAATGACAAGTCTACCTAATATGATTTACTTATTCAGTGCCATTCCAATCAAACTACCAAAAACTTATTTTATAGAGCTAAAAAAAGTAATAACAAAATTCATCTGGAAGAACAAAAGTTCCAGAATATCAAGAAAAATAATGAAAAGAAATGCAAGTGAAGGTGTTCTAGCTGTACCAGATCTATTAGAAAGCAGCAATCATCAAACTTACTTGGTACTGGCTAAGAAATAGAGAGGAGGATCAGTGGAATAGGTTAGGTAAAGAAGACACAGTAGTCAATGACTATAGTAATCTGTTCTTTGATAAACACAAAAACTCCAGGTTCTGGAATAAGAAGTCACTATTTGACAAAAACTGCTGTGAAAACCAGAAAATAATGTGGCAGAAACTAGACATAGACCAATATCATCCACTGTATACCAAGATAAAACCAAAATGGGTACATGACTGAAATGTAAAGGATGCTACTATAAACAAATTAAGAGAGCAAGGTATACTTTACCTGTTAGATTTATAAATAATGGAAGACTTTATGACCAAAAAAACAATAGAGAACATTCTGAAATGCAAAATGGATAATTCTGATCACATTAAATTAATTTTTTTTTCATGAACAAAACCAATGCAACCAAGATTAGAAGGGAAGCAGAAAGCTGGGAAAGAGGTTTTACAATCAGTGTCTCTGATAAAGGCCTCATTTCTAAAACATATAGAGAACTGAGTCAAGTTTATAAGACTACAAGTCATTCCCCAATTGACAAAGGGTCAAAGGTATGAGTGGGCAGTTTTCAGATGAAGATATTAAAGCTATGTATAGTCATATGAAAAAATGCTCTAAATCACTATTGATTAGGGACTACATCACACCTATCAGATTGGCTAACATGACAAAAGAAGGAAATGGTAAATGTTGGAGAAGATGTGGGAAAATTTGAACAGTAATGCACTGTTGGTGGAGTTGTGAACTGATCCAACCATTCTGGGGAACAATTTGGAACTGTGCCCAACAGGCTACAAAACTGTGCATACCCCTTTGACTCAACAATACCACTTCCAGATCTGTATCTCAAAGAGATCATAAAAATGGGGAAAGGATCAACATGCACAAAAATATTTATAGTAGCTCTTTTTCTAGTGGCCAAGAATTGGAAATTGAGGGAATGTCCACCAATTGGGGAATCGCTGAACAAGTTTTGGTATATGAATGTAATGGAATATTATTGTGCTATAAGAAATGATGAGCAGGCAGACTTCAGAAAAAACTGCAAAGGCTTATATGAATTGATAATGAGTGAAATGAGCAGAACCAGGAAAACATTGTACACAGTAATAGCCACACTTCCAATGACTGACTTTGATAGACTTAGCTCTTCTCAGCAATGCCAGGATGTAAGAAAACTCCAAAAGACTCATGATGGAAAATGCTATCCACATCCACAGAAAGAACTATGGATTGTGAATGCAGATGAAAGCACACTATTTCCTTTTTTGGTTGTTTGTTCATTTCTTCTTTCTCTTGGTTTCTCTCATTGGTTTTAATTCTTCTTTACAATGTGACTAATGTAAAAATATGTTTAATATGAATGTATATGTATAGCCTATATCAGATTGCAAGTTGTCTTGGAGAGGGGGGAGGGTAGGAAGGGCAAGAAAATTTAGAACTCAAAATTTTGCATAAGTAAATGTTGAAAAAATATATATATATATGAAAAAAAGAAAACTTTTAAATCCTGATCTTTTCAATGTGGAGGCTTGTATGCTGAGTAAAGATTTCCTTGAAGTGAACATGTGTCTTTGAAAACTTTTCAAAATCTAAGTGAAGCTCAAATAACTATATCTTGCTTTCTTTTTTAAAAATTAATTTTTTCTATGAGCAAAAATCCATCTTCACTTCCTTCTATCTACTTCTCTCCATTGAAAAGAAGAAGAAAAATAAAATACTTGCAACAAGTATGCATAGTCAAGCAAAACAAATATGTATCTCAATCTCCTCAGTCCAATCACCCTCAGTCCATTATCTATCTCTCTGGCAATAAATGGGAAGCATGGTTTTTAATGAGTCCTCTAGAATTATGGTTGTTCATTGCATTGATTAGAGTACCTAAGCCTTTCAAAGTTGTTTGTCTTTAAAACATTGTAGTGGTTGTAAAAACTTCACTCTTTAACAATTAATGTAAATCTTCCCAGTTGCTTCTGAAGCCATGTCCTTCATAATTTTTTTTACAGTATAATACTATTACATCACATTCATTTCTTGCTTTCATATATAATTTGTGGTCCACATGTCTAAGTTCTAAATAGGTATTCTAATATCTTTAAATACTTATTTTCTTTTTTAAGAAGTCTATTGGAATACTGATTGATGTGTTTTGCATGTTATTTCTATCTTTGCAGCTTACAAATTTTTTTATCAAAGTATTAGCTTAAGAAAAATGTGTCTAGCAGAGTTAAAATGTTGATTCTTCTTGGAATTTTATGGATTATTTCTAGTTGTTTATTACTGCTTTTTTAAAACTTCGGAAGTTTTCATTGGTTATTTCCCAGAAAACATTTTTTAAAATTATTTTTATTTTCTAAATTTTCTGGTATAACAATAATTCTGAGGTTTCCATATCTTGACCTATCCTCCAGATTCATCCTTTGATTTTTTGTGTTTTCTACTGTTCTAATTCTCTTAATAGTTCCTTGGTTCCTGAGCCTGTTTTCCTAGTTTATTTCCATTGTATGCAATTATTTTCCACTGTACCGGATCTGTTATTGGTTGTATGTAGTTTTGTTGTTGAAGTTTTCCACTATATTCTCTATATTGCCCATTTAAAAGGTCATTTCATAAGAGTATAAGGTCATAGAATGATAGCTTTAGTGTTAGAAAGGAGCTTATGGTCATCTAGTCCAACTCCCTCATTTTACAGATGAGGAAATTTAGATCAAGAGAAGTCAAGTGATCTGTTCAAGATACAGCAAGCTCAGAGTCAGGATTCACAACCATTACAACTTCATAGAACAAGATGCCCCTCCTAAGATAAATTCAACCATCTAACCTCATCACCTTGCTGCTAACTCAAGCCTTAATTGGCTCCATCTCCCTCAGCCTTCTCATTGGAAGGTTGGAAAGTAGAGCACCAAACTCCTACCTCCTTCATAGGGTGCAGAGACTAGCCTCTCAATTCACCTCACTTTTGCATCTGCTGCTCTACTTGCTTTCAACTCCGTGGAATAAGATAACCTACAAGAAAACCCCTAGTCCTGTCCCAACATGATTTCCTTCCTTCTCCTGAGTGTTGTCAACCGCTTTAGATTGTAAGGTCCTTGAGGCCAGGCACTATCTTTCTTTTAACTAATTGTATCTTTAGCACTTAGCACAGGGGCTTGCTTATAGTAGGCTCCTAATAAATGTTTATTGGATGGCTTGAATTTAACATAATGAAATAAATATAATGTAATATAAAAATGTAAAATAATATGTCTCTATGTTATCCTTTATTGTTGTTCAGTCACTTTTCGGTCCTGTACATTCTTCTTTGCACTATTTGGAGTTTTCTTGACAAAGATATGGGAGTAGTTTGCCATTTCCGTTTCCAGCTCATTTTACAGATGAAGACCTGAGGCAAACAGGCTTAAGTGACTTGCCCAGGGTCACACAGCTAGTAAGGGTCTGAGGCCAGACTTTTAACTTGGGAAGACAAGTCTTCTTGACTCCAGGCTTAGCTCTTTATCCACTGTGCCTGCCAGCTTGCTTCCCATTGCTATCCTATCAAAATCTATGTAATCTGATGTAGCCTAATTATAATTTGGTATTTTTATAACCTCATTTGGGATTAGACAATATCACAAAAAATCCAGTGGAATGTAAAATAATTGTAGGAAGGAACATTTTTTTTTAAATTTTTGTATCCTCAGCACCCAGCACAGTTCCTTTCATGAATCAGACAATTAATGCTGGTTGAAATGCATATTAAATAAAACCAAAAATTGTATTTTCATTAAATGAATGCAAAACCAATATTAGATTCCTTTGAATGCTAGATTGAGTGGTATTTGACAGGAATGTCATCTCCCAAATTGAATGTCCTGGGAAACTTTCATATTTATTTTAATCTTCTTGCATAATGATACTAATAGAACCAATCCAGTTTACTAATTAGGGAAACTGACTAAGGTTTAATATTTAATTGCAATCTTTCAAAAATCTTTCATTTTAACTTCAGTAATTCTCATGATTTTTTTTTAACTTTGGCAAAGTGCCTCTTTAATTAATCTTCTGATTTTCATACCAGTGTTAATTTTGGATTAATTTGCTTAAATGAATAATGTCTCCAGTTCTTTTCCTATCTATGTTCTCTTTGTACTTTAGTTATATCCATTGCTCCATTTTAAAAATTGTGTCAGCACTTCTTTTTTCATTTTCTGTTTATTTGATTGTTATTTTTTGTAGGGGTATTTTTAAAAGCTGCCTTTCTTCTATTAGTATTTCTATTGTTGCTTCTTTTTTGAGAAGTTTATGAAGAGCCTGGCTCTTTTTAAGCCCTTCCTTCATCATCTTCACTGGAAAATCCAAAATGGACTATATCCTAATACAAAGAAAATGTCTGGTTGCCAGATCAGGAACTAATTCAGAATCAACTCTTTGTGTTTATACATAACATTGATTGTTCAGAGCAAAAGCCAAAATCAATACAAAACTCAGAGACAGGAGAAAGATGAAAATCTATTTAAACAGGATATCAAATCTGAAAAAAATAAGAAATGGACAAAAATAATGATTTTGACTTTATTACCATTGCTTAGAGACCAAATACCAGAAACTGTTGTCAAAGCAAGAAGCCCAGAGTACAGAAATCAACACAGGCACTTTTATCTCCCGGGCATGAAGAAATGCATTTCAAACACATGCAATACCACTTAAGAGTTCAATCTTCATTATAGAGAATAAGATAAAATTATGCATATTATCACCCCACAGAATGATGAAATGTGCAGAGCCAAGATGGTGTCTGGAAAGCAGGGACTTGCCTAGGGTTCTCGCCCAGGACCCTCCAAACACCAATAAAAAAATGTCTCTGAACAAATTCTAGAACTGCAGAACCCACAGAATAGCAGAGGGAAGCAGGGCTCCAGCCCAGATCAGCCTGGATAGTTGCTGCGTAAGGTCTATTGCAAGGACCTATGAGCAGAGGGGAACAGAGCCCAGCATAGGCTATGCCCAGACCAACAGGACCAGGAGCTGGGTGGAACAGGCTCCAGCACCCTGAATCAGTGAGCTGTGGCAGTTACCAGACTTCTCACCAAAGACAATAGAAAAGGTTAGTGGGAAAAACTGCGGGGAACAGAGTGAAAGCAGTAACTGGTTTGGCCACTGCCCCAGAGGCAGCAGAGGAGGTGCAGCTACAGAACTACAACTACAGTTGCTTAGAGCCCTAGACCCACCTGGTGGGAGGAATTAAGTGGTGGATCAGAGCAGGAGTGCAGAGCTTGCTTAACATCTGAGTCCAATCTGTGTTGGTGGTTCTTGGGGGAGGAGGAGAGCTGGTGTGGCAAACCTTGCTGTATACAAATAGCTCTGAAAACAACAGCACATCCCTTCAAGCTTGGAACAAAGTACTCTCTACTCTACAAGCAGTCATACCCTGCTGAAAAACTCAAGGGTCAAGTAGTTAGCTGGAAACATGGCAAGGCAGTGAAAACAGACTCAGATTCAGATTCAGACTTTGGAATCTTTCTTTGGTGGCAAAGAAGACCAAAACATACAGCCAGAAGAAGTCAACAAAGTCAAAGAGCCTACATCAAAAGCCTCCAAGAAAAACAGAAACTGGTCTTAGTCCATGGAAGAGCTCAAAAACAATTTGGCAAAGCAAGTTAGAGAGGTAGAGGAAAAACTGGGAAGAGAAATGAGAGTGATGCAAGAAAACCATGAAAAACAAGTCAATGACTTGCTAAAGGAGACCCCCCAAAAATACTGAAAAATATACTGAAGAAAATAACACCTTAAAAAATAGACTAACTCAAATGGCAAAAGAGCTCCAAAAAGCCAATGACAAGAAGAATGCCTTGAAAGGCAGAATTAGCCAAATGGAAAAGGAGATCCAAAAGACCACTGAAGAAAATACTACCTTAAAAATTAGATTGGAGCAAGTGGAAGCTAGTGACTTGATGAGAAATCAAGATATTATAAAACAGAACCAAAGGAATGAAAAAGTGGAAGACAATGTGAAATATCTCATTGGAAAAAACCACCGACCTGGAAAATAGATCCAGGAGAGAGAATTTAAACATTATTGGACTACCTGAAAGCCATGATCAAAAAAAGAGCCTAGATATCATCTTTCAAGAAATTATCAAGGAGAACTGCCCTAATATTCTAGATCCAGGGAGTAAAATAGAAATTGAAAGAATCCACAGATCACCTTCTGAAAAAGATCTCAAAAAGAAAACTCATAGGAATATTGTAGCTAAATTCCAGAGCTCCCAGATCGAGGAGAAAACACTGCAAGCAGTCAGAAAGAAACAATTTGAGTATTGTGGAAATACAATCTAGCATCTTCTACATTAAGATCTAGCAGCTTCTACATTAAGAGATCGAAGGGCTTGGAATACGATATTCCAGAGGTCAGTGGAGCTAGGATTAAAACCAAGAATCACCTACCCAGCAAAACTGATTACCCTGCTCCAAGGCAAAATATGGATTTTCAATAAAATAGAGGAATTTCAAGCTTTCTCAGTGAAAAGACCAAAGCTGAATAGAAAATTTGACTTTCAAACACAAGAATCAAGAGAAGCATGAAAAGGTAAACAAGAAAGAGAAATCATAAGGGACTTACTAAAGTTGAACTGTTTTGTTTTATGAAACCTAGGATAGCCAAAGGGAATGTACGTTTATATATATATATATAGACAGAGGGCACAGGGTGAGTTAAATATGAAGGGATGATACCTAAA
>CM053624.1:176431375-176452411 GCA_028646595.1 Phalanger gymnotis | reverse complement strand
TGCTTTGGTCCCGTCTGGGGCAGCTCCGCAGGCTGAGCGCTTACCTAGCCTACAGAATCGTTCCTTCAGCCTTTTAGATTCTCCCGGCTGGGAAATTTGCCCCAGTCAGAGTGCTCGCAATTTCTAACTCTCTCAAATCTGCACAGATTCACTTTTTTTATAGGAATCCAACAGACCTTGTGAGAGAGCTCCAGCAAGATGCTGTTTTCATGCGGCCATCTTGGCTCCGCCCCCCGATGTTCGTAATTTCTGTTTGTATTTGCCTTGTTAACCCCTTAAAGTTGCTTTCCTTAGTAAAGCAGATCAAAGAACCTGTGTTGGCAGCTTTCTGTGTGCTGGTTGTTGGTGGGTCTTACACCCCTACAGCAGCTGCTAGCAGATTGTTGCTACAAAAGTACATGTGACAAAGGGGTGACACATAGCACATGGTATCTTTTCTCCCTGTGTGCAATCCTCACAAAGTACCCCTTTGGTGAGTTTGGTCTCTGCTGGGCTCTAAGAGTCAGTGCCTTGTAGCATCTTGAGGGTAGCTTTTCTAGGTGTGTCTACTTTGTCCTTGGCTCCTAGAACAGATGTAGCCATCGGCCTCTGTTATTCTGGGGATATGGCTACCAAGAGCCAGTAAGAAGTAAGTCCAACTCCTCCTTCCTTTTGAAGCTCACAAGGACATCCTATGGTCAAAGGGGAGGAAGAGAAGACATAGACTCTCTCTTTTCTCCCTCCATCTCCCCATTCCCCTTCACCCCCCAAGTGATTCCTTCTCAGGGGCTCAGATGGAGCTTTTTGACCACTAGGCTGGCCTGATACTGGAATGCTTGATTTTGAATTATCTTGATCCAAAACCCATAGAGAGTGATTGATTTTCTTCAGCCACTATAAGATTATTTCCTGTCTGGTACTGGTTTCAATGAATCTGTACCTACTTTACACCTTTGATTGATTCAATAGATTTGTCAAGGCATTATTCACACTGAGTTTACACTTTTCATTGATTCTGTAACTCAATCAGATAGGCATTCTTACCTGCTAAAGCTATCAGGGCATCTTTTTAAATACATTACTTGGGGTGGAGGGGTGTTGGACATCCCTCTTACAGCAAAATAAAATAAAATGGAATCTTGAAGCATAGCTCCTGGCTTGGACTGCATTTGTTGAACTTAAAATGTTGAACGTTTCAGGACCAGCACATATTTAATGCTCAAGGATGTGACCAGTTGTGACAAAGTTGGACTTTATGGTGATTTCCATAGGAATAGGCAAGTTTGGGGAGTTTTTTTTGCCTGGTCAAATTGTTGCTTATTGCTCTTATCTAACTTTCTGAATGCATATCTCTGAGCCTTGTCCCAATCTTTGACAAAGATGTGCTGTGGTGGCTGAGCCCTAAAAAGCACATGGACTAAGTGTTTTTCAGGGAAAGACATATTTGCAAATTAGCTTAGGGAAGTAAATTTTATGTTTTCAAATTATATGAATTGTAAATTCTTAGAGGACATAAATAATTGATGTTTCCCTATAAATGTTCTTCAGTAGGTTAAAGGAATATGGCATAGTGGATAGAATACTGGTCTTAGGTCAAGAAGACCTGGATTCCAATCCTGCCACTGGCACATACTAGCTATATGACCATGAGCATATCACCTAAACAACTCTGTGCCTCAGTTTTCTCATCTGTAAAATGGTGATAATGATGCCTGTAATTTTTATCTCCCTGGTGTGTTGTGAGGCTCATAAAAGATGAGGTACGTAAAGTGCTTTGCAAATTTAAGTACTCTCCAAATGGCAATTTTTTATGTTGTTGGAACATTAATGTAAGACCTGTTTTGTATGTATCATAAGCACATAGTTGTTATTAGCTCACTGTATTTTTCTATGAGGCTTCTTAAGATAGAATAAGGCACCCTCCTTATTCTTTCCTCAATGCATTCTAAAGTAAAAATCTGTGGCTCAAAGCACCTAGTCCTTAGGTTGTCTTTCCCGTTAGGCATTACAGTGCTTGTAATTGATGCAATTTCTTCCAGTAACAAAATGTTCCTGACCTTTTTCTGGTTATAAAGCAAATGTTCTTTTACAATGTCAAGTAAAAGCAAATTTGTCTTTTTTTCTCCTCTCTTACTAGTTCTCAGGATCACACTCAGCCTAATCAAGAAATTTGAACTGGAAAATTAGATTAAGGTTTCATAGTTAAGGGCCAACTAAATGTAGCGGTAGCTCAATTTTCCTTCATTGAGAAGACTTTGTTCACTTGCTCAGACACAAGGAAGTAGAGATTTCAAAATTTCCTGAAAGAAAAGTTCTAATAACCTATTACTCTTTTTAAATGTGGTTTGATAAAAGTGACCAAATCTCAAAATCTATTAATGCCATTCATAGAGAGTGAATTTGGTGAATCTTGTGCCTGGGATTAATGGAGGAGAGGACAGTGCAGTAGGAAGGGGCATGCTTTGCTATTCATTGTGGGGTAAGATTAGGGACTAAACCTAAAAAAGGCAGGTGATGATGGAGGTGGCCATAGAAGAAGAAATTAATTGGGAGAGGTTGAGGTACCTATCTCTGAAAATATTAAGTTATGTATTTTAAAGAGAGAATGAAAGAAAAAAATGACTTATTGAACAAGAGAAAGAAGGAAAGGGAAGAAAGAAAAGAGAAAATAACACACTTTCAACAAAATAAAAAACAGTCACATGTCATTGACTTTACAATGCTGTTCATGTAATTCATGAGAGACAGCAGAGTATAATGTAGGACTTAGGATGAAATCTGAATTTGGATCCTAGCTCTATCCACTGGTTGTTAGGTGGCTTTGAACAGCTTCAACTCTTAGAGTTTGTTTACTCATCTGTACTATGGTGATGATAAGACTTAACTCACTAACAGGATTGTAGTGAAGTTCAAAGCAGTCAGTGGATCTAAAATGCTTTGTAAACCTGTAAGTGCCTTGAAAATGGAAGAAATTATTATACATAACAAAATTCTGTGCCATCAAAAAAAAAGTGATTGCCCTGTGGGGAACACATTAGCAATAAATTTTGTGAATTTATTTTTTAAACGACTTAGGTGACTAACTAGATAATATGGTTGCAATTAATGAAAATTATTCTGGAGTAATGTTTTGGAAATCAGATGGTCTGGTTTGAAAAAAAATTAGTTTTATTAGATTAAATTTTTTTCTTAATTTAAATCTTTATCCGAAGAGCTATGAAAGTTTTGATTCCATTGTGAATGAAAGCTGGCTTGTGGGTCTCTTTAGGAGTGTCTGTATACATTATTTTCCTCTTCTTCTCCAACTTCCCTCTCCAAACCAATTGGACTCGGCATCAACAAAGGTTTCAACAATAATAATTATTTCAGTATCCATTCTAGTATGGTGACATAAGTACATGTTTGGACTATTTTTTGTCTCATAAGGTTCTGTATGTGCCATTCTTTGCAGACCTTAAAACACTATGTAAATGTCAAGCCTCTTACTCAACTTGATGAGTGCATAAGGTGGTAAGCTTTTGAAGCTAATTAGCTTTTTATGGAGGATGTGAGTATACCCACACTAGCGCCATCTATTAGTTTGAATTCTCCTAACGTCCAGTTAAGAGAATTGAATGCTCACCATTCAAGAGCCAGCATTCTGAGTGTCAGTGGGATCCCATTGTGCTGGCCTTTAAAGGGAGGCTTCAGTCTCATTTTCAACCTCTTTCTCTTTTTTCTCCTTTCCAAAATATAGCCTGGCAGAATAGAGAGAACCCGAACCCTCTTGGTGGCCAGGGAAGGGTAATGGTGAGGAGGAAGGGAGGAAGAATATTTCTCCCCCAGGAATCCATTAACATCTGTCTTGAGGCAAAGGCACATGAGCTCTTTGAGCTCTCAGCCATATTGCTTGAGAAGAAAGCTCCAGACCTCAAGGCAAAAAAGAGAAGGAATTCTCTGGGTGGCATGGTTCCACATTCAGATTTTTATGAAGAGAATGTGATTTCCTGGAGTTGGGGTTGTCTTGATATGAGAAGAAGGTCACACACATGACAGCAGTAGAATCTACACCACAATATGGGGGAGGACAAGACATGAACTTTGACCCCTAATATTACCATGTAATACTTGGCCAAAGTAGGTCTGTATGTCTAGAATCCTTATTCAAGTGTGTAAAGCCCTCAGCTAGTACTATAACTATGGAGTTTAGTCTGGGTCTCTGATGGCGAAAGAAGAATATTAGTGTATTTCCATTCTGGTAGTTCCAAGTTAATTTCCTCCCACAAGGAGACCAAACCACAGTGTTTCTCAAGGACATTATGAGCCTGGGGAAAAGGTGGAACTCATCAGAGGAGGAGGAAAATGGTAGAATTTGTTTATGGACTACCATGAGTCCTTTCTATGTTTTCTGAGGAGTGGAACAAAGGTCATCCTGTGCCTTAATTATACATTTCTTATTTTGAGTGCCTTTATCCACACCTGTAGAGTCCTGGATGTTTGTTATATTCAAATATCATGCTATGATTTCCTTGGAGGCAACATAGGAGGAGAAGCAACCTGAACCAAAGAGAAAATTATTTTTAATATTCCCAAGTTTGAATCTAGTCTATTTAGACCAAGAAGTTATGACTTACATGGAAATGTGACTTTTCTGTTACAAAGCATTTCACCTATATTGTTCAATCTAATCCTCACAATAACCTTGTATGTTAGGAAGTACAAGGGTTATGATTCCCATTTTAGAGATGAGGAAACTGATGCCTAAGCAAGTGAGACAAATCTGGGACTCAAAACCCAGGCCATCTAATATCTTGTCTAGCACTCTACGTAGTTTGCTTCTGAAATGGATGCAGATTGTATTTGTTAATGAATTTAACTTTGATTTAAAAGAATGACTTACTAATCAACTATGGCTCTAGCATGGGTAACCCTAGAAACATTTAGTATTTTAAGAAACTTGTAAGGACCAACTCCTTTGTTTCAGCTTAGGGAGAAACTTAACGGGAACAAAACAAAATGAAGACTTTGCTCACAGCAGAGTTGGACAAGAAATTCACGCAGCTAGAGAAAGAAAAAAGTCAACAGATTCTATTGAGTATGATGGAGCAGAGCATGCAGAACACTACAATGCTAAGACTGAAAGAAAAGGTGGAGAAACTTAAGAAAGAGCTCATTGAAATTAAATTGTCAAATCAAATCATGAAAATTCAACTGAGGAGAGGCATCCACCTTGAAGTAAGTTGACATAAATGAGGTTGTTTCAGAAACTCAAGCAGGATCTTTGTCTCTTTTTCCCAAAGCTCCCCTATTTCATTTAAATGAAGGGGTCCCTTTTGCTCTTCACTTAAGGCAAATTCTCCAAACTATTAATCATCTTGCTTTCTTCTGGACCTTCTCCAAGTTCTTCACTAAGTGTCCTAAATCAACTTCTACATTTCACCAGATATTACCATTCAATTCAGAGACAGTTGGCACAATCCATAGAGGGCAAGACTTGGAGTCAGCAGACCTGTGTTTGAATTAGCAGCTCTTCGACCATGGGAAAAGCTCCAAGCCTCAGTTCCCTCACCTGTAAAATGGGGGCAGTCAGATCTGTACTTCTTACCTCATCGGTTTTGTTGTGAGGCTTAAAGTGGATATCAAATATGAAGTTCTATATGAAAGGTGGCTATTATGATATACTCTTTGGGATTAGTCAGTGAAATTTGTAGTTTACTGGCAACAATCTAGTCAGACCTTCCCCCTTGTATGTGGCTAGCACAGGCTATAAGCTCCTTGAAGCCAGGATCTCAACTTATACTTTATATTTAATTTCTTGTCTGAGACACAATGCCCTGCATACTTTGCTTCACTGTGAGTAGACCCTTGATGACTATTTTTTGTTATTTGTCAATAGTGATGATATTTGTGGTTGTGTGTCATTGCTCCTCAATTGTGAGCCACTAGCTGGTCCAATGGAAAGAGCCCTGGCCCTGGAGTCAGGGAGACCTGAGTTCAAATCTAGCCTTAGACAATTACCAGCTGCATGACCCCAAGTACTACTCTCTGTTCCACCTCAGTTTCCTCAACTGTCAGATGAAGATTATATTGAAAGCTACTTCCCATGGTTGTTGGGAGGATCAAATGAGATGATCTTTGTAAAGTGTTCAGCTCAGTGCCTTGCTCTTAGTAGGTAATTAATAAATACTTGTATACTTCCCTGCTTTTCTATTTGCCCAGCATTTTGGAGGGAAGATAGACCCATCGGAGAGAGGACAGACAGCATCATAATCATTCTCTCCTCATCCCCACAGGATGAAACCATTGAGAAACTCTGGGAATATTTGAAAATGGTTAAAACAGTTAAAGAGAAGGCAGCTCAAAAAAATCAATTTGAAAACAACATCAGACTACCCTGAGCAAGAAGCCAGAGAGGACAAACTATGGCCTATCAGACCCTGGAAGCTGTCACTAATGAACAATATACAGTAAAAAGAGTGCTTGAATAAGTAACAAAATGAGAAAACAGGTACTTTTCCCCCCTACTTTCTAACAAGAACCATTTTATAAAGGGAATGTCTAAAGGGTTGGTCACAATTTAGCATTTTCTCTATTAAAAGTCAGCATCTCATATTTGTAGCTTAGGGAGTTATATTCCTATTCAGTTACTGTGGAAATCTTTTTTTTTAATTTTTTGGTCATTGATTTGTTAATCTCTCTTTTGACCAAATTTCCTAGAAAATTGTTCTTTTCTAGTATGAAAAGTCTCTATAAAATAAGATTTTATCTTCAAATAAGTTTCTTAATATATAATTCAATATTAATTAGGCACCTACTGGCAATAGTCTGTGCCCAGTAGTTTTTACCTGAGTAAATACAACAGCAATGACATTAAGTTCATGTCACATTAAGTTTTATGTTACAATGTTTCATTATACTTTGTGCTCTTCTTATGTACTACAACATCATCTTTCATCACAAGTCCTTTGGAATTGCCTTGTATCACTGTATTGCTGAGAGTAAGTTTCTTATTAGTTTCTTATAATTCTTATTATAAGTTAGGAATGCTCATCTTCCTGAGTTCAAATCTAGTCTCAGACACTCTCTAGCTGTGTGACCCTGGGCAAATCACTTAATTGTGTTTGTGTCAGTTCCTTATCTGTAAAATAAGCTAGACAAGTAAATGGCAAATCATTTCAGTATCTTATTGCCAAGAAAACCCCAAACAGGGTCATGAAAACTTGGACATGACTGAACAACAAGGGGATATAATATATAAATAGATGTGCAAATATAAGGTAATTTGAAGAGGGAGTGTGCATTAACAAATGGCAACAGAAGAAGTTGTTTTTTTTTTTTTTGTAGAAAGTGCCATACAGGGATGCAATAAGAAACCTAAATATTTTGAGAATGGCAGTGATAGGGACAGTTCCTGACCTTAGAAAGACTATTTTGGCCCCTACATCAAGTGTGGATTGGAAGAGGGAGGAAATGGAAGGCAGAAGACCAATTAAGAATCTTTTGCAGTATTGGAGGTTAGTGATGATGAGGGCAATGTTCGAATGAATATAGAGAAGAGGCAAAAGAAATTTTGAGACCAGACTCAAAAAAATTTGGCAAAGGACTATATTAGAATTGCTTGTGTGTGTGTATTTCATATAGCCTCTACTAGATTGTAAACTCCATGAGAACAGGTGCTGTATGGGGATCCCAAAAGTCTAAGTGTAGATTTAAGGTATTGAAACTTACTCTCAGCAATACAATGATACAAGGCAATTCCAAAGGAGTTGTGACAAAAAATGCTATCTGTCTCCAGAGAAAGAACTGATAGAGTCTGAATGCAGATAAAGGATACTATTTTTAATTTTCTTTTTTTTCACGTTTTCCCCTTTGGGTTTGTGTATTCTTTTAAAACATGACTGATAGGGTAATATGTTTTGCGTGATTGAACTTGTATTGAACCTACATCAAATTGCTTATTATCTAAGGGTAGGTTGGAGGCGAGGGAAGAAGGGAGGGAGAAAATTTGAAACTCAAAATTTTAAAAATGGTGAATGTTAAAAATTGTCTTTACATGAAATTTGGGGAAAATAAAATATTTTAAAAGATATTGAAGATTTTGTTATTATTACTTTTATTATTAAAGCTTAAAACTTCTCTAAGACTTTTGGGACACACTATATTTACTCTAATAAAAACTCTGCTATTGAGCAGAAAAGATAGATGTTTAATAAATTTTGAATTAGATATTAAGAAATACATTTGAAAATAGAATATCATTTTATGGAGACTTCACACCAGGAAAGAACACTTTTCTAGGAAATGTTTAAAAAGCTAGTTTGATGCTCCATTTTATCATTATTCTTAAAAAAAAAGTAGCTCTCTTATGGAGTTGTCTTAAGTAAATGTCAAAAATCCTGTGCCATTGATGCTACTTTCTCTTTTCTTTGTGTGTATGGTGTTTTTCCCCCTTGTAGCTCATGGATTTCAGAGAATCTGTTACAAAGATGATGTTCTTTAACATCAAAATTCCAGACAAGGAAATCATTAATCAACTCAAGCCCATCATACAAGCTTATGAAATTTCTTTAATTACACCTAACAGCATATCAAATGTTACTGGTGATTTTAAGATTGGTCAAGAGAATAAAGGACACAAAAGATATTTGCTATTTTCCCCCTGCACTGTCACCAACCAGACCTAAAATTACAGGCTGTTTTCTATAATTGTTTGTACGTAAGACATGTAGAAAATTACTAGGGAATGAATAAAATATATTTGGCATTTTCATTTATCTATTCTGCGATATTTGTCACTTAATTTTTTTCCTCTGTCTCTTATTTCACCCGTCCTCCTTGTCTCTCTTTGCTTTTGCTATGGGTCATTTTTGACTTGTCGTCTGTAATTTATTTGAAGTAGTCTAAACCTGAGATTTCATCACTGTGGGAACTCCACTGATGCATATCAGCAGTTCTGTAGTTCATAGTATTGGCTTCTATTCATATTTTAGCATATAACTTACTGTCGTAAATACCTGGGATGATGACAGGTTGATCAGCAAACCCAGAGCAAGATAGCTAGTGTGTGTAAAAGGTAGGATTTGAACCTAGGTCTTCCTGTCTCCTAACTCTTATTCCACACAATGCAGTTAAAATCAAGATAATTATTCTGTGATATTTCATTGTCCTCTTTGTACATAGGTAGACTATTTTTGACCAATGGTTAAAGTGTGTGTATTCCCAAGATGAAATTTTATGGTTACTTTAACCTCTCTAATAAAGAACAAACACGAGAATTGTAGGATATTTTTTGGATGATGATTCCCTTTTGACAAAGATGAGCATTTGATAATCATGCATAAAATATCTAGGGATAGCAAGATCATTGAAGTGTTTTAAAAGCTGATTATTTCCTTAGTAGCAAAATAGCATGGGTATACTGGCCACAAGGGAGACAGTTCTTGATGCATGCACAGGTATTTCCTACCAGGTTCTAGGCCAAGTGAAAAATTGTGAAGGTCCTGTTTCTTCTGGGCATGCCTAATTAATATGCATGTTCTATGTGTTGAAGAAAAATATTCTAACTGGTCCTAAAAAATGATGAGTAGAGTTTCCAAGTTGAATTCAGTGTGCATATGAAAGGAATGATCTCTGTCAGAGACAGAGTGTCTCTCCCTCTGAATGATAAGTAATTATATATAAAAGATCCTCCATATTATAGTGCAGGCCCAGCACGTATGCATCAGGTTGTCCTCTGCATGAGCTCTCTCTCCCTCTGACAAACTTCCGGACTCTCCTACTTGGAAATGTGATAAGCCTTGATCGAAAAATGACAAACCTTCAGACTCTCCTGCTTGGAGACGTGATAAGCCTTGAACAAAGGATAATTAACATTCTTTAGGTTAAATATTTGGGGAAACTGCCATTCTGGGGGCCTAGCCAGCTCCCAATAATGATATCTCATGTGACCCCCATTGTGAGGGTTGGCTCCCCTCTCAATGGGAACATCTGGAGTAATTGGCAGTAAGTTTTCTTTGTTCAAGGCCTTATTTAAGTATCCACATGGGTGAGTGTTTCCACAATCTGCCTTCCCCAGCCAGAGAACTTTGAGGTAAGCAAAATGGTGGAGAATCACCTACATTGCAATCCAGATTCTGGCAGAAGCCAGGAGGGGACACCCAGAACTAGACAACCAGGAACCCAGGGGCTTGGAATTCAGCCCCAGGGCAAGATGGAAACTTTGCAGCAAGGCACTGAGTCTGCCTTTTTGGTCCCTTCAGCTTGGGCTGCTTGGGATCCAGGAGGGAGACATGGATTCATTTTTGTTGGGGTGAGGGAAGTGCCTTGGACCCCCCCAGGGACCTCACCCCATTGGCTTTTATCGTCTCATCGCCCCTCAAGACTTGGAACCGGGGACTGGAACATAATGGGGAGAACAGACCCTAAAAGAACTTTGTTTGGACTCTTTCTTTGAAATTGGGACTTTGGGTGCCACGTGGAAGCCTGCAATGGCAGTTTGGGGAAGAGACATCCCCAAGAGAACTCTGTTTGTTTGCTTTTGGCCTTTACTAACTAAAGCATGCCTGTGCCTCAGGGTACTGGGGAAAAGCCTGCAATGGCAACGTATGTGTTCAAAAAGTACTTTATGAGCTAAAGAGATTAACTTGCTTTGACCTAGGGGTGGACATTTGAATTGCCAAAAAGTATTTTGGGAATGATTGATTGAAGACATTATCTTGCTGGGACCTAGGGGTGGGTCATGTTTGTATTGTAAACAGATTTGGGAATGTCACTGAATTATATGTTTTGCTTTGTTGTGAATGATATGTTTTAGTTTCCTACTTAATTGGATCACAATGTATAATGGGTCAATGCATGTTCTAGGATACATAGCTGATTAGATTATGTATCCTATAACAAGGGGTGGAGTGTGTTGGTAAGCTAAATGGGCTCCTTAGCACCTAGTGCCCTTGAAGAGTTTGGCTTTTGTTTGCTTTGAATAATGCTAAGCCCCAGGCCCAAACCCCTATTAGATGTGGAACCTATGTGGGTATGGATTGGTGGCTGGGGAAGGCAGGGAAAAAGGACACTCAGTGTCTTGCTGTAAAGTTTTCATCTTGCCCCACGCCTGGACTCCAAGTTCCTGGGTTCCAACTCCATCTGGCCTCACCTGGCTTCTTCTGGAATGTAAGTGATTCTCCACCACTTCGATCCTCTCTCCAAAGTCAGCTCTAAGGCAGCTCAGGGCTTTCAGCTTTCCAAAATTCCCATGCAGGCAGTCTCCTGCTCTGTCTGGATCAATATTTTGGCAGCCACTGTCTGCTTCTTCTTTCTCCTCACCAGCCCCTCCTGCCAAATCTGTAGGAAGGCCATTCTCCAAGTCTCCAAGGCCATTCTCCACTCCTGTTTCAAAACTTCATATACAATATAATCTCAAGACATTCACCCTTTCAGCACAGTCCTCTGGGGCCCAGCTTACCAGCTTAAGCCCTGGGAAGAACAGATTATCTCCTTCTCTGGGCCCCTGGGAAACCAAGCCCAGCACTTCCACCAGCCTGTTTTCCTTCAGGACTTTGTCACTCCTGAGGCTCCACAGAACCATAGGCACCCCAAGTACAAAGAGCAGTCCAAAAACAGAGAAACATTCAACCAACCCAGTACCCCAAAATGCCATGCTTTCCTGTTAAAGGCAGATCCTGACCACAACTATGCCATTTGTTTCCACAATCTGGCTAGCAGCTTCTGTGGGGGTGTAAGATCCACCCGCAGCCAGCACTCAGAAAGCTGCCAGCACCCAGAAAGCACAGGTTCTTTTGATCTGCCTTAATAAGGAAAGCAAGGTTAAGGGATTGGCAAGCTTACTTTAATTCAGCACACAAATATCATTCACTTAGTTCAGAGGAAAGAGCCAGCACCCTGATCTTCAGAACAAAATACAAACAAATTACAAACATCAACAGACAGACCTTGTCTGATTCAAATCCCAATGCATAGTTACCAGAGTTCAACAAAGTCTCAGCATCCAGGTTTATAAGCTGGAGGGCTCCTTAGCTACAGCTGCCCAGAGTCTCCTCATCAACACCATCTCAAAAGCCCTGCACAAATGGCTCTGTCCTCTCTTCTTCTAGGGCTTCAGATGTCATCAAATGTCATCTGAATGACCAGAATTTAGGCTGCTATGATAGATTCTTAAGTTAGCCCCTCCCCTTAGGTCCCTGGGAGGTTCACATCCACACAGGTTAGGTTAACACCTAATGGGGCATAGCTCTGGAGCTATGGAGCACCTCCAGCCCCACCTTGGGCCCCACCCCAGTCACCAATCCATACCCACATAGGCTCCACATCTAATAGGGGTTTGGGCCTGGGGCTTAGCATTACTCAAGGCAAACAAAAGCCAAACTCTTCAAGGGCACTAGGTGCTAAGGAGCCCATTTTGCTTACCAACACAGTGAGTCTCATTAGGATCTCACCCATGGAGAGAACACTTTGCCTGGCATTTTTTCCTATTCGGGACCCTGATCAAGTTGTACCCCAGGATCCCCCAGCTTTGAAAGATTAGATGCTGGTACTCCCCGAATTGGTGATGTATTAATGTATTGCTTTCTGTGTCTTGGTCGCTTTTGCTGTGATTAGCTGTGTTATTAGGAACTGTTAGTTATTGTGTTGTAAATCCAATGTAATATTCCCTTTGTCTTTTAATAAAAGCATTATTCAATTGGGAGTGTGTCGTATTGCAGGTGCGAATCTGAACCTAACTTAACTTAATTGCACACCCTCTCTTTGTTTCTGCCTCCTTATCTATGTCTCTCTGTCTCCTTTTCCCTTTCTCCCTCTTGGATTTGAAGCAGGAAGGCTGCCTGAAGAGCTAGGTAGAGGAAGAGTGGCTGACTTGTCTCTTTGTGTACCACCCAGCCATGGTAAAAGGAAGACCTGTCTTTTGGTGATTATTCCTGATCTTAGGCAGGTGAGTCTTCCTAGATGGAAGTGTTTGTATAACCTGATGAGCTCAGAAGATCCTCAAGTCCCATGGAGCTGTTTCCACAATCTGGCTAGCAGCTTCTGTGGGGGTGCAAGATCCACCAACAACCAGGACCCAGAAAGCTGCCAGCACCCAGAAAGCACAGGTTCTTTTGATCTGCCTTAATAAGGAAAGCAAGGTTAAGGGATTGGCAAGCTTACTTTAATTCAGCACACAAATATCATTCACTTAGTTCAGGGAAAAAAGCCAGCACCCTGAACTTCAGAGCAAATTACAAACAAAGTACAAACATCAACAGACTGACTCAATACATATTCATAGTTACCAACATCTAGGTTCAGCCCAGGAGCTCAGAACAAGGGCTGGCCCAGAGTCACGCGTGCCACCATTGCTGCGGCAAAGAACTCCAAGGAAGAGGAGCCCAAGCCCTGGTTTTATATCTTTTTCAGCGTGACCTAAAATTGTCACAAAGAGGGGACTAAAACCCACGTGGTCTAAGAGCCTCTACTGTCCCAAACAGATAAACTAGGCCCTCCCTGGAGTTAGCCCCACCTTGGGCCCCACCTTAGTTGCCAATCCACACACCCACATACGATTTACACCTAATAGGGGTTTGGGCCTGGGGCTTAGCACCTAGTAAGGCTCAATGAAATATGCTGAATTACTCAAACAAAACAAAAGGCCATTTTGCTTACAAACACAGGAGCTGAGTGACTGTTATATCAGCTTCTCCTAGAGGCAGCCGAGGAAGTGTCCCACAGAGGGATAGTTTGCTGTCATTATTGGAGATACCTGCAGTAGTTATGGAAAGACAAGCACCTGAGAACAGCAGCTGTTTTGGGACTGTAACCTCTCAAGGTGCAGAGAATTACCAGTATGCAATCTAGAAAGGAGTCAACCCACAGAATCTAGCTTGAAGCTATACTTAAGGGAACTTTAGGAGAATTCCACAAAGGAAAAAAAAGGACTGAAAGTGCCAGAGTTATGAGTTATCCCTTTATTTTTTTCACATGTGCTTCACTACCATTGTACTCTAAGAGCTCTCTATCCACTAAATAGTACATTTCCTCAAGGTAGGACGTGACTCAAGTGTGGGGGGCGGAGCAGAATGGATCATACCGACTCTTCTCACTATGCATTTTGAGGATTGCCTTTTCTAAAAGCTAATTAAATCTCTCTGAATGATTGTTAATAAGGAGCATAGGTATAGGGGTTTTTGAGCAATGATGCTAGGAGAAACACAGACTCTCTGGGTTTTCAGTCAGTCATACTGGGGACACAAACAGAGGCAAAAGGCAGTGTCTGCCCTCATGAAGGTCACAATCTATTTGGTGAGATAACAAGGAAACAAATATGTACAAACTATAATAGGAAATAAAAGAGGAAAGGCACTAGTGCTACAAGTTGTTGGAAAGGGCAGCTTAGTGTCGCAGTGGATAGAACACCTGGAGTTGAGGACCTGACTTCAAATCCAGCCTCAGGCACTTACTAGCTGTGTGACTTTGGCCAACTCACCTAACCCTGATTGTCTATAAAAGGAAAAAAGAGCTATTGGAAAAGGTTTCCTGTAGAAGATGGGATTTTAGTTGGGATTTAAAGAGCAGTAGGCAAAGATGAGGAGGGAAACCATTCCAGGTATAGGGGAAAGCCAGAGAAAATGTCTGAAGTTGAGAGATGGAGTATCTTGTTTGTGGAACAGCCAGAAGGCCAATGTCACTGGACAGAATTGTGGTGGAGAGTAAGAAGACTGGAAAGGTAAGAGGGTAAGAGTGTTTTGAACTTTGAACTTTGTTGTTTTGAGCTTTGAACACCAAATAAAGGATTTAGTATTTGATCCTGGAGGTCATAGGGAACCACTAGCATTTATTGAGTACGGAAGTGATATGGTTGGACCTGCACATTAGGAAAATCACATTGCTTACTTCTAGAACCTTGGGAAGAGTAGTTAGTCACCCATTAGGGGATCCAACCTGCCAGTGTCAGTGTGAGTTGAGAGAGTGAACCCAAAGGAAATAATATGTCAATTTTTTCTTTGTGTGTCTCTGCTCTCATGCAGGTGCTTCCAATGACACTGTTCATTGTTGCTTTGAGGATGTTGTCATTGCCTCTCTTCAGTTCTGTCTACCCATGAGAATTTACCAGGTCACCTAGATGGTTTCATCTTAAAATACTCACTTGCTTGGGATCAGGAAAAAACAAACACAAAGACATGTGGCCATGTGTTCCCAGGTCCCATGACCAGGTGAGAGATAGGGCAACCACCAGCTGTTGAGGAGACAACTCAATACAGTCCTCCTGTTCTAAAGCCAAGTGGGGCAGCCTGGTAAAATATTATACAAGGGTATGCCGACTTAACTTTCCCTTGTCGTTGTTGTTTAGCCATTTTTCAGATGTGCCCAACTCCTTGTGACCCCATTTAGGGTTTTCTTGACATAGGGGTTGATGCTAGAGTAGTTTGCCATTTCCTTCTCTAGCTCATTTTACAAATGAGGAAAGTGAGGCAAATGGGGTTAAGTGGCTTACCCAGAGTCACACAGCTAGTACACTAGTGTCTGAGGCCAAATTTGAACACAGGAAGATGAGTGTTCCTGACTCCAGGCCTGGTACTTTCTCTACTGCACCACCTACTTGTTTCTACTTCCTCTTAACATTCTTTAACTATCGTGACCACCATTAAATCCAATGTGTAGGAGCCCTGTCCCCATTGTTTGTTACACTTAGGAAACCACTCCACTTATGAATAACAGCCTATATGCTGGAGCAGATTTGCATGTGGGGACCTTTACATGAGACATACATAACTTACATGAGAATCTAAGGTAGCAGCTGCCTTTGGGAGACTCCAATCTCTAAGTGCAAGTCAGGCAAGTAAGCCCCAATATGGGTGCAACTTTCAGGGGCTTCATCTGGGATACATTTGGATGCCCACCATACTGGTACACACTGGAGATATTCTCCACACAGGACATGGTAGGGCTATCTATAAATGTATGGACTACTTTAAAAAAATCACAGCATTATTAGAGATTCAGGACCCTGCCCCATACCCCCTAAGTTCCAGGATATTGGGGGTACATTTTTGATAGTGGGTAGAAATCAGATAAGGCCTGAGGCTGTAATCATTCAGTCTAGATGGTCTTATGAAGATTAGGTCTAGAGGCTCCCAGGGGTAGGAGAGGTGAAGTTAGACTAGAGCTTAGAGTAATAGCAGGTGGAAGAAAACAATCCTCTTCATTACTCATTCGAGAAGGAAATAAGAACCACCCACCTGCAAAATCAGAAATTTCCCAAGTAATTCAATGTTATCTTGAGTCACTTTCTTCATTCTCAAATTGTGATGTTATTGTGTAGTTTGCCTTAAGGTGTTGTGGCCTAATCCTTTTTTGACAAGATAAAATGTCACTATTACAGTGAGACCATTTTCCTGTCAGAGGAATCCATTTATCAAATTGGAGTCTGAATCACACTGTGTGATCAAAATACACAGAGTGCGCTGAATATGTGTATGTTAGAAAGAAAATTTAAACTATGGATTCAGAGCAGATGTACTTCCAGGATTCGAAAATATTTCTCCAATTTTACATATTCTTCATGTCTTAACAAACATACATAATTCAGAGATTAAAACTTAAACATTATTAAATACCATCATTTTAAAATAGCTTAACTCCTCGTGGAAAGTTAGCAGCCACACTAACATTTAGCTCCAGACGGATATGTTAGCCTTGAGTATTATTCCAGGGATAGAATGAGTCATAAGTTTTGTAGATAAAAGTTGCAAGCCAAAGAATCCAATGAAGTATTCAAAGTAATACCTTTAATAATGATCTTGCATTCAGTTACTTTCTCTTTTCAGGAGGCAGAATAAGTATGCTTTCCAGTTAGGTAAATTCTGGGAGTTAGTATGAAAGCAATTTAGTTGCTTTTCTGGATGGTCTTCAAATAGGAAATTAGGAAAGCCGCCACCAGTTGTGACAAGAACTATAATGATTAGTTTTTGCAGTGAGAGAAATGTAACAAAAGAACCCTCAGATATGGCTGGAGAGTTTGCTGTAAGATTAAGGAAAGGGCACAGAAAAGCTCAGGGTGAGGGGCGCCTGCCTTAGGTAAAAGATCTAATAATTAGTTATGCTAGCTAAATGAATGCTAAGCTCAAGTGATTCTATGGTTCTGAAGGACTGAAAGGGTTTAGTGGGGGTAGGGGTTGGGAATAAGCATTTATTAACCACCTACCAAGTACTATGCTAAGTACTTTTTACAAATATTATCTAATTTGATTGTTACACTTTACAGTTGAGGAAACTGAGGCAAACAAAAGTTACAGTGATTTGACCAGGATCCCACAGTAAGTATCTGAAGCTAGATTTGAACTGAGGTCTTCCTGACTTTAGGCCCAGGGCTCTATCCACTGTGCTACCAGCTGCTTCCAAATCTAGTGGCCATTAAATTGTGGTACATGGGATAAAGCCCTGATCACCTCACACTAGTCTTGGGTCTTTCTCAGGCTATGACAATAGTGTGGAATGGGAAGGCAGAAATTATATAGGCAATGAAGAACTGCTGTCAGTATATTTTGGAATTGTCTTGGCAAAGTTGCTTTATTGTCTGCAAATCCAATAACAGGTTCCCCAGAAACAAAAAATCCCAGCTCAGAGTTGCAGTTCAAGTTTCTTATACTTCTTCTAGTCTGTCTTCTTTACCCCATAATGCAAAGTGAAATGAGTTTCTTGGGCATCATTTAATCCCTCACAGTCACCGAAAGAATTTTATAATAGATCTGCTTTGACTGAGATTTGCTATGGGCAGCTACATGGCCCAAAGGACAGAATGTTGGGGCTTAAATCAGGAATATCTGAGTTCAAATCGAGATTCAGATACTTACTACCTGTGACCCTACAATGTGTGACCCTGGGCAAGTCATTTAACCCTGTTTGCCTCAGTTTACTCATCTGCAAAATGAGCTGAAGAAGGAAATGACAAACCATTCTACTATCCTTGCCAAGAAATCCCCAAATGGGGGTCATGAAGAGTCAGAAATGACTGAACGACAACATTCAAAGTTTCTCTTTATTGTTATCTAAAAATATATCACCTAAACCAATGTTCTTTTCCCCTCCTAGATTCCAAATCCAGCTGGAAGTTGATATAAATTCAGAGGAATATTGAATAAAATTTCATAAAAAAAAACTGGCTCCATTTGCTGGGAGGATGCATTGGGTAATTGACAGAGAAACCAGGAACAGAAGGTATGAGTAGGTCAGACAGACTATATTGTTAAGTATTTCAAATGCTCTGTAAATGAGAGCTTGAAATCAATATGCCAATTGAACTATCTCTAATGGGGAACTTTTGAAGAGAAGAGCAATACAGGAAAATATAATGCTATAATGTGATTTAAACTGTTTTGTTCAGACCTCCTGAAGCTAGTGAATATATGAGTCCTTAGAGGGTCTCAGAAATAGAACGCAGTTGAGCTGAGACAATGATAGCTGGTTTATATAGTGCTTTAAGATTTGCAAAGCACTTCATATATGTTAAGTCATTAGGTGCTATTACGAACCCCACTTTACAGCTAACGACACTGAATCCCAGAGATTCTATGGACCTTGCCCAGGGCCCCACAACTAGTGTCTGAGGCAGAACTGCAGCTCAAATCTTCCTGACTCCACTTCTTGTGATCTCTCCACTGTACTACCTAGCTGCCTCTAGTGAGATGGATAGTGGTTGTCCTTCCTGCTTGAAGAGGACCAGAGTGATATCACTGTGTCGGGCTCAAGGTACAATGCGTCTTATTGTGACTGAGCTGACAAATATGAGCTCCAAAGGTTCTCCCTGACTAGGGCACAAATAGTCCTTATAAACATTGAGTGGAGATGTCTCTCAATTTGCTCATCTCACATTTCTTTTGGGCTACTGCAATTTTGTTTTGCTGGTAGAGCACAGTGCATCCTTTGATGTGGGAACACCATGCTGGGTGGTCCCTGAAAAGTATACTGCCAAAGTAAGTGAACTTATCCACAGCATTCAGAATTTCTCCATTTGCTGTAACTGATGATACCATTTGGCTTTTGAAATAAAGATGAATGTGAGAGGTTAGTAAAGATTTGTTATGAAAAATTCTGCTGTACTATGTATAACCATGGAAGATTTGTTTCTTTTTAAAAAATTATTTGTTTTAAACATTATTTTAAAATAATTTTTGAGTTCCAAATTCTTCCTCTCCCTTTAACCCCTTCCCCACCAGTTGAAAAGCTAAGTAATTTGATGTCAACTATACATATGAAATAATGCAAAACATATTTACCATGTTACAAAAAAAAAGTATGCTTCAATCTGCACTTAGAGTTCATCAGTTCTCTCTTTCTGGAGGTAGATAGCAGTTTTCATCATAAGTCCTTTGCAATTGTCATGAATCATTGTACTGACCAGACTAGCTAAATCTTTTATGGTTGATCATCATTACAATATTGTTGTGAATGTGTACAGTGATGTCCTGGATCTGCTCACTTTACTTTGTATCAGTTCATATAAGTCTTCCCAGGTTTTTCTGACACATATGTCACATAAACCACAGACTTGTTCAGCCATTCCCCAGTTGATGGGCATCCTCTCAATTGCTAATTTTTTGCTCCCACAAAAGTAAGTGCTATAAGTATTTTTGTATATATAGGTCCTTTCCCTTTTTTATTTTTTTACAGTATCTACATTTTTTATTTAATATTTTTACTTTTCAGCATTGATTTCCACAAGATTTTGAATTACAAACTTTCTCTCCATTTCTACCCTCCCCTCCACTCCAAGATGGCATATATTCTGAGTGCCCTATTCTCCAGGCAGCCCTCCCTTATGTCACCCCACTCTCTTGCCCATCCCCTTTTCCCTTACTTTCTTGTAGGGCAAGATAGATTTCTATGCCTCATTGCTGGCATATCTCACATCCCAGTTGCATGCAAAAACATCTTTTTTTCAACATCTGCTTTTAAAACTTTGAGTTCCAAATTCTCTCCCCTCTTCCCTCACCACACACTATCCCTAAGAAGGCAAGCAAGTCAACATAGGCCACACATGTATCATTATGTAAAACCCTTGCACAATACTCATGTTGTGAAAGACTAACTATGTTTTGCTCCCTCCTATCCTGTCCCCTTTTATTCAATATTCTCCCTTGACCTTGTCCCTTTTCAAAAGTGTTTGCATTTGGTTAACTTCTCCCCCATCTACCTTCCCTTCTGTCATCCCCTTTTTTGTCCCCTTCTTCCTTTTTCCTTGTGAGATAAGATACCCAGTTGACTGTGTATGGTATTCCCTCCTCAAGTCAAATCTTATGAGAGCAAGATTCACTCAGTTCCCCTCACCTGCCCCCTCTTCCCTTCCAACAAAATTGCTTTTTCTTGCCACTTTTATGTGAGATAATTTCCCCATTCTATCTCTCCTTTCCTCCCTCTCTCAATATATTCCTCTCATCCCTTAATTTTATTTTATTTTTTAGATATCATCCCTTAATATTCAACTCACCCTGTGCCCTCTGTGTGTGTATATGTATGTATGTATGTATGTATGTATATTCCCTTCAACTACCCTAATACTGAGGTCTCATGAATTATACATATCACCTTTCCCTGTAGGAATGTAAAGAAAACAGTTCAACTTTAGTTAAGTCCCTTCTGATTTCTCTTTCTTGTTTACCTTTTCATGCTTCCCTTGATTCTTGTGTTTGAAAGTCAAATTTTCTATTCAGCTCTGGGCTTTTCACTGAGAAAGTTTGAAAGTCCTCTATTTTATTGAAAATCTATATTTTCCCTTGAAGCATGATACTCAGTTTTTCTGGGTAGGTGATTCTTGGTTTCAATCCTAGCTCCATTGACCTCTGGAATATCATATTCCAAGCCCTTCGATCACTTAATGTAGAAGCTGCTAGATCCTGTGCTATCCTCATTGTGTTTCCACAATACTCAAATTATTTCTTTCTGGCTACTTGCAGTATTTTCTCCTTGATCTGGGGGCTCTGGAATTTGGTGACAATATTCCTAGGAGTTTTCTTTATGGGATCTTTTCCAGAAGGATCGGTGGATTCTTTCAATTTCTATTTTACCCTCTGGCTCTAGAATATCAAGGCAGTT
>CM053624.1:176403590-176430875 GCA_028646595.1 Phalanger gymnotis | reverse complement strand
GAAGGATTTCAGAGTCTGAGACTGAATCTGGATGCATTTTCGCTGCCTGGCCGTGTTCCCAGACAACTTACTTGACCCTTGAGTTTTTCAGCAGGGTATGACTGCTTGTAGACTAAAGAGTTCTATGTTCCATGCTTGGGGGGGATGCACCAGCTCTGCCTCACCAGCACTCCTCCTTCCCCAAGAACCCCCAACCTGGACTGGACTTAAATCTTCAGCAGGCTCTTCACTCCTGCTTTGATCTGCCACTTAATTCCTCCCACCAGGTGGGCCTGGGGCCAGAAGCAATTGCAGCCGTAGTTCTATAGCTGCCCCACCTCCGCTGTCCCCAGGGCAGTGGCCGAACCACAAACTCCCTGTCCCCAGCAGCTTTTCCCACTAACCTACTCTGTTGTCTTTGGTGTTTGTGGGTTCAGAAGTCTGGTAACTGCCACAGCTCACTGATTCAGGGAGCTAGGGCACACTCTGCCTGGCTCCTGGTATGGTTGGTCTGCGCCGCCCATGCTGGGCTCTGCTCTGCTCAGCTCCACTCCCCTCTGCTCCCTGCTCCATGTGGGATAGACCTTACCCAGAGACTATCCAGGCTGTCCTGGGCTAGAGCCCTGCTTCCCTATGCTACTCTGTGGGTTCTGCAGTTCAAGAATTGGTTCAAAGCCATTTTTTATAGGTTTTTGGAGGGATTTGGCAGGGAGCTCACGGTAGTCCCTGCTTTCCAACTGCCATCTTGGCTCTGCCCCACCCCCTACAGTTGTTGAGTTCTTTTTCAACAGGAACAGTTTGTCTTTTAGGTCAACTTGATTTTGTGTGGTCTATAAGTGTGCACATATTCCATGTGACAATGATGAGTGGAATCATCTTTGTGGAAGTTTTTGTACATATTTTTGTGTTTCAACCTCCAGGTGGGATCCCTACCTGCCATGGTAATAAGGCCAGAGTTGGGCAAGAAGACAATTTTTAGGGCACCTTTTCTATCCCCTTCCTCACACCATGAGGTGAGCAATGAGATCCTTAAAAAGCTACTCAGACACTCAGGGGACTGCTGAATCCCACTGCTGCTTCCAATGAGAAGATGACCCTATGGCCTGGGCTGCTTGTGTGCAGGGCTGTGACTACAGCTCCCAGTGTATCTGCATCTGTTGTTTTGTCATTTGCCTGTCACCACAGGATTTTGAGATAGGTAAAAAATGGTAAAATGGTATGGGTGATGTCTTTTGATTTGTGCACAAATTGGATTTAATTGAGGCAGAGTTGCATGAAGTCATTGGCCTCACTCTCTCTTCCAGAGTCATCACAGTCCAGTGGCAGGACAGAGTCAAGATGATTGGTGATGGCTCAAGTTACAGTGGATGACCTTGGCATCTTCCCTGTCTAACCAAGTGCTAGGTGCTCCGTAGCACCAGCTTGAGCTGCCTTCCTGGCCATTGGAAGAAATTGTTCCCATTCACCCATTCTACCAGGGGAAGTTTTGAGGTAGATACCTCCCTAACTCACCAACATGTCTGAGACCCCTTGGTTACCCTTAACCTAGTTTAGCCCCTTTTCCAAAATGATTTACTCGGGCGAGGCTGCTGTGCATGCTACAGCTTCCTGGAGCCACAGGTGACAGTTAGGTGGATCAAGTGGAAACCAAAGTTGGAAAGCGGCCTGGAAAAGGGGCTTGGCAGCCCTCACACCAGAGGTACTAATCTTCCCTGAACATACCCTACACCCCATCTGGATGCTATTAGGTTATGAATTGGACTTGTAAAAGGATATGATAAAAGCAGATGTTTGAAAACTGTTAAATATTCAGTGAAGTACATTTTGTATAAAACAGATAATAATAGTACTAATAATATACTAACATTTACTATAGTACCAAGTTTTCATTTGAAAATCTTGGTTATTATGAAAAGTGTATAGGGTAGTGTAAAGATGTAGCTTCAGCATATTAATGATGAGTCAACTATCAGGTATTTACTATATGTCTGAAGCACCCAAATATGGGTAGTTTTAATTTCCAAGTAAAGGATTAATGAAATGTTAATGGTTAGGGAAACATCAGTAAAGAAATTCAACCCTAAGTTGTGGTTAGTGAAATTTTGCCATTAAAGATAAATATTCCAGGCACCGCAATTTACTATTACTTTGAGCTTCGACTACAGGGATAGTTGTTTGAATTGTCATGAAGCCAATAGTACAAAATGGCACATGCCACAGTCTGGGATCTGCTGACAGTAGGTGGGAAAAGTTTTGGAGATGACCTCAGACATGGCCTAGATAGGATCATCCTGATTCTATTTCCTTTCTTAAAAGGAAAATTCCCACCTGGTTAATCCTCAGCCTTGCTTTTGATACAACTTGACCACGATTGGCTGTCAGATATGACCCATGCCCAGAATCAAACAGAACTTAAGGAATTTTTTTCCCTTTTTTCAGCATCTGCTCTAGAGGCTAGTTCCAGACTGGTTGACACATCTCAGCCAAGAGAGAGAAAAAAAGAAAAGGGATATGCTTTGGTCTATATTCAGACTCCATCAGTTTTTTCTCTGAAGGCTGATAGCATTTATCAACATGAGCCCTTTGGGATTATCTTGGATCATCATATTGCTGAGAATAGCTAAGTCATTTACAATTGTTAACTGTACATTGCTGTTGCTCTGTACAATGTTGTCCTGGTTCTGATCACATCACTCTGCATCAGTTCATGTAAGTCTTTTCAGGTTTTTCTGAAAGCAACTTTCACATCATTTCTTATAGCACAATAATATTCCATTACAATCATGTTCTACAACTTGTTCAGCCATTTTCTAACTGATGGGCTTACCCTCAATTTCCAAATTGAATAATTTTTTAGAATCATCTTTCCTGGGGGGAGGGGGGCGGTGTGTAGAGGTAGAGCCAAGATAGCAGAGTAAAGACAGGGACTCACTTGAATTCTCCCCAAACCCCTCCAAATACCTGTAAAAATGGCTCTAAATGAATTCTAGAACAGCAGAACCCACAAAAAGACAAAGCGAAACAAATTTCCAGGCCAAGACAACCTTGAAGATGAACAGGAAAGGTTTGTTGCCCTGGGCTGGGAGAAGAATGCAGTCCAACCAAGCCATACAAGCAAAGACCAGGCCCCAGCAATCCTGGAGCAAGCCTCAGATGACTGAATCAGAGGCAGCAACGGTGGTTTCCTAACTTCTCAACCAACAAACACCAAAGACAACTTAAAAGGTCAGTAGGAAAGACCTGTTGGACCTGGGTGAGAGAGGAGTACAGTCCAGCTCTGGCCCTGGCACAGTCCCAGGACAGTAGCAGCAGCAGGGGCGGCAGTAGCAGCAGTGGCTGCTTCTGGAGCTCTCAGCCCACAGACAGTAAGGCAATCAAGCAACTGATCAGAAGTCCATGATCCAAAAGAGATTACAGGGGTCTCTTTGGGTCATAGCCCTAGGTGGTAGTCCTGGATCAAGGAGGAGCACTGGCATAGGCAAAGCTTGTAGCAGCAGTGGAGAGGGAACCCTCCTTACAGTTCCAGAGCAGAAAAAAAGTGTTTGTGGTCACTCACAGACCAAAGCACAGGCCAGGAGAGGAGTAAACACCTCTCCTTAGATTAGACCACCTTGGAAGAACTGCAAACTTACAGGTCCTTAAAAGTATTTCTGTAAACAGCTGCACAAAACCGTTGAAGCTTGAGACAGTATACCTTCCACACTGGAAGCAGAGCCCTACTTTAACAAAAAGTTATCCAATAATTGGCTAGGAAAACGAACAAACAGTAGAAAAATCTCAGACTATAGCAACTTACTTTGGTAACAAGGAAGATCAAAACATAAACTCAGAAGACAACAAAGTCAAAGCTGCTATAGCCAAAGCCTCCAAGAAAAGTATGAATTGGTCTCAGGCCATGGAAGAGCTCAAAAAGGATTTGGAAAATCAAGTAAGAGAAACAGAGGAAAAATTGGGAAGAGAAATGAGAGTGATGCAAGAAAATCATGAAAAACAAGTCAACAGCTTGCTAAAGGAGACCCAAAAAAATACTGAAAAAAATAATACCTTAAAAATAGACTAACCCAAATGGCAAAAGAGCTACAAAAAGCCAATGAGGAGAAGAATGCCTTAAAAAGCAGAAATGGTCAAATGGAAAAAGAGGTCCAAAGACTCACTGAAGAAAATAATTTCTTAAAAATTAGAATGGAGCAAATGGAAGCTAATGACTCTATGAGAAATCAAGAAATTATGAAACAAAACCAAAAGAATAAAAAATAGAAAACTATGTGAAATATCTCATTCAAAAAACAACTGACCTGGAAAATAGATTAAGGAGAGATAATTTAAAAATTATTGGACTGCTTGAAGGCCATGATCAAAACAAAAGAGCTTAGACATCATCTTTCAAGAAATTATGAAGGAAAATTGCCCTGATATTCTAGAACCAGAGGAGAAAAGAGAAATTGAAGGAATTCACCAATTACCTCCTGAAAGAGATTCCAAAATGAAAACTCCCAGGAATTTTGTAGCCAAATTCCAGCATTTACAAGTCAGGGAGAAAATATTGCAGGCAGCCAAAAAGAAAAAATTCAAGTATGGTGGAACCACAATCAGCATAACACTAGATTTATCAGCTTCTACATTACAAGATCAGAGGGGTTGGAATATGATATTCTAGAGGTCAAAGCAGCTAGGATTAAAACCAAGGATCACTTACCCAGCAAAAATGAGTGTAATCAATGAGGGGGAAGTATTGACATTCAATGACATAGAGGAATTTAATGCATTCTTGACCAGAGCTAAATAGAAAATTTGATTTTCAGATACAAGACTCAAGAGAAGCATGAAAAGGTAAACAGGAAAGAGAAATCATAAGGGTCTTATCAAAGTTGAACTATTTGCACTCTTACATGGAATGATGATATTTACAAATCATAAGACCTTTCTCAGTATTAGGGTAGTTGGAGGGAACACATATATATAGCCAGAGGACACAGGGTCAATTGAATATGAAGGTATGATATCTAAAAAATAAAATTAAGGGGTGAGAGATGAATGTACAGGAACGAGAAAGGGAGAGGTAGAATAGGGTAAATTATCTCATATAAAAGAGACAAGAAAAAGTTTTTAAAGTGGAAGGGAAGAAGGAGGAAGTGAGAGGAATTAGTGAACTTACTCTTATTGGATTTTGCTTAGGGAGGGGATAACATACACACTCAATTGGGTATGAAAATCTATCTTACCTTACAGGAAAGTAGAGAGGAAGGGGTTGGGGGTGGTGTTGATAAAAGGGAGGAAAGAATGGGAGAGGGTGTAATCAGAAGCAAACAGTTTTGAGGAGGGACAGGGTCAAAAGAGAGAATAGAAAAAGCAGGGGGTGGGATAGGATGTAGGAAAATATAGTCTTTCACAATATGACTAATATGAAAGTGTTTTCATGACTCTACATGTATAACCTATACCGAATTACTTGCCATCTCAAAAAGGGTAGGTGGGGAGGGAGGAAAGGAGAAAATTGCAAACTCGAAGTTTTAAAAACGAATGTTAAAAATTGTTTTTACATGCAACTAGGAAATAAGATACACAGGCAACAGGGTATAGAAATCTATCTTACCCTACAGGAAAATAGAAGGGGAAGGGAATAAGGGAAGTGGGGGGGGGAGGGGATAGTAAGGAGAGTAGAGTGGGGAAAGGGATAATCAGAATGCATGTAATCTTGGGGTGAGGGAGGGGAAGGTTGGAGAGAAAACTTAGAACTCAAAATCTTGTGAAAATGAATGTTGAAAATTAAAAATAAATCAGTAAATTTAAAAAAAAAAGAATTTACTTCACTATAGACAGATTCTGACTGGAAGTTTCAGAATGAAGAATCAAAGAGTACATATCAAAATTTTGTGAACTCAGTGCCAAATCATATAAAATAAAAGTGTAGCAAAATGCCATACTAAATATTTTAAAATTTTTAAGGTCTTAAAATTTTAGGGTTTATTACATATAGTAATACATTTAATTATTTTACTATGTACACACTGAAGTAACTTGAAATTTTGAGCCATGTTCAAATGCAAATAACCTTGGGAAAGATGACACTAACCTTTGAGCACCATTTGCACCTTAGAGAGAATGAAAGATCTGAGAATAGGTTTATCACGGTGGAACATGGAAGCATTGAAAGTGAGAGCCACATTCCTGTAGTACAGAAGGACTGAGAGTATTGAAGGTCAACTATCCCTAAGACTGGCCCATCCTGGGGTGGGGGGAAAGGGGAGGGAAATAAAGGAAAGACTGCAAACAAAAAAAATATAGGCAAGGGAAGGAACTAAGGGTTCTTTCTCTTAAAAAATAATTTGAGGAATCTGAGGTTTGCTTTTTCCCCTTGTGGTTGAAAATAAAGTGCAAACCATCTGGGCTCTGAACAGACATAATAGCCTAAATATTGATGATCCAAATCCCTCCTCATTTTTAAAGTTATCCACAATACAAGGGAAGCCTTAGCAAGGCAAGGAAACTTCCCTAAATTCCATGGGAATCTCAAGTATGTTTAGCAAAGGAAGACTGAATACTGTGCAATATTAAATGTATCATCTCATGGAATGGCAGGCATGGCAAATGTATTGAGGCCAATCTATCATACCATAAGATGCTATATGACTAATATTATATAGCTATGAAAATATACATTGAGTGGAATATCCAACCAATGCCAAAGATTAGAATCCACTGGACTTTATATGAGCAGGAGACAAAATTTAAGGTTCTAGAGTATGGTTGAAATCTTTGGATAGAATTGGAAACAATAAGCATAGGGATGTCAGTTGTGGTGTTCAGTGGATTTGAGTATCTTGATGAGTTAGGATAAATTTAAATATGATTATGAAGTCACAGTTCAAGCATCTTGTGTGGAAAAACATCTTTTTATGAAAAAATTTCCAAATCTTCTATTTCGAATGGCCAACCACTAGAGGGAGACATGATTCCATTGAGTACCATATATCTATTCCATTATACAATATTCTTGATCTTGGCCAAAAGATGGAGAACTGAAAGTTTTTATTAAATTTTACATTTTAGTCAAAATGCTAAACCCTGAAATAAAAAAAATTGAAACAAAATTCCAATATATGCCAAAATATTCATGTCAACACTCTGTGGAAGCAAAGAACTGGAAACAAAGTAGTCACCCATTGTGAAAACTACATCATAAGACTGTAATAGTACATTATTGTGCAATGAGAAATTTGGGTAAGCATGGGAACTTTCACATGAACTGTCACAGAGCAAAATGAATAGAATTGAAGGAACAATATGTGTAGTCACCACAACAATGAAAATGAAAAGACTAATAAAATGAAATACATCTCTAAAATAAACTCTAAGTAAAATCTAATTAATGAACTCTAAGTAATGAAAGTCCTGAAGAGAGATAATTAAATGTTTTTCTTCCCAAATAGCAGAATAATGTGGGGTACATTAGGTCAAAATATTATGCATACTCTCAGGCACAGTCTCTGTATCAGACGTTTTATTCAATTACTTTTCCTTTTCTGCAAAGGATGTTTTAATCTAGACACATAGGTTCCCAAAGTGGACAATACCTCCTGGGGGGGGGGGTGCTGGAATGGACCAGGGGTGTGGTAGTAGACTTGGGTGCAATTGGAAAGCATTGAATAAAAATAAGGGGGTGGTGGAAGAATAAGGAAAAAAAGAAGATAAGAAAATTTTGAAAAACCATTTGTATATATCTCATCTCTTGTATAAGAGTTAAAATCATAGTGACTACAGTAAATACACAAAATGCAAGCTATAATCAATCAGCAGTCAAGTCCTGCAACAGGTCTTAACAAGCAAGTGTTGGCAGGAATCATGTCGGACATTGTCAGGAAGTCCAGCATGCATTGTCAAGAATATGTGCATGTAATGACTTGTTTACAATATGATACTATGTGATTACATGACACAATATTGCATCATCAAAATTTCAATGCAGAAAACAACCCACAAATTTACAATAAGTTATTCAATTTGAGATTTTTTTTTAAATACATGTTTTTTTAAAAAATGACACAAATTTCAAAAAAAAAACATTAAAAGGTTAAAGAAAGTAGATTTCCATGGGGGCCCTGAGTATTTTTTTTGAAATGGGGGTGGTAAGCCAAATAAGTTTGGGAACTTTAGGTCAAGCTGTGATGTAAAAGCAAGTAATCAATGAAGCATACTAAAAAGATGCTAAGCCTTAGAATCTAGGTCTAGATACTACTACATGCAGCACTTATTGCGTTGAGCCCATAGTAGATCTACCTTAGTCTAGAAGCTTAATTCCAATGAAGATACGTTGAAGTTAAATATAGGAGTGGTCTTGGATTTGTTTGTAGATGAATCCTCTCTCCATTTCACCCCACAATCCCAAATCCACAATTTAGCCAGACTTTACAAACAAGGTTCTAGAGAAGGTGCCAGCATTTTTTTTTTTTTTTGGTCTCCTGTTCTATCTTCAGGGCATTAACATTTAACTGCCTAGAGAAGCAGTCTCAAACTCAAATAGAAACAGTTCTCTGCAGGTCATATATTAACTTAGAAAACTATATATTAACATTAGCTATGTTTAATCTATTTTTATTTTGTTAAGCACATCTCAATTGTATTTTAATCTGGTTCATTCCCGCTAGAGAATATTTCATGAGCCTGACATCTCTGGTAGAGTAACTCTTTGTTTTCAGTGGGATATCTTTCCTACAAAGTCATGCCCAGCTCTTTGCTAGTGGCCTATATCTCTCCCTAGTAGACTGGAAAAGCTTGAACAGAGAGCATGTGCCAGTTCTATTCCTATTTGATGCCTTGCACGTGATAAACACTTGTATTTATTTTTCAGAATCAGGGAAAACAACAAAGAGTTTATCACATAAAACAAAACCCAATTTTCATCATAGAATGTTTAAGAGATAACAAATATCTCTTCTAGATGGGAAAAAACTTAAGGCTAAGAAGTCTTAAGCTTAATAAATAATGCTATTCGATTTCTTTAATGGGACCTATCATATCCTCTTGACTTATCACTGTCAGACCCTTTGAGTCTGGCACTTAAGCAATTCTGAATCAACTTAATCTGTTGTCTACTCCATACCTCTACATATGGACCCCAAGGATACCATAAAAGATAATCAAATTCTTTCTCCTAGTTTTCCTGATAGAGTCCTTCAAAGACTGAAGTGTTAGAGTTGAAGTACGATGTTTCCATGAGCATCTTATTGGGTTGAATTCTAGAAAACTATCTCCATGACACAGGTAAACTCCTTTAGTAGACATAAATCTTTTTGTTTGTGCCTTGCTAGTAGTTGGAGATATGGACAGTTATCTTCTGACATTACTTGTCAAATAATTATACGTGATTTTAAAATGTATGTGACATTCCTTTTTTTCTTTTTTGTAGAATCAGTTTTTTAATCCATGAACAAGAGATTCTGCAAGAGTGGAATAATATTCTCTAGATCTCTCCCTTACTTTTAGGGCTATGCAAATGTTGTTTGTAGTAGAAAAATAGTCAGCAAAAATATACTTAATCTCTTCTCATGTTTTCATCAAGGATATCTTAGATATATGTCAAGTCTATTCTCAAAGATTTTATAGAACTAAGAAAGTCAGCATATGGGTTGGTGGCTGTTGGTTTCATCTCAGTAATCTTTTTGGGGTAAAAGAGCTGTCCATAATTTCTGTTCTTTTCGGTTTGTTTTCTTTTTGATGTTAGCTCAAAAGTCCAGTAATCTTGTTACTGGCATATGTATAATAATGGAAGAAATTTGTCCTGGGGCAGAGGACTATGGCCCTGCCTACTTCATTTAATCTTTTGTCCTTCAGCTAGCTTCATCTGTGTGTCAATTCAAGAGGAAGTAAGAGGAGCCCCAGTCTCTTAATCCCTTGAATAGCTCTTATAGCTTAAGAGTAGGGACTGGGAAAGGATGGGCCCACTCATGTTAGCCATACAAACTCACAGTCAGGCACTAACTCACAATGAATAAAAGGAATTTTCTTACCTGAAGTCAGATACCAAGGAAGCTGAATGGGCACAAGAGAAAGGAAGTTGAGAGTAGACTAATTTTTGCTCTAGGCAATTTTGCTGGCTTTTGTTTGCTGCTGGGTTGGGTATGGTGGCTCATTTATTGCTCAGTTGTTTCCGTTATGATCCATTCTTCATGAGCCCATTTGTGGTTTTCATGGCAAAGATGTTAGAGTGATTTGCCATTTCCTTCTCCAGCTCATTTTACAGAAAAGGAAACTAAGGAAAACAGGGTTAAATGACTTTCCCAGGGTGACAGCTGAAAGTGTCTGAGGCTGGATTTGACCTAGATTCGATGAGTTTTCTTGACTTCAGGCTGAGTAGTTTATTCACTGCACCACCTAGCTACATGTGATGACTCATAACCCCCAGCTATCAAAGGACTGTAGGCCTTGCTGCCAGGAAGAAGTTTTCTAGCTATTGCACCCAGAAGAAGGTAGCAGAGAGAAAAGCAGTTGATATGAAGAAACTAAAAACCCAAGACCCAGAAAATGGCAGTACAGAGCAATTAGTTGGTTAGGAAACCAATGGAACATACATAAGCAATGATATGATAAAGAATGGAGATATAATACTCAGCAGAGATCACAAGAAAGAGGAGTGACTACATGACTTTAGCACTGGAGATGTAATTTGCCCTGACTACATATGTACCCAGCCTACATGTGTCTTTATATATTTGCTTTCTACAAGCTAGATGACTTGGCTTCTGGCATTTACTTTTATGCACATGGACCATATGTTTTCTTTCTCTTTCACGTTCCCTGTCACATATGCCCCCTAAATGTGGGCTCTCCCTTCCATTGCTGATTTGGTAATCCATGGAAGAAGATATCCTGTGTATGCATAGGGAGATCTTTTCTTGTTGTTTTGTTGTGCTTTCTAATAAAATGTTTTGGTTTTTTTTAATTTTGAATTAATTTGCCCTCTGGATGGTTGGTAAAGGTGTTCACCTTATAAGCTGTGGAGCTCATAAGTGCGTCCTGACTTAGAGAGGGCCTTGATCCCATGGCAGGTGGCTGGTGGGGGGGAAGAAGGAGGGCGCCAGGAGACAGATGACACAATGAAATATTTCTAAAATTCAATTGTTTAGTGCTTTTTCTAGCATAGATTTCTTTAATATGTATTAGGTCTTGCTCAGCTGTTTTTCTCAACTTCTATTTTTAAATTTATTTTGGTTTTCAATATCCATTTCCACAAGATTTTGAGTTACAAATTTTCTCCCCATCTCTTTCGTGCCCCCTACCCCAAGATGGCATGTATTCTGATTGCCCCTTTCCCTAGGCTGCCCTCTTTTCTATCACCCCACTCCCTTCCCCGCTTATCCTCTTCCGTCTTATTTTCTTGTAGGGCCAGATAGATTTCTATACCCCTTTGCCTGTGTATCTTATTTCCTAGTTCCATGCAAAAAAACTTTTTTAACATTTGTTTTTAGAACTTTGAGTTCCAAATTCTTTCCCTTCTTCCCTCCCCACCCACCCTCTTCGAGAAGGCAAGCAATTCAATATAGGTTATACATGTATCATTATGCAAAACACTTCCATAATAGTCATGTTGCAAAAGATAACTATATTTCCCTCCATCCTGTCCCATCCCCCTTTATTCAGTATTCTTCTTTGACGCTGGCCCTTTTAAATTGTTTGCTTTTTACTAGCTGCTCCTTCAATCTGTCCTCCATTCTATCATCCTCCTGCTTCTTATCTCCTTCCTCTCTACTTTCCTGTAGGGTAAGATAGCCAAGTGAGTGTGCATGTTATGCCCTCCTTAAGCCAAATCTGATGAGAGTAAGTTTCATTCATTCCCTTTCACCTATCCCCTCTTCCCTACCATTACAACAGCTTTTTCTTGCCACTTTTATGTAAAATAATTTACCCCATTATATCTCTCCCTTTCTCCTTCTCCTCTCTCACCCCTTAATTTTATTTTTTAGATATCATCCCTTCATATTCAACTTACCTTGTGCCCTCTGTCTATATATATATACATATATATGTATATATGTATATATATATAGACAGAGGGCACAAGGTAAGCCACACACACATACACATATATATGTATATATATAGTATGTATGTATGAAGGTAGGTATATGAATATTACCTTCAACAACCCTAATACTGAGAAAGGTCTCATGAGTTACAAAAGTCATCTTTCCATGTAGGAATGTAAACAGTTCAAATTCAATAAGTCCCTTATGATTTCTCTTTCCTGTTTACCTTTTCATGCTTCTCTTGATTCTTGTATTTGAAAGTCAAATTTTCTTTTCAGCTCTGGTCTTTTCACTACGAAAGCTTGAACGTCCTCTATTTTATTGACCCCCTGAAGTATTATATTGCTGGGTAGGTGATTCTTGGTTTTAATCCCAGCTCCTTGACCTCTGGAAAATCATATTCCAGGCCCTTCGATCCCTTAGTGTAGAAGATGCTAGATCTTGTGTTATCCTGATTGTGTTTCCACAATACTCAAATTGTTTCTTTCTGGCCACTTGCAATATTTTCTCCTTGACCTGGAAACTCTGGAATTTGACCACAATATTCCTAGGAGTGTTCCTTTTGTAATCTTTTTCAAGAGAGATTTGGTGGATTCTTTCAATTTCTATTTTCCCCTCTGGTTCTAGAATATCGAGGCAGTTTTCCTTGATAACTCCTTGAAAAATGATGTCTAGGCTCTTTTTTTGATCATGGCTTTCAGGTAATCCAGTAATTCTTAAATTATCTCTCCTGGATCTATTCTCCAGGTCAGTGATTTTTCCAATGAGATATGTCACATTTTCTTCCATTTTTTTCATTCTTTTGGTTTTGTTTTATAATTTCTTGATTTCTCATAAAGTCACTAGCTTTCACTTGCTCCATTCTAATTTTTAAGGAATTATTTTCTTCAGTGATCTTTTCAACCTCCTTTTCCATTTGGCCAATTCTGCTTTTCAAAACATTCTTCTCCTCATTGGCTTTTTGGACCTCTTTTGCCATTTGAGTTAGTCTATTTTTAAGGTGTTTTCTTCAGTATTTTTTGGGTCTCCTTTAGCAAGTCATTGACTTGTTTTTCATGATTTTCTTGCATCACTCTCATTTCTCTTCCCAATTTTTCCTCTACTTCTCTTACTTGATTTTCCAAATCCTTTTTGAGATCTTCCATGGCTTGAGACCAATTCATATTTTTCTTGGAGACTTTTGCTGTAGTATCTTTGACTTTGTTGACTTTTTCTGGTATGAATCTTCTTTGTCACCAAAGAAAGATTATATAGTCTGAGTCGTTTTATGCTTCCTGATGATTTTCCCAGCCAATTACTTGACTTTTGAGGCCTTTGTCACGGTATGACTGCTTCCAGAGTGGAGAGTGCTCTGTCCCAAGCTTCAGGGGTTTTGCACTGCTGTTTTCAGAGATACTTCTAGGCACCTGTAAATTTTCAATTCTTCTGAGGTGGCATGATCCAGTGAGAGGTGTTTACTCCCTGCTGGCCTGTGCTCTGGTCTGTGAGTGATCTCAAGCACTCCTTTCTGCTGTGTAACTACCACAGGGACTCCCTCTCCATAGCCATCACAAGGTCTGCCACAGTAGTGTTCCTCCTTCCCCAAAGACAACCAACTAGGACTATGATCCAAATCCAAGCAGGGCAAAGCTCCCTCAGTGCCAGCAAAGAGATCCTTCCACTCCCACTCTGATCAGCCACTTGATTCCCCCCACCATCTGTGTGCTTGTAGCTCTGGAAGCAGCCACCATTGCTGCTACTGCTGCTGCCACAGCAGCCACCTCCACCACCCCCAGGGCTGGGACCAGACTGTGCCCTTCTCTCACCCAGGTCCAACAGTTTTCCAACTGACCTGCTACATTGTCTTTGTGATTTGTGGATTGAGAAGTCTGGAAACCACCACAGCTCAATGATTCAAGGCCCTGAGGCCTGCTCTGCCTGGTCTACTCCAGTCTGGTCTGTCCTGGTGCAGCATATGTTGGACTGTGCTCGGCTCCCAGCACAGTATGATAGACCCTTCCCAGCAACCATCCAGCCATCTTGGGCTGGAGACTCGTTTCACTCTGTCATTTGTGGGTTCTGTAGCTCTTTGTTTAGAGTCATTTTTTACAAGTGTTTGGAAGGATTTGGAGGAGAGCTCAAGTAAGTCCCTGTTTTCACTCTGCCGTCTTGGCTCCCAGCTTCATCTTTCTTAAATACAAACATTACTTCCTCACAATAGTACATTGGTACTGAGATACCAGTCTAAATAAGGTGGTTCCACTTTCATTATTGCCGTGCATAGATCACAATAGAAATGCCAGAATATCTGCTCCATTTTGTGTCTCTTTTTTCTCCTACTTTCAACCCCAAGTTCTTTCAGAATGATAGGATTTAGCTGAGTCTCATGCCAAACTCTCTGTAGGGTGGTTTGCTTTTGACTTTTTTTTTTTGGTGAGGTGATAATTGTAATCTTTCTTTCACCTCTACACTGCTTTCAAATTCTTCTCTAAATTGCTATTACCCATGGCTGCCAGGCCATGCCATTTGGCCAGAAAAGTAAATATTTGCTGTATACAATGGTCTTAACTGAGAGACATGGTTTAGTGGAAGGAGTCCTTGTCCTGGGTCAGGAAAGATATGCATTCAGATCCTGGTTTTGCCATTTAATAGCTATATAATATATAGAAGAACATCAGCATTTTTAAAACACCAACAATTCCTGTAATGATAACAATACTAATAACATCAAATGTTAGAGAGTGTTTATGGTTATCTGATTTCATCTTCACAATAACCCTGTGAGGTAGTGTACCCCGGGTAGAAATTTTGATTCACATTTGTGACAACAACAATGTGGCTAGCAGCTGTTGTGGGAATGAAAGACCAACAACACCAGCACACAGGAAAGCTGCTACCACAGGTCCTTTGATCTGTTTTTCTAAGGAAAGCAACTTTAAGGGGTTAACAATCTCACTTTTATCAAACATACATATTTCATTGACTTAGTTCAGGGGGAAAAGCCAGCACTCTGAAATTCAGAGCAAATACAAACAGAAATTACAAACTGAGACAATATAAACAGAACAAATATGCACAGTTATCAACAGACAGGCTTCTAGCTGTTTGACTAAAGATTACATAGTTACCAGAGAGAGAGGCACCAACATCTGGGTTTTCAAAGCCGGGGGGCTCCACAACAGCTACCCAGAGTCTCATCTGGTCAAATCACATGACACTCTTCCAGCAAACGAGAGGCCCCAGAAAAACACTGACCTCTGAGTTTATATACCCTGTTCAGGGTCAAAGTGTGTCACAACCATGCAACTCAAACCTATGTGAACTAGGCTTTCCCTTGAGGTAAGTAGGTCATCAAACACTCCTGATTTAATCAAAGAAACAAATGCCAGACTCATCAAAGGCACTTGATTATAACAATTATCCAAAAGAGAAAATAGTAAAAAAAAAAATCCCACCCTAATTACCAATACATTTGACAAATGAGGAAACTGAGGGTCAACGAAATTGAAAGTCTTGCCCTAAATCACACAGCTGATAAGTTGTTGTTCCTGGACTAAAGGACATTATCAAATGTTTTCAGTAACTGTAAGCCAAAAAGAGAGACAGCCTTATGTTGTGGATGGTCAGTCAGTGAATAAACATTTATTAAACAATTGCCATAAGATGGACAACAAACCAATAACCAACAAAGAAATGTAAAAACATGGCCCCTGCTCTCAAGCAGCTCACATTCTATCTAATAAGAGACAGAATACAATACAGTACAAGTGCAAAGTAGATGATAATACTTTAGGAAGAGCTAAGTTCAAATCCTGTCTCTGACACTTATTAACTGTGTGAATGTAGGTAGGTAATATAATTTCTCTGAGCCTCAGGTAACCCTCTGTAAATATTATATGAGTTATAACATGTCTCTATGTGGGGACTCACACAAGTAGAGTCTGATGTATGCATCAGGGGCATCTAAATATCAATTACTTTATAGAAGAAAATAGAAAAAAATCATGCACTATTTTCTCCTCACACTAAGCTACAAAGAGAATTGTAAAGTCCTGTTAGTAATCCTGGCCTCTTAAATCATACCTATGTACACTTCAATTTTTTTTGACCACCATACTAAAAGTATGATGCTCTGCCTGGCCTGTTATTTTATATTATCTTATTCCAAAGGACATAAGAGAGCTACCTTTTTAGAATGCATTTGAGACATTTATAAAATTGCAGATTACAATTTGATGCCACAGCCAACAACTTTAGCATTTTCTTCTTTTTCTGTCTGCATCTTCAGATTCAGCACCCTCATGGAAATCTACTTTAACTCTTAATAGTTGGGTTTTTTCTTAAATTTGTGTCATTACAAAAAAAATAAAATATATTTTTTTAAATGACGCATCTTAAATTTAGTAATTTAGTGTAAATTTGTGGGGTTTTTCCTTTATTGAAATTTTGATGATGCAATATTGTATCATGTCACCGTATTGTGTTGTAAACAAGCCATTACATGCATATATTCCTTCCTATGCCTGCTGGACTTCCCAACAATGCACAACAAGCTCACCTGACAACACTTGTTTGTTATGACTTGTTAGTGGACTTGACCACTGGTTAGTTATAATTTGCATTTTGTGCTTTTATTTGGAAAATAATGTAATCACTACAACTTTAACTCTGTTACACAACAGATGAAAAATGTATGAATGGTTTTTCAAATTTTTCTTCTCTTCTTTCCCTATGCTTCCACCACCACCTTACTTTTATTCAATGCCCCCAATTGCACCCAAGGCTACTACTGCCCCTACTGAACCCTTCCAGGGCCCCCCAGAAGGCAGTATCATCCACTTTGGAAACCTCTGACAAATTGCTTATCTGGATCTAGCTCAATAGAAGATAATATGAATTGCTGCTTTCAATGAATATCAATTCTCCATGCTATTTAGTTTAATATATTCAATATTCTAAGACAATGGGTAAATTATGACAGGTAAATTTTACATGTGCTTATACTCTCTCAAGGAGCATAGTTATACCACCTCAGTTATAACATAAAGTAGAAGTCAGTCCTAACATCCTTTTAAAAAAATCAGATGTCAAAAATTAATGCTAAAATCCACATAGATGAAGACCAGTGGTGGTTTACCATCATGGCCTGGGTAAAGGCTACATGGATCCATTTCCCAGAGGCCTGTGCTCATTTCAACTGCTAGCTCTGCTGACTCAATCATACCTAGGCAATGGGGAACTGGAGGCAGAGAGGTTGCAGCTAATGTGTACTCTATTACTTACTTCATCAACTTCTCCAAGGAAGACACTAGTCAGACAGAGTACCTGTGGGAAAAAAAAATACTAGGTGATCTTCCTCTTAAAAAGTCAAGTACATCAAAGACCTTTGTAATACTTTGTCCAAAGATGGCCAAGTGCTACAGGTTGAACTCAATTTGAGGACTAGTGTACCTCACTTTGCATAAAGTTTATACCACTGAAAAGCTGCACTTTAAGTGTGATTTGTGTAAATCAAGTGGACTAGAGAATCTTCTATTTTAAAGAAACTTTGAGATGTAATAATTTAGTAATGCAAAAAATCATTGAAAATGCAAGTTCTTATATCCTCATTTCTTGGTTTTATAAATGTAACCCAGGGCCCAAATGTTTGCATAGCACACTCCTCATTAGTAGAAAGAAAGCTTGATTATTTGATGCTCTGGGCCTGAATGTGGGGTAGAGATGTCAGTCATTTTTCCCATTCTCCATTAAGGAAAGTCTTATACAAATGCACTAGATTTGAACCCTGGGTTATATAAGTATAAAGTAATTTATTAGTTCTTCATGAAGCAGGACACATCTATATTCACATAACTGTAAGAACTGGCTCATTACTAAATATGATAGGGCAAGTACGATGTCTTATTAGAAGATCTATTATGTTGAACCAGAGCCTCCTGCTTGGAAAAAAGGGAAGCCATTTCCAGAGGGTTCAAAGTTTCAAACTTATTGACTATTATGGCCATGGAATAGAACTAATCTATTTATATTTCTTCTCTTCTAACCTTGTGCACATAATGGGGTGGAGAGGGGAGGAGATAATCTGTTTATTGTTTTTGTTTTACTTCAGTACATCCATGAATCTCACCTATGAGGGCATTCTTTGCTTTGGTACAGATTGCAACCGAATCACACTTTCTGGTTCTGTGCAATTCTCATGTGTGTTCTCTGACAGATACTCCAAAGACAATGCCCCCCTACATACTGGAGACCTTTCTCTAAGCTCTTTTATATTTGATGGATGGAGGCACAATATTCTGCTGCGCATTTGTGGTCCTTCCCTCTTGGGCATGGTAGACCCTTGTCTTTCTCCAACCTTACATTTACTTTCTGGGGGCAATACTTCATTCCACTTCTTGCTTTCCAGTCATTGTTGGAAATATCCCACAGCCTACCTACATCTACCATGAGTCTCTTCATTGCCTTTGCATTAGCAGAAACTTTGATTCTTTGGAGACTGTGGTGCTTCAAGATGCCAATTCATACAATGTGAGAAAATTAGTGTTAAAAACCTAAAACCTCTGTGTGTGTGTGTGTGTGTGTGAGAGAGAGAGAGAGAGTGAGAGAGAGAGAGAGAGAGAGAGAGAGAGAGAAAGAGAGAGAGAGAGAGAGAGAGTACTTTGGATCATTAAAAGCATATTATGCATATTTTTTCTGTTTCTTCTTTTAAACACTGAGTCTCCCAACCTTGCCAAAGCTGGAAGTGCTGTGGCCTCTCCAGAACCTGATACCACTATTGTATTGCTGGGCATGGAAGCTTTGACTTGCTCTGTTTCCAATGTGGGCTGTTTCCCTTCTCCCTAGACAACCTGGATCTCCCCTCCCTTTATTCTAGGTAGATCAACATATTGAATCCAGAGACAGCTAGGTGTTATAGGCTAGAGCACTGGGCCTGGAGTCAGGAAGACCTGAGTTCAAATTTAGCCTCAGATACTTATTAGCTATGTGACCCTGACTAAATCACTTCAACTCTCTTTGCCTCAGTTTCTTCAACTATCAAATGGGGATAATAACAGCACCTACCTCCTAGGGCTGTTGTGAGATAATATTTTTAAAGTGCTCAGCACAGAGCCTGATACACAGTAGATGCTTAATAAATGCTTAATTTCTACCTTCCTTCATATAGATGCCAATTGGTTTGGCCCACTATAGCTCAGGACTGAGCTTAAGCAATCTTTCAGCCTCAGCGTCCATAGAAGCGGGGATTATAGGCATGTGCCGCCATTCTTTGCACCATTCTGTACAGTTTCCTAAATCTAATCCATTAGGAAATATTATGCTTTCCTTTCCTCCTTTATATTCACTCAATAAAATTCATTGAGCATCTACTAAGTGCAGGAGACTGTGGGAGATACAAAGATATACATACAAGATATGATTCCTCAGCTTCTAGAGCTCATGGTCTAGTTGGTAAGAGAAGACATCCCCTACCTTTCCCTAACTATAATATGTGGCAGTGTCATATTGGTACTATGAGAGTTCAGAGGAAGGGGGGAGTGCTTCTGGATGGGGTGGACAGGCTTCGTGGTAATATGGTATTTGAGATGGGTAGATTTCAATGTAGGTAAGGGGCATGGGGAAGGGAGGGAGAGCAAGTTCAGAGGTAAAAACAAAACGGTGCTAGTCTAGATAAGATATAAAATTGAATAAAATAGAGTCCTTGTCCTCAGTGAACTTCCAATCTGGCAGGTGATATAAAAGATATCTATAAATAACTTCAGTACAAAATGGAATTATGACAAGTACATCACAAAGGTACAAACAAAGGGCTATGAGAGTGTAAAGGAGAGGAGCCCCGTTCTGGCCTGGAGGATCAGGAAGAGTTTCATGGAGAATTGGGACCTGAAATGGGCCTTGAAGAATAGGCAGGATTTTAACAAGTCCTATATGCAAGGCTGATCTTGGGTAGGTGTGGAAATGGGGCAGGAGAAGAGGGGAGAAAGTTGTAGCTTGTTCATTTCCTTTCCCTTAGAGTACTGGGCCTGGAGTGAGGAAAAATCATCTCCCCAAGTTCAAATCTGGCCTCAGACACTTACTAGCTGTGTGACTCTAGGCGAGTCACTTAATCCTCTTTGCCTCAGTTTCCTTATCAGTAAAATGAGCAGGAGAAGGAAATGGCAAACCACTCCAGTGTCTTTCCCAAGAAAACCCTAAATGGGGTCACAAAGAGTCAAACTGTTGAAAAAACATCAAAACATCAAACAAAAAAAACCAACTTGGAAAATACTTGAGTAGACAGGAAAGCACAGGAATTAGCCAGTTAGTGTTGAGTAGAGGGTTAATATAGGATGTCCTAGAAGCTTAAAACTGCATTAAGACTTTTGGGACACCCTGTATAAAAAGAGATGGTTGAAAAGTGTACCTGAAAATATTCTGAGACAGTTAAAATATGGTTTGACATTCTGAATTTGGGTAATGTAAATGGCTACTTCTCATTAAAGATGTAATCCTTTCCATTCTTTTATTTGTCATAAACAGCAGTAAGGTGTAGTGACTCTAATAGATTAAATGCTTGACTTGGGTTCGGAAAGGTTCAAATCCACCTTCTAAATCCTTTGTGCTTGAGGCAGTCAGCCCCTTGGCCTCGTCTAGGTAGCTAGTGGTCTGGAAGAGTGGAAGAGGTTCCCTCCCCAGGAATTCCCCATAGTGATGAAATCACAGATCTTTCCAGTGTTTGAAGGTATCAATCACAAGGTCACAAGGGCTGTTGGAACCTGATGCCAATATTCTTTTAGCTCCATGAGCCTGAGACTTGATCTTACTCCTTTCTGTATTGGGTCTTTTAATCAGGTAATGAAATAATCTCCTTGTTTTTAATTTCTTTTGGAAGAAATGAATGCTACTGCCAGGACCTATTTTAATGGTAAGGGACTAATCAGCAAAGGGCACTGGAATAAGAGGAAAGGGCCATGGGTTTCAGTTGTTGTTGTTTGTCCTTCATCTTTGAAGAGAATCAATGACATCATGGTGAGATGTCTTGACTTGCAGTTGAATTGGATTTAAGTGAGACAGAGTTACACAAAGTCATCGCCTCACTTTCTCTTTCAGAGTCATCACAGACCAGTGTCAGGACAAAAGTCAGGAGAACTGGCAATGGCCTGGGGGATGCAGTGGAAGACCTTGGCATCTTTGATGTGCAACCACTTCTGTGTTCCACAGCACCTGCTTCAGTCTCCTTCATAACCACTGGAACAAATTGTTCTCATCTGCCTTTACTGGGGTTGGGGGGAGCTAGTGGGTTTGGGGGCATGTCTTCACATGCTTGGGCCAGACATGCCCCTGACAGTTACCCTTAATCTGGTTTAGCCTCTCTCCTGAGATGGTTTTACCAAGGTGTGGTCACTTTGCCTGTTATAGCTTCTTGGAGCCACGGGTAAAAGTTGGTGAGAGGCAGACACCAAAGGTAGATGAGCAGCTCTGAAAAGGGTTCAGCAAGCTCCCACACCAGAGATGCTAGTCCTCCCTGTATGTCCCATAAACTTCTGCCTAATAAGCAGTTTTGTACCCTTGGGCCAACTTACTTGCCCTTTCTGAGTCTTAGTAAAATGAGGGTATATTATGGTAATTAGGGTGGCACTTTTTTACTGTTTTCTCTTTTGGAATGCTGAGGTAATCAAACACCTTTGATGAGTTTTGCTTTTCAAATGTAATGGCAAGCAAAGTGGACTTTTTGTTGTCTTTGTTTTGGAGGGCTTCTCAGTGCTAAGTAATCTTTGATTGAATCCAGAGTCTTTGAAGACAGGCTTATGTCAAGTGAAGGCCTAGTCATGTGGGTTTGAGTCACATGGTTGTTACTCCCCCTGAAGAAGTGTATATAAACTCAGAGGTTAGCATTTTACCATTGAGGGGCACACTCTGAAAGTGTTGGTAACAAGAATCTGGGTAGCCATTGTAGCAACCTCCCCACTTCCCCTGGCTTTGAAAAACCCAGATGTTGGTGCATCTCTAATAACTATTGTAATTTAGTCAGACAGAAATCTGTCTATTGATCTGTTTATAATGTATGCTTATAATTTCTGTTTGTATTTGTTCTGAAGTTCAGGGAGTTGGCTTTTCCCCCTGAACTAAGTGAATGATTAGATAGATAGATAGATAGATAGATAGATAGATAGATATGTATATATGTTTAATTAAAGTGATATTGTTAACCCCTTAAAGTTGCTTTCCTTAGAAAAAGCAGATCAAAGATCCTGTGCTGGCAGCCCTTCTGTGTGCTCTTGTTGTTGGTCTCACACAGCCACAGTAGCAGCTAGCAGCATTGTTGTTACAGAGTATTAAATGAGATCATCTGTATGGCTTCTTCTAACTCTATATGTGATTTTATGAAACAGTCCCCAAAGGTCTACGACATGCTCTATCCTCAGCACTTCCAACATCAGCAGATCAGAACCATAACAAGGCCAAAGCAACTGGAGCTTGGTCCTAGGGTGTTGAAAGGTAGAGGGTGCTGACAACATTTGAAGAATCAACAGAGAAAGCAGAAACAACTAAACTTAGAACCTAGTTAATAAGGATTATTTCTATAACCTGGGCTTCTATGAGTACTCATGTCGACTTCCTCCCAAAGTCCCTTCAACAACATGACGTGAGGTTGGCATCTTCTATCTTTTCTCTTGAACCTGGAAGCCAGAATCACTCAAAGCCCAAAGAGACTCGTAATAATTAAAACTGTTCAAGAGACATAGTTTCTGAGTAACTTAATCATTTTATTAATAAGGCCTGCAGGTTATTAATAGAAGAAAGGTCATTTGACCATGTTTCTTAAATCAGTGACAATCGTGGTGACAGGCTCAAAGTTTATATATCCTTTGAAGAGTAGGTATTCAATGAGGGCTGAGAGTGATATCATGTCACTCTTGGACAGAGAAAATATCTCTATATTCAGACCGCCCCCAGCCTTGGGCCATCTAGACAAAAGGGTCTGTCTGCACCCAAGCTTGAGTAGAACACAATGGACTTCCCCACCTTAGATTAAATTCCTTGTAAGTTTGGATGGAGTCTGACCAAGACTGAGAAGAGTTAATTCTGTTTTTTCCCTTAATAGTATTTTTTCCAATTACATGTAAAGATAGTTTTCAAATTTTATTTTTATAAAATTTTGAGTTCCAAATTTTTCTCGCTCCTTCTCTCCCTCCCCCCTCCCCAAGAGAGCAAGCAATCTGATATACAGGATGTCCCTAAAGTCTGGATGCATAGACAAAAAAATGTGTATTTTGAAATATTTGGAATATTAAGAGCACCCTTGACTTCTTTTTCTGGGGTATGCTAAAGGAGAAGATGTACTCAATAAAAATCACAGATGCAGCACACTTGATTGAATGCACAAAGAGTGAATGTACTAAAATTGTGGAGTTATTGTGTCAAGTTCACATGAATCTTGCAAAGCACATCAACCTTTGCATCACAAATGATGGAAATCATATTGAAGATGTTGTTCATTAATATTCCAATTAAATAAAATGTTGTTGAAAATTTCATTGATTTCATTTCTTGAAAATATGTATTTTCGCCTATGTGTTCAGACTTTAGGAATACCGTGTAGTTTATATATGTACAATCATGTTAAACATATATGAGGAGGGTTAATTCAATCTCATTGTCAGTAATGTCCTTCAAGAGACCGAAACTCCCCAAGATGTTGATTATTAATAATCGTTTCTCTCACACTGAAGAAACTTGAAGAGACTGGAGTTCTCTTTTCCCCTGCTCTCACCCACTCTGCCCTGACCCTCAACACAGGTGTGGGGCATTGATCTCCACCAATGTGGAGAGAGGCCCATACCAATGGTTTTTGGGTTTTGGGTTACATTCATGAAAATAGGAAACTACCAGATTATCAGCTTCTGGTGGCCATACATAAGGTGAGCTCCTCTCTGACCTGGTCCTGGCCCTGTCCTGCTCCCAAAGTCAGCCTCTCCAGTAGCTTCTGGCACTCTTTGTCCCAAACTCTGAGATTTCTCCCTTCCGCCTTAACTGAACATGGCTTAGAAAGTTGACTTGAGGGGCAGCTAGGTGGTACAGTGGATAGAACACCAGTCCTGGAGTCAGGAGGACCTGAGTTCATATCCAACCTCTGATACTTGACACTTAGGAGCTATGTGACCCCAAGTAAATCACTTAACCCTGACTACCTCACACACACACCAAAAAAAAAAGAAAATAAAAAGAAAATTGATTTGAGAGTGTTTTTAGACTCCTTGCCCTTGGTGCTCTTTGCATTGCTTGTTCCAAGTATAAGAATTGCTAATTAAAGTTCTGTGGCATAGTAGCCTATAGTGATGATGATGGCTAGCATTACATGGGGCTTTAAGATTTTAAAAGCATTCCACAAATATCATCTCAGTGGAAAGATCACTAGTCCTGGAGCTGGAAGACCTGGGTTTGACTCTTGGGTCTGCTATTTAATTGTCTTCTGACCCAAACCAAGTTACTTACTCTCTTTGAGCCTCAGTCTTTTTATCTGAAAAGTAAAGAGGTCAGAACTAGCTGATTCTGAAGATCTCTTCCAGGTTTAAAGGCTATACTAATTGTCCTCACCACTCTATATGGTTCCTGTTATGGTATTAACTGTCCTAGAAAGAGTTTAATGCCTACTCACGTTTGGCCACAGTGAAGGAAGGTGAGGCCAGAGCCATTGCTGGAATTACCATTTTCCCTTAAGCAATAGGGTGAGTCAAAATGATGTGTGCTCACATTGTCTCTTGTTTAATGTTTCCTGGAGTGAGTTTTTCACAGTTTATTAAACAGATTTCATGGCTCTTGGAGTGGGTTAAACAAAGAACAGTCTGTTCTCATGAGAGGGACACATTTTGAGGATTAAAAAAAATCCAAAGCACCTAGGGAGCTGCTTCAGCTGGCAAAACACCTGCTTGGTCACTGACAAGACCAGGTCACAGACAGGCCTTACTCATAGATGGACTAGGCAGCAGCCCACCAGTTTGGCTGAGGTGCTAGAGCTGCGAGCTCATCTTTAGAATACTAGGACCAAACCTTCTTTCCTTGGAGCATGAGGCTTCCAACTCTTTTTAAATATAAAAACAACTGGTAGCAGTAACCACCACAGTTGTTGTCTGTCACTTTTTATTCCTGGGAAATAGAAGGTCTGTGTTGTTGTTGTTTGTCTTTCACTTTTGAAGAGGACCAGTAACCTCATGAGGTGATGTCTTGACTTGTCCGTGAATTGGATTTAAGTGAGGCAGAGTTGCACAAAGTTATTGCCTCACTCTCTCTTCCAGAGTCATCAAAGTCCAGTGGCAAGACAAAAGTCAGGACAACTGGAAAAGCCCTAGGGGATGCAGTGAATGGCTTTGGCATCTTTGATGTCTGCCAAGATTTAAGCATTCCCCAATGCCTGCTTTAGCCACCTTCGGTGGCCGTTAGAACAAATTGTTCTCATCTACCTATTCCATCAGGGAAAGTCTTCACAGACATCCCTCTAACTCACCAATGGGTGTGAGGCCTGTGGTCTCAACTTGGTTTAGCCATGTGCCCAGACAATTAGCCAGGCCACTGTGCTTCATCTTCTTTTTTTGAGCAAATTATTTTATTTTATTGTAAATTTTATATATTTATTTGTTTTTAGTTTTCAACATTCACTTCTATAAGATTTTGAGTTCTAAATCTCCTCCCCCTCTCTCCACTCCCTCCTCTCCAAGATGGTGTGCAATCTGATATAAGCTATACATGTACAATCATATTAAACATATTTCACATTAGTTATGTTGTAAAGAAGAATCAGAACCAAAGGGGAAAAAACATGAGAAAGAAGAAACAAACAAAAGAAAGAAAGAAAATAGTATGCTTCTATCTGCATTCAGACTCTATAGTTCTTTCTCTGGATGTAGATAGCATTTTCCATCATGAGTCTTGGAATTGTCTTAAATCCTTATATCACTGAGAAGAGTTAAGTCTATCAAAGTTAGTCATCTCACAATGTGGCTGTTATGGTGTACAATGTCCTCCTGGTTCTGCTCACTTCACTCAGCATCAGTTCAGGTAAGTCTTTCAAGGTTTTCTGAAGTCTGCCTGCTCTTCATTTCTTATAGCATAGCAGTAACCCATTACATTCATATACCACAACTTGTTCAACCATTCCCCAAATGATGGGCATCCCCTCAATTTCCACTTCTTGACCACCACAAAAAGAGCTGCTATAAATATTTTTGTACATATGAGTCCTTTTCCCATTTTTATGATCTCTTTGGGATACAGACCTAAAAGTTATATTGCTGGGTTAAAGGGTATTTACAGTTTTATAGTCCTTTGGGCATATTTCTAAATTGCCCTCCAGAATGGTTAGATCAGTTCACAACTCCACCAACAACACATTAGTGTTACAATTTTCCCACATCTTCTCCGACATTTATCATTTTCCTATTTTCTCATGTTAGCCAATCTGATAGATGTGGTATGGTGCCTCAGAGTTGTTTTAATTTGCATTTCTCTAATCAGTAGTGATTTAGAGCATTTTTTCATGTGACTGTAGATAGCTTTAATTTCTTCATCTGAGTCAACAACTATAGCAATCTACTCTTTGATAAAACCAAAGAGGCCAGCTTCTGGGCTAATAATTCACTATTTCACAAAAACTGTTGGGAAAATTGGAAAATGGTAGGGCAGAAAATAGGCATAGATCTTATACTATGTACCAAAATAAAGTCAAAATGGGTTCATGATTTAGGAATAAAGGCTGATACTATAAGCACTTTGGGAGAGCAAGGAATAGTTTACTTATCAGATTTATGGAAAAGAAAAGAATTCATGACACAACAAGAGATAGAGAGCATTACAAAATGCAAAATGGATAATTTTGATTATGTTAAATTGAAATGTTTTTGTACAAAAAAAGCCAATGCAACAAGAATTAGGAGGGAAGCAGAAAATTGGGAGATCTTTATAACTAGTGTTACTGATAAAGGTCTCATTTCTAAAATATACAGGGAACTGAGCCAAATATATAGGAATACAAGTCATTCCCCAACTGAGAAATGGTCAAAGGATATGAACAGGCAGTTTTCAGAGGAAGAAATTAAAGATATATACAGGCATATGAAAAAATGCTCGAAATCACTACTGATTAGAGAAATGCAAATCAAAACAACTCTTAGATACTACATCTCTCCTGTCAGATTGGCTAAAATAACAAAACAGGAAAATGATAAATGCTGGAGAGGATGTGGGAAAATTGGAACGTTGTTACATTGCTGGTAGAGTTGTGAACTGATCCAGCCATTTTGGAGAGCAATTTGGAACTATGCCCAAAGGG
>CM053624.1:176381116-176403090 GCA_028646595.1 Phalanger gymnotis | reverse complement strand
TCGCTCTTTTTGCGGTAGCTAAGAATTGGAAATCAAAGGGATGCCCATCAATTGGGAAATGGCTGAACAAGCTGTGGTATATGAAGGTAATGGAATACTATTGTGCTGTAAGAAATGGGGATGATACGGACTTCATAACAACCTGGAAGAACCTACACGACATAATGCTGAGTGAGCAGAGCAGAGCGAGGAGAACATTATACACAACCACAGATACATGGATTCTGTGAGAACTAACCCTGACAGACTTTGCTCATCTCAGCAACACAAGGTACAAAGACATCTCCAAAGGACTCACGATGGAGAATGCTGTCTACATCCAGAGAAAGAACTATGAAGTATGAATGCAGATTGAGGCATGCTTCATGCTTCAATGCCTTTTGCCCCACTTTTTTTCTCTTTCGTTTTTGTTTTTGGGTTGGTTTTTTTTTTTGGCCTGTTTCTTCTTTTTCATGATTCATTTCATTGGTCATAATTCTTCTCCATAACTTGACTAGTGTGTAAATTAATTCAGTGTGAAGTTATACATGGAAATTATATGGGATTCCATGCCATCTTGGGGAGGGAGTGGAGGAGAGAGGGAAGAAAATCTGGAACTCAAAATTATGTAGAATCCAGTGTTGTAAACTAAAAATAAAAAAATAAAAAAATTCTTCATCTGAAAACTGCCTGTTCATATCCTTTGACCATTTATCAGTTGGGGAATAACTTGTATTCTTGTAAATTTGACTCAGTTCTCTGTATATGTTAGAGATGAGGCCTTTATCAAAGACATCGGCTATAACAATTGTTTCCCAACTTTCTGCTTCCATTCTAATCTTGGGTGCGTTGGCTTTGTTCAGGCAAAACTTTTTTAATTTAATGTAATCAAAATTATTCATTTTGCATTTCATAATGTTCTCTCTTAATTGGCCATAAATTCTTCCCTTGTGACACTCAGTATAAGTTGTCTTCAACACACTGATCGTGATACTCTCCCATTCCCCCAGAAAAAAAATTATATGTATAGATTGCTGAAGTTTTGCAAAAGGCTTTCTTTGTAACAGCCCCATGAGGTGGGTAATATATGAATTATTCCCATTTTATAGATAAGGAAACTGAGATTGTCAAAGGATAAGTTTTTGTTCAGTTGTTTCAGGTTCTCTGTGACCCCATTTTGGTGTTTTCTTGGCAAAGATACTGGAGTGGTTTGTCATTTTCTTCCCTAGCTCATTTTACAGACAAGAAACTGAGGCAAAGAGGGTTAAGTGACTTACCCAGGGTCACACAACTAGTAAGCGTCTGGAGTCAGATATGAATTCATAAAAATGAGTCTCTCTGATTCCAAGCCCAGAACTCTATTTACTGAATTATCTAGCAGCCTCAAAGACTAAGTGTCATAAAGCAAAATCAGGTCTTCTGACTCCAGGTCAACATTCTTTCTATTATATCATATAACCATTCAAAACAAACAAACTAACAAAAAAATCAATAGCTAACTATTGTTAACTAACAAGCCCAAGTTCCCTAGCCTTATCACTGAGTGTCCTCTATCCTCTGGTCCAACCTGTCTTTCCAGCCTTATGTTACTCCCATGCACATACCCCATGTTTCAGCCAAAACAGACCACTCACTGTCCAAATAAATTCTGTGCTTTCCTGACCCAGTGTCCTTTTCTCATGGCATCCCTTTTCCTTGCAATGCCTGTACCCTTTTCTCTTGACCTATCCAAATTCTATCAGATCCTTCAAGTTCCATCTCAAAAGGCTACACCTTCCGTGAAGTCCTCCCTGTCATCTCTATCACCCCTGACCTTCCAGTCCCTTCTTTACTTTCTCATAATACTTTGTGCCTTGTTCATGTACTCACTGAATTCTATTCTGTACATAATTTATTTCATTAATAAGTTGTAAGCTTTTGAAGATGGTAACCCTACCCTGAACATAGTTGGGAATGAATCAAAAGAAAGGAAGGATTTCTCTGTGTTAACTGGTAAATTAAAACTAATTGAAAAATTTACATCAGGAGATGGATGATATTTTTTCTAGAATTATACATTTAAGAAAAGGACTTAGATATTAATAAATAATAGTTCTATATTGGGCTATTAAGGGAAATTAGGTTGCTTTAGGTTGGATGCCTAATGTCTTAGGATTTGGTGCTATAAGGGATCTATGATTCCTTTCATTTTGCAATGGAGAAGTTGAGACCTGGAGAGGGATCTCTTTTAGATATCAAAAAGTAGGTGAGCTTGCATGTAGGATAGCAGGGGTAGCAGTTTTGAGTTGAATGAATAAGTAGATTTTTTTTCTGGGCAAGGCAGGTTGATTTTATTCTGAGCAGCAAATAAACAGTGAAGCCAGGTATCCCCATTCCAGGGTTGGGACCAAATCCTTTCTTTCACATTGCTGTGGTTGGTATCGCAGAGGAGAACTGTTGAATAACCAGTCATCTCTCTGGAAGAGCCAGTATTTGGTTATAAATAGATGGACCATAGATCTGATATATTCTGACATTTATGCTTGGGAACATTTGCCCTTCCTTCACAAAGGGACTTGGGACAGCACCCTTATCTCTTCACTGCCTACACCCCACATAGAAGTGTGCACAGATTTAGAACTGCAAGGGACCATCAGAATCATTTAGTTCAGCCCTCTCATTTTATAGATAACAAAATTGAGTCTCAAGGAGGTTAATTGACTTGTCCACAATAACACAGAAGAACTGAGATTTAAATTCACGTTCTCTGACTACAAATCCAAGGCCCTTTCCAAAGTTCTCTGACATTTGCTTTTTAATGAACACATACAACTGTATTCTTTCAAACTATAGGGTAAAGAACTCTCCTGGCTCTTCATGGCCCCGTTTCTGGTATTCTTGGCAAAGATATTGGAGTGGATTGCCATTTCCTTCTCCAGCTCATTTTACAGATGAGGAAACTGAGGTAAACAGGGTTAAGAGACTTGCCCAGGGTCACACAGCTAGTAAAGATCTGAAGCCAGATTTGAACTCAGGAAAATGAGTCTGTCTGACTCCAGGTCCAGCACTCTTAGGTGCCACCTAGCCCTGAAAAAACTTTAGTTCTGGAAAAGAAGTACCTGAATTTGATTCTTAGCTCTGTTACTTGTGTCACCTTGGGCAAGTCACCTAACCTATCTGGTCCTCAGTTTCTTTGTAAACGTAAAGCTGTTAAACTGAATAAACTCAAGGTCTCTTCTAGCATTATATGATTGGGTCACGTATTTTAGCCCTATCCCCTAAACATATCTGGTTACTTGGATCTAAGACATTGTCATCGCCACCTTCCTTTACCCTCTATGCTCAACGGCAGAACAAATTTTATGTTTTGTGGGGAGTAGGTGTCGGAGGGATCTAAAGTGCCGCAAGGGGGCAGCAGCTCCCACACTGGAGGGTCCTGAGGTTGGCAAGGGAATCCACTATAAACTATTGGGGCTGGGGCAGCTTTCAGCTTTCTCACCTCCCACCCCGGGGGAAAGACAATAGGATCAGCGGCATCACTGCCATATCCGGCTCCAGTCTGGAATGGCCGTCCTGCTCTTTGAGGCTCCTGTAGCCGATTAGGGGAACAAGCACCATGCTCCTCTGCTCCTTTCTAAACCTGTGCTTCAGGTGCCTGGGAGCTGGGCTCAGTCCCACCCCCCTCAGGTGTGCTTTGTACCTTCAGAAGCACCATCCTTCCTGTGTTTTTCTTTTTTAATTGCAGGGATCTGTGAGCCCTTAGAAAATGCTTATAGCTCTAAGAACCAGAAACCTGCACAGATTCATGCACAGTTGTTTCACAAATCTCAGCCGCTCCCCTAACCACCTCCAATAGACTGAGGGGGACCCTAATAAGAATACTGGACTTAGGGTCCCCCAACACTATTGGAAGTGGCTGGGGAGCAGCTGAGCTGTCCTAGGGTCCCCCAAAGGATGAGGCCGGCTCTTTAGAGTCCGATCCTAGCTGGAGAAGGAAGGAAGCGAAGTGTTCCTGGGGAGAAACGGTTGGCTTGATCCTTTGGGAGCATCGGCGTCAATTCCCTCTTTGGATTATCTCAAGGGAAAGTGGGAAGCGTGGGGGAGTTGGGACGATGATAGACAACGAGTGAATCACTTGCGATCTACATTTTTCTCAGGCTTTCTTGATTTTTTTTTAACCACTTGATGCTCGAGAAAACGAAAGCTGTCCTTGCCGAAAAGGAGTTGCTTTTGAAACTTGTCCTAGCAGGAAGGAGGAGGAAAGAACTCTGTCTTCCTTCCGTGGAAGACAGGCAGCAAGAGGGTCTGCTGCAGGTGTGATAGACTTGTACTGATGACTTGGCGTCTTGTTGCCCAGTAAAAACTGCCGCTGACTAGCTTGTGCTTGCGTGGATTGGATACATCCTACAGTGTTGTAGCTGGGAAGGATACCTCCTGAGACTGAGAGCCAGCTCTGAGGAGACTGGGATTCCTAGAGCATCGAGATTTCTTGCAAGATAACCATGTGCATGTTTAGTCTGAGTAGATTGTTCTGAAGAAACGGATTGTTTCCTGTCCAGGTGGGTGTAACAGTTGATTCAGAATCTAATTGTTTGGATTAATTTTTAAAATTCAGAGGTAGAGAGGCACTAGTATGTAGAGAACAACAAACAAAAAACCTTTCGGAAACTAATAACTTCTGCTTTCATGCTGTATTACTCAAACTTTTTATTTATGGCACAGAAAAGTTAATCTCTTCTACCGGTATGTGCCATCTGTGAAACACTTTTGTGTTGATTTGTGCACAAGAAAACGCTTTAGAAAAATTCCCTTCTAAAGTATCTTCTTCAGAGATTCTCCATTTAAGCTTTAAATTAAAAAAAAGCCACACTTAATTTTTTCACGAGGAATTGGGAGATATGTCAGATGGCAGGTGTTCTGGCTGAATTGAATCAATTAGTGATGTTTTCTGTACAAGGTAGATGCACTTTAATGTGAGAAGTTTGGGGAATACTGGATTGTTTTACTAGTTGAGAAGGAAGACAGGCTTTAGAAGAAATCGGGAATTATCAGTGGTCATTTCTTGGGCAAAGTGAGATTAATAGAGTGAGAATGCCATTCAGGTGAATAAATATTTTCTTTTTGGGGAAATGGAAGTGAGGTTTCCAGTGGTCTCTTTTTTTGAGAAGAGGAAATCATAGTTCAGAAGAGCCAAATGGTGTTCTTTATAAAAAGAAGCTTTATTTACCTTGCTACTGAATAGGATAACCACTTGGTTTTATGTCTATCTACATGTCTATTCATGTGGATACATAAATATGTGTATCTTAGATTTATCATTTAGATTATCATTTAGCAACCTGAAAAGATTTCTTTTGGAGAAATTATTACTCTTACTAACTATCTTTAAATGTCTGTTTTTATAGGAGTAGTGAAGGGAATGCTTCATTCGATCATAAAGGTTATCTGCACATTTATTGAACTCATTCTTTGATCAGGGAGAGTCTTATCTTCTTATCAGCACTTAGCACAGTGCCTGGCACTCCTAAGCACTTAAAAATATTCTGTCTTTTAAGTGTATTTTGGTTATAAAGAAACTAATCGCTGTGGTCATTGTCTTGCATTTTTTCTGAAAAAAAAAGTTTGTGTTATTTTAGAATCTGGAAAAAAGGAAGGGAAAAATGATGTATTTAGTGCATCAACAAGTGTTATAAACCCAACAAGCCTTTTGGATTCGGTCAGGCTCTCAGGGGTACTTTTAGTTAGAGAAAATACCTCTCCTTTAGAGCTTTATTTCGTTTATCCTGGGCTCATATTTTCTGTTGCTGCTGTCTGTAAGAGAAAATGCTTAATTTTTGTTGAATATGACATTTTAGGCTATAATATTATGAATTTCGAGAAAATGTTTAAGCCATTAATGTTTAATATCATGAACTTTGGGAAAATGTTTAAGCTAGTAATAACATCATAGGGAAATGACCCTAGCATTAAAGGCATTGTAAGTTGAAAATTCCTGTTAGGACATTAATTTTTAATTAAATGAAGTTGCTTTTCTTTAAATCATTAGCTTTCTTGAGTTAAAATATTATGCCTTTTGTTGTTTTCTGATCAATCCCACTGCAATCCTGGTATTTTAACCTTCATTTCATGCCGTTGGATATAAAGAAGGCTGCCTGAATTTGTATTTAATTGATGCTAGAAAGCAGACAGAGGGTGGAAAATGACAACTTTAATGGAGAACCTGAAGGTTAAAATAAATGATTTGTATTTTTTTGAGATGACTTGTGTATAAAGTATATAAATATCATTTTATTTCTATTAGTCCCATTTTAAAATTCTTATTAGCCTCATTTTATTCACTGTATTAATGCTTGAACTTCTGAGTTGTACTTTGAGAACTAGAGGCCATTATATGGAACACAGATTTGGGGGCTTTTACATACAATTTAAAACAATGCATTATGTTTTTATTTTGACTGATTCATTGGTTTCTTGTAAAACTGTTTCTGCAAATCCAAGTTATTTTGTACAGTGAATGACAGGAGAAGCTTTTGTCTAAAATAGCAGTGCTGCCTTATTTTTCACCCCACAAAGGAAATGTGAGAATATTCATATGTGAAGCTCTGGGGCAAGAACAGAGTCTCAGGTCGGTAGATTTTGCAAAGCTTTGCCTACTTCAGCAACCAGATTGATTCCAGGGCCAGTGCCAGGACCAGGGCAGGAACAGAGGTCCTAATCTTTTACTCCCTTTCCAGGGACAAGGCAAGTAAGGGTGAAAGGGAAAAGAGACTTCAGTCCAGGAATTCTTAACTTGTTTGTGCCATGGTTCCCTTTCATAGGATGGGGAAGTCTATGGACTCCTTTTCAGGATAGTGTTTTTAAATGCATAGCAAAACATAGGTATACAAAGGAAATATAGCTATTAAGATCTTGTGTAAAAGTTCACAGTTAAGAACCTTTGATATAGTTTCTCTGCTGCCTGCCCTCAAAAAGAAATCAGAGCAGGTCTAGACAGCCAGCCACACACTCAGTTAAGAGCGCACTCATATACTTTTCCCAAATTGCTGAATCTACACACACATAAACACACACACACACACACACGTATTCAAGCATCCGATAACTTTCCAGGAACAAATACAGAGTGTGGGGAGAGAGAAGAAAGACCTGTAGACTATTCAAATATTGTCAAATATATATAAGAATGTGTGTATGTGTGTGTATATATATGTACCCACATATACATACATATATATGTATTATGCATTCTTAATATATGTCTATGTGTGTATGCATATATATGTATATACATAACTCACATTTCCTTTGTGAGGTGAAAAATAAGGTAGCATTGATATTTTAGATAAATGCTAACCCTTTCATCCCCCCCAACTCACTGCATATGAAAGTAACTTAGATTTATCCAACAGCTTTATAAGAATCCAGTAAACTAGTCAGTGGGCATTACTAGCTGGTGTCTTGACTGTTAGCTGAAGTTTAAGGGTTTGTCTTTGAAACTGGAGGTATAATTACACTTGAGAGTGCAGAAGAGAAAAGGTCACATAGAAAGATTACTTGTAGGTTTTCTTATCATCATAACTAGATGACACTATGCTGGTAAACATACTATTTCTGTCCTGTAGTCAAAGATGCAGCTAGAAGAGAATTTTAAAATGTTCCTTTAGCCATCCAGTTAGACTCTGTGCTTTGCCATAACAAGGAGAGAAGAGGGGGCTGCAGTAGAGAGAGGAATGAGCTTCTTTCATGCCCATTGATTCGTTTGGAGAATTTCTTGAGGAAAGGAATTAAATGAGACAGAGACAACAGAGAGCAGGAAAAAAGATGCTTGGAGAAAGGGCTAGAGAACTCTCATTTTCTATTTGCCTGAGGTACAGAATACATATTGTTAAATCTGGAAAGGATAGGTTATTAGCCCTGGACCTTAGGATCCCCCGTATTTTTGCCACCAAGACTGTACTTCTCCTTGCCCACTTGCTGGTAAAATTTAATACACTTCTCAACAGCATGCATTTCTTAAGCTCCTATTATATGCCAGGCTTTCAGATCTCAAGAAGTTCATATTTGCTCACATCACAATGGCAAAGATGCCAAAAAAAGAAAATGATAAGTGTTGGAGGAGCTGTGGGAAAAGAGGTACACTGTACATTGTACTGTTAGTGGACCTATGAATGTCTACAACCACTCTGGAAAACAATTTGTAATTATAAACGAAATTACGAAAGAGTGCATGCTCTTTGTCTCAGCTATGCAACTGCTAGGCCTGTACCCAAAAGTGATCAAAGAAATAGGAAAAGGTCCAACAGGTACAAAAATATTTTGGGTGACATTTTTGGTGGCAAAAATTGGAAACTAAAGGGTTGCCTCTCAATTGAGGAATGGCTAAATAAATTGGGGTATATAAATGTAATTGAATTCAATTATTGTTTTGTGAGAAATGAGGAAATAAGTGATTTCAAAGAGACATGATACAATTGATACGTACCGATGCAAAGTGAAGTGAGCAGAACCAGAAGAACAATATGTGCTATAGCATCTATATCATAAAACGAACAATTCTGAGGATTTTTATAAACTGATGAAGACTGAAATTCTGTAGAACCAGGAGAACAATTCACATAACAGCATTGTAAAGACTAACAACTTTAGCATAGGAATAAGGAGCCTTCCTTAAAATTATAAATAGCATCCACCTAAAACCATTAACAAGCATTATTTGTAATGGGGATAAGCTAGATGCATTCCCAGTAAGATCAGGCGTGAAACAAGAATGTCCATTATCATCCCTATCATTCAGTTCGATACTAGAAATGTTAGCTGTAGCAATAAGAGAAGAAAAAGAAATTGAAGGAATTAGAATAGGCAAAGAAGAAACGAAATAATCACTTTTGCCGATGATAGGATGATTTACTTAGAGAATCCTAGAGAATCAAGTAAAAAGCTACTTGAAATAATAAACAACTTTAGCAAAGTTGCAGGATATAAAATAAACCCACATAAATCCTCGGCGTTCCTATACATTACTAACAAAGCCCAACAGCAAGGGATAGAAAGAGAAATTCCATTTAAAGTTACTGTAGACACTATAAAATATTTGGGAGTCTATCTGCCAAGACAAATCCAGGGCCTATATGAACATAATTATGAAACACTTTTCACACAAATAAAGTCAGATCTAAATCAATGGAAAAATATCAGTTGCTCATGGTTAGGGTGAGCTAATATAATCAAAAGGACAATTTTACCTAAACTTATTTATTCAGTGCCATTACCCATCGAACTACCAAAAAATTATTTTAACAGAGCTGGATAAAATAATAACAAAATTCATCTGGAAGAATAAGAGGTCTAGAATATCTAGGGAATTAATGAAATGAAATGCTAGGGAAGGTGGCCTAGCCATAACAGATATTAAATGGTACTATAAAGCAGCAGTCATCAAAACTACCTGGTACTGGCTAAGAAAAAGAGTGGTGGATCAGTGGAATAGGTTAGGTACACAAGACACAGAAGTCAATGACTATAGCAGTCTACTCTTTGATAAACCCAAAGAATCCTTCTTCTGGGCTAAGAATTCACTACTTCACAAAAACTTCTGGGAAAATTAGAAAATGGTAGGGCAGAAACTGGGCATAGACCAATATCTACTCCATATACCAAAATAAAGTTGAAATGGTTTCATGATTTAGGAATAAATGCTGATACTATAAGCACTTTGGGAGAGCAAGGAATAGTTTGCCTATCAGATTTATGGAAAAGAAAAGAATTCACGACACAACAAGAGATAGAGAGCATTACAAAATGCAAAATGGATAATTTTGATTATATTAAATTGACAAGTTTTTGTATTAAAAAAGCCAACGCAACAAAGATTAGGAGGGAAGCAGAAAATTGGGAGAAAATCTTTACAACTGGTGTCTCTGATAAAGGCCTCATCTCTAAAATATACAGGGAACTGAGTCAAATTTATAGGAATACAAGTCATTCTCCAATTGAGAAGTGGTCAAAGGATATAAACAGGCAGTTTTCAGAGGAAGAAATTAAAGATATCTATAGGCATATGAAAAAATGCTCTAAATCACTATCGATTAGAGAAATGCAAATCAGAACAACTCTTAGGTACCACATCTTTCCTGTCAGATTGGCTAAAATGTCAAAACAGGAAAATGATAAATGCTGGAGAGGATGGGGGAAAATTGGAACACTGTTACACTGCTGGTAGAGTTGTGAACTGATCCAGCCATTCTGGAGAGCAATTCGGAACTATGCCCAAAGGGCTATAAAAATATTCATACCCTTTGATCCAGCAATACCACTTCTAGGGTTGTATCCTAAAGAAATCACACAAGTGAGAAAAGGACCTATATGTACAAAAATATTTATAGAGCCTCTTTCTGTAGTAGCAAAGAATTATAAATCAAGTGGATGCCCATCAACTGGGGAAGGTCTGAACAAGTTGTGGTATATGAATGTAATGGAATACTATTGTGCTATAAGAAATGGGGAGATATGGACTTCATAACAACCTGGAAAAACCTACATGATATAATGCTGAGTGAGCAGAGCAGAACCAGTAGAACATTATACACAACCACAGATATATGGATTCTGTGATGACTAACCTTGATAGACTTTGCTCTTCTCAGCAATACAAGGTTCAAAGACAACTCCAAATGACTCATGAGGGAGAGAGCTATCTACATCCAGAGAAAGAACTATGGAGACTGAATACAGATTGAGGCAAACTGTTTGCTCTTCCTTTTTTTCTCTCTCTCTCTTTTGTTTTTATTTTAGTGGGGTTTTTTTTGGTTTTGTTTCTTCTTTCTCATTATTCATTCCAGTGGTCATAATTTTTCTTTATAACTTGACTATTGTGTAAATAAGTTTGATGTGAAGTTATATGTAGAAGATATATCAGATTTCATGTCATCTTGGGGAGAGAGGGGGAAAGGGTGGGGAGAAAATCTGGAACTCAAAGTCATGCAGAACTGAGTGTCGTAAACTAAAAATAAAAAATCTTAATAAAAAAAGAAAAAAACAAAAAAAGACTAACAACTTTAAAATATATAAGAACTATATGACCATCCATGACTGGTATGGTTTTGGAGTGGTTTACCATTTCTTTTTCTGTCTTATTTTTACAGATGAGGAAACTGAGGCAAACAGGTTTAAGTGACTTTCCCAGGGTCTGTCTGTCTCTCTCTCTCTCTCTCTCTCTCATATATATTAGGAACAACAAACAATAAAAATAATATTTATGCTAACCCTACATAAAAAAGCTATTGCTCATTTCTCAGAGTAAGAAAACCTAAAAAATAATATGCCTTGCTAAAATAAGTGACTCATCACCTTTAATATATATTCATTTTGTATACTGTCACTCCGGTAGTGCACTTGATATGTATGTCTCTGCTCCATTTAATTGATTCTCCCACCATTAGTTTTCCCATAAGATTTGCTTACATCTGATACAACTACATGACCACATACCACACTAAGTTCCTTTCATTTCTCCTCTCCTCTCCTCTCCTTTCCTCTCTCTCTCTCTCTCTCTCTCTCTCTCTCTCTCTCTCTTTCTCTCTCTTTCTCTCTCTCTCTCATTTTTAATAAGAAATTGATGTATTTTTTCAAAAAAAGGCTTTTTTATTGATAAATGATATGATTTCTATTGTTTTTGTAGTTACTATGGTCAATTCTTTTTATACTTGCATTTCTGACATAACATTATTGTATTTCTTGATCATTGTTTGATTTATTATGAAATTTAGGTTTTTGCTGAAGATACTGCATGGGAGCTGGTTGATCAGTTCAAGCAGCTTTCTTTATATCTGACTATTCAATTGGCAATGGTTCCCAATATGACAACTACTTGAGAGAAAAGAAACTTATAAATAATACTATGTAGAGTTTGAAGGAAGCTAAAAGTCATTTAGTCCTACTCTGCAGATAAGGAAATTGAGCACCCAATATCACACAGGTATTAAGAGAGCTAGAATTTGAACACAGTACCTTTTCTCCAAATCCTCTTTCAACTCCATTTAATAGGTAACTATTTTTATGGATTAAAGAAAATGATTTAGTAAAAGTGTCTAGTGGTTTCTCTCTTTCCTCTTGCCTTACTCTTCTATATACTCTTCTAGTATAAACTATTTGGATTCGATGGGTAGATAAGAAGAAATTTCTTTTAAAATCTGGACAAGTGATTTCATGGATGTGGAACATGGGTGTCAAGCATGTGGGCTGCATACCACCAAGGGACACTCTCGAGTGCAGCCTGAACCAGATTAAAATGTAATTAAGAAATATTTAACAATACAAATAAAAATGTAATAAAACATAGATTAATACATAGTTTTCTGAGTCAATATGTATCACATAGGTGTCCTTATGTACAATTTAGTGGCCCCTGTTTCTGAGTTTCACACCACTGGTTGTTGAGAATTTCCACTGAGGAAATATCCTTTCCACCAGTTCAAATTGACAACTTATAGTTTGAGACAGTTGCTTGGAAAATAAATAGTAATGTTGAAAACCCCAAATGAAAATATGATGATATTTTAAGGGAAAATTGTCTGAAGAGGACAAATATTTATATGTAAATATGTTGTTATATAATCCATAATATTGTAATTATTATAATGTATAATTATATATTATAATATATAATAATATATAAATATTAGTGGATATGTGTATACACATATGGACCTTGTAGATAAAGTTTCAAGACATAATTTGGGTTTTTTTTTTTTGGCTAGGCAGTCTGGATTAAGTGACGTGCCTCGAGTCACACAGTTAGAAAGTGTCAACTGTCTGAGGACGATTTTGAACTCAGGTTCTCCTGATTCCAGGGCTGGTGCTCTATCCACTACCCCACCTAGCTGCCCCCAAACAAGGTAATTTTAAAAATACTACTTTAGAGTAAAGGAGAAAAACCTAGTTTAAACTAACTAAATTAAATTAAGTAGAAAATTTCCCACAAACCCAAGAATGAGTTAGGACTTTCATTCCTTGAGCCCTTTGTGCTGTATCCTAATATCTATTTAAATATTGCCTTCTGATTTAGACAACCACTATATCTACCATGGAAGAAAAATTCTGTCTTCTGCTTTATGGGGACAAGTTTGTCAGAGATAAATTTATTAATTAATAATCTTTTCTGAGAGGGAGGGAAAAAATCCAAAGAAACAAAAATTTATCATACCTTTGAAACTCTCTCTATTCAAGTCTTTTTCAAGTTATAATTTATAGGGATTGAGAACATAGACAAATTCCATAATCGAGATTAAATAGGACAAAACTCTAGGGGACACTTTTTATTCTTCAAGCGAAACTTAACTTTAATTCAACTTAACTTCTACATCCTGCAGAATCATTTCCTTAATCCAGTCAAGGCATGGGAAAATGGAGGTACTACTGTTAAGTGGATTAATAAAGGGCCTCCTCCTCTGATCTTTACCTTAATTCTATCTTCTGGAGAAAAGAGTTCCTCCCTGGATTTTGACTTAGATTCCCATTAGAATGGGCTTAGACCTTTGAAAAGAATGTTAAACGTTAAAAGAATGTTAAAGTGTTAATGTTCAGATCAGGATTTTGATTAATTACTGATAAGTTTTTTTTTTTTAAATTCAGGTATGACCAAGGACTTCATACTAAGTATTGTCCTTACATTATTTCTAAATATGGAAACATTTTCCTAATATTATTTTGTAGCATGTGACCTGAAAAGGGAAGTTTATGATGTGGGGAGGTGCAGGGTGGGGTGTGGAGGGAGGAAGGAAGGGGTGAGTATGCTAAAGTCAATTTTGTTCAATTGCTTCAATTGCGTTGGACTCCTTGTGACCCCTTTTGGGGTTTTCTTGGCAGAGATCCTGCAAGTGGTTTGCCATTTCCTTCTCTAGCTCATTTTACAGATGAGGAAACTGAAGCAAACAGGGTTACTTGCCCAGGGTCAAACAGTTGGTGTCTGAGGCCAGATTTGAACTTAGGTCTTCCTGATTCTAGGCCCAGCACTCAAAATATAAGTATACAACTGGGAAAATAACAGAGGACAAATACAGATCTTTCTGGGGATAGATGTGCACTTACATTTTCGACAGTAATTTCTGTGTTGTCTTACTCTTCAGGTACTAAGACTTTCCTTTCTCACCAGAATACCAGCCAGGACTGTAGAATGCCTTGTATCATCCCATATGTACAAAAAGCTTTTCCACTGAATGCTCCCATTACACTCCATAGAAGGCAAACACAGGTGTGTGTATCAGGGGAGTGGGCTGGAAATGACTTCAGACAGAAGGAAAGGGTTGTTAGCAAAAAGGAATAAGGGTCAAAGAATTTAGCCCATGCTAATTTAATAGAAAAAAGTTACATGTGCAAAGGGATAATTAATCCTCCAAATGAAGATGTCTGGGTACATGCCCTGTTGCTGGCCACAGGGAGTATCCTGCCTTCCACAGCCAACAGTTTAAGTTTTTAGTGGCTTAGCATAGTGCCCGGCACATAGTAAGCACCAATAAATGCTTTGTTGCCTTATTAAGTAAATCTGGAAAACCCCATCTAGCAATCTGTGAATGATGCTGGGGACTATGGTTGTGTTGTGGTGTTCCTATGAATTTGTATGGAAATCCTCAGACAAGTTGGTATACATGGAAAAAAATCAGGAATAGTTAATGATTTCTTCTGTTTTTTTTCCTTTTGGACTCAATATTTGATTTTTTATTAGTGTCAGAAGTTTCCTCTGCATACAAAACTTTCTCTACCAAGACAGCTTAATGCCTACTATGCAATCTATATTCTTAAAGAGTTGTGTGAGGTCCTGAAAACTCAAATTATTTGCTTCAATACCATAGGCCTTGTGAGAAGCAGAAATCAAACCCAAGTCTTCCTGTCTCCAAGGCCAGCTCTTTCTCTACTACATAAAGCTTCCCCTATTCCATATCTAGATATAATGAATATGCTCTAGCTTACTCTGCTAGAACCAAGCTAGCCACATCACCCTCTCAGAGCTCTAGGGGTTTGAGAGTATCTCTTCTCTAATATTATTGGCTAGAGCTCCCATTGCTTGTGTTCCCTCCTTCCCCCACTATTATTAAGTGACAATGACCAGTGCCCCAGTTCCATTTAACCACTTAATATCAATTAGCTTTTACAAAGGTATATTTACTTGGAAGATAAAGAAATAACAAAAGTACAAATATTTTTCTCCAATCCTTTGGGAATTACACTCTCCCCTATATTACCTTGGTTTCTGGAGAGTATGTTCAGACTAAGTCGAGTTCCAATACAACATTGGTCCCACCAAATTCATGTCCAAATGTGGCATGATTGCTAGATGAATCCTTGTAGCAACTACCACAGAGAGCTGGCTTCTGAAAGTTCACTCCTTGCTCCTTGGTTGCAATGCTGGCTGCAAAAGCTAGGCTCTGGGACTTGGGTGTGCTGAAATGTCCAGGGCCTTGCTCTCTTGATTTCTCAAAGTTGACAAGCTCGAAATCTCCAATCCCCTCATCTTAAATGGAAATGAACAAATGTCTATTTGTCACACTGCATATCAGTCTCAAAAGGAAGAAAACCTAGGGCCTCTCCTGTCATAATACTGTCTCTCATTGGCTGTCAAATTAGGAGAAAGAGGCAAGGAAAAATGGCTGAGGTTTTGCTAGCTAGTGTCTTTTGAAAGTACTCCCCAGTTCTGGCCATGAAGTCAATTGAGAAGGCTTCTCCTATCCATGTGGTTAACAGCCAGAAACAAGCAACAGAAAGTCTATATATGCTTTATGTTCAAGTCTTTCTGGGTTACTTCTATTATACATCATCAAGGCTATCCCAGAAGCAGGTTCCTTTGTTATTTGAAAGAAAGGGTGTAACAATAATTTGACTTGCAGCTGCTGTAGGGGTGTAAGACCCAACAAGACCAGCAACAAGAGTGGCCAGCACAGGTCCTTTGATTTGCTTTTCTAAGGAAAGCAACTCTAAGGGGTTAACAATCTCACTTTAATCAAATATGCATACATCATTCACTTAGTTTGGGGGGGCGGGGAGCCAGCACCCTGAACTTCAGAGCAAATACAAATAAAAATTGTGAACAAAAAATATCAACAGAGCAAATAATAGAATTCAACAGACAAGCTTTGTCTGATCAAGACATTATATACATAGTTACTAAAAAGAAAAGCATCTACATCTTGGTTTCCTTCAAAGCAGGGGGCTCCAGTAGCTACCCAGAGGCTCTACACCAACACTCTTCCAGTGAGTGAGAGCCCCAAACAAAATGCTAACCTCTGAGTTTATGTACCTTGTTCAGGGTCAAAGGGCATCACAAACATGTGACTCAAACCCATGTAAACTAGACTTTCCCTTAAGATAAGCAGGTCATCAAAGACTCCTGATTTAATCAAAGGAACAAAGGCCAGAATCATCAAAGGCACTTGATTACATAAGTGCTCCAAAAGAGAAAATGGTAAAAAAAAAAAAAAAAGTCCCTTCTTAATTACCAATACAAAGGGACCTGAAAACCCAGACACAACAGAATCCAAAAGTTGGAAGGGACTTGAGGTCACCCAGTTCAACCCAGAGCATGAATCCACGACATCCTTAACAAATTCAGCTTTTGCTTGAGGACTTCCAGTGATAGGAAATCCTCCTTATATAAAAGATAAAATGGACAACTTTGATGACATAAAATTGAAAAGTTTAACACAAACAAAATCAATGTAGTTAGAATTAGGAAGCAATTGAGTAGGGAAATCTTTTCTGAAAGTATCTCTGTTATCAGATATATAAGGATACCTAAAATAGATAAGTAAATCATAAAAATGTATAAGAACAAGAGCCATTCCCCAATGGATAAGTGATCAATTGCTAAAAACAGGCACTTTTGTAAAAGACAAAATGCAAGCATCATCAACAGCAAAATGTCCAAATGACTAATAATGAAATGCAAATCAAAACAACCCTATGGTTTCTCCTCATATCCATCAGACTGACCAAAAAATGTGATCAGTGTTTGAAGAGGTATGCACAAACAGAATACTAAAGTACCTTTGGTGGAACTGTGATTGGGTCCAATTGTTCTAGAAAACAACTTTGAGCTGTACTAAAAACTCACTAAACTGTAAATTTGGCCCAATAATATCCCTTCTAGACATATATCCTATGGATGTCAAAAATAGAGGGAAACATACCATGTATACAAAACATATAGCACCACTTTTTGTAGTAGCAAAGTATTGGAAGAAAAAAAAAGCAGATGCTATCAGTTGAAAGATGGCTAAACAAATTATGGTATATGAATATAATGGAATATTGCACCATAGAAAAGATAAATATGAAGAATTCATAGAAATTATGTCCTTGTGTGAACTGATTCAAAGCAAAAAAAAATGAGAGAATAAATTACAACTTGATCACAGTAAGTAAAAGAAAACAACATTGAAATATTTAAGAACTCTGATTATTTCATTGGTCAATCAACTGGCTAATGGTGAAGCATGCCTCCAGATTCCCTATGGAGAGGTGGTAGGCTAGAGTTGTTAAATGTGGTACACATTTTCAGTTGTGACCAATTTGTTGATTTGTTTTGCTTGAGTTTATTTTTTTTCCTAAAGGGGTGTCTTTGGTTGGGGGATGGGAAGCCTCTTCCATTTTTTATAACTAGAGGAATTTTTTTTTCCTTATTATGTGTCAAAATGTGCCTTCTTGTATCTTCCACTTACTAATTCTGACTCTGTAGCCTGTACATACACATACAAAAAGCAGAAGATGCCTGACTCCTTTTTTTAACAAGTCAATCCTATGGATTTTTGAAGACAGGAGTTATGTCTCTCTCCATCCTAAATCTGGTTTTCTTCAAGCTAAGCTACCGCTTCGAAAAATGATCTTTATATGTTATGGTTTCTAGTCCCCTCACGATGCTGTTCTTTTTCTTTTCTATACATTCTAGCTTGTCAGCAATCCTAAAATGTAACACCCAGAATCAGATACAGTGTTCTAAATCCCACTGTCAATTCTGACACTGTACTTCTTTATTTAGCCTTAGATAACACCTCTTTCTCTACTGCATCATATTGCTAACTTTTACTGAACTTGCTGTCCACTAAAACCCACAAGCCCTTTTTTAAAAAAAAACAGGAAATGTTATCTAAGTACATTTCATGTGTCTCATACGTGTGTGTTGCTGATTTTTTAAAAAATCCCCAGTGTAGTGCTTTGTATTTATCCCTATTAACTTTCATGTTATTAACTTCTGTCCATCATTCCAGCTTGCTGAGAATTTTTCAGATTCCTTTTCTGACAACTAACATGTTAAAATTTAATGAAGTCCACATGTAAGAATTACAAACATATCCTTCCTTCCTCAGAAGCATAGGTAAGATAAAGTTTTACCTCTAGCTCTCAGTGAGAATACTTCTCAGTCCAGATCCATGCTGTTTCTTCCAATTTCACATGCAGAAATTCTCCTTTGGTATCTTATCCTGCTGTCTGAGGATGCTCACTACCAAGGAGTCCTTGGTATCTTGCCCACATTTATCCTCTTGCAAACTTGCATTTTGTTCTTGCAAAAGGAAACAAAGGCCATTTGTGATTTCATTGGCTGGAAATTTACTCACTTGCTGGTAATATCATGTCATCTGTTATATTTTGGATACCATGTGCTACAGAGTACATCCCAAACACTTCAAACCACTTACCAGCAAAGCTTGTCGTCTTGTGGTGCTTTGGGGAGTCATCCTGAGCGGTCGGTCAAAAGGCATTTATTCTCTGCTTGCTATGTTCCAGGCACCATGCTAAATGCTTGGAATGGAAATACAAGTAGAAAGACAGTCCCTGCCCTCAAGGAACTTATATTTAAATGGAGAAAGACAACACATAGAAGGTGTGTGGGGATCAAAAATCCAAAGCGTGGGAGCATGGTAGAGAAAGTCTAGAGTGCAGCCTGGAGAGGCATGAGACATCACTGGGTTAGGTGCCCTCCTTAAATAGAGGTTCTGGGGAGGAACCAGTCACAGGGAGAGGGTGGTATTTGCAGAAGTAGATGGTACCTTTGTGTGTTAATTCCAGGGCCCAAGTGAGTCTTCAAAAGAGCTGGGATGTGATAGAAGTCTGGAGTACAATCTGGAGAGGAATAAGCATCAAGTTTATGCCCGTATGGCAGTAAGAGAATACACATGTAGAGGGTAGCATGTTCCAGTGGAAAGCATGCTGGATTAGGTGTCAGAGGACCAGAGTTCAAATGCTTCTTCAACTACTTACTACTTGTATGACTCTGGACAAGCTACTTCATCTCTTTGAGCCTCGGTTTCCTCATTTATAAAATGAAAGAGTTGGACTAGATGAGCTCTAGCTCTAAAAGGATGATCCTGTGACCATCTACTCCAACCCCTTCATTTTATAGATAAGGAAACTGAGTCCCGGAGAAGTCAAATAACTTCTCTGAGATTATACAGGTGGTAATAAACAGAACAGAATTCAAACCCAAGTGGTCTGGTTTCAAATCTGGTACTAAGGTGTATGGGTTTAAAAATCACTGTTTTATCAACCAAGTTGGCATGGCAGCTTTTGTTTATTAACTCTCTTAATCATGGTACTCTCCATGTGAAACTCTCTATCTGCAAGTCAGGTCATTTCTGTGTTGCTGTGCTGAGAATGAAAGCTTCACTTCTAGGTGAAAATGAGTGATTTGATTGATTCTGTCCCCCAGAGAGATGAATATAACATCTTAAATTTTGTGTTCACTCTTCAACGAGGTAATGAGAAGTGTCATTTCAAGTTTATGAATTTACATGCTGCTTTTCACTGCTCTGTGTATCGTTACTTCTACTCACTCCTTGAGAGGCTAGTTGAGTGGAAAGGTGTCTGAAAACCTGAAAGCACTACATAATATGTGAGTTCTCATCCTTAGCAGAACACTTTCTATTTAAAAAGATTTCTTGACTAAAACAAGGAAAACCTTTAATAATTTTGATTCTTTGCTATTACATTATTCTGGCTTGGTTAAAAATCTTTATCATTGAGAGAATTCTGGGAAGATGACAGAGTAGGTCAGAAAATTCCATGCTCTCAAGATTTTCCCCCACAAAAGAGATAGCACCTGAGGCAAAACATAGAGAGGTAAAAATAAATAAGAGAAGGGACAGAATAGTCATTCTCCTGGGATAATCAGAGATGATCTGATGAAAAATCCCAGGACAAGGTTTGGTCCCTCCAAGTAGGACTGTTTTTACAACAAGTGGCAAGCCCTGGGATTAGCTGGGTTGGGAGGCTGTCTCCACACTGCCATAGGAACTTTTACCCCCAAGACAGTGAGGGGAGTTGGATGTCTAAGCTAAGGAAGATCGAGAGAAACTCTGCTGACAGGGAATGCCAAACCCAGCTACACTGTGGAGACATGACCAAGGTGAGAAGGAGCCAGCACAGGCCTAGTGAGTGCAGAAGCCATGGGCCCTTATAGGAGTCTGGAGACTTGGTTTCAGTTCCAGGCCAAAAGGGAGAACTGAAGGAGGATCTGAGGCCAGAGGCACTATCCCCCATACCCCAGGATTAGAGGTAATTACAAAAACTAGGCTACCACAAATTTAAAAATAATGCATGGGCAAAGGAGAAAGAATCCAACCATAGAGAGTTACTATGGGAATAGGGAAGATGAGGGTTCATCTTCAGTGGAGGATACTGAAGCAAGGAAATGCTCTTTTACCCCAAAGATGTCAAATGATCCATGTCAAATGATCACCTGCCCTAAAAGAATTCATGGAAGAACTTTAAAAAAGACTTTAAAAATCAAATGAGAGAGATTGAGGAAAAACTTTTAAAAAATAAGAACAATCTAAGAAAACAAGAAGATTATGAAAAGAAAGTCAACCAATTAGAAAAGGAGATCCAAACTCTTAAGGAAGAAAACTAATCTTTGAAAATCAGAACTGGGCAGTGAGAAGCCAGAAAAGTTATAAGAGATCAAGAAACAATATAACAAAATATAAAGAATGAAAAAATAGAAGAGAATGTGAAACATCTCATAAGAAAAACAACTGCTCTGGAGAATAGATCAAGAAGAGAAAACATAAGAATAACCAGACTACCTGAAAGCCATGATCAAAAAAAGAATCTTGCAGAAGCGGGGCGGAACCAAGATGGCAGCTGGAAAGCAGGGACTGGCATGAGCTCCCCGCCAAGTCCCTCCAAAAACCTATAGGGGAATGGCTCTGAACCAAATCTGGAGCTGCAGGACACACGGAATAGTGGAGGGAAGTGGGTCTCCAGCCCAGGACAGCCTGGATGGTCTCTGGGTAAGGTCTTTCACACATGGAGCTGGGAGCAGAGCACAGCAAAGCAGAGCCCAGCGTGGGCAGGGCGGACCAGCCAGACCAGGAGCTGGACGGAGTGTGCCCTAGCTCCCTGAATCAGTGAGCTGTGGCAGTTACCAGACTTCTCAACCCACAGATACCAAAGACAACAGAGAAGAACTGCAGAGCCCACAGGGTGGTGGGGGGAGGCAGGGCTCTAGCCCAGGGCAGCCTGGATGGTTTCTGGGTGAGGTCTATCCCACACTGAGCTGGGAGCTGAGCGGAGCGGAGCCCAGCATGGGCGGCATGGACCAACCAGACCAGGAGCCGGGCGGAGCATGCCCTAGCACCCTGAATCAGTGAGCTGCAGCAGTTACCAGACTTCTCAACCCACAAACACCAAAGACAAAAGAGAAGGTTAGTGGGAAAAGCTGCTGGGGACAGAGTGTAAAAAGGAGTTTGCGGTTCGGCCACCTCCCAAGGGCAGTGGAGGTGGGGCAGCTACAGAACTACAGCTGCAGTTGCTTCTGGCCCCAGGCCCACCTGGTGGGAGGAATTAAGTGGCAGATCAGAGCAGGAGTGAAGAGCCTGCTGAAGATCTAAGTCCAGTCCAGATTGGGGGTTCTTGGGGAAGGAGGCGTGCTGGTGTGGCAGAGCTGGAGCATCTCCCCAAGCGTGGAACATAGAACTCTTTACAAGAAGTCATACCCCGCTGAAAAACTCAAGGGTCAAGTAAGTTGTCTG
>CM053624.1:176329675-176380616 GCA_028646595.1 Phalanger gymnotis | reverse complement strand
CAAGGGAGAAAATTCAGTAAAGGGAGATTGGTTAGGAAGAAGCAAAATATAGTTAGTCTTTCTCAACATGAGTATTGCGGAAGGGTTATACATAATGATATGCATGTGGCCCATGTTGAATTGCTTGACTTCTTAGGGAGGGTGGGTGGGAAGGGAGAGGGGGAGAGAATTGGGAACTTAAAGTTTTAAAAACAGATGTTCAAAAACAAAAAAAAAAATAGTTTTTGCAGGCAACAAGAAAATAAGATACACAGGCAATGGGGCATAGAAATTTATTTTGCCCTACAAGAAAGGAAGGGAAAAGGGGATGGGAGGGGAGTGGGGTGACAGAAGGGAGGGCTGACTGGGGAACAGGGCAACCAGAATATACACCATCTTGGAGTGGGGGTGGAGAGTAGAAATGGGGAGAAAATTTGTAATTCAAACTCTTGTGAAAATCAGTGCTGAAAACTAAATATATTAAATAAAAAAATAAAAAAATTTAAAAAAGAACCTTGATGCAATAATGCAAGAAGTAATTAAAGAAAATTGGCCTGAAGCATTAGAATAAGAGGGGAAAGTAGAAATGGAAAAAAAAATCCAGTAATCACCACCTGAAAGAGATCCTACAAGAAAAACCCACAGGAATATTATAGTCAAATCCCAAAACCACCAGGTCAAGGATACAATACTATGAGAAACAAGGAAAAAAAAAGCATTTAAGCATGGCGGTGCCACATTAGAAGGACACAGGACCTAGCAGTGGCAACACTAAAAGACCACAGGTCTTGGAACACTGTATATTGAAGAACAGAAGAACTGGGATTCTGTCCAAAAATATTGTACCCAGCAAAGCTCAGGATAACCTTAAATGAAGAAAAGGATATTTAATGAATTGTCAGACTTTTAGGACTTTGTTTTTTAAAAAAAATCTTGAACTTAATAGAAGATTTGACATATAGGTGCCAAGAGAAAGATAAGGTACATACCAAAGTTTAGTTACAAGCGACTCAATAAGGACCAATTGTTTACCTTTTATGCGAAATACAAAATATATATCTAAGACCGTTATTAGTAATTGGGTAGTTCATAAGAAAGACTGGGTATGATGTGACTTTAAAAAGTAACACTGCTTAGGAACAGTTTTAAAAAGAAATTATCTATACAGATGAGGTGCAAGAGGAAGAACTGACCCAGAGGAATTAGATGAGGGAGGAATGCTGTTAGTTCTCAAAAACCTACTTTCATCAGGAATGAATTCAAGAGGGAACAATACATATCTGTCTAGAAGAGTATAAAAGTCTTCTTAATTCAGAAAGAAAAAGCTAAGGGGATAGAGAGGGCAGAGAAGATAAAGGAAGGATCTCTACAAGGGAGCATGAGAGAATAGATCAAAAGGGGATATAGAAAGGTGTTTAGATTTATGGGAATGGGAGAACAAGGGAGGGATCCTTGAAGAGGGGGTAGGTTAAGTAATAGAGCAAGGTATCAGTAAATTAGAGGAGTCAAGAGGGATAGGAAATAAGAGATATGCACAAACGTAAAAACAAAGATCAGGAATAGAATTTGGTAGGGAAAGTATATGTTTACATATTTATGTATTTATATATATATATATATGCCTATATAAATATATCCATGCTTAATTGTAGCCTTCTGTATTGAGAGGTGGGGGGAGGAAAGTAAAAAGTGCACAGCAGAGACCAAAAGAAAACTTATAAAGGACATAAGAAAAGATGGACAGCTCTCAACATAATGTGTGGTATTTATTACATAGACTTTCTTGAAATGGAAATTTTTTGCTATATATTTTGAATCCTCTCTTACATTCTGCTGTGCTTATGACATTTTTTTTTCTTTTCTTCTTTTGTATTTAAGTTTTAATATTAAAATTTATAATATGTTTATTTTTCTTTTCTTGTATATTTAAGTTTTAGCATTTAAATAAAAAATTTTTAATAATATTTAAAAATCTTTATCACTTTTCCTCTTCGTTTTAGTGCCTTATTAAATTTCTTTTTGGGAGTATTGAACTGAAACATCAATACAGTAAAACTACAGTTAACCAAAGTGTGTGTAGAATCGTGTGCTCCAATAATTTTTCCATTTATTGAGAAATTTTGTTTAGTTTGAATTCTTCAGTCGAAAATTCACCAGGTCACCTTCCTGTCTTTAATTATAGCATAATTCAGTAATTTAATCTTTATTTGATCATTGATCTTGATATTCAAAGACTGAGATGTTCCTTAAAAAAAAGTTTTCTCTTTCTCCAACTTTTTCTCCTGGTGTCTGTCCATTAATAGACACTGCAAAGTCCTCTGCTCAATTCTTTACCAGAATTTTTCTTCAAACACAAAGATGCCATGGATTAGCTGGAAATAACCAAATGTAGATGAAACCTGAGAGTCAAAACTTTGCCCAAATGTTAAGAATTTTCCTAATTCGAGGCTTTGAAAAATTGATTGTACTCTTTTCTTTATAAAGCAGCAGAGGAAGGGACCACATAGACCCAACAGGCCAGGCTAAAAAAATAGCTGGGGCAGTTAGATAGTACAGTAGATAGAGTGCCAGCCCTGGAATCAGGGAGATGTATCTTCCCGAGTTCAAAGATGGCCTCAGACTCTCATTAGCTGTGTGACCCTAGGCAAGTCACTTAACCCTGTTTGCATGTTTCCTAAGAAATGGCAAACCATTCCAGTATCTTTGCCAAGAAAATCTCCAAATGGGATTGTGAAGTTGGACACAACTGAACAACAACAAGAAAAATAGTTAATTGTTGTAATATCATATGGCTGATCAAATTACCGGAGAGAAAGGGGTTAGGGAGGAAAGGGCTGTCACCACCATAAACTATCTATCTGCAAGCCAACTGGTGTTACAAGGTGGGCCTCATCTGTGATATACTACACTCTTAATTTTTGGGATCCCATTGAAAAAAATTCTTCACCTAAGACTATATTTATTGGATTCATTGATTTGGGGGGATCTGATGTAGAAAAATTAAACAATTCCCTTCCTCCTCTTGTTTTTGTCTATAATTGCACAGTCAGTTTTCCAGTGTGTTTTTGTTATAAATCAGAGAAGTCCTTCATGATAACTTTTGTTTGCATGAATACTTATGTAACAAAATCTGTTGTATTAGTATACTTAGCATGAATATTGAGATTTAAAGCTAGATTTTTGTATCTTTAAAATACTAGTGCCCAGCAGTTTGCCTAGAGCATACTATTATAGGCCATAAATTTCTTCTAAAGACTTTTATGTACTCTTAGGATCATTGCCTTGTTTGTGATATGAGTACAGATGGTTTGTCTGAGTTACTTGTAGACTGCAGGTCCATACTGTAAGGTTTGTCTAGTGGTCTAGAAATCCTGAGTAATAAGTACTTCATTCTTGTTTGGGAGGGCCATACCGCTTTGTTTGAAGACTTTTCTTAGTATGGTTTCCTTTAAGTTGGACACCTAATGAAGTCAACAAACTCCCTCTGGATTGCTCTTACAGTGTCAGAGATCCACTGAGGAAAATTCAGGTGTACTTTAGCATAGAGATCCAGAAGAAATTTGCCTGGATCTCCAAGGGGATTTCCTATGGTACAGAAACCATTAGAGAAATCTTGGCATGCCCCATGCGTAAAGGGGAATTTTGTGTAGATATTTTGCACAGATATCCTTGTTGTATGGAATTATGTACTAAGAAAATTATAGAAGAGATTTTATTCAAGAGGTTTCGAGGGCTTTTCTCTCTTGAGGGGTAAGGGAGTGTGTTCTGGGTTGGACTAGTGTCGGGCCAATCCCTTGTTAGTATAGGTTCAACAGAGAAAAAACATAATGAGATATTCATTCATAGGTCATTCAACAGTTAACAAAAGATTTACTTAGCTGTAGCAGGAGAAAGTATTCAACAAGGATAGACACAGAGGATACCTTGTGTTAATTCAGCTGAGCAATGCATCCTTGCCAGAGTAGCCCATCATGATCTATTGCCAGGTGTCAGAACTTCTAGAGATGCTTGTGGCTGCTTTATACTCAGGCATTCAGGAAGATCCTGAGCTTTTAGTACCCTGAGCCAACCAAGTCTTGAAGATAGTCTCAATGTCTTTTGAGGAAAAACTAGTCTAACTTGAATGGAGGCAGAAGCTAGAATATTGTTTCTTCTATAGGGTGATGTTGACTCCCCATCCCTAATCGTTTTGGGGAGAGCCCCACATGCTCTGAAAATTCAGTAGGGCCCAGGCATTCCCTCTGAGAAGGGAGATATGACTGTCTTCACCTTTTTTCCTTTCTTCTTTATTTACTGTTTCTGGATGGGGAAAAGCCTTTTCTACATATCAAGACAAGAAAATGATGTATTAAGACTTTGGAAAATGATGCTGTCTATTTGGAAGTATGAAAAAATGTTAATTACCAAATTTGATTATGCCCCGTGCGACATATATTTTTCCTGAGACTGTTTAGGTCAAAGTACCAAGGAAGATATTTCAAAAGGATAATACCAAAGCTCTCCAAGTTACTAGAGAGCCATCCAAGATTTGAAACTATGGCATTTACCAAACACACTGAAGTAGATTTCCTGAGGGAGCAAATATTCTAGTGGTGGTGGTGTAGTAGTGGTTCTGGTAAAGAATACAAGGTTGGGAGCTGATTGAATGAATAACTCTATCCCAACTCCACTTAGTCCAGGCACTCAACTCGATCCATCAATCAACAAAAATCACTAAACTAGTTAAAAAGCTCTTAATCAATTTGGAAGGAGTGGAAACCATTGGATGAAATGAAATGATGTTACATAGGAAGTGTATTGGTATTGATTGAGAAGACTTGGTCACATCCTTTGAGACTTGGATAAAATACCAAACCAGTTTTTAACCTAGCATTCTAAGGTTGGGCCAGCCCAGTGATGGAAGCTGCTTTAGCCAAGCCCTTGAGAAAGAATTGCTTATGGGGGAGTGGGAGAGCCTCTGTCCCTTCCTGCTTTTCACCAGAGGATGACTTTGTGAACTTCAAAAGTCAGCAGATTTTAGATTTCCTATGGATGTGCTGGTAAGGTCCTAAGAACACCAGTGACTGATGGCAGTGTCTCCTTGGGTGTCAAGGACAAACTAGATATGTTGAGGAAAGGCAGATTCAGGACTCTACAAGGATCCCAGCAGAAAGCTACCTAAGAGGAACTTAATGAGGACTCGATAAAGGAGAGAAAATGACTCTGATCAACCAGAGAATAGGATTTATCCCTTTCCTGCATGTGCTCTTTAAGATTGAGTTCATTTTCCTCTGGATTCTGTATGTTTTTGTGGAAGTGTGCCCCTCATTTAGAAGGATGTTGTGGTATACAAAGTGTTCTTACTATACCACTTTTGTAAATATCTATTCCTAAGAATTAATTAGGTTTGCTAATATTAATTGATAAGCAATTATAGAAGAACAATGGTAGGGTTGGGGGTCATGAGCTGTAGTCCTAAAAACAAAAAAATACCTAACCCCTCAGAACCCCGAGAACATTAATAGCTTTGGGGCCCAGCTTGCTAGTGGGAATGGGGATTGGGGATGGTGAGCCCAGAATATATGCTGGATTGACGTGAGTTCTCATCGCACAGGACAGTAGCTATATGGAACAGAAGAGAAAGTCAAGCCCTGAAACAAAAATACTCCAAGATTCTTTTTCTTTTACTGAATCTCTCATGTAGTAAGACTGGTCTGACTTAGGCCAGTCTGCTAGTTTTTTAGGTCTGATATTGGAATAAGGTGAGACATTTGTAGGTTATTAAACATTTTTTTAAAGAGAGAAAGGAGGCCTGCTTAGCCAGTACAAAGAATACTCAACAAAGATATAGCATCTGGTATAGGTAGATGCAATTTGTATCACTTGCGTATGGAAACTGGTGAGATTTAGTAGGGCAAAGTATGATGACTTGAGAAATCTTGGGATATCCAACAAACCTGAAATACCCTGACATGCACTACTGAGCAATATGTATATTCCTTTCTATTCCTATTCAGTAATCTTAAGAGATCTAGCATACCTAACTTTTCTGATGTTCTGTTCGCACCCTTGTTTATCTTTCCCAATTCTGAAAAGTATAGACTCAGGCCCCCGACTATTATAATTTTGCTGCCTATTTCCCTTTTTTAAGTAGTTAGCTCCTATGTCATTAGGTACTTATGTGTGTATGTGTATATATACATATTTATGTATTAAGTATCAATTTTATTTCATTATCTCTTGTACTTTTAATCATAATGTACTTTCTCTGCTTTTCTCTTTTAAATATGTTAATTTTATCGTTGCCTTGTCTGAGTTCATAATTGCTACCCTTCTTTTTCATTGAAATTGTCTGAAGCATAATAAATTCTCTTCAGCCCATCGTTTTAACTCGATGTGAATCTTTATTTTTTACGGTATGTTTTTTTGCAAACAACATAGTATTAGAGTCTGGTTGTTAAATCATTATGATACCTTCCACCATTTAATAGATGGGTTCATTCCATTCATGGTTATGATTGTCATTTGTATGTGCAACTTCCATCATAGTTTCTTATGCTTTTTCTTCTCTCCACTCCTTTATAAAGAACGGGGTGGAAAAAGAGAAGGAATATGATCAATATTAGTAATCTATAACTGAAATGACTTGCTCCTACTCTTTTGCTCTGCCATTCTTTACCAAGCCTAGAACCCAATTCCACTTCTTATACTTTCTTTTTAAACTGTTTGTGACCCACTACATGAAGTTTATTTTGCTTGTGATTATTCCTTTCCCAACTCTACTGTCCCTTTTATAGCCTCCTTTCCCCTTTTGCTAGACTTCTATATTCCCTTGTTGAGTTCATATCTTCCAAACTGTGTTTCTCCTCCTTTATTTAGCTCTGGTATGTATAATGTCTTGAGATTGCTGCTCCTCCCTCCTCCTTTCATGTTCACACATTCTAATGATGCAAAATATTAAGTTCTGCCTTCTAATTTCTTCCTTAGCCTATTCCTTTTACCTCTCCTCTCTTAAAAAAAAAGAACAGAAGAAAATCATACCCAGCCCTTGCTTTTTTTTTTTTATTTAACTCCCACTGTGATCCATGAAGACATTAGGATTATATCAAGGTTGGTATCTCTTTTCTCCCTATTAGAATTTTAGCAATTCATCGTTATTTAGTCCCTTTTATTTGCCAAAATGTATTTCTTTTCTAGGCTTTCATTGCCTCCAGTGCTTGCATTTCAAAATTCCTACTCAGTCCCTGTCTTTTGGTAAAAATCTCCTAAATGTGCTCTAATTTTTTATAAGGCTCACTTTCCCCCGTATACTCAGTTTCACAGGGTAAATTATTTTAAGCCTTTATCTTTCCCTGTCTAGAATATGAAATTCCAAAATTTTCTGTACTTCATGTTATTTGCTGCTAAGTTTTAGATGATTCTGACTATGGTTTGGATAGTTGAACTCTTTCTCTCTGGCTGCTTGAAATATTTCTTCTCTGACTTGTAAATTCTGCATTTTGGCTATGATACTTCCAGATTTTTTTCAATGTGGGGATTATTTAAGCAAGTGACCAGTTGATTCTATTTTCACAAATAGATCTGGGCATTTCCCCCCTTTATTTCTCCCTTTTGTTTTAAATTTTATGTCTTTATTCTAAATTTAAACATTATTCCTTCCCGCAATGAACATTTCTGTATAACCAGCAGAACACACACACAAAAAAAAGTTAGATTTGAAATGGAGAGTGCCCATGTTATACTTTTAAAAATATACAATAAATTACTTATTACTTTAAAAATTATTGTTTTAATATAAATTTGTTTATTTTTAGTTTTCAACATTCACTTCCACAAGATTCTGAATTCCAAATTTTCTCCCCATCTCTCTTCTCTCCCCACCCCATTACAGCATGCATTTTGATTACCCCTTCCTCCAATCTACCCTCTCTTCTACTGCTCTCCACTCTCTTTTCTCATCCCCTTCCTTTCTATTTTCCTGTAGAACAAGACAGATCTCTATACCCCATTGCCTATATATCTTATTTCCCAGTTGCATGTAAAAACAATTTTCAACATTCATTTTTAAAGCCTCGAGTTTCACATTCTCTCCCTTCCTTCCTCCCTTCCTACCCACCTTCATTGAGAAAGCAAGCAATTTGATATGGGTTATACATGTGTAGTGATACAAAACATTTCCATAACAGTCATGTTGTGAAAGACTAACTATAGTACCCTCTATCCTGTCCAGCCCTCCATTTATTCTATTCTCTCCTTTGACCTGTCCTTCCACAAAAATGTTTGCTTCTGATTGCCCCTTCCCCCAATCTGCCATCCCTTCTATTATCTCCCTTCTCTTATCCCCTTCCCCCCTGCTTTCCTGTAGGGTAAGATAGATTTCCATACCCAATTGAATGTGTATGTTACTGCCTCCTTAAGCCAAATTCAATGAAAGTAAGGCTCACTTATTCCCTCTCACCTCCACCCTCTTCCCCTCCATTGTAAAAGCTCTTTCTTCCCTCTTTTATGTAAGATGATTTACTATATTCTACCTCTCCTTTCTCTTTCTCCTAGTACATTTCTCTCAACACTTAATTTAATTTTTTTTGTATCTTCCCTTCATATTCAGCTCACCCTGTGCCCTCTGTATACATGTATGCACATATATACATATATGTACACATATAGATACATATATACATACACACACATATACACACATACATATATACACATACACATGCATATATATATTCCCTCTAACTACCCCAATACCGAGAAAGGTTTCTTAAATTACAAATATCATCTTTCCATGTAGGAATGTAAACAGTTCAACTTTATTTAGTCTCTTATGGCTTCTCTTTCCTATTTACCTTTCCATGTTTCTCTTGATTCTTGTATTTGAAAGTCAAATTTTCTATTCAGCTCTGGTCTTTTCAACAAGAATGCTTGGAAGTCCTCTAGTTCATTGAAATACCACTTTTTCCCCTGAAATATTATATCCAATTTTCTGGGTAGGTAATTCTTGGTTTTAATCCTATCTCCTTTGACCTCTGGAATGTCATATTCCAAGCCTTTTGATCCTTTAGTGTAGAAGCTGCTAAATCTTCTGTTATCCTGATTGTGTTTCCACAATTCTTGAATTGTTTCTTTCTGGATGCTTGAAATATTTTCTCCTTGACCTGGGAACTCTGGAATTTGACTACAATATTCCTAGGAGTTTTCCTTTTGGGATCTCTTTCAGAAGGTGATCAGTGGGTTCTTTCAATTTCTATTTTACCCTCTGGTTCTAGAATATCAGGGCAGTTTTCTTTGATAATTTCTTGAAAGATGATGTCGAGGCTCTTTTTTTGATCATTGCTTTCAGGTAGTTCAATAATTTTTAAATTGTCTCTCCTGGATCTATTTTCCAGGTCAGTGGTTTTTCCAATGAGATATTTCACTTTGTCTTCTGTTTTTTTCATTCTTTTGGTTCTGTTTTATAATTTCTTGATTTCTTATAAAGCCATCAGCTTCCATTTGCTCCATTCTTATTTTTAACCACTTATTTTCTTCAGTGAACTTTTGGACCTCCTTTTCCATTTGGCCAATTCTGCTTTTCAAGGTATTCTCCTCAGTGGCTTTTTGGACCTCTTTTGCCACTTGGGTTAGTTTATTTTTAAAGGTGTTATTTTCTTCTGCATTTTTGGGGTATCCTTTAGCAAGCTGTTGACTCATTTTTCATGATTTTCTTGCATCTCATTACTTTTCCCAATTTTTCCTCAACTTCTCTTACTTGATTTTCAAAATCCTTTTTTAGCTCTTCCATGGCCTGAGACCATTTCATATTTTTCTTAGAGGCTTTGGATGTAAGAGCCTTGACCTTGCTGTCTTCCTCTGGCTGCACGTCTTGATCTTCCTCATCAATAAGTGTGTAAGAAAATGTCTTTTCACCAAGAAAGTAACCTTATTCTTCTTCCCCTCTTTGTCCATTTTGCAGCCAGTTATTTGACTTTTGAGCTCTTTGTTAAGTGGTACTTAAAGTAGTCCTGCTGCCATTTTCAGGGGTTTTGTGCAGCTGTTTTCGGAGATATCTCTAGAGACCTGTAAATTCTCAGTTCTTCCAAAGTGGTCTGATCAAAAGAGAGGTGTTCACTCCTCTCCTGGCCTGCACCCTGGTCTGTGAGCAACCACGAGCACTCTTTTCTGCCCTGGAATTGTGAGGAGGGTTCCCTTGCCACAGCCACCACCAGCTCTACCACACCAACACTCCTCCTCACCCCACAACTGTGAACTCCATCAGCTGCTTGGTGCTCCCACCATCTGTAGCCCAAGAGTGCCAGAAGCAGCTGCTGTAGCAGTAGCTGCCACATGCTGGGGCTGTGGCCAGACCAGGCTCCCTTCTCACCCAGGTGAGAGAGATTTCCCACTAACATTTGAAGCTGTCTTTGGTGTTTATGGGTTGAAAAGTCTGGAAACCACTGCAGCTGCCAGTGATTCAGTGCCCTGAGGCCTGCGCCAATCTTGTCTGTGCCAGCACAGCACAGCCTGGACTGCAGTCCACTCTGAGCCCAGTTCAATAGACCCTTTCTGTGGTCCTTCCAGATTGTCTTGGGTTGGAAATCTGCTTCACTCTGTCATTTTGTGGCTTCTGCTGCTCTAGAATTTGTTTAGAGTCATTTTTATAGGTTATTTCGAGGGGTTTGGGGGAAGAGCTCAATCAGGTACCTGCTTCTACACTGCCATCTTGGCTCTACACCCCCAAAACTATCTTGTCTGAACTTCTTTCTGTCCTCTTTCATACATTTTAAAAATTGTTTATGTGACTCTTTCCACATACACCCCAGCATTATTTTTTGATAACCTTTCTGCACCTCTCCCTCATCATTTCCAACTAAAAACAAAGGAGAAAAAATCCTTATAATAAAATGAAAATCATCAATCATAGCAAATATACCTCGTTGCTATGTCCAAAATTGTTCGTCCCTTTCTGCCCTTTGATTTTTTCACTCGTTGAGAGAATAGGTAACATACTTCTTCATAGTCCTATAGAGATATGGTTGGTCATTGCTTTGATCAGAGTTTTGAGGTTTATCAAAGTTGTTTTTCATAATAATGTTCTTCTCTTTGTATAAATTGTCATTCTGGTCACTTCATTATGCATTAGCTCACAATATCTGAGATTCTCTACTATAATCTCTTTCATTAATTCTTATGAAGCAATAATATTCCATTATGTTCATATACTACAATTCGTTCAGCCATTTCCCAATATAGTCACCCAATTAGAATCTAGTTTTGTTTTGTTTTTTATTTTTGTTTTTGTTATTGCTTTTTTGCCCCTCTTAATCTCCTCTTCAGGCTTGGGAATTTTTTTCATTTTTAAGAATTTATTTTCTAGTATTATCTTCCCACTTAACCTGTCCCTGTACTTGATTTTTTCCTGTTGAAATTTATGTGTTTCTACACAGGCCTTCTTAACCTGGTGTTTTAAAAATATCTTGATAAAAATATTTCATTTTTAAAAATATTTTGATAATTGTATTTCAATGTAACTTGTTTCTTTTGCAATTCTATGTATTTTGTCTTATAGATTTTAAAACATTATTCTGAGAAAGGCATCACAAGTTCCCCCGAATTGCCAAAGGGGTCCATGTCACAGAAAAGGTTACGGACCCTGTGAAGGGACATATTTCTTCTTCCCCCATTAGAATGTTAGCACTATCTCATCATATATCTTCCAACTGCTCAAATAAAGTTACCTTTCTTTATTTCTCTTGTGTTTTGTGTTTATATTTCAAAGTTCCTTCTTAGCTATGGTCTTTTCAACAGAAACGCTTCAAAGTCCTCTATTCCAATAAAAAAAACCCTAATTTTTTTCACTTGTAGGATTATACTTGACTTTCAAAGCTGTTATTCTTGGCTTACAAGCCTATATATTTTGCCTTTTGGAATACTGTGTTTGAAGATCTTTTCTTGTTTACAGTAGAAGCTTCCAGGTCTTAAGCGATCCTGATTGCGGTTCCTTGAAACTTAATTCCTTCTTTCTAGACATTTGGTTATTTTCTCTTTGCTGTGGAGGCTCTGAATTTTGGCTATGGCACTGCTAGGATGTTTTTCTGTGGGTTATTTTTAGGAAGTGATTGGTGGATTCTTTCCATCCACTTTGGTCTCTAGTTCTAATAGATCTAATAGATAAAGGCCTTTTTTAAAAAAATCATGGGGGCAGCTAGGTAGGTGGTACAGTGAGTAGAGCACCAGCCATGGAGTCAGGAGGACCTGAGTACAAATCTGGCCTCAGACACTTGACACACTAGCTGTGTGACCTTGGGCAAGTCACTTAACTCCAATTGCCCTGCCTTCCCCCACTCAAAAAAAAGAGAAAAAATCATGATTTTTGAGGAGTTCAATGATTTTTAAATTATCTCTTCTTAATTTATTTTCCAGGTCAATTGTTTTTGATATCAAATATTTTACATTTTCTTCCATTGTTTTTGTTTTCAATCCTTGTCTTTTGTTCTAACATTTCTTTACATTTCATTGTTGTTATGTTTGGTCTGTTCTAGGGTTCAGTGAGACCAATATTTGGGTGTGATTTCCTGCCTTCTAGTCTATCCTATGTATTCTTTTTTTTCTTCTAGAATTTTTACTTCATCTCTTAAATCTCTTCTTTCCTTCCTTCTAGGTATTCATGCAATCCCTGCAGAAAATCAATTTTTCCCTTAAGTTTCTGCTTGCAGCTGTTATGACAATACTGTCTCCTTTCAGGTTAGATTTTGGGGCATCTCTAAATCTATAATAATTACAGCACTTGATGCTTTCTTTGGTTTACTTATTTCTCCAGCCTTAGTGCCTAAATTGGGGCTCTGTGCCAAGGTTGGAGTCAGTTACTGCCCCCTGGTGTACTTCTGGATGAGGCTGGTTGTCTCTGTTTGGTCTTGACCTTAGTCACCTGAGTTCCTGTGCTGGACTCTACCTCCAGGGTTTAGGCCCCTCTGAATTATTTAGATTCAGACTGCAGGGTATCTCTATGATATCTTTCTTAAGAGAAAGGCATCTCTGAGCCTTGGGATATGCTGCTCTGAATGCTGCTGTGCTCATACAGATTGCTGCTACTCCCAGTGCCTTCAACTTACTGCTGCTGGGTTTCCAACCACATTGAAGATTTCATAGTGGGGCCTTTTTCTCTGACTACCTCAAGACCCAGGGCCGTACAGACTACATGTATTTCTGACCCATCTCAGGACATACCGTGAGGCTGCCTTCTTGTTTGTGTGAGTTAGTGTCTTGCATATAGCCTCTTTTCCTACGAACTATGAGCATTTTTAGTTCTGGGAGGGAAGAAGTCACTAACTTTAGTTTCTCCACAAATTTCTTGATCATTATTTGGACTTTTCTATTTCTTTTCTTTTTTTGTCTTTTTCTTTTTGGCTTGTGTAGGTATGGCGTTACTGATTTGGGCAGTTTCCTTTTGACTTTTTCCTAATATTTCTGATTTTCTCCACCAAATTCACATCATTTTTTCATCAGCAACCAGTTCCTCCTTGCTGGTGAAAATCACATGCAGAGTAGTGGTTCCCCCCTCTCCATGTTTCCTCTACCTTTTGAAGGCTGAGATTATCATTGAGGCAAGCCAAGCAATTTATTAGTTGTGATGCTTCTTTTCTATCTATAGAGAGAGATCCAGAATATTATTGGGTCATTGAAATTCCCATTACTACTATATCAACCCCCCATGGCAGGTTTGCAAATCTGTTTCCCTAACTCATTTATTTTCTTTACGTCCAGTTGCTATATTGTACGCTCCAGTGACAAAATTGTTTCTCTTTCTGCTAATATTGATCTTCTGCCAGTTGCTCTCCACTAAAGAAATCCTTCTGTTTCCCAGATTTCCTCACATGAGTATATCTCTGCTAGGGGAAGTATTCACTTTGAGCCTATGTAGGGTAGTTGGCTGTAACCAAGAAACCACTGTCATGTACTCTATGCAGGTCACTGCAAAATCCCCTTAATCCTCTATACTTTCCAAAAGTGAGATCTTTAGTCCTTTGTCATTCTTGCTAATGTTTCTTATGTTCAGCCCTCCTGGAGAACTGCTATGAAGTTACTGAAGAATTTTGAGTGAGCGTATCATATCTTTGGACTAGGAAGAATTCTGCAGTAGCAATGTGAAAGAATGGAGTGAATGCAGGCACATCATTTTGATTATTATAGTAGTACATTTGAGGGGATAGATTTTGGAGATAAAATCAACAGAACTTGCAAGTGATTTCGTGGGGATAGAGAAGGATGAGTTCAAGATGATTCTGAAGTTCTTAGCCTGGGTGACCTGCAAAGTGGTAGTATGATCAGAGGAAATATAGAAGTTAGGAGATGGTGTAGGGTTTTTATTTGCTTTTGCTTTTTTATGTGAAGTTTAGGTATAAACATGTTGAATTTGTGACATTGGCAAAATATTATGATGGAAATGCCTGGGAAGTAATTGAAAATTTGGAATTAGAATTCTGAGGCGATATTTCGGGTGGAGATAATAGATTTGAGAGTCATCTGCATGAAAAGCAATACTTAAAGTCCTACGAGTAGAAGAGATCATCAAGGAAGAGAATGGCTGGAGAGACTAGGACCCCTACACTCTAGGATATTATGAGAGAAGAATTAGAAAAGAGCACTGTTGTGAAGCCAGGGTAACAAGGTGGAAGGGACCATCAATAACAAATACCACAGAAAATTTCAAGAGGGTGAGGACTGAGAAAAGGCCAGTGTGAAGCAGATAATGAGTGATGTTGGAGAGAGTTATTTTAGGGTAGTTACAGTGAAGACAATCAGATTGCAGTGTTTTGAGGAGGGAGGAGATGGTGAAATGAAAGCAGCAAGAAAAGGCTATTCTTTCTAGATGTTTATCAGTATATGAAATGAGAGCTATGTGACAATAGTTTGAGGGAATGTGGGAAAATACTTTATTATTATTGTTTGAACCTAGCTTTATGTGGGTAGAATATTGTCTGACCCTAAAGCTTATTACAGAGGTCAGGCCGACCTCAGAGATGCTCAAGGGAAGTCCAATGCCTATAAGGGATGCTTAGATCCCACCCATTGCTTGTTTTGGATTCAGATCTTGTTTGGGGTATACCCAAATCTTGTATTTTAGTTTCTACCCAAAGCTTGTGTTTTGGGTTCCCCAAATTACTTTCCATATTTTTACTTGCTGATCTATATTTATCTCTTTTTTTGGAGGTAGTCAGGTGACTTGCCAAAGGTCACACAGCTAGTAAGTGTCTGAGGCCAGATTTGAATTCAAGTCCTCCTGACTCCAGGTCCAAGTTTTCTATCTACTACACCACTTAGTTGCCAGATATATGTATATAAATCTCAAGCTGCCTTCCTCTAGAAACTACCTACTGCCATTCAGGCAAATGTCATCATGCCCTTGTCTGAACACCTTTTTCTGGCTCTCTTCTCTGCCAAATGACCTGATAAAAAAATTTTCTAAAACCATTTCTAGTTTTGGGGTTTGTAACTAACAGGAGTAATGGGGTAAAGAGAAAGAAGAGAGTAGGTGTGGAGTTGGGGCCTACCTCCTTCAGGTAGATTGTAAAATCTTAGTTACAGGAAATGTCTTTTTTTAAATATGTATTCTCAGGATCTAATGTATACAGTAAGTGTTCGTGTTTGCTGGCTAGTAACACTCATTGTCATTTGAAACCTATTTCCTCTTATTTTGTTTTTATAGTTAAAATGGTAAGTGGTCAGCCTTGTCTTCAAATTAAATTATTCTAGTTATTTTAATGTTTCATCAAACGTATTATTTCTCATCTCCTTAGCAATAATGCCAAAATTAGAGCCCTAATGTATCATGCTGTATTTGTTTTTCTAGCTGAAATACCTGCTGATAAGTGTTTAAGCAAGAGACATCATAATGTCTCTTTGCGCATCTTCTCACAAGGAGTTTTCTCAGCTTCTCCCCATTCAAGATATTGGATGTAACAAAGCCGAGATCAAAAGCTCACCGTCTGGCCTTAGTTCTCCTGCTCCCTACAACTACAGCCAAGGTGTTCTGCCCCTGGAACATAGTCCCCTTTATATTCCTTCATCTTACGTTGAAGGGTGCCATGAGTATTCAGCGATGGCCTTCTGTAGTCCCACCGTGATGAACTACAGCATTCCGAGCAATGCCAATGACTCAGAAGGTGGAGCTGTCAGACAGACAACCAGCCCCAATATATTGTGGCCAACTCCCGGACACCTCTCACCTTTGACGCTGCACTGCCAGTCATCGCTCTTATACGCAGAACCCCCAAAAGGCTCCTGGTGTGAAGCGAGAGCAGTGGAACATGTGTTGCCCGTGAGCAGGTAAGCGGACTCTTGATTCTGACTTGTAGTCTCGGCTATCGTTTTAGATGACTGTGTTTTAGTGAATATAAGGCAGTTTACATATTTTTTTAAAATTCCAGTGATGCACTGAGTGAGCCTTCTCTTTTCTGCCTGTATAAATTCTATGCATTCTTCCAGAGCTAGCTCTACTTCTGTTGCTTCCACTGGATCTCATTGATTTCCCTTTCCATTAAACTACCAAAGTTTTTGCAGTCGATACTACACTATTTAGCACTCAGTTATGTATAGTTTGCTATCTACTGCTGTTTCATGTACAAGCCTTGTCTTTCCAACTGGACGGTAAGTTTTTAAGGGCAAGAGCATGGCTTATTCTTCTTATTATATACCCCTAATAGAGTATCGAGCACATAGTAGGTAGCCAATAAAGTCTTTTGGCTGATTTCAATAGTCCTTACTAGAAAATGAACTGTAACTAAAAATGAACTCTCACTATACATACATACACACACACATATACATACACATATAAACATACATAGATGCATATTTCCAAAAGTCTTACTGCCAAGATTCTTGGGATACCTTGTTTACATTATATATAATATGATATATAGCTGAATATATTGTATATGGCTATTATATATAACGTACAATACTATATTATATGCTATATAGGGTATGTATATATTATATAATATAAAGGGATGCACCTTAAGAAAAAGCTGTATGTTTTTTTTTCCTCTCTTTTTGTTTTTGGGCTTTTTTTTGGTTCTGTTTCTTCTTTCTCATGATTCATTCCATTGGTCATAATTCTTCTCCACAACTTGACTAGTGTGTAAATTAATTCAATGCAAAGTTATATGTGGAAGTTATATGGGATTCCATGCCGTCTTGGGGAGGGAACGGGGGAAAATCTGGAACTCAAAATTATGTAGAACCGAGTGTTGTAAACTAAAAATAAAAAAAGAGAATGCTAAATCAATAAATAAAAAAGAAAAAGCAGTATGACCATGAGCTAGCCTTTTTACATAATACAGTAGTACTCTTAACTTTTTAATATGCATTGACTCTTCAGAGCCTTAATTCCTTCATCTGTAAAGTCAGAGTAATACCAGTATTGTACACCATCCTCCAAGTGGTAAGTTTTGAATAGCTTTTGTAAAGCTCCCCCCGATTCTCCCTACTAGGTTGTTTTTTTTCTTTTTTCACATGGTTGTCTTTTGACTGTGTTCTCTAAAAGACTCTGTAAAATCGTGCTAGCCATCTTTTGGTCTGAAATATGTTATTAACCAGTGGAGTCTGCTGTAAATTGAACCACCTCTAACTATTCCTACAGGCAGAAAACTCTTGTTTCCTTAAGTATTATTATCTAGGCTTTCATATGTAATTCGAAGTTCACCATCTGGACAGAGCTGCTGTGGGGTCTATTAAAATGTTTAACAAAATTAATAAAAATACAACACTACAATGAAATACTATAAAACTGAGGCAAACAGGGCTAAGGAAATAGCCCAGAATTATGCAGCTAATAAGTACTTGTCTGGGGCCAGATTTGAACTCTGGTCATTCTAACTTTATCTGCTGTGCCACCCAGGTGCCATAATACCATACAGATAATGCTAATTTGTGATTTTCTAAGTCGACATGGAGGCAGAAACGATGTGTTTCAATTTGAGTCTGACACCATTGAATTTTAGACCTCTGATTGGTTGTCAGACTTTCATGGCAAATCCAGACTCAGCTTGTAATTGCAAGGCTGTAGTTGGTCTTATCACTGCTACCACTTCCAAAGATTTTCTGGGAGATTCATCATTGTCATCTTTTTAGCATTGTGTTAGAAGGTAAAGCCTGGGTAAGGTAAATTGGGCAGTTTAATTCCCAATTAATAACAATTCATGGTGGAATTGTGAACTGATCCAACCATTTTGGAGAGCAATCTGGAATTATGCCCAAAGAGTTTTAAATTGCCTGTGCCCACCCAGCAATACCACTACTAGGTCTTTTTCCAAAGATGATTAGGGAAAAAGGAAAAGAACCTATATGTTCTAAAATGTTTATAATAGCTCTTTTTGTGGTGGAAAGGAACTGGAAATTGAAAGAATGCCCATCAATTGGGGAAACAGCAGAACAACTTGTAGAACATGACTGTGATCGAATACTACTATGCTATGTAAAATGATGACCACAATGATTTTAAAAAGTAAATTTAAAAAAAAATTTTTAAAAGAAGGTAAGCCCTAGAAATGAGAGCTAGGCAACGACCTATGATGGGAGGAGAATGGTTCATATGGTATGTATGCAGCTACCACCACCAAAATCGTATTTGAATTCCTGCAATTCTGGTTTCCCTCATCGTGAAACACCCTCCAGAATCTTGCCCTTCTGCCCTCAGTTTGAGAAACATTTGTTTAGAAGTAGTTATGTCTAGCTGATCTTTTCTCTGCGTTGCCCCACCAAACATTCACTTCTGTTGTAGCCTTGTTAAAAGATAGTGCTATGAGTAATGATTTTATTTTATCTCTTAAACTCACTAATTGAAAGCTCTGCATCACTGGTATTCCTATTTTAATTGGTTCAGGACAATTATCTCTTTAATGTGTCAGTATTTTGGAATTTTATTTTCATTGGAAGTGACAGTGATATATGAATTCTATTTTTAATTCTAAAGGAAAAGGTGCAAAAAATAGGCTTGATTTTTTTTTTCCTAATTTTTTTTTGAACACAGGCCCCACGGTAAAGTAGATAGAGTGGATTTGGAATAAAGAAGATCTGGGTTCAAGTCCTTTCTTCATATTTAACAGTTGTGTGACATGTGTAGTTCTCTAAGACTAAAGGTTATGTATAGATTGAGAGTTCCCACATAGGAAATACACTGTGTATAGTACAAAGTAAAATGAAAAATAAGTTATTACCTAGAGGCTGCATAGTACATTGGAAAGAGAGAAAGATTTTGAGTAAAAGGACCTAGGTTCAAATTCCAGGTCTGCCCCTTACTCCGTAAGTGACTTTAGACAAGGTGAGTCTGTGAGTCACTTTCCTTGTCTGTAAAAAAAAAAAAAAAAGGAGGGATTAATGTAGATGGTCTGTGAGGTTCCTTTCAGCTATAAGTCTATGAACCCTCTCAATGCCAATAGCTAATTCAATTAATTTAGATTCTAGAATGATTTGAATTTTTTTTTAGCTTAACTGACTTTGACTATTAACATTGGGCTGAAGTTCTCCTTGATTATAATCACGTGGTTCTACACAGGCAAAGCGAAATGAATGAGGCAAATGTCTGTGTCTGTAAATTTCAATAAAAACTCTTACTGAGAGATAAAGTGATTTATTTGCATCTCTGATCCAAAGAGATAGGAAATTGTAGGTAGCTAGTCAATTGGAATTCACTTTATTAGCCCACATATGCAACCTTAGAACTGTGTAGACAGTACCTAAATGTTGGATTGACTTTCTCACATAATCTTCAGATTTTTTTGTTTTAGAAATCTTCCCAAGGAAAAGCTGTTGAATAAAACAGACTCACAATATTTTACTCTTAATTCAGATTATTAATCTAGACCAAAACTGAGATCTCTACTATGATTATTGCTTTCAGAAAGCAAGGATTAGGTGCAAGTCATTTTTGTCTTGGTGGAGATATTTGAGTTTGCAACAGAACTATTTCCTTCTCAGTTTGGGTTCTTTGGCTTCTGCTTGTAAAGAAATTGTAACTTGGTATGCATGAACATTTATTTCCATGGCAACAATTATAGTAGAAGTATGACTTCAGTAAAGTAGTAGAGATGAAGACAGAAAAGGAAATCTTTTGGCTTTTTTTTTACCATAAATCTCTGGATTAAAATAATAATGTAGTCTTGGGAAAACAGATGAAGATTTGGCTGCTTAGATGTTAGAGTAAGTTTTGAACTTTCCTAAAGTTTCAATAAGCCCATGCCATTCAAGCAGAAGGGAATTTAATGTGTTTCTTCTGTCTCTGACAAAATTTTGTTATTGATTATGGTTGCCTACCCATGTAGATGTGACATTTCTATATATTTGTCTGACCAAGTTCAATATAGTTTAAATTTGTTTTTTAAATTGAAGGCTTCCAGATGACAAAAGATAAACTAGATAATTGTATTTGTTTTATAGGCATGAACAGTTTGAATTTCTTGTTTTGAGTAGAGTAGATAGGTGGAAGAGCAGAGAGTGCCCAGCCTGAAGTAAGGAAGACTCATCTTCCTCAGTTCAAATCTAGCGTCAGACATTTGCTAGCAGTGTGACCCTAGGCAAGTCACTTTAACCCAAGCAGACATGACTGAACAACAACTTCTTTTGAGAAATCCTTGTTCATATCCTTTTATCACTTAACTCTTGGTGAATGGCTTATATTCTTATACATTTGTGCTAGTTTCCTATGGAGTTTGTGTAGCATCCTTTCCAGGATACTCCCCCAATTTACATTAGCAGGTTACATCCCCAGGGTGTGTCTGCTACTTTGAGTTCTAGGGAGTAATGCTATGGTACTCCTAAACTGATAGCATGTAAGTCTCTACCAAGACCTTTCTTGTTAACAATTAGCCAGTAGGCAAAATTAGCTCATAGCAAAGATAATTATTTTGATGGCATGGTGAGGACAATAGCTACAAAATATTCTTCCCCTAAACTTGTGACAGATTCTTCTATACATACACTATATACATACAAACATAAATGTCTATGACCTGACGAAGTACAAGGGTTCCATATATCCCTAAAATATTCAAAGCAGCACCATTTAAGGTGGCAAAGAATTGAAAACAAATTAGATGCCTGTCTATTGAAGAACAGTTAAACAAATTATGGTGTATTAATGTGAAGGAATTTTACTACACTGTAAAGAAAAGATTGACACAAAGATCCAGAAAAGCTTGGGAAGATTTAGATGAACTGATAACAGTGAGGTAAAGAGAAGCAGGAAAACATTCCTTACCATGCTACCACGATTTTTTTTACCACATAAAGATATATTTAAAATAAAATCAAGGAATAAAAATTGGATAGAAAGAGAGATATCTAATTTGCCTGAGGATAAAAGGTACAAAAATCATAAAATTACAAGTCATTCATGAGTGTGGTGTTGCTTCCCCCCCCAGGCTTCTGGAGATGATTTGTGTGGCCTGGGCCTGTCCCAAAAAGCCGAAGGCAGGATGGAAGTCTTCATTTCTTCCTTCCATTTTATCTTGAAGTTAGAATCCCAGGTTAAGGCAGAGGAGCTGTCATTAAAGGGCCAGGCTCCTGAGAAAATGAGGGACCCTAAGAACAATTTTAATGAAAGAATGACAACAAAAAAAATGGAATACTGTCATTATGATGATCAAGCTTATTCCTGAAGAAGGTTAAAAAATATACCTCTCCCTTCACTGGAAAAGTAGTTCTATAGGTATGGCACATAATATATACTGCCAGACCTGTGTTGATGTGTCATTTAGTTGTGCCAAACTGCTGTTTTTCCCTTCTCTTTAATATATATGATCTATACAGGTATATCTATAGCTATAGAGCTATATCACATCTATATGTATAGATATAGCTATATATCTCTTTCTATAGTCATATGGAGACATATAGCTGTCGATATATGTGTATATAAACATATATATATATTTATTAATATAAATTTGGCTGCTGAAGAGGGCAGAGGAGAATAACATACAGAAATGGAAGTGATATAAAACTGAAAGTCATCAATAAAAATTATTAAGACAAAATAAAGTGAAAGTTTCTACTATCTTTGGTAAATTGACTTTGGGACATTTAGGGTAAGACAGAAGATAAGGTTGTGTCCCTTTATCTTTAGTGGAGAAAATACCCACATCAATGAGTCCTCTTCAAGCACTGCAGTCCACTGAAGCATTTTTCTATGGATGCCACTATCACATTCCAGAGCCATCCTTTTAAGTATGGGGGGGAGGGGAAGAATTCTGGCTATTTTTGCTATTGTGGGCTTTGAAATTTGTCATATTCAAATATGAGAGATTGAAAACAGCCTTTTCATTCTCCATTTTGGGGATTTCATGTCTATCTTTTATTATTCTTTATCTTAGTAGTATATTTTAGTTATATTCATTTTTATTGATATCTTTTAATATTATCTATATTACCTACTATATTCCTCTCATTCTTTCTCAGAAGGCAATCCCTTATCAAGAAAAGGAAACAAATTCTGCAAAGCTAAACAATATATTTTTATAGTCCCTCATTTCTATAATGAAGTAAGGAGATTCACTTGAATTTTTAATGATTTTTTTCTTTTAACATTTACAAATGCATCAATTCTATGCTTTAGCTGAAAAAAAAGTAATATTGAAAGGATAATGCTTGCAGTTCAGATTCTTTGGAATGTGCTATATTGAGATTTAGAGAATTGAATGTGGACCTATTGCTTCTTTATATCTTTTTCATTAAACACCTCTGACTACTACCTTTCCAAATTATTAAGTGCCATTTATATGTGAGGCGCCATACTGGAGATACAAAGATAAAGCAAAAACAAAGCAATGAGCCAGCCCCCATTCTTATGTATCTTATATTTTACATACATAATAAAATAAGTAAATTTATATAGTTTTTTGAGGTTTACCAAATACTTTCTTCACAATGATTCTATGACTTTATCGGTGCAAGTATTGCTATCAGCAGTGTGCTGGGTAAATGTTTAACAACTGGCTCTCCAAACCAAAAAAAATGCATATTAACTCTTTGAATTTCAATCTGCATTATTATCATATTTTCCATCACTTTTTTAAGCCTAAACAGTCAAAAAAAACAATAAATCAAGACCTTATTTGTAGGATTTGGTTAATTTCTAAAATGTAAATGCTCACATTGAAAACTTAAAGGTTGGTTATCATGAGCCAGTTTGAGCTGGCTCCAGCACACCCATATTATCCTCATTTTATAGGTGAGCAAACTGAGGCTTAGAGAGATTAAACACCTTGAACAAGTTCACACAGCTAATAGTGTCAAAACTAGGATTCGAACCCTGGTCTTCTGATTGCAAGTCTAGGTCTGTTTTCAGTACACAAGGCTGTCTATAATTTCAGTCTATGTATTGCCTCTCCTGAGGTTATTATTATTTTAAGCCTTCTCTGCAGTTATGGAATGAAAGGCTTTGTCTCCATTAAAGTAATCCTATAGGTCTGATAAGATGTATTGCAAGGTGTGTAAAAGATTTTTTGCTCCCCTTGAAATCATTGTAGCAAAATAGCTTCCTACTGTACCTTGGATAAAACCAGCTCTGAAAATGTGGTGTAGAAGATATTCATCTAGTCATTGTCTATTGTACAGACCACTTTATGAAATGGCACAGTGAAACCTACAATTAAATGGACTACTAATTCTGTATTTCCACAATATGAATCAGTTGGTATAAACCCATTGGCTTTTGACTATTCCAAGAGTACATCCATTCTTTCTGTGCACACATATCTCAGATTAACTAAAACCTTGCCACAGTCATCACTGGAAAACAGTGATAATGATCCCCAGAGAATAAATAAAAAGAGTTAAGAAAATTGACAATGAATTCTTGTTATGTTTGCCTTACTGTCTTTACAAATATTTTTTCTTTTGTTTTTTCCTAATGATATTTTCTTTGCCACTAGGGAGACAATGAAAAGAAAAGTTAATGGGAACAGTTGTAACAGCCCCATTATCAATAGCCCAGGCTCAAAGAGGGATGCCCACTTCTGTGCTGTCTGCAGTGATTATGCATCTGGTTACCACTATGGTGTGTGGTCATGTGAAGGATGTAAGGCATTCTTTAAAAGGAGCATTCAAGGTAGGAAAGCATCGTTAGCTATATATTGTGTAAGTTTCGTTTAACTTTGTTTTTCCAGAATTTGTTATAAACATTTTGTGGGGGTGGTTTCATAAAATCTTTCATCTAAGTCTTTATGACACAGAAATGCAAAAGATGGAGTTTACTAGCTTTCCTCTCAGGCTGGCCAAAGTTGATATTGTATTATATAAGGAGACATCTTTAATGTGAAAGATGAAAAATATTTCTAATTTCCATCCTCATAACTGAGATAGGACATTAATAGAGGTTATTTTTCCTAATGGAAAATTTAAATATAGTCCACAAAAAGAAAGATTTGTTTCAAGTCTCAGCCAAACTCAATTAGGTTCATTTTCCTTGGGAAGCACTGATTTAAGGTAGGAAGGAAAAAAGAATTTATTAAGTGTTGTTTTGTGCCAGGTAACTGTACTGAGCACTGGGCATACAAATATAAGTCTAGAGAAAGATATTCTTTGCCCTCAAGGAACCTCCATCCTAACATGGGAAAACAACACACAAGAAGGAGTTGAAAAGGGCGAGTCAGTGGAGAATATAACTGGGACAAAGGTATTATTTTAACATATCAAAAACATGCAACATCATGAATAGGGCCATCTGACTTCTTCACAAAATGGGCTTCCTGGAGGAACTCAAAAATGGGAGGGAGTTCAATGAACTCAGTAGAGGAATATATCATAGTGAGCAGGTCACAGAAGTGATAGGATGTTTCTGAGTGAAGAGGTCCCAGCCACTAAGTGAAATTCCAGGATAAAACAACAGAGCCATGATTTTGAAGCCCGGATCAGGAATGAGGCCAGGAGGACCTCATAACGTGGCATGATTCTCCTTGAGACATTTTTTAAAATAATTAACGAGGATCTTAATGGAATAGTGATGGGAAATACTTATTTTTTGGAGATGAAGTGTGTCTTTCTAGCAAAAAGGGTAGTATTCAGTGCCTTAAAAGGAAAATATTTAGCCATGAAGTATTTTTAGCATTGGGGTAGGCATTGTTTTGCCCAATTTTGTAGGCTACCCTTTACTATTTCTTCCGTTACTATCTTTACTTCCATCTCACCTTTCTGATTGTTTTTGAGAGATAATTTTTTCTTTTCCTCAAAATCCAAAGGTACCCTTTCTATCATTTTCATTTCAAATTTAAACAACGTATAGTTGTTTTCAATCTTACTGGCAGTCATCTCTTATTATCATCTATCTCTTTTTCTCCCTTACCTACTCTAAGTGATAGTTCACATTTACATAGGGTGTCGCAAAAGTTCTAGTGCTATTTTAAATAACTTAAAACTGCATTAAGATTTTTGGCAAATGGTTGCAAACCCCTTTATTTAAGTCCTCAGTCCTATAAGGTAGGTAACAATAGTATATCTCCACAGTACGGATGAGGAACCTGAACCTTTTAGAAGTGAATTGATCAAGTCCACACTGCTACTAAATGGTGAAGCTTGGACTAGAATTCAGCTCTTTTGATCCAGTCTGGTATTCTTTCCATTATATTATAAAACTTTTTTTTCCCGTGCGCTCCTTCAATGAAGGAACAGTTGTGAAGTAGATAGTTTGTCTTCAGTCCCTTCTTATCTTATGGTTGGCCCTTTTCTTACTCTAGTACCTAACTTATACCTAGCATTTTCCATTACCCAAAAATTACCAATCATATTTTCCGTGAGAATTTTTAATTTCTCAGCGCTTCTTTCTTAACTAGCTGTCAAGGAGCAAATGAATCTGAAACTAAATCCTCCTCTAAGGTATAAATGATTGGTGACAAGTATCAAATCCACATTTTAAAAGAGAATACATTTTGCCCAAGAAAATAAAACTTTAATGGAATGTCAGCTACATAAAGTATTCCTATCTTAGGTTCTCCATGATATTATCATAACTTGTAGGTAACCAGTTCTAATCTGCCTATGCTTTAAGCTACCTTTATCTCCTTTTAATTCTCCTGCATCTTTGCCTTCCATTATATCTATAGCATCTTTCTGCTTTCTGTCTGCCTTCTGTTTTCTCTTCCCTCTGCTCATTCAGAGTTCTTTGTAAAAATCCCACTCCTACTGATGATGAAGTGTGCCTCTTGACAGAAAGGTGGTAGACCAGACACCTAGAATGAGGCGTGTGTTTCCAGATTCGCATTTTATTTTGCTTAACTCCTTTTATTTGCTACAAGAGAAAGTTCTCTTGAGTTTCTTTAGGGAGTCCTTGGGATTTGAGAGCTATGTAATGAAACATCAGTAACACATAAAAATAAAATTCCTTCTCCTCTTTTGCTATTACCCCACTACTGTAGTGGCCAAGGCTGTTAACAGCTCGTCTCTGCTAACTCATACCCCTACACTGATTGAATTGGATCCAAGAAATAGTGTCCAGACAACAGAAGAGGTTACTACTACCAAACTAATATTTTCATTCAAAGATTAGTTAGCATCTAGTTGAGCATGAAGTAGGTATCTGGGAAAGACAGAAGCAGAATGAAGAGGAAGGGATAGAAAATAAAAAGGTATAAGATTCGTTCATTCCTTTTCTCTTTTCCTTTCTTTCTCTGGCTTCCAGTAAAGCCAGAGAAAGATGGCTCAGAAGACTGATAATCAGAAAGTGTGTGTGTGTGTGTGTGTGTGTGTGTGTGTATGTATATATATATATATGTGTGTGTGTATTATTATTATTATTATAACAAAAACTTGGCAGAGAAAAGGAGGGAATTATATTTTTTAAGTTAACTAAATCTTCACATTATTTTTTAAAAGAACTACTCCCTCAAAATGTGCATTTCTATTATAAAAACATGCCTAATGTAGTTTCAATAATCTTTCAGTTACAGTAATAAAGAGTAATATAACTTTGTCACTTGTTCTTTCATGTGACAAAATTTTGATACTGGAGTATTTGGCTTTGCTCCAGAAGTAAAGTTACGATCTTTATTGTGTGAGCTACTTTGTAACTCTATTTCTCTGAACTCTTCATGTTATTTTGCTTTCTGATCATTTTTAAGTAAATTTTTGGTAGGGATTATCATTGTAGAATCTTTTTCTTTTTTTAACTAGTGAGGTTAATCTCAATGTTTTGCAGAATTCAGGGAGATACTTAAAAAGCCTTACAACTGCTCTAGAGAAGACAGTAGAATTATGCCTAAATATCAAAGAGAAATAGCAGGCCTTTTGGTTATAATCATTTTCAGTAACTAAAACATATGGTGGTCATCCTTCATTCTTAAAGAGGACCAAAATGATATCACTATGTTGGAGTCAAGGTACAGTGTGTCCAACTGTGGCTGATCATAACAATATGACCTCAGAAGGCTGTACCGTAGGTGGGACACAAACAGTCCATATGAATATCTGGAGTGGAGATGTCTCTGCATTTGCACAGCTCATGTTTCTTTTGAGCTACTGCAATTCTGCTTTGCTCCTAGAGCACATTGCCTTCTTTGATGTGGGCACACCATCCTGGGTGGTTCTGTACCAGCGTCTCCCATGTCTCACAATTGATTCCAAAGTTCTTCAGATAGACCTTGAGAATATCCTCATATTGCTTCTTCTGACCTCCATGTGAGTGCTTCCCTTGTGTGAGTTTTCTGTAAAATGATCTTTTAGACAAATGTACTTTTGGCACTCAAACAATATGGCCAGCCCATCAGAGTTAAGCTTTCTATGATAGAGTTTGGATGCTAGCTAAAATATTATAAAGGAAGACAAAAGCTATGGTAGGATAATTACCTTCCCTGTTTTTGTTTTTGTTTTGTTTCTTTAAGAGGACTCCAAAGCACCAATTTTCACAATTATCACAAATTAAAATTTTTAAAAAATCATTCAATGATAACCTAATTCTATAGGATGCATTGTCTAAATTTTGCATGTTTTTGTGCTTGTGATGAAAATCAATCATGAATCACTTTTATGAATCAGTGGTTACTTGGGGAGTGTAAAATTAAATTAATTTAATTCAGTTCTTAATTAAATCATCTTTTTTCCTAGAAGTGGTGTGGCCATGACTATTTGTCCTTGCAAATCTTTCAAGTATCTTTCCTCTGCCTTCAGAAATTGCTCTTGTCTTCCAGAATGAAGTAGCAGTTTAGCTTTTAGGCACCAATTTAGAAACTCCCATTTATCACACTTGGCCCACACATCCAAAAACCTACCTGTCAAAAGTCTAATCCAGCAGCCTACTTTGAACTTCCTTGGGTGACCTTTGTTCTAAAATTGAACTCCTAAGGTAGCATTTCCCAAACTATTAAGTCCACAGAATGCTTTAATGCCTTATTAAGTCATACTAATAGTCAAGATTTACATAGCACTTTAAGCTTTACAAAGTACTTTAAAATAATATCGTGTTTTATCCTCACAATAACTCTGGGAGGCAGATGCCTCACATAGCTGACAAATGTCTGAGGCCACGTTTAAACTCAAGTCTTCCTGAATATACGTCCAGTGCCATATCCTTTGTCCCATCTAGCTGCCTCTAAATAGATCTCTGGAACCCTTAAATGCTTTTATGGGGTAGGTCAAGATATGAAAAATCCTTTAACAAAATGGGACAAGCAAACATTGGAGCAAAATACAGGGTGTCCCAAAAGTCTTAGGGGACTTTTAAGGTTTTGTAATCTCAAAAGCTTTAATAATATCTAATAGATTTTTGGGATAGCTATATAAGAAAGCAGTGTATGATAGTAGGAAGAAGACTGGCCTTGAAGTGAGAAGACTTGAATTTATATCCTGCCTCTCCCTCACATTGACTATGCAATTTGGGGCAAGTAATTTTGCCCTTATGTACCTCAGTTTCCTCATTCGTACAATGAGGGTTTTGGACTAGATGATCCCCAGTGTCTCTTCCAGCTCTAACATTCTGTATGTCTGGAGTGAGCATTATGTGGGAAAATGTGGCACATGAAATGTTTCATAGGCATAAAATTTAATATTTTCAAGGAAAAATAAATTGATACAATCAAAAATTTCCCCATAGAACCTCTGGTTATATGAGTGGGAACACAATGAGGGAAATGGTAACCAAAGGAATGACTGACCTAGATAGCTGCTTTCCTTTATTCTGAGAAATCAAGGCAACAAGCATTTATTAAGGGCCTACTATGTGCCAATCACATTGCTTAGCACTTAGGATACAAAAGAAGGCAAAAAACAGCCCCAGTCTTCAAGAGGCTTACCATCTAATGGGGAAGAAGAAACCTACTTATCTGCCCCAGCAGTACTGCTTTTGGACATCTCAAATTCAATAAGTTATCATGTCCAAAACTAAATTCATTATCTTTCCCCCAAACTATCTCATTTTCTTAGGTTTCTTATCACTGTTGAAGATATCAGCATCTTCCCAGTCATTCAGGCTTATAACCCAGGTGTCATCCACGACGGTGCACTCTCTCTCCTTCCTCATATCCAATCTTGCAAAGGACTGTTGATTTAATCTTTGGATCATCTCTTACATATGAATTCTTCTCTCCACTTACACTGCCACCATGCTGGTGCAGGTCTTCATCAGCTCATGTCTGGACTATTGCAGTAATGGCAATGGTTGGTTCCCTGCCACAGGTCTATCCCCATTCCAATTCATCCTCCACTCAGCTGTCAAAGTGATCCTCCTAAAGTTCAGGTCTGATCATGTCACCCCTCTATTCAATGAACTCCAGTGGCTCCCTGTCATCTCCAGGATCAAATGAAAAATCCTCTGTTTGGCATTCAAAGCCCTTCATGAACTGGCCTCTCCCTACATTACCAGTCTTCTTAAACCCTGTTCACTACCTTCTAACTCCTAATATACTCTGTGATCCACTGACACTGGCCTCTGCTGTCTCTCTCACAAGACACTCTGGGCATTTTAAATAACTATATATTATGCCTGGAATGTTCTCCTTGTCTTCTCCTGGATTCTTTCAAGTCCCCGCTAAAATCCTACATTCTACAGGAAGTCTTTCCCCAAATGCATTAATTCTAGTGCTTTCCCTGTTGATTATTTCTAGTTTATCGTATATATGACTTGTTCATATGTAGTTTTTTGCATGTCGTCTTCCCCATTAGAGCTCTTTGAGACCAGAGACAACTGTTTTTTGCCTTTCTTTGTATCCTCAGTCTTAGAACAGTGCCTGGCATATTGTAGGTGCTGAATGAATGATAATTGACTCACTGACTCATAGAAATAATGTTATAAAAAGTAATTAAGTGTAGTTGAAATAGCCCCATTAATATTCCACTTAACAGACAGATATGTGGGGTTTGCTAGGCTTCTGTGGGCTGACCTTGAAAACTCATTAACATTTATGATATTGCTCCATGGGGAAATAGATTCAGAATTCAAAACAAGGATCATGAAAAAGTTAGGGACTCTTCCAGCAGAAGCAGTTTATTGACAAAACACATCAAATTTTCCATTTTGAGGCATCCAGTTTCTTGTCTTAATTTTCATTAAGATTGCAAATTACTTGGCCTTTTTTGTTTGCCCCTTACCTGAATGCTGTGGACTTTAACACACACACACACACACACACACACACACACACACACACAATTTTATATTAAGAATGTAGGGAAGAAAGCAGGGAAAGATAGATAAGCATGTAAGTATACAACCTGTTTGCATGGCTATCTCAGTTTAGTTCCATGTATGAATACATTCAAGAGATATTTCTAAGAAAGCAGAGTCAGGGAACAGGGCAATCTAAGTCAGTTTACTTACAGCCAAGAACATTGGAATATTCTAAATGTCCTTGATCTTTGAACCTACATGTTTTTCTTTGATTTCAATGATACCTTATGGTTTTTCCTACATGCTAGAAGCTTTTGGTCTTTTACTTGGTAGGAAGAGAGAGCGTTTCAGCTATTCTGTGTTAACAGTGTTGTTCACCAGAAGGTACATAAACAAAATGTTGTAACTGTAAACTTCTTTTTTCTGGCTTTTTAAAAAATAGGACATAATGATTATATTTGTCCTGCTACAAATCAGTGTACAATTGATAAGAATCGACGCAAAAGTTGCCAGGCTTGTAGACTTCGGAAATGTTACGAAGTTGGAATGATGAAATGTGGTAAGCTTATTTCCATGTTTATTGTATCCTACTCACCCAAGGTCTTTTTATTAACTATGTTATTTTATACTATATTATGTATAACATACATATAATAATATAAATAATATATAACTATATTGGCTGATATAACTGTATATTATATGAATATATAATTAAATTGTCTAATATAATTTTACATTATATGAATATACAATTATACTGCCTAATATAATTATATATTACATGATATATAATTATATTACCTAATATAATTATATATTCATGTATGAACATAAATTGCCTAATATAATTATGTATCACATACAAGTATATAATTATATTGCCTAAAATAATTATATGTTATGTACAAATATATAATTAAATAACCGTATCATTATATTATTTTTTATATTGTAGGTAACTGAATTCAACTTTAATGAAACTAAAAGTTTATCAAATAGTGAATTCAATGAAAATGAACTAGTTCGTGCTATTCTGTTCACCCAAAGTCTTATGATATTAACTATAGATAACTGAATTCAACTTGTAGTGAAACTACTAGAAAGTGCAATGCGAATGGACCGCTGGTGATGGAGAGAGGAGAAAAGGAAGCTAGGCTACATCGGTTGTCATGAATCAGAAGGGTTTTGATTAGCTATTCCATGATTTGACAGGATTTTGGCCAAGCCTAAGATGGCAGAGACAGAGAGCACTGTGGATGATTTCTATGATGCTTTAAAAATCTTTCGACGTGACTGTGATGGAAGGAGGCCTTGACTTGGAGTTTCTCCTTGAGAAAGAATTTCCTTTCCTTTCCTTTCCTTCTCACTCCTCACCTCCCCATCCCCTCACATCTCTCCTGCAGGTTGCTGTTGTTACTGTTATTTAGTCATATCCAACTCTTCATGACTTCATGGACCATACTGCTCATGGAGTTTTCCTGGCAAGTTATTAGAGTGGTTTGCCATTTCCTTCTCTAGTGGATTAAGACAAACAGATGTTAAGTGACTTGCCCACAGTCACACAGCTAATAAGTGTCTGAGGCTGGGTTAGTCATGCACATTCAGTGAAACATTCATTATTTATTATTGCAAAGCGCTGGCTAAATAGGATACAAAGGCAAAACCAAAAACTGCTGTCTGGGAGATTATGATCTATTGGCCAGTGATGATAGAGGGAAGATATTATACATATACATATATGTGTGTATACACACATACACATATGTATGTATGTGTACATATGTGTATTGTGTATATATTTATATTTTTATATATACACACATACTTGTGTACATGCGTATGCATATGTGTATGTATATATAGGTATATATACACACACATACACACAATTGTATATCAGATAAGGTAATTTAAGGAAGAAAACCTGCACTAAATTGATAGACTTAGGGAACTTCACAGAACAACTGGTAGAAATGAGGTGAAGGCATATTCCAAGCATGGGGAACAATTTGTGCAAATGTGTAGAGGCAGGAGATGAGATATTTAGTTCTAGTACTAGATAGTGGTCCCTTTTAGCTGTAACAGACTTTGTAAATTATTATTATGATGGACATTTATGTTGGACTTTGAAGTTTCAAGGTACTTCGTGTTCATTCCCAACAACCCTCTGGGGTCATTATTATTCAAGTTTTACAAATGGGGGAACTGAGGTTCAGCCAGTCATCTAGCATTTATTAAGCACCTACTATGTGCCAGGCACTATACTTAGCACTGAGGATACAAAGGAAAGCAAAAGACAGCCCCTGCTTTCAGAGAGCTCACAATCTACTGGAGGAGAAAACATGTAAATAAGTAAAGAAGATATTTTTGTTCAGTCATTTTCAGTCATGTCTGAACTCTTTGTGACTCCATTTGGGTCTTCCTGACCCTGGGCCCAGAACTCTATTCATTGCACCACCTAGCTGTTCAAATATGATATAAACAGGACAAACTGGAGATAATCACAGAGAGAAGGCCCCAGGATTAAGGAGGATGGGGAAAGACTTGTTGAAGAAGGTGAGATTTCAGCTGAGAATTGAAGGAAATCAGGGAAGCTGGGATATAAAGACAAGGAAGGCAAGAATGCCAGGCAAGGAAAACACTTGGAATCTGGAGATTGAGAACATGTGGCGATATACAAGGTATAAGAAGACTGGAAAGGTGCCAAGTTCTGAAGGACTTTCTAAATCAAACAGCAGATTTTTATGATTGGTCTTGGTGATAATAGGGAGCCACTTGGGTTGATTAAACAGAGGCTGACATGGTCAGACTTGCACTTCAGAAAGCTTAATTTGATAACTGAGTGGAGAATGGACTGGAATGGGGAGAGATTTGGGGCAGGGAGGATTAGCCAGCAGGCTACATCACCAACATGGACTAATAGTCCAGGCATGAGTTCATAATAAATGTTAAGTGAGTTGCCTGTGGTCCCATAGAGTATGTTGGAGAATGAAATCGAACCCAAATCTTCCTGACTCCAAATTCTTTCTGGAAAGGCAAGTCAGAGTAAGATAGTGGAAGCCTTTAAATGCAGACTAAAAAGTTTTGTATTTTATCTTACATAAGTGGGGTGTTTTCAAGAGGGAGAATGACATAGGCAGATCTTTAATGTGATAAGGTTATTTTGCCTGAGGTGTGGAAGATGAGGGAAGCAAGGAGATCAATAGGGAAGCTTGTGGAGTCGTCTGGTGTCATTTAGTCAATAGGCATTTATTAAGTACCTACTATATGCCAGGTACTCTGCTAAGTGCTGGGAATATAAAAAGAAGCAAACAACAGTCCCTGTCCTCAAGGAGTCCACAAGTAAGTGATGGTGAGGGCCTGATCTAGGATGGGAGCTATGTGAGGGAAGAGGAGAAGGATGTGAGCAACATCATGGAGATAGAATTGACAGGAGATTGGCTGGGTATGGCCAGTGAGTTAGAGGTAAGAATCAATAATCACTCTAAACTCACACACCTAAGTGACTGGAAGGTTGGGGTGGTGCCCTAAGAGGAAAAAACAATCAATTTGATTTCAGACATGCTGATTGATTTTCAAGTGGAGATGACATGGGAAAACCAGAGTTCAAAAAAGAGAATCTGAACTCATGGAAGAATGTCACCAGGGTAGGAAGTGAATAAGGACAGCTAGAGTGCTTGGCCTGGAGTCAGCAAGACTCATCTTCCTGAGTTCAACTCCAGCCTCAGGCACGAAGTAGGTGTGTGACCCTGGGCAAGTCACTTAATCCTGTTTGCCTCAGTTTCTTCATCTGTAAAATGATCTGGAGACGGAAATGGGAAACCACTCCAGTATCTTTGCCGAGAAAACCCCAAATGGGGTCACAATCAAACAGGACTGAAACGACAGCATCAACAAAAGAAAGTGAATAAAAGGGGCCAAATGGAGAAGGAACTGAGAAGAGGCTGTTTGATATAGCAGTTAAGACATCACCAGTATTGTCCAAAATATGCAATGAGAGTGATACAAAAATCAAAACCTGAGCCAGGCATCATGGTTCACACCAGTTATCCTTGCTACTGGGGAAACTAGAACCAACTTAAATGTCCAACAAAAGGGGAAAGGGTAACTAAACTCTGGTGCTCAAATAAAATGAAATACTGTTGTATACGACAAACAAGTGCAAAGAATATATACAAAGTAATTATCTCATATGGTCTCCCAACCATTCTCTAAGGTAGGTTCCACCGTAACTAGATTCTTTCCTTATTTTGATGCACCTTCTCTTTTGGTAAAAGTAAGTATCCTATAGAACAAGACCTTTTGATTTCTAGCATAATAGAAAAATGTTGCATTTTATTTTATTCACAGAATTGGAGATCTAAAATGAGGTGGCTCAACATTAATCTCTCATGCCTGTTATAGCTTTATTCATCAGTAATCATGGTAACTCACACTTATTTATTACATCTTCATTGTTTGCAAAGTCCTTTATATAACTTATCTCATTTCGCTCTCATAAGGACCCCCTGAAATAGGTGTCATAATGGGAAACTGAGGCTTAGGGAGATTAAGTGATTGACCTCTGCTTATATAGCTAATAAGCTGGAGAGGTGGGGTTTAAACCCACTTCTTCTTGACTCCAAGACCACAGATCATCCAGTATGAACTCCCTTAGTTTCCTTTCTTTCAACTTCAGAATCTCTTCTTATCTTCTTGCCCTCGTCCCTGAACAAGGATCCCTCCTCCCTGCCAAGGCTAACCCTTGCACATGTGCCTTTGATCATATATTTTCCAGTCTACTGCATGGCCTTGTTAACAGTAATCATCCTTCCTCGCCTTGCATCTTCAATTTTTTTTTGGTTCTCCACTGATTCCTTTTTCTGCCTATAAACATTCTCAGGTCTTCCTTATCATTAAAAAAAAAGCAAACACATAAAAATCTTTTCTAGGGTCTGCTATCCCCTCAAGCTACTAGGCTATTTCTTTTTTTTCCCCTTCAAACCCAGATATCAAATTAATCTTCCTAAAGTGCGACCTAGCCTACTCATGGTTTTCTGGCTTCTAGTCTCCTCTCTCTCCAATACATCCTCCACACAGCTGCCAAAATAAGATTGCCTAAAGTACTGCAATCCTGAGGCACCAGTCTTACTATATTTCTTCTTTCTCTTCCTCTCCTTCCTCACATCTTTCCTAATGTATACCTCTAGGATAAAATACAAACAATTCAGTCTGGCACTTAGAGCTCTTTGCGGCTAGCTCCAGACTGTTTTTTTTTTCAGTCTTATTTCACATTTCTCTCTTTTATATTCTCTGTTTTCTAATCAGACTAACCCACTACATCTTCCCTAAATTCTGGCCATTCCAGTGGGACTTGGAGTCTGGAAGCTCTAAGCTCCAATCCAGCCTCAGACACTTGCCAGTAGTGGGATCCTCTGCAAGGCACTTAACCTCTGTCTGCCTCAGTTTCCTTCTTCTATAAAATGATGATAATAATAACACCTAACTCCCAGGGCTGTTTTGAGGATAAAATATTGGTAAAGCTCTTTGAAAACCTTAAAATACTATATAAATGCTAGATTTTTAAAAATTATCTTCCCTCTCTGAATATAAACATAGACTTATAAACCCAGAATTCACTGCCTCCTCAGCCCTGATTCTTGGAATTTCTACTTGCTTTCAAGAGGCAGGTTGCCACCTTAAGCTCTTCCCTATTCTTCCAGTTCAGTTTTGAATGCTCTCTCCCTCCTAAAATTACTTTTTATTTACTTAATAATAACTATTATTATTTCTACAGAAAGCACTTCTAGAATGCCTTAAAGTTTGCAAAGCACTTCGAAAATAACAGTAACAATCATAGTTAGAATTTATATAGCGCTTACTATGCACCAAACACTGCAGTAAGCATTTTACAATTATTATCTCATTTTATCCTTGCAACTCTAGGAGGTAGGTGCTATTATGGCACCCATTTTACAAATGAGGAAACTGTGGCAGACCAAGGTTAAGTGACTTGCCCAGGGTCATACAGTAAGCGTCTGAGGCCATTTCTGTGTTTTTGTTTTATGTTACCCCCTAACTCCCTGGAATATAAACTCCTTGAAGGCCCTGGATGTCTGTTTCTGTCTCTTCTCTCCAGTGCCTTGTACATAGAGGACATTTAATAAACATTCGAATCAAAAGGGGATTTGAAAATCAAGACCTTTACTTTCTAACATTGTGATGTTGTGAAGAAGTAATAGAGGTCATTATTGCAGGAAATGGGTTAAACAAAAGCCTATTGTCTTGGATAGTTGTATTGCTGAGAATAGCTGTCATTCACAGTTGATCATCTTTCAGTGTTGTTACTGTGTACACTGCTTTCCTGGTTCTCTCTTTTCTCTTTGTATCAATTTGTATACGTCTTTCCAGGTTTTTATGAAAGCATCTTGCTCATCATTTCTTATAGCACAACAATATTCCATCACAATCATATAACACAACTTGTTCACCCATTCCCCAATTGTTGGGCCTACCCTCAATTTCCAACTCTTTGCCACCACAAAAAGAACCAGCATATCATTTTTTATGGTTGTACATTTCTTTGATTTTCTTTACCTTGCTTCTTCCATGTAATTCCTTGTTTGTCAAGTATTGCAGCCTTTTTGTGGCCACTACCCACCTCTCTGGATGATCCTGTACTTCAGTTCCTCAAAGACTACTGTGTCCTACAACTTGCAGCTATACATTTTTCACCTTCTTCGATACTATCAAAATTATATTGTGGCCAATAGAGATCTCTGAATATTTTTGCAACTGCTTTTCTCAACTTTTTTTTTTTGGTGCCATTTTTACTTCCTCAGGAAGTGTGTCCGGGACTGTGATGTTAGAGTCTAAAGTAGTGACTCTACTTTCTTTGATAGTGACAAGTTTGGAATAAAAATCTTTACAGAACTACTCCATTTTTCAAAGCTCTTGGAATAGCTCTTCTTAGTTCATTCTCTTACTAAGCTTTATTTTTTTAGTTAAAAAAATTGTTACAAAGTTGATAAATGCCAACAAATATAAATATTTTCTTACACAAGGAACAAAAAAAGAGGCATGTATAGGACAGTGTTTCAGCATTTCGGCTAGCAGCTGCTGTGGGGTGTAAAACCAACAACAACCAGCTCACAGAACACTGCAAGCCCAGGTTCTTTTGATCTGCTTTACTAAGGAAAGCAACGTTAAAGGGATAACAATCTTACTTTAAACCAGTATACAAATATCATTCAGTTAGTTCAGGGGAAGAAGCCAGCACCCTGAACTTCAGAGCAAATACAAACAAATTACAAACATCGACAGGCAGACCAAATACAATTCATAGTTGCCAACATCTGAGTTCAGCCAGGGAGCTCATAACAATGGCTGGTCCAGAGTCACAAGCACCACTACTGCTGTGGGTCAGAGCTCTGAAAAAGGAAAGCCAACCCTTGGTTTTATATATCTTGTTCAGGGTCAAAGATGAGTCACACATGCAACTCACCCATGTGACCTAAAATCATCGCAAAAATGGAACTTAACCCCACATGGTCTAACAGCCTCTGGTGTTACAACCATGTCACTCAAACCCATGTAAACTAGGCTTTCCCTTGAGGCAAGGAGGTCATCAAGGACACCTAATTTAATCAAGGAAATAAAGGCCAAACTTTTCAAGGGCACTTGGTTGAATTAAGTGCTAAGAGCCCATTTTGATTGCCAACACAGACACCATGAATTTATTACAGACAACTCACCAAGCTTTATTTAAGCTTGATTTTCCTCCTATTTCCTGTCTAAGGTGATAGTACTTACAGTATCACCTTCCATCATCCTTTTTTGTAAGAGTTTACAAAGGAATTTTCATTTTAAATTGGTGTTGCCCTTGGCTGCTGTATCTTTCCACTCATAAAGGAAGTCAAAGTAAGTTAATTTTGCTCATTATAATAATTGATTTGTATTGGTTAAACTTCTGTATGAAATAGTTCAGTTGATTTTGATGTATGTTCGTCTATTTCCCATTTTTAATAATTTGTTTATAAGATCAGATTAGAGTTTTAACTAGACAACACCTCTTTTTTCTCATTTTTTTATTCTTCTAGTTTCATATGAATGTTGATCTTTGCTATAGCAAGTCAATGATTTCCTGATGCAAAAATGACTTCCATCTCAGTAAAAAGTTTTTCTGTCTATTAAGAAAGTTGAGCATTCTTTCCTCCTCTCTCAGACAGGACTTTCAGTTCTTTTATTCATCATTTCTGTTATGGGCTTTGTTGCCAGTGCCTTCCCTCTATTTGTACATAGTTACTGGTTGTCTTTCTCTTTAGATTGAGCTCCTTGAGATCAGGGATTTTTTTTTTGGTCTTTCTATGTATTCCCAGCACTTAGCACACTTACTAAATGTTATAATAAATCATATGTTATATTAAATATATATTTTCAAATATATAAATTATATTAAATGTGATGTTATATTAAATAAGCACATGCTGATTGAATGCTTGTTGACGGATTGTGGAAAAATCCCTTATTTCTTCCCAACCTTTTCTGACACACTAGATTTTAAAACTTTTGAAAGCAGATCATGCATCTTACTCCTATTTGTATCTCTTGCTGTGCTTAGCACAGTATCAGGGTTGGATTAGATGTTCTATAAATATTTGTTGAATTATATCACATTTGCTTCTAGTAGGAAGTTCATTTGTACCCCATATACATTCTGCAAAGGAGAATTAACTGATCAGAAATTTGCTATTCTTTCCTTAGCTATACTTACGTCGGTACATTTTGCAATGAGAATATAACTGGTCAAGTGCTTACACCACTCTATTATGTCACTACCAGAAAGATTTGCATTTTAGACTTTAAATCTTGCCAATAAGTGGACTAAATTCACTTCAAAGTGCCCCTGAAAGGAAGGTCTCTTATCTTCTAAACATACTGATTCTATAGTTAGTGGAAGGTAAGAGACACTTTCTGATTTCTTTGTTCATTCATTCACTCATTTATTGTTTACTTATTTAATTATTTTTTTGTTTGCTTGTTTAATTATGCTTGGAAGATTACGTTTTAATCCTGGGCCACTGTTTTAAGTTAACATTTATTTTAAAAATATGCGATGGTAAGACTGAATTTAGACAGCAGACAAGTGGTGGTTAGAGAAACTAGGTCTCTTCTAGATTTTGACCTCATTTTAAGTCAAGAGAATACTTTAAGGGGAAAAAAATCCTTATAAAATTGGGCCTATGCCTGGTCTTGTTCTATCCCAACAACTCACACTGGAGCTACTATCAATGCCAATTACTTTATCACCAAGGATTTTTTTTAATACCAATTGAGAAAATGTACCAATCTTAAATTCAAAAACAAGCTTTTGTCTGGCAATCCTTGTAGATATTATCCAAGGTGTCAATCTTCTCGTTTACAAATCATAAAGTCAGCCTTATGTGAGTGTACAGATGATAATGTCATTTTTCCAGGAACAGAGTCATATGGTCATAGAATCTTAGAGTTGAAAAGGACCTCAAAAGCCATCTATTTCACCCCGAGCAAGAACACCTGCAACAAATGGGCATCTATCTTCCACTTAGACTTCTGGGTCTGGATACCTTAGAAGGCAGTCCATTCACTTTTGGATTGCTTTAATCGATAGGAAGTTCCTCCATTATATAAAACTAAAATCTGCCTCTCTACCTTCTGTCTGCTGTTCCTAGTTCCACCCTCAGGAAGAGAACTGACAGATGGTCTGTTAGTCAATAAACATTTATGAAATGCCTAATATGTGCCAGACAATGTGCTAAGTTCTGGGAATGCAAACAAAAGCAAAAAGTAGTTTTTGTCCTCAAGGAGCTCACAATCTTAATGCTGGGGGTGAGGAAAAGACAACATGCAAACAACTATACCCAAAGAAACTGTGTGTGTGTGTGTGTGTGTGTGTAATATATATATATGATGTATATATGATAAATAGGACATAATCAACAGAAGGGAGGCACTGGACCTAGAATCAGAGAGATTGAGAAAGACTTCCTATAGAACGTAGGATTTTGGCTAGGACTTGAAGAATGTCAGATGAGATGATGAGATGAATGGGGATGAGAAGGAAGAAAATTCCAGGAATGAAGGACAACCAATGAAAATGTCCAGAGTCACTGGAGGCTGAGTCAAGATGACAGAGTAAAGCCTGGGACTCACCCGAGCTCTCCCCCAAAACCCTCCAAATACCTTTAAAAATTACTCTAAACAAAAATCTAGAGCATCAGAACCCACAAAAAGACAAAATGAAAGAAATTTCCAGCCCAAGACAACTTGGAAGGTCGGCAGGAAAGGTCTTTTGCACCAGAATGAAAGAGGAGTACAGCCCAGCACAGGTCACACCAGTGCAGTCCCAGCCCCAGCAAACCTGGAGCAGGCCTTGGGGCAACTGAATCAGTGGAAGCAGTGGTGGTTTCCAGACCTCTCAGACCACAGACATCAAAAATAGCTTGGAAGGTTAACAGGAAATGTCCGTCGCACCTGGGTGAGAGTGGAGCTCAGGCCAGCACAGGTCATACAAGCACAGCATGGGCCACAGCAAATGAGAACCAGAAGCTCTCAGCCCACTAATGGTAAGGAGATCAAACAACTGGTCAGAAAGAGATTATAGAGGTCTTTTTGTCAGCACTGAGGTAGATCTCTGTTGCTTTGCCCAAGCTTAGATCCAGATGACAGTCCTGGGTGATGATCCCCAAGGCGAGGAGGAGCACTAACATAGCAGAGCTTGCAGTCACAGTGGAGGAGCGACCTCTCCTCACAATTGCAGAGCAGAAAAGAATGCTTGTTGTTGCTCACAGATTAGAGTGCACAGGCCAGGAGACTAGTAATTACCTCTCCTTAGATCATACCACCTTGAAAGAATTGAAAACTTGCAGGTTCCTACAAGTATTTCTGAAAACAGCTGCACAAAACCCCTGAAGCTTGAGAGAGTGCTCCCTCCAGCCTGGAAGCAGAGCCCCACTTTAACAAAGAGTTAAAAGTCAAGTAATATGCTAGGAAAGTGAGCAAACAGCAAGGAAAAAACTCAAACTAAAGAAAGTTACTATGGTGAAAATGAAGATCAAAACACATGCTCAGAAGAAGACAACAAAGTCAAAGCTCTTACATCCAAAGCCTCCGAGAAAAATATGAATTGGTTGCAGGCCATGGAAGAGCTCAAAAAGGATTTTGAAAATCAAGTAAGAGAGGTTGGGAAGAGAAAATTGGGAAGAGAAATGAGAATGATGCAAGAAAATCATGAAAAATGAGTCAACAACTTAGTAAAGGAGAGCCCAAAAATACTGAAGAAAATAACATCTTAAAAAACAAAGCCAAATGGTATAAGGGGTCCAAAAAGCCAATGAGGAGAATGCCTTAAAAAGCAGAATTGGCCAAATGGAAAGGAGGTCCAAAGGCTCACTGAAGAAAATAAGTGATTAAAAATAAGAATGGAGCAAGTGGAAGCTAATGACTTTATGATAAATCAAGAAGCAATTGTGTGGTCTGTCCTTCATTCTCAAAGTGGACCATGACATCAGGGAGGTGATAACATGACTTGCAATTGACTTTGATTTGAGTGATAGAGGACTGTGAAAGGTCACCAGCTTCACTTTCTCCTCCAGAGCCATCTGGATCCAGTGGCCAGACATTGATCAAGATGACTGGAGATGGCCCAGAATGCAGTGGGAGACCTTTGCCCTTTTAAGCTAAGGTCTTTCGAGTGCTTGCTTTGAGTTAGGCAATGCCCATCCAGTGAATAGGCCTCTTTAAGAAGTGAATCAAGAAATGGCCTCTTTAATGAAAAAAATTAAACTGGGAGGGGAAGATCCTCAGGGTTGCTAGCCAAAATAAAAACAGTTACTATTTACATCACTCTGAGCCAGGAGGGCCCAAAAAAATAACCTTTAAGTGGTGCTTGGGCAGGGGCCTACTGTTGTCCAATTACTGAAGTCCAGACTGAAGCAATAAAACAAAACAAAAAGAATGAAAAAATGAAAGACACTGTGAAATATCTCACTGGAAAAACAACTGACCTAGAAAATAGATCCAGGAGAGATAATTTTAAAATTATTGGACTACCCGAAAGCCATGATCAAAAAAAAGAGCCTAGACATCATCTTTCAAAAAATTATCAAGGAAAACTACCTTGATATTCTAGAACCAGAGAGTAAAGTAGAAATTGAAAGAATCCACCCCAAATTAAAACTGCCAGGAATATTATAGCCAAATTCCAGAGTTCCCATGTCAAGGAGGAAATATTTCAAGCAGCAAGAAAGAAACAATTCCAGTATGGTAGTGCCACAGTTAGGACAAGATTTAGCAGCTTCTACATTAAAGGATAGAAGGGCTTAGAATATGACATTCCAGAGAGCAAAGGAGCTAGGACAACCAAAAATCATCTACCCAGCAAAACTAAGTATAATCTATGAGGGGGGAAAATAAACATTCAATAAGATAGAGGACTTTCAAGCTTTCTTGATGAAAAGACCAGAGCTGTCTTGCAAAAACAAGACTCAAGAGAAACAGGAAAAGGTGAACAGGAAAGGAAAATCATGAGAGAATAAGGTTAAATTGTTTACATTTCTACATGGGAAGATGATATTTATAACTCATAAGACCTTTCTCATATTTAGAAAGAGTGTGTGTGTGTATATACATATAAATATATACATATATGTATATATATACGTATATGTATATGTATATGAAGAAGACACAAGTGTGAGTTAAATATGAAGGGATGATATCTAAAAAAATAAAATTAAGGGGTGAGAAAGGAATGTACTGGGAGAAAGAGAAAGGGAGAGGTAAGAGATAAATTATCTCACATAAAAGAGGCAAGAAAAAGCTTTTACAGTGGAGGGGAAGAAGGGGGAGGTGAGAGGGAGTGAGTGAACCTTACTCTAATCAGAATTGTCTCAAAAAGGGAATAACATTGTGTTAGCAAGGTAATAATCACGATATAGACGATAATTGTCAAAATGCCTGTGTGGTTCTGTATCGCAAAATATGAGACTGTCCATATAGAAGGTAGAAGAAATAAACTATTTATGCAGACACCAGAGAACCAGATCCCAAAACCAATGATCTCAATCCATCACAGCAGTGAAGCATTCAATACACAATATCACAGCAGAAAACCACTCCATCCCATAATCTTCTGCCCCCTGCCTTGCTCTGGCCTTGCCACCAATAATCACAGCACACATCTGCTCTTTCCTTCAGCTCTAACTGCTCTCTCCACAATTCTGGTGACACACTTTCCTCCCACCACATGTGACTTAGGTTTCCTGTGACATAAGCAGGTCATGTGGCCTATTAATGGGTGAGAAAGATCTTCAAATCTAAATTGTTATTACACATACACATTCAATTGATTATAGCAATCTATCTGACCCTATAGGAAAGTAGGAGGAGAAGAGCATAAGAGAAGGGGAGTGGGGTGATAGGGCAGATTGGGGGAGGGGGAGTCAGAAGCAAAACACTTTTGAGGAGGGGCAATGTGAAAGGAGAGAGAAAATAGAATAAACAGGGGAGCGGGTATAGGATGGAGGGAAATACAGCTAGAGTAACAACTGTGCAAAGAAATATGAAGCAAGTTTCTCTGATAAAGAACTCATTTCTCAAACATGTAGAGAACTGAGTCAAATTTATAAAAATAAGAGCCATTCCCCAGCTGATAAGTGATCAAAAGATATGATCAGTTTTCAGGTGATATATCTATAGCCATATAAAAATACTTTAACTCACTATTGATTTGAGAAATGCAAATTAAAACAATTCTGTGGTACTACCTCATACCTATTAGATTGGCTAATAGGACAGAAAAGGTAAATGACAAATGTTAGAAGGGGTATGGGAAAATAAAGCATTAATGCACTTTTGCTGGAGCTGTGAACTGATTCAACCATTCTGTAGAGCAATTTGGAACTATGCCCAAAGGGCTATAAAACTATGCATACCTTTCGAACTAGCAGTACCACGACGAGCTCTGTATCCCAAAAGAGATTTTTTTTAAAAAAAGGAAAAAGACTTATATGTACAAAAATATTTATAGCAGCTCATTTCTAGGGGCAAAGAATTAGAAATTGAGGGCATGCCCATCAATTGGAGAATGGCTGAATGAGTTGTGGTATGTGATTATAATGGAACACTATTGTATTATAAGAAGTGATGAGTAGGGTGCTCTCAGAAAAACCTCAAAAGACTTGCATGCAAAGTAAAATGTACTATGTACAAAGTAACAGCGGTATTGTAAGATGATCAGCTGTGAATGACTTAGCTATTATCAGCAATACAATGATCCAATTAAACCCTGAAAGACTTATGATGAAAAATGCTAGCCATCAGCAACTGATAGTGTCTGAATACAGATTGAAGATAATTCTTTTCACTTTATTTTTCTTGAGACCTTTTTTGTTCTATGTTTTCTTTCACAACGTGGTTGTTATGGATATGTTTTTCATGACTATACATGTATAACCTATATTGAACTGCTTGCCTTCTCAATGAAGGGGTTTGGGGAGGGAGCAAGGAAGAGAATTTGGAACTCAGAGTTTTGTAAATGAATGTTAAAAATTGTTTTTACATGTAACTTGGGGAAATTTATTCTTTAAAAAGAAAAAAAAAGAAAATGCCCAGAGTTAGGAGATAGAATATCTTGTTTGAGGATGAGCTAAGAGGTCAATTCCCTGCATCACACAGTATGTTACAGACAATCAGATGTAAGAAGACTGGAAAGATAGTGGGCTGGAGAGGCAGGGGGCTAGGTTATAAAGGACTTTGCCAAACAGAGGATTTTTTATTTAATATATTATATGATAGGGAGCCACTGGAATCTGGGCAGAGGAGTACATGCCCAGCTCTGTGCTTTAGGTAATTATTTTAGGTGATCTGTGGCATACAATAGAAAAATAGATTTGGAGCTGGCAAGGAACTTAGAGGCCATAGACTCCAACTCCCTCATTTTACAAGAAGAGGAAACTGAGGCAGAGGAGCTTCTTTTCTGTCCGACTTGATTTTTTTCTTGTATTTCCCTGTGGAAAGCCTGTCTTGGTCAAAATTTAGAAGGTAAGCAGAGTTGGCATCTCCCTCCTTCTATGTGAACTTTTCTCTACTTACCTCCCCTATCCCAATTTCTTCTTCCAGTGAATTAGAGCTCTTTTCTTTTAGTGACCACTTCCTAGGTATTTCATGCCCATAGGCCAACTTTCTGTGTAAAAATCAAATGAAAAAATTAATTCATCCTAAAATATAAATGATTCGATATATTACCCTTTTTCTAGGACAGTTCACATTTTTTTAAAGAGGCAGTGTCTACTTAAAGGAATGAAGCCCTAATAGTAGGATTTCAGGAATTAGAGCCAGAGGGGGAGATCTACCTGGGGCTGGCACATAGAAGGAGGCAATTTTATAATGTTAGGGCTGACAGGTACCTGAGAGATGGTCATCTAATCTAACTCCCTAATTTTATTCAAAACTCAGGCCTTGAAAAGGAAAGTGACTTGTCTAGGGCTGCCTTACCAGATAATGTTGGAGCCACTACCCAAACCTAGGGTCCTTGATTTTATGTCTTCCTAACCTTTTTTCTCTGAAGGCATATAGCATTTAGCCTTGACCGTATAATCTAGCACTTTCCTATAGAACAATAACACCCTCTCACATTTATACAGTGCTTTATACTTTTCAAAGTACTCTCTCCATTCTTGTGTTTAGAGTTCCAGGCAGACTAGGGTATCTCTGAGATTTTGCTCCCAGGGTGTTGATATTGGAGACATTTATTTTTCCTGCGGTGACTTTAGGATGGTGTCCTTCAGATCCTGCCCTCTGCTTACCTATGTTGTGAAATCCTCATGTCTTTCTTAGTTGTTGTTTTTGTTGTTTGTCCTTCCTTCTCAAAGAGGACTATGACATCAGGGAGGTGATGCCATGGCATGCAAGTGAATTGGATTTAAGTGAGGGAGAGCTGTGCAAAGTCACCAGCCTCACTTTCTCCCCTGGAGCCATCTAGGCCCAGTGGTGAGATATAGATCAGGACAACTGGAGATGGCCCCAGATGCAGTGGGAGACCTTGGCCTTTTTAAGCTAAGGTCTTCAATAGGTCTCAATTTGACTGAGGCAATCTTTATTAGTTTAACTGTACCTTTAGTTGGACTCTTCTCTATACTGCCGCTGACTCCCACCTTGATTGGTTTCTATACCTCCTGGTTCTCTTCTGGCTTATACCACACAGGGCACATTTGCTCCCTTGCTCGGCACAACATTGGCTGCAGTTAGACATCTGTGATGCCCCTATCACAACTATTTACACCTTAGGCTTGGCTCTGCCTCTGTTTAAAACTAACTTACTTTGTCCTGGAATCTGGGGGAAGGATCCTAGGGCCCTAGATTTAAACCTGGAAGAGATTTGATAGTTCGTCTCGTCCAACCCCCTCATTTTACAGATGAGGAAACTAAGGCTGAAAGATTACAGGACTTCCCTAAAGTCACACAACTTGTCAGTGTGGTTTTGTTCTGTGTTGCTGGTTTTAAAAGGGGTAAGAAAGGGAGGGGAAAAGAAATATGCCAGAGAGTGAATGGGGGAAAGCAGGAGGAACTTAACATTTTTGCATAATTGGAATTGATGAAAATATATGTAGGAAAGCACGAGAATAGAAGGCATCTCATAAACCTCATTCTTAGCTGAGTAAGGGAGGGTTAAATACAAACACAAAGAGCTTGGTGCAGGTGAGTGGTGCAGTAGCTAGAGCGCTGGGCATGCAGTCAGGAAGATCTGAGTTCAAATCTGTCCTCAGATCCTTCCTAGCTGTGTGACCCTGGACAAGTCACTTAACCTCTGTTTGTCTCAGTTTCCTCAATTATAAAATGAGGATAAGAATAGCACCTACCTCCCAGAGTTGTTGTGATGATCAAAGAAGTTAATAATGGTAGAGTGCTTAGCACCTGCCTGGCATACAGTAAGAGCTATGTCAATGTTAGTTATTATTATTATTATTAAATTCAATAGGGAAATAGGTGGGAACAGGGAAAGAGGCGATGGGGGTTGATCAGGGAAGATAGAACTGGGGAAAGAATATTCTGTCTCGTTTCTATTCCATTTTGTACCAGTTTTCAAAATAAAGTAATACCTTCAACCCTTCTAGTTCTGATTTATCCCCAGCTTTAAAATAATGCAGACCTCTTTGGGGAGTAGAGAGAAAACATGGAATGGGGAAAAATAAGGAAGAAAGGCCCTGAAGGGGCAAGGGGGAGAGGAACTTAGATTATAAGACCAATAAGCATAAGGCCAGCATTCCAACTGTGAAAATAGTAAGTTCCTCCTGTTTCTTTCCCATTCCTTCTCTGGTATAGTTCTTTTCTCTTCCCTTTTCTTACCTCTTTAAAAACTGATAACACAGAATAAAATAGCAGTCACCAACAAAACAGAATTTAACTTTAGAGGTGGAATCATCATATATATATATATGTGTGTGTGTGTGTGTGTGTGTGTGTATATATCAATATATAATATGTACAATGTTATATTAATATAATATAGGCATACTAGTTATAATATAGATAATACATAATTATATTATATATGATTATAGATACTAAATTAGATATTACATAGTAATATAATGAAATCACATGTGAATTATGCATATTAATATTATATTAATACATAGTAATAATAATTTGATATTAGCTAATACATAATACATGTTTTGGTTTTCATATAATATATTAATAATATGCAGCTCACACACAAAGAACTGATCATTGACCTCTGGCTCACCAACCTAGCAGCACAGGAAATGCTAAGGATTGGCAGGAGAACCAGAGAGAAAACATTTAACTAATATTTCTCTTCCCCCGCCCCTATCTATAGGTTCCCGGAGAGAACGTTGTGGGTATCGAGTTATCCGAAGGCAGCGCAATGCAGATGAGCAAATGAATTGTCTTAGCAAAGGAAAGAAAAACAGTGAAAATGTAACCCGAGTAAAAGAGCTGCTGATGAATGCCCTGAGCCCTGAGCAGTTTGTGCTATCTCTCCTGGAAGCAGAGCCACCCAATGTATTTGTGAGTCGTCCCAACAAACCATTTACCGAAGCCTCCATGATGATGTCATTGACCAAGCTTGCTGACAAGGAGTTGGTTCACATGATCGGATGGGCCAAGAAAATTCCTGGTAGGAATTTTGGGGGCTTATTTTGTCATTGGTTTGTAGGTCCTTTGAGAGTTCCAACACAAATTGCAGAAGACAGTTGCTGTCTCCCTGAATCAAATGTGAATATATTCATTTTTATTCAGAAGTAGATAATGAAAATGGCCAGCCTGGTACTATGAGAGGAGTCTAAAAGTGTCACAGACCTGTTATTGCTCAGTCTTCAGTGGCTGAATGCCATTTATGCTCCTAAGAAGATGGCATGCCAGCAGCATGGATACTGGAGAGCCAGACTCAGAGTCAAGAGACACAGGTTCAAATACCACCTCTAACACACATAGGCTGTGTGACAATAGGCAAGTCACTTAACCTAGCAATGCTCATTGAGTATAAATTGCAGATAAGGTGCCCGACATTGGTAAAAAGGAATTTCCTCTTTGGGAGTTCCCTACATCAACGAAAGGGTATATAGGAAATTCCCTACATCAAAGGCAGTACTAAAAATTGTCTTTACTGGTACATAATCTTCAAATGTTAAAATAAAAAATAACAACAAAGTCTTAATATCTAAAATATTTTTAAATACTCTAGAATGTTTTTTTGAGAGAGCAAATTCATTTGAATAAACTTTTCTTTTTTAAAACAGGCCAACTTAGAAATAATAACGAAACACACCATACATACTGTCTGAATAGTTCAGATATTCCAATGACTATCATTTATCTTAATATATATGCATGGTAATAGAAACAGATAAATCTAACTAGAGCCTGGAAATATCAGAGTTTGTTTTTGTTTTGTTTTTAGGATAAGGGAGACTTGAGTATGTCTGTTGGGAAAAGAGAAAGGGCAAGGAGAAAGGGAGAAGATTCCCTTTAGGTGGTGTGGGTTTATGTAGTTGGCATCTTGAGATGAAGTGTGGTAGCAGCAGACTTTGAGTCAGGAGGACTGGATTCCAGTTCTGGAACTAGCTATGTGAACACGAACAAGCCTTTTACTGTATTTGAACCTGTTTCCTCCTTTGTAAAATAGGAAACATTGCATTAGCTTCTACATAGAATTGTCATAAGTGAAATGTTTTGCGTACTAAAAATGAGCCACTGTAAGAGTCTGGGCTTGAATTCCAGATCTGCTCTTTATGAGCTATGTGACTATGGACAGATTATTTATCTTCTCAGTTTCCTGCATTTGTGCCTGCTGCCCTCTCCCCACTGCTACTGGGGTCCATGTCTCTATCTGCTACATGCTCTGCCACAGTTTGAGAGTGAGAGTGGAGACGTTTTGAATTGATGGAGCACTCCTGACTGTCTTCAGCAAATTAACTGGGGCTGCAATTGGCACATATGCCCTTATCCTCAATTCCAGAAAGGTCTCAGGTGTCTGGGGAGAATTAAGGATTGTATTTTCAAGTGCCTTTCCCAATGGTATATACTAAACAGTACAACCAAGTCCATGGGGTGGGATTCCATTTTGGCCTCTCAAATGCCCAATTAGAAAACAAACAAAACTCACAGGTTCTTCAGCACTGTTAGATTTAAATGAGATCTAATCTTAGATCTAAGATTTCATGGACTTTTCTTGCTTTGCATTCTCTCACTGGTGGGTTCCCTCATGCCACACTTCAACTGCTTGGCTATGTTACTGTGTAATAATAGGACTGAAGACTGCTTCTTCAGCTACATCATCATTTCCAAAAAGCCATTCAAAATTAAACAATCCTTTCACTATTCATATATAATTATGACCACATTGAAACTTGGCAGGGCTTTCAGTGACGTTCCTCTGAGGCAGTTGGGTGGTGATAGCCAATAGCAGTGCAAAGGCATCCAATCCTAAGAAGGGAGGAGTACACCTAGTCCTTCAGTAATTGTCTTTTTAATGATGGGGAAACCATAGATTTCAATCCCCCAAAATTCAATTTCTTATATCCATGGAATATTAGGATCTAACAACTGTACTGAAGAATGTAAATTTTGTTTTTTCATTTGTCATTTGAGAGGTCAAATGGTATCCTACCCAATGGACTTGGTTGTGATTCTTTGGTGCAAACCATTGTGGGAGGCACTTGAAAGTAACTTTTCTCCTGGCTGCTTTGAAGGTAAACTGAGTTCTAAGTAAATCCAATAGTAGAAATTGGAAGATGGGGGGGGCGGAGCCAAGATGGTGACCAGAAAGCAGTAACTGGCGTGAGCTCCCCACCAAATCCCTCCAAAAACCTATAAAAAAATGGCTCTGAACCAATTCTAGAGCTGCAGAACCCACAAAGTGGC
>CM053624.1:176257076-176329175 GCA_028646595.1 Phalanger gymnotis | reverse complement strand
AGGGGAGGGAAGACTGGGGAACAGGGCAACCAGAAGGTATGCCATCTTGGAGTGGGGGGAGGGGGAGGAAATGGGGAGAAAATTTGTAATTCAAATGCCTGTGAAAATCAAGGCTGAAAACCAAACATGTCAAAAATAAATTTAAAAAAAAATAAAAATTAAAAAAAAAAAGAAATTGGAGGATGACTTAATTATCAGGTTGAAAGGCCCAAGGATAAACATAACTGTGCACCTAAAAGAGTTTACCTTAATTATATTTAAGATTCAGTTCTTAAAACACTGAGCCTACTCACATCTGGCTCTTTAGTCTCTTTTTGCTAAATGACCAAAGGCAGTTTAATCTCCCAGAAGTGGGGGATGCCTCATAGTAAGCAATATCCACCTCCAGAGGTGTCACCAAAAGCACTACTAGAAGCATGAAGACCAAACTGGACTCACTTTCTTCTACTTTGAGGTCATAATGAACCCAGGACCCTGGTAGTTTAGGTTCAATATTGAAACAAAGTAAGACACCAGTACAATTTATTTGTTTTAGATGGGTCTGACTCTTTGTGACCCATTTGGGGTTTTCTTGGAAAAGATCTTTTTCTTTTCCAGCTCATTTTACAGATGAGGGAATCGAAGCAAGCAGGGTTAAATGATTTGCCCAGGGTCACACAGCTGGTCAATGTCTGACACTAGATTTGATCTCAGGTCTTCCTGACTCTAGGCCTGGTGCTCTAGTCACTGTGTCACCTTAGCTGCCCTTTTACTTAAACATGGCAGGAGTACATTTATCAAAGATGGGCGCTGAGGACACCTCAAGTTCGTTCATCTAAGGGAAGCTCACTTTTATGAGCATCAGTGAATCCCTGGAGTTCACTGTGGCTATTTTATACTCGCTTAACTAGAAAGTGCTGTCAACAACCTGAGCCTTTAGTTCCCTAAACAACTGTGTCTCTGAGATGGCCTCAATAGCTTTTAAGGTAAAATTGGCATAAGTGGCATGGGGTCAGGGATCATAGCTGGAAGGACAACAAACAGATGGAAAATGGAAAATACGTCGGTATTTCTGTAACACACTTCTTCACCATCAATAATAGGGGATGTTTACATTTGTACATTAACATTACAGTCCCCCAATGTGCTTTGTAAAGAAGTAGAAAGTGACACTAAAGAATATGAGGGCTAGAACAGGGGTAGAACCTGTGGCCTCGAGGCCACATGTGTAGACCTTTTACTGAATCCAAACTTGGCAGAACAAATCCCCTTAATAAAAAAAAAATTGTTCTGTGAAACTTGGATTCAGTCAAAAGGCTGTAGCCAAGGACCTAGCCTTCAAAGGCCACATGTGGCCTTATGGCCACAGGTTCTTTCTTACCCCTGGTCTAAGACAATGACAGTATTGACCAATTATACCCAGAAGTTTTGTCTATGAAAAAAAATGCAATCAAGAAAATATCAGCTATTCACCCTACATATTTTCTTTTCCATTTCTATAAAATATGAGGAACATTTGCACATTTGGTTATATATCTATGTTGCCTTGATAAAGGTATACAAAGGGAATAGACAAGCTTTAAAAATATGCAGATCACATATTTAGTCACAAAACTGACTGAAAGATACAGAGAATATTAGATCCAACTGTAATTACTGTCTATTGACTATAATTGGACATTTGATTTGATGGAGCAAAATGCATCTATCTTGGCTTTCTTATAACAAGTGACTCCTAGCAATTGTCATTGTTGTTAAATGACACACTTCTACAAATGGGTACCTAATTTTAAAAACCAATCTTTTCTTGGTTAGTGGAATAATTGTAAGACTATGCATGTTGGTAGTATGCTGGATGAACCAATTGTAGCATCATCTGAAAACTGCTTAATAATTACTACTTTACAGATTTGACAAGAGACTCTGAGAATCTATGATTTTTTTTGCATGTGTGCTTTGATCTGCTTATAGAGATTATTGCTAGGAATCATAGTTTTAAAGTTGAAAGCAAACACAGAGGTTGTTTGGTCCATTGCTTTCATGTAACGAATGAGGAACCTGAGATCTAGACTTGCCCAAGGACACAGAGGTAGCACAGCTGGGATTCAAACACAAGTCTTCAGACTTCAAATCCAGTGGTCTGTCCACTCTTCTGCAATTCATTACTTGGAAGATCTTTTTCTCAAATTTTGTTTGTTCCTAATCATTTCCAGAGGAATGTTCCTCCCAGGCATTCAAAACCTTTGTTAATGTCTGATACTAATTCTAACATGAGTAAGTTTGGGTAATTTATAGTATTGTGTTAAATTTAAAATTCTCATGTTAACTTCCAAATTGACTCTTTCCTATTAAAGAGCCGATATGGCATGGTACTAGACCTGGAGTCAAGAAAACCTGGGTTCAATTTGTGATTAGGACATCTATTTGCAGACTTATCAGGGTCAAGTCGCTTGAGCTTTCCCCATTTGTGAGGTGGAGATAATACCAATGTACCTACTTTACAGGGCTGTTTGAGACCTCATAGGAAACATACATGTAAAGCACTCTGTAAATTTTTGAGGGTCATATAGTGGTCAATGTGCTTTGGTCATGATAAATATCTTTTCCGATTTAGTTAAGTATGCAGATTCTAGTCTCTGATTTTGATGAAGACACTAATTTCATATCTTGCTTACGAACCGATACATCGACTAATCCTTGATCTTTTGCTATGGCTACTCACTCTACCTTTTTAGTATGAAACCATCTATCTTTTTATCTTTCATGATGCTTGGTTCATGCCTATTTTTATTGCCTGCCACATCATGTTACTGACTCATACCAAGTCATTGAAACTCCTCTGACTTTTGTTTGTTTTAATAAGAATTGCTTTCTAATTACATCTCTTCTGTCTCTTGTATGATTAATTTTTTAACCTAAGCGCTCAACTTTTCTTCACCTAAAAATAGACAAATATTTCCTGAACATTGAGTAAATAATTAAATCCTTTAAGAAGGTTAAAATAAGTTCATATAAAAGAGGCCTTGATTCACAGTGTATTCTGTGTGGGTTTGCAACAGGCAACTAAAAGAAATTCTAGATAGTGAATTTCACTTATTTAGTAGATTGGTACATCTTAGTCAGGCAGTATCTACGGATGGTAAGCTGGAACCATAATTGAACAGGAAGAGAAGGTTGTGTTTGGTCACGTTTAGGAAGTTTCACATTGCTTTTAATGATCCTGAATTGCTCGCTGATATAAAAATGTACCTTTTTAAAAACCAGAATTCTTCCTGGTTATGCTACTTGACTGTAAATCATGTAATTTTTGGAAGAATTATAATGGTGGTTGACCAAAAGGACAATGGAAAGGTGCATAGTAGGTACAGCCCAAGTATATCTTGTGTGCGTAAGAAGTGGCATAAAGGACACTGTCGAGGACAGGCTGACTGGAAAAGGAGGTGTGCCAGTCATTTAATAAGAGGGAGGGAAAAAAGATGGATGACCTCAGCAGTGGTACTCAACCAAGAAGCATTTATTAAATGCCCATGCACTATGCTAGCTGCTGGCAATACAAACACTAGAGGGCTCAAGGAGCTTATATTCTTTTAGGAGAAACATGTATGTAAATTAGTAAATACAAATTATGTACAAGGTAAAAAACTATACTGAGTGAGTAGGACTGTAGCAGCTTGGGGGTGAAGAATCAAGATAAGTATCTTATAGGTTATGCCCCTTAAGCTGAACCTTTGAAGATACTAGGGATTCTAAGAGGTGAGGAGGGAGTGCTTTCTTGGCCCGGCAGAGAGGGCCTTATACAAAGACTTAAAATGGGAGAGAGAAGGAGATATGGGGGAAATGGTAAGTAGTCCAGTTTGGCTGGAATGTTGTATGGGTAAAGGAGATTAATGTGAAGTGAGTCTGGAAATGAGGCCTGGAGCCAGATTGTGAAGAGTGTCAAATGTTTAATAGAAGAATTTGTACTTAACACAGTGCTGATTGACTGATCTTGGAGACAAAAGGGAGCCACTAGAGCAGGGGAGTTATATGGTCAAATCTGCTTTAGGAATATCCTTTTAAAAACTTTGTGGAGAGTGGATTGGAGAAGAGAGACAACTGAATGTAGAGGAACCAACTGGGAGGCTACTTCCATAGTCAAGAGAAGAGGGGATGAAGACATGAACTGAGGTGACAACCAAGTGAGTGGATACAGGGCATATTGTAATGATAAAACCAACACAATTTTGCAATTAATTGAATATGACGGGTGGAAAGGTTGAGAACCTGTGTGGAAGGATGGTGGCATCAACAGAAATAGGGAAGTCAGGAAGCCCTAGACTTCAGGTCCTAGAGGGAAAGTAAGCCTTCTAGCATGTTGGGTAGATCATTAATAAAAGATTAATAGAAAGACGCAGCCCCAAAATGTACCAAATGAGCAAGCATGGATGGATCATGATTCGTGCATTTTAACAAAGTTACAGATTCACTGGAGTATAGTTAAATTTAAATCTTCTGCATTCTTTTTTAAACAAAAAGAAAATTCCAGATAGGGAATGATGAGCATCAAAAGGCAAATCCAGAAGAAAGCATAAGTAAAATGTCAAGTTTGGGGTAGAAGGGAAAGATATTTCATTTAAAAGCAGACCAGAATTCAACCAGTTCCCCTTGTAGAAAAGCCTTAAGAGTTGACAGATTAATCTTTAACAGTGATACAAGGAGCAGCAGCTAAACTTGTTCCAATTTTTGAAAATGCCTCCTACAATTGGGGAAGGGAACATGTGTTCTCTTGCAGGTACTCATCTGGCTACTTTGACTAGAGGTGAAAAGAAATTGTTTCTTTCTGTTTTCTTCTCACAGCATAGGAAAAATAGCATTTGTCAGAGGTATAAAGAAAAATGCCAGGCGCCTTCCTTAAATTGTAATTTTTGTCCACTTGAAATTACTTATTCATTTTTAAATCATTCTTAAATGTTTTTCCTTGAATCCAAACTGATAGAATAGGCTTTTATCTTTTTCTGCTATTATTGGACTATTATCACAAGATTCTGATCAGTTCCTGTAACCAATATAGTCACAGAGTAAACCTTAATTTAAAAAAGAAGAGATTTTTTTCTTTTTATTCTTAAAGTGGAGGAAAATGAGAGTGATGGAGGCAAAACAGATAACTTACGTTTTATCGGTGTGAAATCCTTTCTCTGGGTATGTATTTTGATCATCAATAACAGTAACTTATACTCGTATGGACTTTTTGGCTTTTGAAGCACTTTCATAGGAGTCAACTCACTGCATTGTAATAATCCTGTGAGATTGTCTGAATGGGTCTTCTTCTTCATATTTTGCAGATGAGAATAAGAGGGTGAGTGATTTGGCCAAAAATCACATTTCTTGTAGGTGGTAGAAACTGTCTTCCATCTCCCGATCTCCAGTATCACAGCTTTCCTCTTTACCTAAATTAATCTTTCTGTTATGCCCTTGATTCCATCCCTTCCCATTTCTTCCATGACTCTGGTTCTCATTCATTTGTTTTTTCTCGTTCATTTTCAATCTCTTCCTTTTTTCAGGCTCCCCATCTTCTTCCAGGCTTCCATAATCAGTCCTGTCCCAGGAACTTCTACTTCCCCTGGGGATAAGACCCTACCACTCATTTTGAGGCTTCTATTGCTCCAGCCCCAAGGTCTTCTCTAAGCACATCTGGCCTCAGACACCAGCCCTCGCTCAAGATTCTTCCTTTGGTCCTGTTCCAGGACCTTCTCCAATTGTTGCAGCTGGTGGCACACTGGACCTGCTATCAGGAAGACCTGAGTTGAAATCCAGTCGCAGGCATTTAATAGCTGTCTGACTCTGGGAAAGTCATTTTTGGTTGCCTCATTTTCTTTAATTATAAAATGAAGGTAATAAATAGTACCTACCTCTCAGGGCCGTTGTGAAGATCAGAGGAGCAAGACTTGTCTCCTGGCTTCCATGGTCTTGAGGGCTTTCTCCAGTATCAGCCTTCCCTAGAACAAGATTGTTCCTACCTTCTACCTCCTAGAAGGATGGGACCTCCTGATGAGGCTCCCATGTCTCCTCTTTCTCCTGCCTGATGTGAGGTAGAACTCTGAGACCTCACAGGATACAATACACCACTTACCACAAAGTTGAACCTCAAGGAAGGACTTTGGCAGTCTAATCACATCCCTCCTGCAGGGGACTTCTCTCTAGTCACTGATAACTCTGCCTGCATTCACTTTTTAATGGTTAGCATACTCCCACCCTCTGATTTCTGTACTCCTGGTGTGTAATCTCTATTACTCATCCCCAGCTGCCCCCTCTTTCACTCACTTTTACCTCAATCCAACCTCTTCCTCTTCTTCATTGCCCCCCCATGTCCCTCTCCAAATCTAGCCATTCTTTCTGCTATGTCCACTTCATAATCAACAGCCTTTCTTTTATCTTAAACCTTCTTTCTCATTCCTTCCACTTTCAAGCACTTACTGAGGCCTGGCTCCCCCATGATAACAATGCATCTTTTACCACCCTTTCCAACACTGGTTGCAATTTCTCTCATACTCCCAACTTATTGGTCATGGTGGGGAAGTCGGGATAATCCTTGATCCCCACTGCCACTTCCAGATTTTCCCTCTACCATCATCACTCATTAAACTCCTTCCTCCTTTGAGGTCCATATTATTCAAATTTATCATTAAATCCAGACCCTGGTAGTCATTACCTATTGATACTCAGACCATATTTCTTCTTTCCTTTGTGAATTTAGCACCTGGCTCAGAGTTTTTCTTTCTACTCCAATTCCCTTCCTCACACCAGGGGACTTCAACATACATATTGATGTTCCCTCAAATATCTTAATTTTCCAGTTTCTCAATCCTTTCAGTTTGCATGACCTACTCTTCACTCTACCTCAGCTTCACACAGATACCCGGAGCTTGCCGTCATCCACAAGTATTCCACTTCTTTGTTCATGAACATCAAACTTTCTTTATATCATATTCTTTTATTACTTCATCTTTCCTTGGGCCTTACAATCCATTACCTTGTTCTTTAGCTTCACTCTGACCTCCATTCCCTCCGTCCTGTATTCTTTGTAAAATGTCTTTATAAATTCTTTATAAAAATGTCTTTTTTCAGCTATAATCTTTTCTTAAATTCCAGTCCCACATCAGTAATGGCTTTTTGGATATCTCAAATGGGATATATTGTAGACAATTCAAATCTAACTTGTCTAAAACAGAGCTCATCCTCTTTTCCCCTAATACCCTTTCCTCTTTTTAACGTCTCTATTACTGTTGAGGATACAATCATTCTCACGCAGGCTTACAACCTTGGTGTCATCCTCAATTCCTCACCCTCAATCAATCTGCTGCTAAATTTATCTTTTTTACCTTCATGAGTCCTGTAAGTCCCCTACTCTGCACCCACACAGCCATTATTACCTCTTTCCTAGGCTATCACAGTAGATTCCTATTTCGTGTCCCTGTCTCAAGTGTATCCTCACTATAATCCATACTGATCTTAGCTGTCAAAGTGATTTTCCTAAAGTGCCCATGTCATCTTCTATTCAATGAAGTCCCATGTCTTCCTATTAGCTCTAAGATTAAATATAAATTCCTCAGTCTGTCATTTAAGGTTCTTAATAACCTGGCCTTTTCCTACCTTTCAAATCTTCTTACACTTTCCTCTCCTCCACACCTCTATGATCCAGTTTGACTGGAGTATTCACCATCACACGATACTCTATCTTCCTTCTGTCTTCGAGCCTTGGAACTGGCAATTCTAGCATGCTTTCACTCCTTACCTCTGCTTTTTAGTTTCTCTGACTTTCTTGAAGTCTTAACTAAAATCCTACCTTACACAGGAGGCTTTTCCTAGCTCTGCTAACTGCTAGCAGCTATTAGTGTGTTCTCTTTTGAGATTACCTTCCACTTGGTATGTAGCTTATATATACCCAGTTATTTCTGTTGTTTTCGCCATTAGAGTGTGAGCTCCTTGAAGATAGGGCCTGTTTTTTATCTTTCTTATTTACAAAGCACATAGCAAAGTCTGACATGTAGTAAGCACTTAAAATGCTTTGTGTAGTTATCGTTCATTCATTTCAGTCATGTCTGATTCTTTGTGACTCTATTTGGGGCTTTCTTGGCAAAGATATTAGAGTGGTTTGCCATTTCCTTCTGTGGTTCATTTTACAGATGAGAAAACTGGGACAAACCAGGTTAAATGACTTGCCCACTGTCACAGAGCTAGTGAATGACTGAGGCCAGATTTGAACTTATGAAGGTGAGTCCTGCTGACTCCAGACCTGGCCCGCTGTCCACTTAGCATGTAGTAGGTGCTATAAAAATGCTTATTCCTTTCCTTTCCCTTCCCTTATTCTCTCTTTTTCAATCTTCTTGCCCCTAACCTAGCTTTAAAAGATTTCTTTTTCCCTTTCTCTTGTCCTTAATGTTCATCCCCGACCTTAATTATTTCTGAGTTCTGGGTATTCCTGATCCCATTCCTAACAGCATGGTGTCTCTCTTTTGTATTTATCCTCAGTTCTTCTATTTCCATTTGTGGCTTCTCTTTAAAATCCAAGTGGGCTGATTGAACTCCTCCTGCATTCATGTATACACTGAGGATCAAATAAGTTAACATGTATAAAGCTATTTGCAAACCTCAAAGTGGCATATAAATGCTAGCTATTATTAGCTGTTACCATCACTGTTATCACTTTCCTTCCTTTTCTTCCTCATCAGAATCCTTCTTGTTTCTGTCATCAGAATTTTCTTAAAAGGCCACCCTCTCCTTCCTAGTCTGACTTTCACCATAGCGTTTTAGACAATAGGATCTAACCTATACTTTCCCCCAAACTTTTTGGAATCTGCTGTATGAATAGATCATTTTATCCCAAGATTCCCATCCCTTCTACTTCAGAAAACAATTTATGGTTTTTGTTCAGAATTGTGTTTGGAATAAATCTGCCTAATCACTTCTACTTTTTGAAGAATGTTCCTGTCATTATGGAAAGTCAAGAATTGACTTAGTTATTTTACTCTACTTTTGGCAGCTAGGTAGTCCAATAGATAGAGCACTGGGCTTGGAATAAGGAAGACTCATCTTCATGAGTTCAAATCCAGCCTCAGACACTAGTTGTGTGACCCTGGAAAGTCACTTAACTCTGTTTGACTCAATTCTTCATCTGTAAAATGAGCTAGAGAAGTAAATGGCAAACCACTCCAGTGTCTTTGCCAAGAAAACCCCAAATGAGATTACAAAAAGCTGGACATAACTGAAAGGACTCAACAACAACAACCTACTACTAACCTACTACTACTAACTACTAACCTAACCCTAATGCCCCCCCACCACTACTACCACTACCACTACTCTAGTCTACTCTACTTTTAGCTGAGCGAGGGCTAGCAGATATCTGAATATTTGAAATTCATATTTATGCCAGATTTATATCTAATTTTCTTTTCTCATAATTTGCTTCCTCTACCTGTCTAGGTGATCCTGAACCAAATTGACCCTGGACCAAATGTTGTCTACTCCCCTTTGGTTCATGGATTTCTTTTCATGAGTATATCCTTTGGGGTATCCCTTGTTAACCCTATCCTTTTATCTGTTCCCTTTTAATACAATATACCTCTTCATAACCCTGAGTTTCATCTTGCCAAGTTCAATTTTGGGAGGGAGCTTGGTAGCTGTCTATTCTAACTCATACCCCATCCCCTCAAAAAAAAATCCTGCTCTAATACACCTGTGTGGGATGAAAGACCCTCACCAATTAAAAAGTTAATTTATAACTTTTTATATTTATATTTATAGTTATAAAAATAGTTATATTTATAACTTTTTATAATTTATAACCATCTCGGGGTAGGAACAGAAATAAATTTTATTCAGTTCTCAAGAATAGGGCATCCTCTGCCAGCACAGAACAGAACCAGCAAAGGAGGCAAAATACAAGGGGCAAAGCACCAATAATTATACCTAACTCAAGAGAATTCCTGCCCACCTCTGACCCTTCTCACCATTAGCTGAGAGGCAGGATTACAATCTGAGCATGAAAAACTAGACAAAAAACTGGGAAATCAAGGCACAGAAACTCCTATTCCCATTCCCTTAGTTAATGATTATAGGTGAGGTGACATCTATAAAGAAGGAGAATAGGATAAGGGGAGGGGGAGACTCTCTCCATTCTTCTACAGTACTTTTACAGTAAAGGAAAGCAGGTCACAGTGACCCTATTCTTACTGAGCAAATCTTTAAACCAGGACCAGAAGAAAGAACAAAAACTTTCAGGGTAAACTTTCCCAGAGGCTGAGCCATCAGACTCTCATGGCCTCAGAATTTTTTCCACTTCCCTGTTTCCCTATTTCTTGATTTGTAAACATTTCTTAGCATAGATATAGATGTATATTTATATATATCTTCCTTGTGAAGTCTTCACATTTTCTTTACCTCACACACACCCAACATGTGATCATCTTATTTGTTGGCCATACTCTATATTTGAATATACTGACATCTGAAGACATAGGTTTTATTATTGCCCCCAGATATATTATCTTCTATGAATTACTTCCTAAGTCATACCTAAATTCTCTGTACTATCTAGCTTGGCATATTGACTTGGCTGCATTTTTATTCTGTCTTCCCTATTTTCATTTTAAAGCTTTTAATCAGATTTTAAAGTCTCCACAAAAATTTTTTATATTTTTCACATAGCCTTCTCAGGAGGGCCATTGGTAAAGGAGGAAGGTCATCATGTTTTGTCAGTAGGTATAAGAAGGGCACCAGTCTCTTAGGCTCCCAGTAAGTAGAATATAAAAATCAGGAGGGCCTGAATTTCTAGGCTGCTTTTTCAGTAAATCCATTATATTAACATTGGCAAAACAACAATATTGGGAAAAGAGAGAACAAGGAAATAGGTTAAGAACTGTTTGTGGTGGAACAATGAGGCTACGATGTTTTCCTTGTGTGCCTAGATTTTTGTTTCTCTATTTTCTGTGTGTCCTTGGGGACTTGCTGAAAACTGCTTGAGGTCTTAAAAACAGAGACTAGCAAAGAGGTGAGTGAGGATGATTCTCTTGCAAGGATAACAACAACTATGTTCTTGATAGCACCTTATGAATCCTTCTCTGTTTTTTCAAACATAACTTTATACCTGTATCAGAGTTTATGAAGTCCTAAGATTTGCAATCATTCCTGGTTCCTTCACCCTTAACCCACTACCCCCACCCATCGCTAGCCAAATCTTTTCATTTCTACTTCTAAAACATCTTTTAGACAGTCTTTCATGTTGCTTCTTTTCTATTCTGACATCAGTCTCTCCACTGGAATTTCCACATATCCTTCTTGGCGAGGCCAGACAGTTCATCTGTGGAGTAAGGAGTCGGCAGCTTTGTCAAGAGGTCTAAGAAAGGCACCAGTGTCTCTCTTAGTCTCCTAGCAAACAAAATATCACAATTGAAGTGTTTGGCTCTCTGGGCCCTCTCATAACACCTTACCTGGATTATTGTAATAGTCCCATTACTAGTTTCTTGCATGCGGTCTTTTCTTTCTCTAGCCCATCCTATGTGCACCAGCAGGAAGCGTTGATTACGTGAGTAATTGATGCTGCGGTTGTGCAGTTGTGTGCAACTCTTCATCATGGTTTGGAGGTTACTTGAGAATCTTTGAGTTGGAAGAGAACTCAGAGCATCTAGCATAACTCATACCTGAATAATAATCATTTCAACAACATGCCTAATGAGGAGTCATTGAGCCTTTGCTTGAAGACAAGCAAGGACAGAGAGCTCACTACATCTAGAGACAACCCTTCCCTTTTGTTTATCTTTTTCTTTTTCTTTTCAAGCCTAACCCAACCTTTCTGTATGTAATTTCTACCTGTCGCTCCTACTTCTGTTCTCTGGGACCCAGTAGAAGTTAAATCCTTCTTCCATATGACAAAATGGACTCCCATCTGGATTCTTTCTTCCTTTCTCAGTCCTTCTTTTTGAGTTCCAGAACCCAATTGGGTTCAAATCCCATCTTTGCCACTTGCTAATTTTTTGGCCAAGGTCAAGATTCCATCTGTCCCTCCCCTCTCCACTTCCCCCACCACCCTCTTGACCCCAATGAAAATATTCTTTGTCCTATCTCCAGGCATAAGATAATATTTGTAAAGTGCCTGGCACCTATTAGGTACTATAAAAATGCTTGTTCTCTCCTCCATCCCCCCATCTCTATTCCCACGGCACCGCCTAGAGTGTTCTGCTTAGGGTGGGTACTCACTGAATGTTATTGATTTGAAATTCTCATCAATTCAAAGCAAACAAAGGTAAACCTAATGAAGCTGAGTTGCAGGTTCTTGCCCCTATGCTTCCTCAGTTTCCCTTGGCAGATGTTTGAGAGGCAAGAGCCCAGGTGGAATACATTGTAATTCTAAACAAAATCAATTTCGTACATTGAGGACAGGAAATAGTGAGTTGCTAACGTGTGTTTGACTCATTTTGTTCTTCTTTAACCAGGATTTTGTTCCTCATTTTATAAACATCGATCACTTTTCTCTGTCACCTGTCAAGTGTTTTCTTACCTCTTACTGTGTGTGGACATGCCTGATATTTATCCTTTTGTTTCTGCCAGGCTTTGTGGAGCTCAGCCTGTACGACCAAGTGAGGCTTTTAGAAAGCTGCTGGATGGAAGTGTTAATGGTGGGACTGATGTGGCGATCAATTGATCATCCTGGCAAACTCATCTTTGCGCCAGATCTTGTTCTGGACAGGTGAGAAAAATATAAATTGTCTCTTCTGACTTAGATCCGTGTATAGCACTTAGTGAAAGGGAACCTGGCTACCAGTCCCGCAATTAAAATCTCACACCTGAAAGTGCAATTAGATGATGCTAATGTCATAAGCACCTTCACTGGGTCAAGAACTCCAGACTTAGAGGACATTGTTGCAAGTTTCTGAAAACCAAATAAATCTTTTTTAAAAAAAAAATCATGTTATTAAATTACATGATAATATAATGGCCAAGTTTTTCAAAGTTTGACTAATGGTGTATTATATTTTGTGCGATATATGGTTGATCAACTGTTCAGGTCCATTCAATTGTTTTTCCTATATTAAACACTGTTTTCAGCCTGTACCTCCCATATAGGTCACTGCTTATTCTTTCCACCTGCTGCTTAATTACCAAAGGCTGATTGAGTTTAGGGGTGGCAAGGGGAGAGTAGAAAGACCTGAGTTGCCTGGTTATTCGGGCATTGTTTGGGGGAAATTATTATTGATGTTGTTGTTAATAACACTAATGATAAACGTTCAGAGGTTAAAATGCAGTATTTGGCTAATTTAAAGAATCATAGAATTTTAGAGCTGAAAGTATCCTTTGAAATCACCTTGAAATACAGTTACCTGAATATTCAATGTTTAAGTCAAGCATTGTTTTGGGGAAATTATTATTATTTTTGTTATTGTTAAGAATAATAATTGTAAACACCTAGAGGTTAAAATGCAGTATTTGGCTGATTTAAAGAATCATAGAATTTTAGAGCTGAAAGTATCCTTTGAAATCACCTAGTACAAATTCTTTATTTTGTAGATGGGGAAACTGGGACCCACAGAAGTTAAGTGACTCATTCACTGTCATGTAACTTCTTAATACTGGGTGATAGAATGGTGTACTAGGAGTCACTGGTACTAAACAGAGGTGACAAACTTTTTTTAAGATTCAATTTTATCTTATTTTCACAAAGATCTATGTTCTCTCCCCCACCCCCTGCCAGAAAGCAAGAAAGACAAAACCCTTATCACAAACATGTATAGCAAAGCAAATTCCCATATGAGCCATGTTCAAAAAAAAGGCCTCAATTTGTATTCGGAGTTCATCAATCTCTCTAGTAGGAGGTGGGAAGCATGATTTGTCATGAGTCCTCTGTAATCATGGTTGGTCATTGTGTTGAGAGGAATCAGGAGATATAAACCTAGCTATGAGACCCTAAGCAAATCACTTAATCTTTCTGTGCTTCAATTTTCTCATCAGTAAAATGGGGATGATAATATTTGCACTACCTACTTCATAGAATTGTTATGAGGAAAATCCTTTTCCAAACTTAAGGGACTACTTGAAAATGAGTTTATAGTTGTAATAGCAGAGCCTAGAATAGGACTTAGGTCTTCTGGCTCCCAGTGCATTGATCTTACCATGATACCACTCTGTTTAGTAAATTGGTGTTCAACGGACACCTTTACCGCACAGACTTTTTTTTATTTAAAGCAGCTTTTTATTGTAGCAAAGAACCAGGAACTAAAGGGTGTCTAGTAATTAAGGTGCAGTGAACAAATCATGGCATATGAATGTGGGAGAATGTTACTGTGCCCTAAAAGATGACAAAAGGCATGGTTTCAGAGAAACCTAGCAAGGGGTACATGACCTGATGTAGTGAAGGGAGCAGAACCAGGACAAATTATGTCTGTAGACTTCTAGTTTGTAGATGAGCTGTCAAAGTTGACAGCCTGAAAGGCCTTAAGAACTTTTAGCAAGGCAATGACCAGTGTACTTTCAACCTCCGGATAGGGAAGCAAATGGATATAAAATGAGACATACATTTTCAGACATGAACAATGCAATACAAATGTGTTTCGCTTGACTATATTTATTGGCTACAAGCTAAGGCTTCTATTTGAGGAGGAACAAGTGGAGGGGAGGCAGTGGATGCACACACAAAAAAAGGAATAAAAGAGCATCAATGAAATGGTGCCACAGCACAAGGAAGCATAATAGGGGACCCAGACCAGAAATGGGGAACTGCTTCAAAGAATCCTGGAATGTGGTAGAGTCACAAGTGCATATACAACTCTTTTTCTGTCCTATGTACATGGAAATGTTTCTTTATTGAAGACTGACAAGTTCATAATTAAAATATTTTTAATGTATGATAACCATATTATGCAGGGAATTAACATGAGTATTTAACATTAATAAATGGCCCAAGAGTTTTTGAAAGACTCAGAAACCATAAAGACCACATGACAACATGAAGCAAGACTAATAGTAAAAGAAATGCAAATCAAAACCATTTTAGTGGTGAATATGGAATATGGGGCATTTACACTAAGGAAGAAAGTTGAAGACAGAGACAAAGGTATAATATATGCCAAAATATTAAAACAAAGAACCGAGGCATGTAAATGGGAGCTTAGACTGTGCAATACAAAGTGATACGCAAGGAATTCAGGAAAACATGCAAAGATTTATATGAACTGATGCAGAGCAAAATAAGCAGAAACAAGGGAACATATACAAAGGCTACATGATAAATGAAAAGAATCGCTAGAACGAAGTCAAACTAATTGAAAAGCCAATAGTGGTCACAGAAGAGATCATGAAACATCCTTCAGGGAAGGGAGGCAGGGGGACTGTTGGCACAGAATATTATTTACATTGTCAGCTGCCATGGTTTTCCCCCTTACTCTTCCATCACAAGGGAGGTTTCAATCTGGAGGGGGAGGTTTTCTTCTCCTCTCAGAAATAACAGCAGTAATTAAAAAAAATAATCACAACAGGTTTGTATTTCTCTGGTTCACACAGACTCTTAATATATGAATTACCCCCTGTAGACTAAGAAAGAAATCCTGACTGAATCTATTGGAAACAGTTTTTCCAGCTACCCTGCCCATGTTGAGTAGTGCAACCCAAGTGTATCTAAAGCATCTGTAGCCTGATTAGCATAGAGCTAAATATAAATGACTTAATTTAATATAGCTACATTCCCAGTCTCCATATTTTCAGTTCAATCGAGTCCTCAGTCACACAGATTGAAATTTCACTGATTCACCCATAAATACTTTATGTTGAATGGCTAGTGTTTTGTATTTTGTTACTTCATATTTACAGTGTATATAAACATAGATTTGTACAAAGAATATGTTCTCGGTATAAGTAACTCATGGAATGATGTCAGTGGCTGCTCACAGTTTTAGCACAACCATTAGAGTTCTGTACAAATTCCACAAAGTAGGTGGGTCATCTTGCTTACCCTTGTCCCTCTAATACCTTTCTAGTATTCCTTTCCCCCTAGACACTCAAGGCTCATACGCTGCCCCCCAGCTGTCTAAAGCCTCCCACACAGACATTTTGATTAACTCTTCCTTCCCCTTCCCTGCCATGCTCAGGATTATAGTCATACTGGGGCATTGGAGGCATTGGTACATTTGAGAGGTGCCCAGGTCCTAACTGGAAGTTCCCTGTCATCCTTTTAACTGTCTCCTTCAGAAGTCCCTTGCATCACCTGATGACACAGTATAAGGCGATGTGGCCCTTTTCTCTATTATATCTGTGTTGAATATATCTCAAATGCCACCACTCTCTTAGTGTAGGTTCATCATTGGAATAAAACAAAGTGCTCATAAATCATCTCATTCCAATGTTTAATCTGAAGAGTGGTGGCATTCAGAATAAGGTACCTGCAAGTTAGGGCACCTAAGTGACACACTGGGCTTGGAATCAGAAGACTCATTGTTCTCAGTTCAAATCCCACCTCAGGCACTTAATAGTTGTGTGACCCTGGGCAAGTCACTTACCCCTGTTTGCTTCAGTTTCCTTATCTGTAAAATGAGCTGGAAAAGGAAATTGCAAACCACTCTAGGATCTTTACCAAGAAAACTCCAAATGAGGTCACGACAAGTCAGACACAACTGAAATGACTCAGTAACAACAATTCATAAGTCATTGAACAGTTAACAAAAAGGAGGTTCGCTTTGCCCCAATACAGCAAGGATACACAACAAAGATACAGTGGCACTTAGCATTGTTGGACTCTGACCCCCGCCCCCACCCCGCTTTTCTCTTTATGAAAACGCAACTGGTTATCAGGACAGATATAGGGGAAGACAAGGTGACTTGAGTGGTCTTCAGAAATCCACTAAGTCAGGAGGACTGACTGCATGTGGGTGGGACTTTTTATGCTCCTAGGTGACCAGAAAGTCAGTTTGAGGAAGCAGAGTTCCCAGGGACTTCTTTACCTCTTCTTAGAGATCCTTATCTTAGGAGGTAAGGAGGAGGGTAAATCTAACCCATGTTGTGGGGAAATGCTGGTACATACCAGTCCTGGGCTAGGAGAAGGGCAGATCCTAGGCAAAACTGCAACAGAATTAGTTCTCTCGTTCCTGTGACCTCAGCCTTCCTTCAGCAGGGAAAACCAGGTGAAGAATGTGTTTCCCTTGCCACCAGGAGCCACCACAACACATTATAATCATAAAACAGGCTAGCCCAGGGGTGGGAAAGTAACAACTTCAAAAAGTGTGGTATAATGGAGAAAGCATTTTAGTTAGAGTAAGAATACTCAAGTTTGGGTTCTCAGTCTGCCATTTATTTACTTGTATGATACTAGATAAATTGATTCACCTCTCTGGGAATCATTTTTCTCATCTGCATAACATGGCTGTTGTGGTTCAGTTGTGTCTGACTCTTTGTGATGGGGGTTTTCTTGGCAAAGATCCTGGAGTGGTTTACCATTTCCTTCTCCAGCTCATTTTACAGATGAGGAAACTGAAATCAGCAGGGTAAGTGACTTGCCCAGGGTCACATAGCTGGTAAGTGTCTGAGGCCAGATTTGAACTCAGGAAGAGGAGTCCCATTACTCCAGGCCCAGCACCTTGCACCACCTAGCTGCATAACATAGGAGATGACTAAAGACCCTTCCTGTTCCATGTTTCTTGTTTTTACATACATTACTTCTTCTTTACCCCCAAATCTATCTTCCTAACTCACCCAGCCTAGAATTGCAGGAGCTACCAACCAGCCTGTTCCATTTTGATCTGACCTACTATATTTCCCACCTAGGTCCATTTGACCACCATCTCTCATATTAATGCCAAACTTAGTGCGGGCACCTGATCAACACAATTCACTGAAACTCAGAACTCTAGAGCTCAAGAGATCTACAAGCCTCGGTCCCTCCAGTAGCTGGGATTTAAAGGCATGTACTACAATGCCTGGCAAAATCCATATTACTATTGCTAAATATTTAGAAAATGCAGAATATTCAAATACCCTTGAGAGGCACTGGGTTCTAGTAAAAAGAATGCTAAACTTAGAATCAAAAGATCTTGGTTCAAATCCCACTTGGGACACTTAGGACTTATATGACTCTGGGCAAGTCTCATTTTCCCCCATTGAAATATGAGGCTAGGGGAGAAAATTGAGCTACATCATTTCTAGAGCCCCTTTCAATGCTAAATTTGTGATTGTGTGGGTGTGGGGAGAGAATGGTGCTACCTTTGATGACTACTAAGAGTTGTGTATGCCTTCAGACAATGCCTTGTGTAATTTCTGGTATGTGTTTCTTGATGAAGTTCTAATAGTTGTATTATTATCTTTTGGAATGTGGCCTTTAAGCCTACATCCATATTTAGTACATCCATTCTATCTCATGTTATAGAGAAAGTATATTTTGTAAATGTGTATCTCAATCTGTGTATCTAAAATACATTTTTTAAGGAAGAGAGTTTATTTTTCATAGGAAGAGAATTGTAAATTGCTTGGCAAGGAGAATAGACATCCACCATCCTTTTTGTAAATCCTGATTTTCAAATCAGGTTTACTTAACATAGGAGTTCACCTGTTTGGGTAATGACTAGCTTGCTTGAGACTATTAAGACTTGAAGCAACTTATAATGTCTTCCCTGTATGCTTGCTGAGAAGAAAGGAAGAAAGAAAGAAAGATTGAATCTACTGAAGGGTGGACAGATAGGCCAGTCTTCTTAGCTCATTTCTGGCCAGGCAGTTTGTCCTGTTTGGAAAAAGAGGAGCCATGTATATTTATGAAAAGTCTGCAGTAAGAGTTGAGTGCCTCATTACCTACTTAATTACATCTAGAACTCTTTTTATTACACCCTGGGCTATTTGAACCCCAGCAATGCAATTTTTAACTGTGTAACATTGGACACGTCGCTTAGAATTGTCCATTTAGAGTTGTAAGGGACCCAAAAAGCCATCTAATTCAATACCCTTGTTTTAATCTGAGGAAAGTGGGGCTCAGGAAAGTTGAATGACTTGCCCAAGATTACACAAGTAGTAAATATTAGAACCAAAATTTGAATCCAGGTCATTTGATAAAGAGAGTTAAGAATGCGTGTTTGTTTTAATATCTATTCCATCATCAACTTGTGTTTTGTGACAGAATTGCTAGCACAAGATCTAGGCAGTTAGGGCTGCAGAAGATAGAGCTTTCAGCCTGGAGTCAGGAAGACCTGAGTTCAAATTCAGCCTCAGACACCACTAGCTATGTGACCCAGAGCACCTCATTTAACCTTAGTCTGCCTCAGTTTCCTCAAGTGTAAATAGGAATAGCACCTACGTTGCAGTGTTGTTATGAAGATTAATGAGACAGATGTAAAAATGCTTAGTGCAATGCCTGGAACATAGTAGGCACTATATAAATGCTTATTCTCTTCCCTCCTTCTTACATATCTATTTAGATGAGTGAACATTTACAGTGAGACCACTTAATAAATGCCAACTGTGCATTTGTTATAGCAGTTGTGTGGTATTTTTCCTCTATATTCAGGGAACATTCTTGTCAGTTATTTCATCTTCATTATACTCTTGTGTGGTCCTTATATGTGATCCTTATATGAATTCTTTAATTTTTAAAAAATTATCAAGCATTTTTTTAATTCCTTCCATATCTCCCACTGTAGGGGTAAAAAAAGAAATACAAAACCCTTGTAACATGTAAATTTGGTCAAGCAAAACATATTCCCACATTGGTCACATCCAAAAATATGTCTCATTCTGTGTTTGATTGGAATCATTGTTTTAATCAATTGTGTTAATTGCATTGGAATCACTGTACTTATCAGAGTTCTGAATCTTTCAGAATTGTTTGGTTTTCTCATACTAGTATTATATTATGAATCAGTGTCCTGGTTCTGCTTACTGATTCTGCTCATTCCACTCTGCTCACAACATGTCAGTGATGACCAAAAAAAAAAAAAAAGAAAGGAAAACAGGCATATTATTGGGGCAGCTTGTCACAACAATGTGGCTTGCCACTACTGTGGCTGTGTAAAACCAACAACAACCAGCACACAGAAGGGCTGCCAGCACAAGTTCTTTGATCTGTTTTACTAAGGAAAGTAACTTTAAGGGGTTAACAATCTCGCTTTAATCCAACATACAAATATCATTCACTTAGTTCAGAAGGAAAAGCCAGCACCCTGAACTTCAGAGCAAATACAATCAAATTACAAACAGACAACATAAACAGACCAAATCACAATTCAGTTACCAGGCAAGAACCAATGGGTCTGGGTTAGCTAAGCCGGGGCGCAGTTACAACAGCTTGCCCAGAGTCACACACCACTCTTCCACTGAGTGAGAGCCCCAAAGGAAAAACGCCAACCTCTGAGTTTATATACCCTGTTCAGGGTCAAAGGGCATCACAACGTTTGATTCAAACCCATGAGACCTGAAAGTGTCACGAACACTCGACTCAAACCCACGTGGCCTAAAAGCTTCTGGCCTCATAAACATGTGACTCAAACCCATGTAAACTAGACTTTCCTTTGAGGTAAGGAGGTCATCAAAGACTCCTGATTTCATCAAAGAAACAAAGGCCGCACTGATAAAGGGCTCCTGATTAAGTAAGTGTTCCAAAAGAGAAAACATTAAAAAAAAAAAAATCCCACCTTAATTACTGTAACACAGCTGTGAATTGGTCCTACCATTCTGGAAACCAGTATGCCCCAAACTGTGCATATCCTTTCACTCAGATTACCCCATCTAAGCCTATGCCTGAAAGAGACAAAAGAAAGAGGAAATGCCTTCTCAAGTTTTAAAGAGGAAGCAATTTCAAAATGGGTAGATGGAGAATTTGTTTAATTGCAGACCCTGAGTGCCTGTAGGAGTTTCCAGAAAGATTTTATTTGTGGGTGCAAAATAGTGCACTCTCAAACACAGGCTTCTCTTTCAGCATTTGATCATTAGAATTTTGTTCCATGGAGGTGTTGCCATTATCAGCTAACAACCATCCTACACCTTGGGACTAGTCTTGTTCAGCATGTGATTATATGGCACATCTGTACAGAAGTGAACTCCCATCAGAGCACTGGTTTGATTGACATATTGGGTTCTAATCTTTTAGCATTCAAAGTATATTCTCCTTGCTATAAGTTCAGATCTCCTAATACATTCTTAATTTCTTACTCACTATTCATTATCAATCTATAGTTGAGAATTAAATGGAACAAATTCTACTAATTTTCTCTTTCAAAGGTCCTTATCGCAACTGTTTTGTGTGTTTAACCTTACATTAAAATTTTATTATAGGGTCGCTTTAGAGGTATTGTACATTATCACCCCAATATTTCTCATTTGTTTGCCAGAAATGTGTTGGTTTTGAAAGCCTTGAAATGAGTAAAAATATTCTAACCTTCCAACTCTTTAAAATGAAATACTTGGGTGTCATGTCTGCTGAAAAGAAATTAATCAGACCTATGTTACACATGCTCTGAATGCTGTATTACAGTGTGAGGTGATAAGATGCCCAAGATAATAAAATACAGCAGGGCTTTGAAATAAATCCTTGAAAAGAGTATCCAAAAGCATTATGAAACAACGAGCACTAACCTGATAGATGTAAGACATGGATTCCAGTTCCCTTCTGATTCCTTATTAGTTGTGTGACCTTGAGCAAGTTAGTTCACATCCGTGGTCTTTAACTGCCTTCACAGTAAAATTAAGACATGGGACTAAGTTATCCTTTCCAATAAGACTTGACTGTGTCTGACTGTCATTAACAACTTTGGGTATTCTGGACAAAAAATAGCAATTCTCTTCACACACACCCAAGTCTTTAGGGGACTAAGGCAAAGAATGACTTCAAGGGAGCCCCACAACTCCTTATTTAGCCCCATATCCATGCCAAATTTTGTTGTGTGTGGTTGTTCAGTTGTTTCAGTCACATCCAACTCTCCATGACCCCATTTTGGATTTTCTTGGCAAGGATATTGGACTGGATTGCCATTTCTTTTTCCAACTCATTTTACAGATGAAGAAACTGAGGCAAACAGGATTATATGACTTGTCCAGGGTCACACAGCTAGTAAGTGTCTGAAGCTGGATTTGAATTCTGGAAGAGGAATCTTCCTGACTGCAGGCTTGGTGCTGTATCCACTGCATTACCTGGCTTCCCCTTTGCATAGAAAGCAGCTCCTAGGGAACTATCGGAAGATAATTTCAACTTTTCCTCTAGGAGATGGAGTGGGAGAATTGTCTCTGATTAACTGAGGTGTAATGGGAAGAGGTGAAGTGAGGAGCAAAGTGCATTCAAATCTTGTCTCAGACATTTATGCAAGAACTGACCATGTTACTGAATGTCTTAAAATCTCACTTACCTCATAGGCTTCTTGTCAGAAAAGCCTTTTGTAAACCTTAAAGTGTTATATAAATGCGGAAAGTTGGAGTAAGTATAACTTCCAAAAGAATAAAAGTCATTCAGGGAGAAGTTAGTTTGGTAGGGTATGAGGGGGAATTCTAATAGCCTAGGTAATAATCTTCCTCAGTCCCCTTTTGTCCTGGACCTTCGGATCTTCTTCATAGTAACTTCAAGAAGGCCTAGTGGTGGTATAACCAAGAGCTTCTCTAGTAATGTAATGAATATTAGGTCCTGACCAAAGAAATCTTCAGAATGTCTCGGAGGTTGCCCCATGTGACTGGGCAAAGGGCTTCATATTCGTTTTATATGTCTATAGCTTTTCTTTTGTAAGGTGTTTGGAGTTAGAAGACCTTTTTTTCATGTCCCGGCTCCAAATTAATTGCTCTTCCCACTAGCTCTTCAAAGCCTCCTGTCTCAAAATACCTTACTGAAGGAAAGTTACAGCAATATCAATAGAAAACAGGGCCCTTTCCCCAATCACAACCCAGCAACTTGTGAGAGAGCTGAGACATTCAAAAAATTCCCTGGATCAAGCACCAATCTTAATGCTGCTTATAATTTCTGTGATCTTGGGCAAGTTGCTTTTTGCTCTGGGACTCAGTTTCCTCATCTGTCAAATGAGGAAGTGTTACACTAGATGGCCTGAAGGTTTCATCCAACCATAAATCCTATCTGATGTTAACGAGGATGAAAGAAATGAGACGAAACTCTTTTGTCAGGAAGAAAAGGCACTGTAGGCACATACATGGGTATGAGCGGGGTCTTCTGTTTTAGTTTTGTACTGGTAAATAAGCTTTTACAAAGAGATTCCTCCTCAAGCCCACCATCCATACCCTAAGTTGCCAGGTATTGTGGAGGGAGCAGAAAGAAGGAAACAAATCTTTATTATGTGGCTAATAATATATGCCAGGCACTGTGCTAACAACCTTGCCCATATTATCTAATTTTATCCTCACAGTAATCCTGGGAGGTAGGTAGTATTACTATTCCCATTTCATAGTTGAGGAAACTGAGTCAGACAGAAGTCATTTGCCCAGAGCCACATAGCTAGTAAGTATCTGAGGTCAGATTTGAACTCTAAGCCTAGCACTCTGTACACTGTGGTATTAGCTGCCTCTAGTGAAAGGGCTTCATAAAGTATCCTTTTTGAAGATCTTCTCACCTCTAAGGCTTGGAAGGGTAGTTGCTTAGATTTGAGTGACAGCAACATCCCACAAAAATTGTTCCCTCCTCTCCATATCTATTAGCCCTCCACTAGGGACAGCTAGGTGGCACAGTAGAGAGAGCACGGGGCCTGGAGTCAGAAAGACCTGAGTTCAAATCCAGCCTCAGATACTTACTAGCTGTGTGACCCTGGACAAGACATGTAACCCTGTTTGCCTCAGTTTCCTCGTCTGTAAAATGAGCTGGAGAAGGAAATGGCAAACCACTCCAGTATCTTTGCCAAGAAATCCCCAAATGGGGTCACATAGAGTTGGCCACGACCAAGATGACCAAATAAAACAACAAAATGAGCTGTAAGCTTTCAAGGAAAAAAGGTCATCCCGAATAATAGTGTCTGCTTGTTAAATAAATGAAGCCTAGTTTTGTGTCTGCTGTGTTTTAGTAATGTTATTGAGAGAGCTGAGTGGTAGAAGTCAAGTCAACAGGCATTTCTTTGAGCACCAAATACATGCAAGGTTCAGTGCTAAGCACTGGGGATGCAAAGAAAGGCAAAAAATATGGTCCTTGCCATTAGGTAGTTCACTGGCAAATGCGGGAGACTGCATGGAAAAAGCTGTGTTCAAACACTATATAGCAAAGGCTTCTTGCAGAAGGTACTGTTGTAACTGAGACTTGAACCAAATCAAGGAAGGCAGGAGGCACAGATGAGGAGGGAGAGAATTCCAGGCATTGGGGACAGTCATGGAATTGTGCAAATTTTTCCAGAATGAGTCAGATTTGCCATTTTCTAAGTAAAATTCAAGGGAAACCACTTGAAAGATCTGAAAGGAAGGATTTCTTCCTTAGCAGAGTGAAGAACTAAATCTGAAATCATGTTACATGTAATGTATATTGTATAGTTCATTTTTACGAGGAATGAGCAAATACATCTGATTAAATGGTCTAACCAAAGCTTCTTGTAAGACTTTTGTTCAAGGCGGACTTTAGAAAAACCTGGAAAGACCTATGTGAACTGATGCTGAGTAAAGGGAGCAGAACCAGGAGGACATTGTGCACAGTAAGAGCCACAGTGTGCAATGACTGACTTTGATAGACTTAGCCCTTCTCAGCAATGCAAGGACCTAAAACAATTCCAAAGGACTCAAATCCAGGCCTTATAGCAGTGTGTCAGAGTATATAGCATGCTGAACTGGTAGAGAAGACCTGGGTTCAAATCCTACCTCAGACTACTGCTGCTGCTACTACTACTACCACCACCACCACTATTACTACTACCACCAGCAGCAGCAGCAGCTAACATTTACATAGCACTTACTATGTACCAGGCATTTTTAAATTTAGGTTTATTTTTTATTTATACAATAAAACAAGCATTTCCATAGCATAGTAAAATAAAAAGATGATTGCACATGAAAACTCAAATTCACAAAGTACAACTTGCTATTCTTTTTAAATATACAATAGTTTTGTAAATTTCCTTCCCCCACTTCAAAAATGGTTACCATTAGACACAAATAGGCATTTATGTATGTATGTATATAGGAATATGTGTGTATATGTATATGTGTATATGTATATATGTATGTGTAAAATTATTCTATACGTACTTTTATTTGTCAGTTCTTTCTCTGGATGTAAATAGCATCTTTCTTCATATGTCCTTTATAGTTAATTTGGGTATTTGTAATAGTCAAAATTAGTTAGGACCTCCAGGGGCTGAGGTTTACCAGGCACTTTATAAAGCACTTTACAATTATTATCTCAGATGATCCTCACAACAACACCAGGAGGTGATTGCCACCATTATCCCCACTTTACAGATGAGGAAACTGAAGCAGTTTAAATGACTTGCCCAGAGTCACACAGCTAGTAAGTATTGGAGGCTGGATCTGAACTCAAGTCTTCCTGAATTCAAGCTGAGGGCTGTACCCACTGCACCACCTTGACTTTAGATTAGTCATTTACTGACACTCAGTTTCATGCTCTATAAAATAGGTGTACAAATACTTCCCTAATGCTTACAACAGGTTTGTGAGGAGACTTAAAATATTACACATAAAACATAAAACATTTTACAATTTCTTAAACATAATATAAATGTATGGTGGTGGTGACGGTATTTGATATTGCTGACAATAATGCTGTATTTTGTCTCCAAGTCAATTGCTATTTGCACTGTATCATTCCCTGACTTTTTTTTTCCAAGTCCATTCTATTGGTTTAGCTTTGGTGTAACCTGGGTTTTGTTATTCATAGAGATATGGGGACTTCCATCAAACACAAAAGTGTTTAAGTAACTTATTTTCCTCAGGAAAAATAAATGCAATTAATTCCTTAACTGATTGAATTTTTAAGTACAATTCCAGCTCTTCCAAATAGCTGTCTTCCCCTTCCCCATTAAAGGTCTTTAGAAAAGCATGGATTTGACACAGGACCTACCTCCCCACTGATTCTGGTGCTATTAAAAAAAAAGTTATATGAAACGTGTTCAGTAACATTCCAAATGTTCTTTTGCAGGGATGAGGGCAAATGTGTTGAAGGGATTTTGGAAATCTTTGACATGCTCCTGGCAACGACTTCAAGGTTCCGAGAGTTGAAACTCCAACACAAGGAGTATCTCTGTGTCAAGGCTATGATTCTTCTGAATTCCAGTGAGTAAACACACAGCTGTGTTTAGCGTCTCTCCCCCAGAATGCATATTTCCCAAGTGAAAAGAGTAGGACAACATCAAAATGTATTTACTCTTATTAGGAAGAAAAGCTTTTCAGTAATTCCTGACATGTCAGTGTTTCAATGGATTTCTTTCTGGTTCTTACCAGTTCCTAATTATACAGCTAAATTGGTCTGAAGTTCAGCTCAATCCAACAAATAGTGATTAAGTGCATCCCATGTGCATCAGTTGGTTTTAGGTGCTGGGAATGAGACCAAATTTAGATAAGATATCATCTCCAGCTTCATTAATTTTGCATATATTTTATTCTTACCTATATGACTACATATTTTATGCTATCAATAGACTGTAAGAAGAAAATTATAATAGCTAGCATTTAGATAGCATACTTCGAGGTTTGCAAAGTGCTTTACAAATATTATTTCATTTTATCCTAACATCAACACTGGAAGGTAGATGCTATTATTGTCTATTTTTCAGTCATGTCTGACTCTTCGTGACCCCATTTAGGTTTTTCTTGACAAAGATCCTGGAGTGGCTTGCCATTCCCTTCTCCAGCTCATTTTACAGAGAGGAAACTGAGGCAAACAAGGCTAAGTGACTTGCCCCAGGTCACACAACTAGTAAGTGTCTGAGGTCAGATTCGAACTCAAGAAGAAGTCTTCCTGACTCCAGGCTTGTACCACCTAGCTGCCCTAAGAGATATGTAGCTTTTAGTAATAAGGAAGTAAAATTCCCACTGTATTCTGTCATAATCAGACCACATTTGGAATATTGTGCTGAATTCTGGGTACCATAGTTTAAGAAGAACATTGGTAAATTGGAGAAAGAGCAGCCTAAATAGTGAAATGCTTTGAGTCCATATCCTATAAGGAGTGGTTGAAGGGAGGTAGTCATGTTTAACCTGGGGAAGAGAATACTCAGGGGCAGACATGATAACTGTCTTCAATTAACTGAAGGGCTGTCATTGAAGACTTGTTCTATTTACTCCCTGGGAGCAGAAACGAAGTGATAGAAGTTGCAAAGAGGTTGAATTAGGCTTGAAGTTGGGGAAGACTTCTTAACAAGTAGGGCAGTTCACAAGTACAATGGATTGTCTTGAGAGGTCATTTGACAAGCATTGATTAAGAGGTATGTACTTGGCACAATGCAAAGTTCTAGGTATATGAAGAAAGGCAAGAATAGTCTAGGCATGGGGCAAGAGTAGGCATAGCCAGTTTAAGCATAAAGATAGAAGATGGAATGTTGTATTAAAGGAAGTAGACCAAGTATAGCAAGTTCACAGAGTGAATGGAGGAAAGTTATGTATTAGAAGACTGGAAAAGGTAGGGGCCAGGGAGGGGTTCTCAAGTAGAGACTGGATGACCACTTGTCTTACGTTATAGTGGAGATTCTTTCCAGGTATGGATTGAACTAAACAACCCCTAAGATCCCTTCCAATTCTCAAATTTTGGGGTTACTTGGTAAATAACCTGTATCCACTTTTTAATCCCAGGAGGACTTTTAGAAACAAAATGGTACAAGCAACATCTAATGACTTTAGGAATAAGATTCTATTTCTTTTATAATAATTTAGTCCCAGAAAATGACCAGAGACTTGCGAAGAATTCTTAGATGAACTATGAGCCTTTAAGACAAATCAAACTGGCCATTAGGCAGAAAGGAGCCATGAACAAAGGAGTGGCCTGCTTTCTGGAGGGTTAACAGCCATCCTTTCACTCCCTTCTATACTTGCTTCCAGTTTTTGGCTTCCGATGGGGAGGAGACCTACTCAAAAAGGAACCTGAAATTAGTCAATCCCTTGGGTAAAGCATTGTTCTCCAAAACAATGGAGAAATGAAGCTGTTGGGTGGTGGTAGTGGTAACTATTGTTACCTATTGGCAACTTTGCTTGGAGCTGAGCTATCAAAAGAACTAGCTCAGTCTCTTAACAAGGTCCTACTTGCATAGGTCAAAGGAGAGGTTCAGATGAAGGTGGAAACTCAGAGGACTGGCCTGAGTGTGAAAGAGAAGTAAGTAGTCAGGGGGGCAATATGAAGCCACGGGGGTGGGGGAGTGAAAAGAGGAGATAAGAAAGACCTAAGAAAGACCCTAGTTCAGGTTATTACTGTAGGTTGACCTTGCCCAACTCTGAAAGGTACACAAGAAGAGAAAAGAATGTATAGAATGGAAACAATGGAAAAGCAAAGATGGACAAAATCCAATTTGGAAAAAGACCTAGAAAGTGCTCTGATCTTTTCAGGGAAGATTTTCCTGGCCTTTTATGGTGATTATTTTCCATACTTTGCCAAAGATTAGACTTGTCATTTTCCTTTCTAAATGCAAAGAAAGCACCACTTATATCTATGCTGGATGTAATTGAGTTGTGCGGTAGATCTCAGTCCAAAACCTTTGAAGTTATTTGTTGGGGGAAAACTATGTTTTTCTGGCCCTCTATTTGGACCAGATTACCAGGCATTATGCCACAGGCACATCTGCTATCTTGGAGAAAGGGGCAGGGGGCTAGATGTGGTTGGAGAAATACATTTACCTCCTGACATGGGATTTCTTTTTATTTCATCTTCAAAAATAATTTAAAGCTCATTTCTGTGCTGCAAAATGCCCCTCAAGAAACAGTTGGCTTTTTAAAATGAGGGTTTTTTTTGCTTTTTGCCTTATCTTTGGCAAGACCCTTTTAAAATCATTTCAGTCTCAAGCCCATCATATGCCATTACTGAAAACCTGGGCCAACCACTGTATAAAGGAGCAAGATTGGGTTAGAGATAGCATGTTCAGTCAGTAGCATCCTCCATATCTAACTCATTCAGAAGATCAAAAGGGAAAAATGAGGCTTCTTTGGACCCAGTATGTAGAATAGCTAGGCAAATACAATGTTGTTCTTTTTTCCTCCTTTTAAGAAAACCCTTTACTTTTTTGTTAACTATAACATTTGTTTAAAAAAAAGTTTGGGGCAGCTATTCTGAAGTAGAATTTTGTTTCTGTGGATGATTTCTATTATCTACTAATCTACTATTTCAATAGTAGCACCTACCACCCAGGCTTGTCGTGAAAATCAGGGTGTTCCTAAAGTGTGGACACACAGGCAAAAACGCATATTCTCAAGAAATGAAATGAATGAAATTTTCAACAACATTTTATTTAATTGTAATAATTAACAAATAACATCTTCAATATGATTTCCATCATTAGTGATGCAAACGTTGATGCACTTTGCAAGATTCACGTGAACTCAATGTAGTAACTCCACATTGCCATCAGTTTTAGCACATTTACTCTTTATGCATTCAATCTAGTGTATTGCATCTGTAATTTTCATTGAGTACACCTTCTCCTTTAGCATACTCCAGAAAAAGAAGTCAAGGGGGCTAAGGTCTGTTAATATTCCAAATATTTCAAAATATACATTTTTGCCTATGACTATGACTTTGCCAGACTTTAGGGACATTCTCTATACACACACACACACACACACACACACACACACACACACACACGTATTTATATATACATATATATTAAAGTGCTATGTACATGCTAGCTATTTGGAAAGGGAACTTGACATTGGCTTGGTAAAGACTGACTATGTCATGCCTTGTGAAAGAATCAAGTTTGCCAGCATTCTCTATTGCTCTAGTTGGAAAGCAGCTCCTGACAATACATGGAGCTGAAGGAGGGCATGAGGAGAGGCTGAGGAAGCCTCAGAGCAGAAAGAGCTGAAAAATGTATTGTGGCCACAGGGCTTAGAACTCCAGAAGAGACTTATTTCCCTTTGAATTCATATAATAATAATGAAAACTCACAATATACTTTGCAAATTATAGGGTTCTTTGACATTTTTATCAAGAATTCTAGATCATACCACAATAATTTTCACTTCCACTAAGAGGAGAAGTAAGTGGCAAGAAGTTCTCTTGATAGCAGTCATTTAATGGCTGTTAGCTGACCTCTAATCTTCCTGTGTGGAAAATGAGGTGCATCTGTCACTTGGAGATATTCTCTTATAACAGGTACACCATGTACAAAGATAGCTTTTTGTAGAGGGACTCCTAATGACATCGAGGGGAAGAATAGTAATAGCAACCATTTATATAGCATTTACTATGTTCTGGGCAATGTTCTAAGAGCTTTACAATTATCGAATTTGGTCCTCACAGCAACCCTGGGAGGAAGATGGTATCATTATCCCTATTTTATGGATGATGAAACTGAGGCATATAGTAGTTGTGACTTGCTTAGGGTCACACAGCTAATGCCTGAGGCTGGATTTAGACTCAGGTCTTCCTGACTCCAGGTCCAGTGCTCTATCCGTTGCACTACCCAACTGGTTGAGATTAGATAGTTGAGTCTGGTAGTATGTCTCTCAATGTAGAGGAAAACTGGGTATTTGTAGCTGGGTATTACCAACAGGTTTTGACTGTCCAAAAGAATTTTTGCCATTGGACTGTTGCCAGTGACAAGAAGTCTTGTCATCGAAAGTATCCAACACAGTTTACTGAAGAGAGCCCTGGATTTGGAGTCAGAAGACCATTATTCACTAGCTTTGAGAACTTAAGTTGAGTTCCTTAAGCTTTCTGCCTAAATTTCCTCAAATGGGAATAGTAATTACCCCCTTAAGGGTAATTATTTGGATCTTTTCATCTCTAGGGACTATCATAGGGCCTTGCACATATCATAGAATCACGGACATGGAGAATTGGAAGGGACCTCGGTAGTTATCCAGTCCAATCCATGCCCCAAATAAGTCCCCCATTGCCAGCATACCAGATAAGAGGCCATCTTGGCTTCTGATTGAAAATCTCCATCCAGAGGGAATTCACCACTTCTAGAAGTGCCTATCACAAACCCTTCTCATTGTTCCTCTACTACCTTCTGAAGCCAAACACAACATATAAAATTCCCTTTCTATGTGACAGCACTTTGAATACTTGAAGACAGTTATAATCTCCCACCCTGAGAGTTTCTTCTGTGGTCTAAATGTTCCTGCTTCATTTATTGTCCCTTTTTTTGGCAGAGGAAATTTGATTTTCTAGATGTTCTATCATGTCACCAGCAAATAGTATTTTGATTTTCTTCTTTCCAATGTTAATCTCTCTTTTATCTTTTCTCTGTGAGTGGCGGTGCTGCATAGTGACAGACATTCTGGTCTTCAGAAGAACAGGATCAAGTCTTGACTGTGACCAAACATTGGTTATGTGACCCTGGACAAGTAACTTCACCTCTCAGTCCCCCAGGAAATTCTTTATGATTACTAGTTGCAAAGTAGTTTCTGATCTGCACTAGAAGGGGGAGTTATCTCATTGTGAAATGCATTGAAATCATAGATCTGATCATAAATCTGATGAAGCCTGATTTTTTTTAAGAAAAAGGTCTTTTTCCTGTTATTGAAATTGGTAGGGTTTCTAATATGTTGTCAAATTTAAGTGGCGAGAGTGGACATCTTTATTCACTAACGAACATCAATAAACATGAATATTTCAATATATGGTGAACAGAAAAAGAGGCTTACATATAAATCTTTAATACATACAGCTTGTTTTTTATTACACTTAATACAGTAGTACCAATAATACCATACTTGTCTGTCTCCCATTCTGACCTCCATTCTGCTCTTCTGTCTATTTTCGAGGATTACATTGAGCTTGTTTTCTTTTATTCTTCAAAAAAAAATAAACGCTCTGTTCCCCAATCCTTGCCACGGCTCTTTCTCCACCAAGAAAGACCCTCCCTTTTAACAAACGAATATAGTTTTTTTTTTTAAATCACTCATTGATCGTGTCTGAAAATGATGTATGTCTCATGTTACATCTATAGTTTACCTCTCAGCCAAGAGGTGGGATTCATTGTTAGTCTTCTGATGTCCTGACCACTCATTGCATTGAGTTCTTAATTTTTTCAAAACTATTTTGCTGTACAACACTTCAGTTGCTTTATAATTCCTCCTCATTCTAGTTCATCAGTTCATACTAGTCTTCCCAGGTTTCTCTGAGTCTATCCCTTTCAATATTTTTAATGGTATGAAATTATTTTATTACATTAATATAATTTTAATTTACAGTTTGGCATCCACTTTCTTTCTAGTTCTTTACTACAAAAAATTAGCTAAAATATTTTTGTATATATGAATCTGTTCTTTTTTCTTTGGGAAGTCAAAGATGTGGTATTTGTTGGTCAAAAGGTGTATACAAGACTTTTTAGGCTGGTGTGGTTGGAACAATTCATAGCTTTATCTATAGTACGTTAGTGTGTCTGTTTCCCCAAGCCTCTTTAACAATTGTTACTTTCCTTTTTTGTTATTTTTGCCAATCTGATGGGTATGAGGTAGAAAATGATAGTTGTTTTAATCTGCATCTTTCTTATGTTAATGATCTGGAACATTTTTATGTGGTTGTTGATAGCTGGAATTATTTTCTTTTGAAACTACCTGTTTATATCTGTTGACCACGTATCTATTGAGGAGTTGCTCTTGTTCCTACATATTTATATGAATTCTACACACATGTCAAATATCAGCCTCTTAAGAGAAATTTACCACACATATTTTTTCATAGTTTGTTGTTTCCTTCTGAATTCTAGCTGCAGTAATTTTGTTTAATTTAAATTGTCCATTTTACCTTTTGTGATTATCTCTATTCCTTGTTCGCTAAAAGCATCTCTCCATATCCATTTTTGTGAAAGGTGTCTGCTTCCTTGCTCCTCTAATTTACTTATTATATGACTTTTTATAATTAGCTTGCATATTCATTGGGAGTTTTTTATAGTATACAGTGTTAGACATTGTTATAAACATATTTTTTTTTGCCAGACTGCTTTCCAGTTTTCCAAATAGTTTTTGTTGAATTGTGAGATCTTACAAAAGTTGCTGCCAGTGATTGTTTTTGGGTCTGGTGTACCTGATCTATTCCATTGATCAACCTTATTTTTAACCAGTACCAAATTATTTTCATGATTACTGCTTTGTGGTATAATTAAAGATCTGGAATTTCTAGGCCTTCTTCCTTCATATTTTTTCATGATTTCCCTCAAGATTCTTGCATTTTTATTCCTTCAGATGACTTTTATTAATATTTTGTTTAGATCAGAAGTTTTCAATCTTTTACATGAGCCCCTGTAACAATCTGTTGAACCCTTCTCAGAATATAATTTTTAAATGCATAAAATAAAATACATCGGATTACGAAAGAAACCAATTACATTGAAATAATTTTTTAACCGTTTCCCTGAAATCTATTCACAGACCCCTTTATAGGAAACCTACAGATGCCAAGTTAAGGACTCCTGGTCCAGCTTTACAAAATAATCCTTTGGCTTTAGTACCTGTTTTTTAGTAGTAATGGTTCTAATGTTTCTCCATTGCAGATTTGGTATTGTCTCTCGGCTTAAAGTAGATAATTTTTATTTTATTTAGGCAAAATCCCCTTTTGCTTTTCCTTAGCATTTTTGTCATGAATTGATGATGAATTTTGTGAGGGCTTATTCGGTCTCTAGTGACACAATTGCTCTATTGCATTTTGGGGCTGGATGTGAAACACCGCCCCCCCAGGTACGCTAGGAACTTAGAGATGTTACCTAGCTTATCTCTCTGCAGAATTACCCATTTCTCTGGGAACATTGTTACTAAATGGCTAAGGTGGAAGATGAGGGGTATGCTTCAATAACTTTGCATAAAATCAAAACCATACTTTTCAGATTAAGGCTCAGCAAACTATCAGAAAAACTCAAAGCAAATGTGGTCTTGCCAGAGGAGATATGCCTGCTGGCTTTCTGAGGGAAGGGATTTTTTCCCCTTCTTTTAGTGACAGAAAATGTGTTATGGTTTTTCATCTCTGTCTAGGTATGTTTCCTTTAGCAACAGCAACTGAAGAACCGGAGAGCAGCAGGAAGTTACATCACCTGCTTAATGCTGTGACTGATGCACTGGTGTGGGTTATTGCGAAGAGTGGGATCTCCTCTCAGCAGCAGTCCATGCGTCTTGCTAATCTTTTGATGCTGCTTTCTCACGTTAGGCACGCAAGGTACACATGTGGTGGTAAATGCTTTAGTGGACTTTTTTGCAGGGGGAGGGGTTGTCAATACAGGAATGGGCAGTATGGTGAATCCAATGGATTCTGAGTTTAAAAAGTAATAACCCAAGTTCAAATCTTAGCCCTGCCTCTTATGAATTGTGTGGCTAAGAAGCCACTTACACTGTTGGGCTCTCAGTTTCTTCATCTGTAAAATGGGGAGGTTAGACAAATGTTCCTTCCAGACTTAACATTTTGTGATTCTGTTAACGTGCAAGCTTCAATGTTTACTTAGCTTAATAAGGCAAAATTCCAATGAAAGGAAGAAAGGGAGAAAGATATCCTGAGTGGGAAGTTGGTGCTTTGTTAACATCTCTCTAACCAGTGATGTTAAGGTACATAACATTGTCTTTCTGGTTTAATTCTAGTAGTACTCACCATGCAGCTTATCCTGGTGGCACTACACTGGTCCTCAGACTTTTCTTTGCTAGAAATTCCAGTTCCACTCACAACAGAGCCCTTAAGGGGTTCTTAACCCTTTGTGTGTGTGTCATGGATCCCTTTTGATGAAGTCTATGGACCCTTTGCAGAATGTGTTTAAATGCGTAAAACAAAATCACAAGATTACAAAGGAAACCAATTATATAGAATGCAATTATCAGAAATATTTTTTAAAAAGTTTGTAGGCTCCAGGTTAAGAACCCCTGCTTGAAGAAGTCTAAATCTGTTTCTCTCCATCATCTGCAAGGTAAGAGACCCCTCTGGTGCTATGAGATTCGGAGGAAACTATCAAAGACTTCCCCCCAAAATTCTATTTTCTTCTTCATTGATGTATTTTCTATGAATCAACAAGTATTTGAAGAAAGCCTAATACTCACACCCCTATCTGTACCCTCACCCCCACCATGTTAGGCCCTGGGCAAAGATGAGGTAAGCTCCTTAAGGAACTTACTTTCTAATGGGAGAGAGTCGATAAAAGGTGACCTGGGAAAGGTGTTTTCCACTAGGTACTGGATTGTCACTCTTTTTCCAGTGGTAATGGTAGTATGGATTTGATCATCATCCCCAGAGGAAGAGCAAGATGTGGAGAGTTGGGGAAGGGGAAGGGGTGACTCTTGTGATAACTGGAGGAAAGAGATCTAAGAATAGTCACCCGTTGGGTGGAACAGGATTCATGGAAAGAAAAAAATACAATTAAACTGTTATGTTCCAAGACTTTGTATCATGGTGTCCTCTAGTTTAGCAATCATACAAGAATTCTATTATAGATTCATAGAATGTTAAAGTTGGAAAGGGACCTTAGAGATTATCTAATTCAACTTCCTCATTTTGCAGATGAGAAAGCTAGCGCCTAGGGAGGCAAAGTGATTTACACAAAGTCAAGGAAAAGTTTACATTGGAGGACTAACTGCTTGATATTAATGATGAGATGATGGTAAACATTTTGAGTCTACCATGTATCCATACCCGATTTACCTGATGGGTAGGGAGGTGGGGGTGGGGGTAATACATAAAATGATAAAAGAAACATAGGGTCTGACCTGAAAATTCATATGTGTGTATGTGTGTATACACATATAATATGTGTCCATATACATGTACATGCAGGTATGTGCATACATACATATATAATATTTTATTTTTCCCAATTACAGGTTAAAAATTAACATTTTAAAACAATTTTGAGTTCCAAAGTCTCCATCTCCCTTCCTCTCTCCCCTCTCCCCTCTCTGAGAGGGTAAGCAAGCCAATAGAGTTCATATAAGTGCAATCATATAAAAAAATTCTTAAAGTCAAAGATTTGGAGATAGACAACACACACATTTAATTTTACCCAGAGATGGGAGGAAAAGAAACATGATTCCATTACTCCTTTTCCCTGTGTTTCACAAGCGTTGTGATATCCTACTCCCCCCACCACCTCCCCGCCCAGAATCCTAGTTTTTCTTTTTCCTCTTCTTTTTTATGCTTCTCCCCCACAGTAACAAAGGTATGGAACACCTGCTCAGCATGAAGTGCAAAAATGTGGTCCCTGTCTACGACCTGCTCCTGGAGATGCTGAATGCCCACACATTGAGGGGATATAAAAAGTCACCTGTCACTGTGTCAGAGTATGACCCTGCAGAGCAGACTCAGAGCAAGGATGTGGGCCCTCAGAACCTGCTGTCTCAGTGATGTCCTTTTGCCCAGGAGGAGTTGGGCTGAAATTGAGATGTACACAGTGGTGACTGAGACCTGAGCCAAAGTAAAGAATCTTTTCTTGGCTGTTGGGTGTCTTGTGAAGCTCATGGGAAATTAAACTCTGTCCGGTTTATGTAGACTTTCATCGTTGGTTGAAGACTAAGTGCTCAGCTCTATGACACTGATGGCCTATTTATGAGCACAACTGTGATTTTTAGGGGCTGGGATAAGAAAAAGCATTGTCTCTATTGTTGAATAGTAAAGTGGGATGCAGGGTTTATATCTCTTGAGATCTTGCAGGATCTCAGATCTGGCACCTTCGTCACCTCCCTGCTCCTTCTTTATATTATTTTTGTGATGAGTGGTGGGAAAGAAGGCTGGAGAGAAGATAAAATTAGAGTATCCCAGAGTTGAAAGGGACCTCAGAGTTGGTCACCTAATATAAAAAATATCCTTTGAAGCACTGTGATATAGGGAGAAAGAGTTCTAAATTAGGAATCCGAGGATGATGATTGGAATTTGACATCACTTCACCCATCTGGGCCTCAAACACCATGTCTATAAAATGAAGGCGTTGGACCAGATGACCTCTGAAGTTCCTTCTAGCTCTAAATCAATAATTCCTTCTATAATAGCCTGGGCAAGTCACTTAACCATGTTTGCCTCAGTTTCCACATTTGCAAAATGAGCTAGAGAAGGAAATAGCAAACCACTCCAGTATCTTTGCAAAGAAAACCCCAAATGAGTCAGGAATGACTAAAACAACTCAACAACAAACAACAAAAAACATCCCTGACAAATGTTCATCTGAGCCACCAACCAGCCCTTTAATGCTCTGGCAACATAGTCTGCACTCAATACCATCTGTGTGCACCTTACTGAGCACAGAGGTCTTTGGATGTCTCTGGGACTGTAGAGAGGACCAGAAATGAAACTGTGTCCTAGCTTCCTCCCCAGCTCATGTTGTGACTGCACTAACTTAAGCGCTGTATAGAGTGCATCCATAACTCCAGTGAGGCCAAAGCCTCTTCCACGCTTTGTGATCACCTGCAAATCACTGCTTGGTGCTGAGCCCATTAGTTTTAGTTGTGTCGTTATTCTCTGATTGTTGGTTACAATGTGAATTTTGACTACTGAAGAATATTGTCCATCCTGATGTTGATGAAATTTAGTAAGCATAAGACTATGTGGCCCATTTGAACTGGGTTTTTTCTCTTTCCTGTAAATAGGTTTTATAGGCAGTGTTAAAATTTGAAGCCAGGGTTATAAGGTGGACTTGAAAAGAAATTATGGGGAGTAAGATGCGGAGTTAGGAGTGGTGATGCTGCTAGCAGCTGTGTGGTAGGCACACTGTGAATCATGTGAAACTGTGAGCTAGCTTTCTCCAATGCTTGGGTCTTTCCCCTGTGCTCCCTTGCCTTTCCATCCTCCCCTGGAGTCCACTGTGGGAGATAGGAGCAGCCTAGTTGTAAGCTTCCAATGTGGAATATAAGGTTGGTGTCAAGGAGTTAAACAAATAAACATGAGTTTGGCCCTGGGCTATTGTAGAGTCATATGAAGAGTTCATAAATTCGGTTTGATGGTTCAAAGTTGTGGTAAATTACCAAATTTCCAAGTCTGCCCCCTGCCCAGGAGGAGGGAGGGAGGAGTGAAATGCTTTAAAGAAAAAATAAACCACCTGCCTCCAAGACTACTAGGGGATCCTGGGTGTGAAGGTCTGATTGCTTTTAGCTTTATATGCTTACTGTAATGAATTCTTAAAAAGAAATGGATAGTACCCTGCATAAACTCCTATTCTGAAGAATCATTTCCAGTCTTCTTCATCATTAAATTTTGTAACATCTGATAGTCTGAAAATCTTGAGGGCATAATTAGTTGCATCATAAAAGGATTCTTCATTTTAAGAGAGTTTTTCTTTTTTTTTAATTGGAGTGGCTCTAATTCAGCTGTTTGCTTACGTAGCATTTAATAATTGACAGCTAATGGGGATAGGGTTGGAAAATGAAACATAAGTTATTAGTGCCTCCTAAATGTAATTTTACTACATAGCTAAGGGAAAGCAGTAATGAAATTACTATATAATTCAATTTGAAAATACTCAAATATGCATACTTTTACTTTGGAGAGAAAAGGGCCATTAAGTCATCATATTTGACGAATCTGGTGGTAGCATCTTTGGAAGGTGCTTACAAGCAATGTAACCATGATGTGGGATTCAATGTATTTATTGCTTTTGGGGGTGGGAAAGCTAACCATTTTTCCTTTGGCTAGCATATGTTGGGTACCATATGTTGATTGCAAGGTCACCCTGGGTTTCAGATAGGTGGACTTATGCCAGGGAACTTCTGTAAATAAAAGAGTTTTTAATTATTTCTTAGAATCACTTTACTTAGTGCTTAGAATTGAGAATAGAAATGGGATCAGAAAATAGTTAAGTACAGTTAGAGGAGTGACAGCTGAATTGTAAAGTCAGTAAATTTGCATTAGGAGAGGTTTAAAAATGTTTTCTACAAGTCAGTCCTCTGTGGTCTTGCTAGGACTTCGTATAGTACAGAGATGAGTGGAATTTTGGAGAACTGGAAGATTATTTCCAAGCTTACCAGAAGGGCAGTTCTATACTTTTTGTGCTCTCTTCCCCTACTGGAGTCAATATCTATTGTTACACAAAAAGAAAACCCAACAATCTCTCAAAAGTTTCATGAAATGTATTTGTCACTCTACTCAGAGCCCAGATATTTATTCCCTTGGAGTTCATAATTTTTTTTTAAAAGCACAAGATTTAAATAATTTTATAAGTGGAATATTGGTTGATCAGATGGAAAGGCATAAATGAATTCTCAGAGGCCTATGGCCAGATCATAGAATCATAGAACTAGAGCTCCAAGAGACCTAAGGTTATTTAGTCTGACTAGATAAAGAGATTAGACTCGATTACTAAAGCCACCCTTATTTTATAGATGAGAAAACTGAGGTCCAACACTCATACTAAAGTGACTCTTATTCTTCTCTTTCTTCCTTGAAATTTAGTCAGGGACCTTCCTTTGAGTCAAAGGAATAAACTCCATATGAAACTTGGTCCTCTATGTACTTTAATTCACTCATTAAGTAAGGTATTTGAGGAGAACAAGATATACAGTGACAACATGGAAAAGACAAACAACTTTGAAAGACTTAGGAACATTACCATGATTCCAGATGACTAATGATGAAATGTGCTATCCACTTCTTGAGAGGAGAAAATCTCAGAGGGCACAATGAGAAATATATCTCTTTCCCTCTCATTCTTCCTTTCCCTCTATGTTCCCCTCCCCCCGCCCCACCACATACACACACAGACACACAGAAACACACACAAAGACCAAGGAACCAAGTCAAGATTTGAATCAAGATCTCTGATCCTAAATTGAGTGCTTTAGATAATATAGTGATTTTAAATTAATTTTTTTCATACACACATGTAGTGAAATTTTATTTTGCTCGACTATACCTATGTGGGGGGAAGGAAGGAGAGATGGTAGATTTTTGCTGATGGAAAAGAAATTTTAATTAAAAACCCCACCAGATCATCTAAAGTATTTAATTTAGGATCAGAGATCCTGGTTCAAATATTGACTTGGCTTCTTATTAGCTGAATGATTTTTTTTTTTTTTTGTATAATCACTTAACCTGTCTGGCTTTCAGTTTTCCTCATTTGTAAGATGAAAGAACTGGACATGATCGCCACTAAGGCCCCATTTAGCTTTTAAAATTCTGTAGCTGAACTCTATGCTCATTGAATACCTGGGTTGTTAAAAATAAAATTATGGATTCATAGTTGCATAGAATTCTAGAGCTAGAGACAACCATAGAGATCATGTCCACCATCCCCCATCCCCATCCCTTTCTTACAGGTAAAGAACCTGAGGCAGCCTGGTAAGGACAGAAAATGGGGCTCAGAGCCAAAAGACAGGGAGGTTCAAGTCTCAGCCTTTCCATTGATGACGTGAATGACTGGATCAATCACTTCACTTTCCTGGGTCTCAGGTTCTTTATCTGCAAAATGAGGTGATTCAACTAGCTGATCTTCAAGGTCATTTCCAATTAAAAGATTTTAGGATTCTGAGATCCATGAAGGATAAGTGACATTAGTTGATATGTTATTGTGGGAGCACCTTTGACACAGAATTGAATTTTCAATCAAGACTAAAGGCTCAAGCTTCTTTATATGAGTTTCTTTTTATATCCCTGCCCCCCACCCCACCCTGCTCCTCCCCTCCATACCTTAGGGGAGAGATTGGCACAAGATGAACAGGGCAGTATCTTCTAAGGTCTACCTTCAAATAATAAGTTACGTTATATAGCCTTGAGTATTTTTGTTGCTCCAAACCACCAGCCTTCCCACAAATTACCATTTGCATAGCTCTTTTAGAATTTATAAAACATTGGCTATCTGTGATTCTTTGAAATTTTCCTAAATCCCAGGACAGGTAGTTCTGGCTTCACTGAACATTCTGTGGGAAATTCCAGCTTTAGTTTTCATAGAAAACTAATTGGGGTACATGCCGGCATGGGGGAGGGGAGAAGAAAATCACAAGGAACTGAACTCAGAAAAATCCAGACCTAAAGAACTTTTGAATAGTCACTTATCTCTTCCTTGTGACCCAATCTAACAATGCTTCTCTCCTAGCTCTTCTTGAGATTTTTGGGTTTTTTTTTTTTTTTGGCAAGGCAATGGGGAGTTAAGGGATTTGCCCAGCCAGGGTCACACAGCTAGTAAGTGTCAAGTGTCTGAGGCTGGATTTAAACTCGGGTCCTCCTGATTCCAGGGCCTTTGCTCTATCCACTGCAGATTATTTAGGTATAATCTATAACAGTAGTGTCAAACTGATATAGAAATAGGGGCTGCTGAAACCACACATAAGGATTCCTGTGGGCTACATATTGTCTTAGAAAACCACATTAGTATTATTTATGTTTTATTATATTTTTCTTTTGTTAAATATTTCCCAGTTAATTATCAATTAATTAATATTAATCTGGTTTAAGTTGCACTAAAAAGTGTTGTGGGCTACATGTTCCATGTTTGACAACTCTGGTCTATAATAGTAGATCACTGTGTTCAGCACATAGTGGAAACATAAATACACACACACACACACACACACACACATTTGTTGAATTGAATTCCTCCCAAGAAACCAAGGCTTTTATTTAAGGGGGAAAAAAAAAAACATAGTTGAGGGAGAAGAGACTTAGATTTAATTCTAAAAATATTATAGTGGCTAATAAAGGGATCACGCACCCTGTAGGCACTCAATATTAATTGAATAATGAAATTGAATAGTATTAACACTGAAAACTTTTGGAACAAAAAGTATATCTAGCTCTTGGGAAGCTTAATTTGCATTCTCATTTACAAAAATTAAAGAGGAAGAGGAAAAAATACCCACCTAACTCATTGGGGGTGGAGGCATGAGGGGGGGGGTTAATCTCATTATCTGAAACAAATTTGTTTGAGGAGCTAGAGCAGTCCAGAATTTTCCTACATCCCATTGTTTAATCCTATATCTACCAGTTAGAAGCTGTTAATGGCACCTAATTGATGATTTGTATATAAGTCAGTGTGGCATGTAGTAGAGAGCTGGCCTTATAGCCAGGAACACCTGGGTTCTGTCCTGTCTGCAACACAAAATGGCTGTATGACCCCTGGCAAGTGACGATACCGCAGTACTTTAGGCATCTGAGACTCTAAGTTGTAGAGAAGTTATCAACTCAACCAACATTGGTAGAGTTCTCTTATCTGGGAATTCCAAATTTTAATGAAGTCACAGATCCAGTTGGTCCACTTTTATATAAAAAAGGTTTCAGAGAAACTCAGGATTTTTCTTTTTTGAAAAATAGAAGTCTAAACATAGAATTTTAAAAGGTTAGCCATTTTGTTCTCCCAGTATGCCCTATTTATTATCCACAATTATCTAATATTATCCATAATTTCCTCTTTAGTTTTAAAAAAACCCTCACCAAAAACATAAAAATCTTTCCTCCCCTCCAAAAAAACCAACAAACCTAAAGACCAAAACAGCCTTGGTGAGGGTTGTTGTTTTTTAAAGGTACTCATGCTTTGCCACTACTTTTAGAGGAAAAAAGTATTGGATAAAAAGCTGAAGCAAATAATTGACATTTTAGCAATTATAGGACTGCTAAGGCACCTTTAAAAAAAGACTAAGCTGCTCCCCAACATTTTACAAATGCTAGCTAATGGATCATTTGTCCCTTTTGACCTTGGTAGCTTCAGCCATCTTCCAAATGACGATGATGTGGCTCCTATTTTTGAGTTACCCTTTCAGGGAGCTATCCATCTTCTTTAGTCAATTCCTTATACTAATCAGGCATTGTATTAAAGAACCAAGTTTGGGCATCATAAATATTTTATTTTTGGAGTTATGCCTGATGGAATATTATCAGTTTTCTACCTAGACTAAGCTTCCTACCTTTATCCTAATTACATTAACCTGCTGATTCACCAAAAGGTCACATCAATTTTTTGAAAATTAATATCCACAGTTCTTTGCTTAAAAGAAAAAAATCTAAGCTTTCATCACTTTTAGCCAGGTGCAAGCAATTCTAGACTTGAAACATTTTTAAAAGCTTCCTTTTGGGCTAACATATATGCCATATATTTCACATTCATGGTACCCTCTCAGGTCTTCACATTCTTTCTTCTCCTAATTTTTTATTTTTGCCTAGCAGTATTTGTTTGACACATCTACTAATGGCAAGACATTTCTTCAAAGAAAGAAAAATATGAAGTTATATATTTTTTAAAAAGTCCCTAGCCACATAGGATCATAGACTTAGAGCTGGAAGAGACTTTCAAGGTCACTAAATTCAATCACTCATTTTACAGATGAAGAAACTGAGTCCTAAAAAGGTTAAGTGAACTGCCCAGGGTCACACAGGGAGTGTCTGAAGCAATATTTGAACTTGGCTTTTTCTGACTCCATGACACCTTGCTGCCCTAAATTCTGAAACAGAACAATAGTCAAGAAATAAGATAAGGTTGGTATGGTTAAAATATAGAATCAAATTAGGCTTGTAAGTGGCTAGCCATAGATCAGAATTAGAGAGAGATCTGGAGGAGACCTCAATGGTCTTATCATCCAACCTCCCACTTTCACAGATAAGAAAACTGAAGCCAAGTGAAGGGCTTTGGCATAGCTGGCTGGTGGCAGAATTCCAACCTCAATGTATTGATTTCTAAGTTACTCTTCCCACCACAGGACATTGATACTTGTTTCTGAGATTCTATTACATCAGCTGCATTTGAATTCCATAGAAAAATGCTTGGCTAATGTGTAACCTTCCACTGCCACTTATATCACAAGGTTGCCTCTCAAAAATATTCTTATCTCTGTTACTGGGGAAGAGGTGTGTGCCCTTAAATGGAAGTAATGATGAGATAGGACAGAAAAATGGTGCTTGCCTTCATATCCTGTGGGGAATTAGGTGTGTCCCTCCTTCTTCTCTCTGCTTAGTGATATTAATATGTACGTATTAAACACCTACCAAGTTTCATGCACTTGCTGGCACAGGGGGTACAAGTACAAAGAATGAAACAATGAGCCAACACTGTAATTATGGGGGAGATAAGTACTTAAAAATATATATATATACACACAGCATAAATATAAAGTTAGTAAAAACAAACATATAATGAAAACAAGGTAGTTTGGTGGAAGGGCACTGAGCCATTAGGGGAATTAGGAAATGCTCCTTGAAGAAGATGGGTGCCTAAGTGATATTTTGAAGAAAGGGATTTTGTAAAGTGGTTGTGAGGAAGGAGAGCATTCTAGGGATGAGGGACAGCCAGTGCAAATGCATGAAGATTGGGGATGGAGTGTTGTGTGTGAGAAATGGGTTCAAACTATAGGTGACTAGGGACATAACTCACACTTAGGTGAATAGTATAATCATTGGCAAGTTGTCTAATTAAAATTCTTGAAAATTTTTAGAAGGTCCATATTTTTCCTGCCATTCCCCCACTATGGATATGGGTATAGTACTAGCATATAATGTATAGTAACATACCGTGTTTTTCTTTTGTGTCCCTAAAAAAAGTTGGAATCTCAGATTCTTTTGCAGCTCAGCTTCTATCCCATTAAGTAGTTGATCTCTATGCCTTCTGATCCAGGCTTCTTCAAGTCTCACACATCATATTTCACTTCACCTCTGAGGCCACCTTGTTGTATGATGCTATTTTGTTCTCTTCATAGTTCATTGGCAAGAATGACAAAAGTTTGTCATCACTAGCATTCACACAAGTTACAGATAAAATTTCAAGTGCTGTATATTTTTCTTCATGGTAGGTTAGTTTTCTAAAGTGTTATGAAAGTATATGTGAGTGTCTAAGTCCAAGATGAGTGGTTATATTTTGTCAGCATTTATCACAGTGCCTGGGACGTAGTGGACACTTAATATTTATTGATTGTCTTAGTTTTTACTTATCTAGGCCTTTCAGGTAAATGTTTTATTTATGCTTTGGTACATTTTAAAAAAGTAATTGGTGTTTACCTCTACTGAAACTTTTAAGACTGGACATTTCTTTAAACATGAATTTGATTCTTCTGTTGTATAAAAGCCAGTGATTATTCTCTGCTTCCCATTCCTGTGGATACTATTTTTTCCTCGCTATGTCCTTTTGAATGTGTTGCTGTTATAAAATGAGGCATGACATCATGTAAGTTAAATAAAATGTTTTTCATACATTTTTTTGGCTTGGTTTTTGAAAAAATTGTTGGGAATTTTTAGGCTGACATTTTCTAGTAAGCAAATTCAGGCTGGGTGTGTTAACATATCTGTCATTCATGCTATGTGGAAGATGAAACTGGTGAATGGCTTGAGTTAAATTCTAAGTTGCACTAGGGCCAAAGCCAAGTGGGTGTCCATGCTAAATCTGGTACCAATATGGTGAATCCCTGGGAGGTAAAAGGGGTGTGTGTGTGTGTGTGTGTGTGTGTATGTGTGTGTGTGTTAAGGGAGCCTCTACCTGTAGTGAATGGGCCCCGGTTGGAAACAAAGCAGGTCTAAACTTCCTTGCTAATCAACAGAAGGATCAGGCCTTTGTGTGGTTACTGCACCTACAGCTTAGGTGATGTAGGGAGACTTAGTTTAAAAAAAAAAAAAAAGAAAAAAGCAAATTCAGTACACTATGTGGTCATTCAGAGCATTTATATTTTGCCCTGATTTCTTCTGACAGCAGCTACAGTGCCTAATAAATGATGCTGTTGTTTACATGTTTAGCCAGCAGAACAACATTTAGAGTTATAGAATACACAAACCACTGTGATGACCATCAATACATAGCTCCAGTAATTGGCATAACAGTCCTTAAGAATTTATTATATGAGGGGAAAGACTACTTTCTTTCCTCAAATTGGTACCAGCATTTACTAGCATCATTGGAATTAATGGTAACTGATTGTAAAATCAAAGTATAATAAACACATTAAAAAAGGGGAGAAAAGAGGTAGAGAAATGGAGAAATAAATGATATTTGATTTTGGAATTCAGTCAAACACATATACTGAACACCTTACTTCTTGGCGTGAACCTTCCACTCTCTTCCTACCTGAAGAGCAAAGGCATTAAAAAAAAAAAACAGCTTGTAGATTTTGATTTGGCTTCGAAACTATCTAATCACATCATTTTATAGATGGATAAAATGAGGCCCAGAGAGATTGAGACTTTATCAAGCTGGTATTAAATGCAATACTGTGATGCCTCTTCCAAACAGGACTAACTAGGATGATCCATTTATAGGTACCTGAAAAGTGATGGTCTTCATTCTGAGTGAGTAGGAATATGAAGCGACTGGTGATGATATTATAATGCCAATCACCAAACTTTTATTTTTTTTTATCTTCAATCTTTGAACTGCCACCACACAGCACTTGTAAGGTCTTAAAGTAGATTCCGAAGACAATCTCGAATATGTGGGACCTTTCCCACAGATTCATTATTTTCCTATTCATTCTTTTTCCCCCTTGCCTAGTAGCAAGTCCCCCATTAAATAACTTGGATACCCTAACATCAGTCATAAGATGCAATGACTTTTCAATAGAGGTAAGGTTTCAACACAATCATAATGTGGAAGATGGAGGCTTCCAGTTTTCCAGAATAATAAGGTAAGAACTAGATAAGTTTCCACTGTGATCTTTCTATAGCTCCATTTTTTAAAAAATGTGTATGGGAGGTATGTGTATATGAGAAAATGACCAGTCTAGGTCTTAGACTTTTTAAGTTTCTTGAGTTATTGTAATCAACAGTGAATAAAAGATGATTTTAAAGACTAAAAATATAACTTGAGACAGTTCTTGAATTTTTGGGGGGTCATTTTGAGACTTTTTCTAAAAAGCATTTTTTTTTTAATATCACATCACCTCAGCAATTTTGATAAAACTGTATGTGATGAAGGTAAATTGCAGACTGAAATTTCCTTTGGCCCTTTTAACACTCTTCAAATCTTCAACCTTATATAAGCTGCTTAATGGCAAGCCTCACTTGGCATGTTAACAGCTTAACTGAATTCAGTTATGTAGACATTGGAAATGGGGAATGTGATTCCTATGGGCAGACACAAAGTTGAGGATGTCAAAATACTAAGATTCCAATGAGTTATTAAATATTCTGTTGGCAGTATCCAAAAATAAAGAGAGGAAAAGGTATTGCTTTCTTGAATCCTTGATCTGCCAAAAAAAAAAATCTTAGGAAATAGGGCTGAAATTATTCTCTTGTACTATTACAGAGTTAAGTCTTCTTTGCAAATATGGTATCAGCCAGTCATATTCTGGTAAGTACTTAAGTACTAGTTTTCTGAGGTGGGGGTGGAAAATAAGCATAACATACCTAAGTCTAATCTTCGTTATTAAAATTAGCACAGTGACAGGCACGTAGTAAACACTGTATAAATGCCCCTTCCCCTATTAAGAAAGTGATAGAGAAAATGTGAGTCTAGATAATCAACAGAACGATATATCAAGTCTTGTTGGGTAGCATTTGCCAATTTCCAAGGAGTAAGTGACCACACTGGAAAATTTTCAGTTGGCTTGTTGGCTTTGAATTGGCTTCCAGCTCACCTCTGGTTTCTTTAACTAAAGTGTCAGCCAAACAAGTCCTTGACAGATCAGTGTTGTAAAGAGTAGTTAACAGATTTCACATGAAATTACTTGAATTCTGCAAGGTGCCCAAAGGAATGCAGATAGTAAAACATCATAAACAAAAATGGAGACTCTCCTGTGTGTCTTAGAACTAGGCATAATACCAGCCATTCTTAATGAGTTATGCCAGGATACTGTCATTTTCTTTTATCACTATGTAACAGTGACAAAACTTATAGAAAGGAGGATTCTTTTTTTCTTTTCTCCACTTATATAAACCAACCTTTAACCATGCTTCAAAGTCCACTTTAGGTCCTACTTCATCTAACAAAAATATACACATACCTCACATTGCTGTAGTGCTTTTAGATGTAAAAGGAACACTTTTCTCACAAAAAGGCTGTGTGGGGACAGGGGTAACAAAGGTGTCACTCACATTTTATAGATGAAGAATCTGAAGTTCATAGAGGTGCTGACCTGCCCAAGATCACCCAGGTTAGTAAAAACTTTGTGTTTACATCTTCTCTTCCCTAGGAGTCCACTGAGAGCTCAACACAGTGCCATGCCAACACTCTGTGGTCAATAAACACATACTAGTTGAATGAGTGTGTTTCTGCTATTTTTAGAATGATGAAAGAGAGCCTCTAACAACACAGGGATGACACTGGATTTGAACAGGCTAAATCAACAAAGAACAAACTCTAGTAACTTAGTCTACCAAGGAAAGGCCTATAATTTGGACCTTGTGACTGCCTGCTGTCTCAGGATCGCCTGAGGACCACCTAGCTTAAGTGTGGAAAGGAGAAGAACCTGCTTTGGTGAGCCAGGTCATAAAAAAAGTACAAAATGGATCTCAGTCTTATGTAGCCCCTTCCCATGCTGGTAGTGAGGATGATAGAATGGCAGAAAAGGGAGTAGAAAGTGCTAAAGAATCATAACTTTTAGACAGTGTTGGTACTTTGAATGTGCATATCTGTATTCAGCTGTCATTGGCTATGTGATTTACTGACTCCAGTGCATTAGAAAGACATGCACAGGATGAAGTGTGGATGGGTCATAATTGGTACTAGCAAGAACCCAGTTCCACTGAAGCACTGAACGAAAACCATTGTAATCCACCCTACAGGCTGTTCGACACTTAGAACAAACTGAGTTTTCATTCCACAGAGGACTCAATCACACATCAGAAGCTTAAAGTTACAAAATTCAATGTTGCAAAGAGGGCAGATTTCTTTTTAATGAGAAAAACAACAACACACTGGAAGAGTACATGCCACAACTAGCTTCGTGTTTCTGTACCAACCCGCTTGACTATACAGTTTAACAACAACAACAAAAAAGACCCTGCAGCATCACTTTATAAAGTGTGAAAAATCTTACAAAGTTAACTTATAAAAAACATATCAGTCTGTCTTTTGTCATTTACTGTACATTAGTCAAAAGCTTAAGCTAAAGCCCAGATTTTTAAAAAATTGAATTTTACATTATTCATTTGTATTCATACAGTAATTTAGAGAAATAGTTTCAAAAATATGCACAATATGAAACCACATTCATGCAATAGAATAATTTTTTTTTAGAAAAGCACTTTTTCAACTACATATAAAAAAGTCAGACTCAGCAGACAAATACAAGACACTTTACATTTAGAACTGACTAGTATCAAATTTCATTGTATTCTGGTTCTCCAGCAATTTTGTGCTAAACATTTCAAATGTGATTGTATCTATCAGTTTTATCACAAAGTGTGGACTGGAGGTTTTGAACCATTCAGGGACATCTTATTCCCTAAACTATTTACCTTTACTGTACATATTGTAGTGAATACTACTACTTAATAACTGTAGGCTACATGGGATAACTAATTTTCCCTTCTGTAAACTCGACTTAAGAGTTTTGGAAATAAAAAGCATCCACAAAAAAGCTAGGCTCTTCTGCACACAGTTTTAGAAGGCTAAACGTGAACAGAAACCAGAGTTTTGCCAAAGCAACTAAGGTCTCTCACAGAACAACTGGTGCTCTGAGGTCTGACTAGGTCCTCACTCCAGTGGAAGAATGTCATATAACATTACACCCTTGGACTGTGTGCCACTTGCCATGAACCACACATCCATCCCAGCGATAGTGGCTTCAGCATTCTTCAGAGAGGCAGACTCCAATTCATGGCACATGAACATGGTGCCTAATGGAAAAGCTACTTACATTGGGATTGAAAGCACTAGGGGCCTCAAGACTTGAGCACCCACGCTGAATGTGTTGGCATAGGATGCACCCTCTCTATGTTGGTGGGGGACCATTGATGTACCTCAGCATAGGATAGAATGATCGGGCAAAATTGTTGGCTTGGGTGCAACTGTAGTCTTCCTCTGAAGATGGGATCATGCAAGCCAGAAGCAAAAAGAGGAGGAAAAACAACTGGAAGGGCAGAGCTGCTCTAAACACCCGGTAAAGGAAGGAGCGGGGCCCAGAGCTGGTCATAGTTGAGGGAGGTTCAGACAGATGTTCTGCTCTGTAAATAAAGGATAACAATTGGTTAGCAATAAGTTTCAAAGAGCAGAACACCCAGTGAGACTTCCTTAGCTCTCTTACTCCCTAAATGTTGAGTTCTAAAAGTTTTTTTTTTTTAAGGTACTGACCCATGTTAGTCTCAGCCATGTGACTTCCTGCTTTTACATTTTAATGAGATTGGAATCATAGAATTCCATCCAAGGGAACAAAAATGTTAAGGACAGGAATACAGCCTTAATTTCCAAGGAATGATAAACATTGAGAGAATAGAATGCTGAAGTGGAGAAGGTGTCAAAAATCACACAGAGGCATCAATATTTGCATTGACAATTATTGGTGGGTAGAGAAAAGAATGAGACAGAAAATGTGGATTTCCCATGTTAATCATTAGTATGAGATCATGTTACCTGCTATCTTTTTTGCTCTCTTCTTCTGTAATTCTCTCTGCTCCAATCTGTTGGGATGAAAAGGATCTAATTAGTAAGTTGAAGACGCTTTAGTCAAAACACAGACAGATGCAGCTGAAGATGTGGAGTTTCAGGCATTACTGGCATGGGATTTGAAATGGGGGCAAACCTATGTGATGATTTTTGGTGAGAGGAGAAGAAAGGATTTTTTTTTACCCTAGAAATGGCTGTGGTGTAAAGACAACAGGCAGCAATAGAATAGATTTTTAAAAATAGGAAATAGCAAAAGCTCTTTCACTTTTCATTTGTTGATAAAATTCCATCTGGAAATACATTCAATACTGCTCTTGGGCACTTTGGGAGGACTTACTATTTTTTTCTGAGTATGCTTTTTCAATATACCTCAAAAACAAATCATAGATAAGATTAGGGATTGATTAAAGAACCTTCTAATTTGATTGGAATGTGTATAATCTGACTTTCTCAGTAACATATATCAAATGAGTGCTAATCTAGCAACCCAAAAATTTGACTGTTCAAAACAAAATAGCTGATGTAATGATCTCTCAGGCCCCTTCTGGTTCTAAATCTTGGATATTATGACTTAGACCAAGAGAATAGACAAGCTAGGTAACTGCTATCTGAAGGGTCCTCTTGTGGAAGAGGGGTTATACTTGTTCTGCTTAACCCCAGAGGATAGAACTAAGAATTTGGGTTAGGTTTCACGTAAACAACTTCTTGGCAATTAGATCTAAGAAAGGAATGAGTTGCAATGATATGTGTTTATGGAACCTTGTGTAAATGTCTTAGTGAGTGAGTTTTAGGGTTCTGTCATCAGGATAACATATTCTAATAATGCAAATTTCATTATCAAAGGAAAAAGTGGTATGTTGGGTTTTTTTTTTTTTTACCTTTTCTTGCTCAGTAGGCATGGACTTCGATGACAGATCATGGCCACTACTGTCTACATTGTCAAAAGTTGTCAATGTTGTATCTTCATCCTGAAATCCATAAACCAAGCTTAAATGGGAAGAACTTCAAGCAAACATCAACAAAGTATAATTCAACACAGATTTGAGTCCAGCACAAATGCTAGGATGTAAATGCCTGAAGCATTCTCAGGGCACAAAAGATGCAATCTTCCTCCTCCCTGGTCACAAGAAATGTGGATTGAATCAATTTCAATGAAGCCACAATCTCCTGGTGCACACCTTTCCCTACTAGCTAGGATGTCAACCCACCTCTACTTTCTCTTTATGTGCTGCTTTTCTCAGTTTCTTTTCAGAAATCCTTCACAGAGAAGGTACCCAATGCTCTAAAAAATTTTCATTTTAATATTTCCCAGAACTCAGGGCAATGCTTGGGCTGTCATGTCTCACTCTGGCTACATGACTAGCCCATCACCTCTTCCATTAAGTCCTCATTCATTAAATCCTCATATGATACCTCACCTATAAGTTAGTAGTACGATGACCTCCTACTTTGCAAAGATTTAAGTACTGTACATAAATGTAAATATAAACCACCATTCATTCAGAGCTATGCTCTGAATTCTTAAGCAGAACCCCTGACTCCAAAAGGAAGTCTACTATGTCTATACTTATCTGGTAAAAAGGTTACAGTTCCTTTGCCTTCTTGAGTAGAAAAGTACTTGAGGGGCGGGGCTGATTTTCCTAAAACTATCATGTATGCTACTTTATTTCTCAGAAGCCAGAATCAGTTGAGAGGTACAGAGGTGTGAAGCCTATTACTGCATGTATACTTGTATCCATTTTCTGTGTGTGCACTATTGGTGGTTATACTATTAAGTCTCATAGTTAGATTTAAAAGAGTGTGAGGATGAATTTCTATTCCTTGAGATCCAGATCTGGGCAATTTTATATATACACAAAAAATGCAACATATTTATATTTATTCTGGGCAATTGCCAGTGTCCTTTGGAGTAAATACTTTAGAATTTTTCTTACAGAGTATCATTTTTCCCTTCACTAGTTTATTCCTAAGCCCCTGCTGCCCTTCCCCCCAAATCCCTCTTCCGCTTTTATCAAAGCATGGTTAGTGCAAAGACAGGAATGCATGAGACGGTTAGGTGGCACAATGAATCGAATGCTAAATTTGGAAGTAAGCAAGATCAAATCCTGTCTCAGTTTCCCTATTTGTAAAACAAAGATAACAATGGCACTTCTTTCACAGGGTTGTTGTGAGGACCATGAGATAACAGGTAAAGTACTTTGCAAACCTTAAATTGCTATTATATTTGACAAACTGATATGAATACAGAGTAGCAGCCACGGCGTACCCATTGTTAACAGGTACAGACACAGATGCTATCTTGAAAGTGGATCTGAAAACCCCAAAAGAAAGAGCTCCCCCTTTTGTCCCCCTGGGAGCAGTAGCATCACTTTTGTATCCTCTCCCCTTCATTCCAATCCCTTTGCCAAGCAGTCCTTACAACCAGGCCACTGAGCATGTCCTCTGACTATCAACAGACTTCCATTCCCTTGCCATACCATAAGAGGAAGCGACTGTAGCACAGCGAAAGGTACTCTAGGTGGCAAAGTGGGAAGGAGCCTGAGGATCAAATTTTGGCTCTGGTACTTACTAGTTGTAGGACCATAGTCTAGTACTTTCAGAGTTTTGGTTTAGTCCTTGATAAAAGCAGACCAACCCTTACACTACCTCCCTCATTCCTTCCTTCCCTCCTGGTGTTGTTATGTTTATAAACCCTCAAATGCTCTATAATTGTGATCTATCACTATGGTTATGTCACTGTGGTATTGAGAAGGACAGAAACGCCTGCACTGCAAGTGACCTGGGGACTAGAAGAAGTCCATTTATCTTATTTTGTGCCTCCCTATAATCAGTTCAATTCCCTATCTTAGGAGGACTGCTGTCAACTCTTATTGCCCTTTCTGTTTTCCTCCCATAGACTGATAATATGGAGTTGTATAACTAGGGTTCATTTTGCACATAATAGGCTGAGACTTTTTTTTTCAAATCTTGATATATTGCGTTGAATCTTTCTCTATAGAATAAGTTGGCTCACCTGGCTTCCCTGCAAAGATTCTAAATCTTGGGAAACTTGGTCCAGTAGCTGGTTGAGTTTCTTCCCAATAACATGAACTTTTTCATCAGCTTCAATATAATCTTCTCCATCTCCCTTAGCAAGTAGGTACTTTGAGATCTCCTGGAGAGAGCTTACTTGAAGCTGGTGCTCCAACAGCTCCTTTTCTAGTTGCTAAAAATAAACAAAAACTGAAAGATGTAAGGAAGAGAGGCTTATCTGACTGAGAGTCATGGGGAGGAAAGAACAGATAGTGAGGCTGCCATTTCTGCATATAAAAATGTTAGAACCATATCATTTTCTGAAATAGTACTATCCAAAAAAAGAGATACTTCAATTCATTTTAAATTTAAATTACTGGTATTCCAGTGTCCTGCATATCAGTAGGAGTTTCATAGATATTTGAAATGAATTAATACACTAATTTTGGTTTGTGGGTATATACACATGTGTGTTCTTATGCACAATATAAATATTGACCTTCTGGGCTTCCTAAAGGTAAAAATACTTTCTCTCCAACAAATTTGTTGGCAGATAAATTTTCTATCTAGCTGCTTTAGAATCTCATCATTTCCTCAATGGCAAGATCCATTTTATTTTTTAGTAGGTTCTACTCTAAGAAGCTCAGAGATATTAAATGGAGATCCTGAAACAAGACATTGTGCACAGATGACCTTACATGTAACATATTCAAGAAGGATAGAGGAGAGTCTAGAAAGCTGGTTTGACTGCAAGAAGAACTGCTTGGTTTCATGGAGAAGATTCAAAAATTATAAGCCATTTCAAAAAAAAATCAAAGTTTAAAAACTGTCACTGTGGGCCTTTGTGATTGCAACTGAAAAGTATAAATCAAAGACTTCATCTCAGCCTTTTGTTACTGAATTATTCAGAGTCCAAGACAGTTTTTGGTAACCAGCTTTTCAACAGAGGTAATGATGAAAATTAAAACTGAAGGCTGTTTGGCTGGAGACCCTGAGAGAAAACTGTACAGTATCTATAGGCACTGATCCATCCAATCCTGATCTCAAGCTACTGAGCCACAGTGACACCAGTCTTGAATTTGCCCCCAAATTAAAAATATCTGAAAGAAACACCAATCTAAATGCTATTTGAATTAAAAATCATCTGGCTGACATCACGGTGCCTTACATTTCCTGAACTGGATGAACTGAAACACTGACCAGAGGATTAAAGTAAGTGATGCAAATGCTTTGAGTTCCTCTGTTTCTAAGCATCTGGGTGGTAGGAAGCAAGGACATTCATCTAGTCCAGGTAGTCTTACTATATCCTGTCAGTCTCTTTTAGGAATAAAGGACAAGGTACTACAGTTGAGAAAATAGAGTACAGTATCATAAAAGTGATGCCCTCAGGGCAACCCAAAGCTTGCTGAGAGAGCCTGGAAAGCAGCCTAGAATTTCTATGTGAGGACCCCTTATTAAGGAACAGTAAGCGAATAAGAGCAACTTGTTTTATTGTCATGTTTTTGGCAGACTATCCAGATCCAGCCTAATAACCAGACCCTCGTAGAAAAAGCACCTTCTGAAAATGAAGGACAGACAACAATAAGTTTTCCACCAGATTCTAAATACCCCATGAGAGGGGAATGGTTGAATGGTGGTATATTTGTGTCATAGACTACTATAAATACTATAAAGCAATGAAGACCAATAAGAGTGGGGAAAAAAAGAAGAACCACAAAAACAGAGTTAGACCTATGTAGATAAGTGAAGGAGACTGAGTGGACGAAGAATCCTGATGGGGAAAAAAATAAAAGTCTTAGTGTAGTTTATATTTTAAAATTAAATACTGAAAAAATGTAAATAGTTACCATGAAAATTCAGTTGTTTGATTTGATATTTCACTGTTATGTTTCTAATTTTAAAAGAAAGGAAAGAAAAAAGTACCATCAGCTCTTTCTGGCACTCCAGGATGGTATGGGGATCTGCATTTGGATCGACAACTTGGGCCTTACATCTCCGATTTTCTGCACTTGCTAGCCACAATAGGAGGGACTGACTTAGCTGATGAAAATCCTGGGGGTAAAAACAAACAAATAGGCAAATAAATCTCTTTCCACTGCAAATGAAAACAAAGCAGGTATCTATCCATAGACGGAATGAAGGGCAAAACAAATTGTGGTATATTAACGTAAGGAAATATTGCTGCTATATATATGTATATATAAAAGTCTTGTGGAAAATTTTATTTATATACATATATATCTATCAGTCATTCTCACAGAATTTTAAAGTAGGACTCTCAGCAGCCAGCCCATACTACACCAAAAACTGATCCCCACAAATGGTCATTCCAGCATTTGTCTTGAAGACTTTCGATGAAAAGCCCACACCACCTGGATAGGCAGACCATTTCACTGTTTGCTTTTAGGAAGCTTTGCCCTATGGCATCAAGCCTAAATTTGTTTCTTCGCGACTTTTACCTCCGCGGTGAAAAACAACAAATCTAATGCTTCTTCCTTAGGATAAGTCTTTCAAATACTTGAAACCATCTCTCTACCCCTTACTGAATTTCATTGTCTTAGATCTGGCTAATGCTCTTCCCTGAGGAATTCTTTAGGGATCTTGGCCTCTGTCCTTCAGAAGTATTAGCTATCCCACCCAGTGAACTGTCACCTACAAATATGATGAGCAAAGCTATCTATACCTTTACTCCAGTCATTAATTAAAAAAAAGTTAAGATAAAGCCAACCACAGATCTCTGAGGTTTTGTACCTAAGATTTCCTGTAAAGTTGACACTGAACCTTTAGCAACTCAGTTTGATCGTTCTACTAGTTCTAAATCCACTTAATAATGTCACTGTCTTGAACCACATCTCTTCATATTTTCCACAAGAAGACTACGAGATACTTTATCAATTTTTTTCATTGTCATTTGCAATTAGGAAAAAAAAAAGATGAAACCAAATGGCCTAGTCCAGAAAGCAAGAAAAGGAAAGGAGGTGGAGGTAAAAAGAAGAGACGCAAGGATTTGAAGAGGATTGGCTCTAACAATAATAGTGCTCTCAACTTAGAAAGCCAAATATTTCCAATTAAGGTATGTGACTGTGATTTTTTAATTCTCTGATAGGATTAAATAATGAAGCACCAACCTAATAAAAATATTGGCCTTGTGGGTTTCAAAAAAAAAACTTCTGTTCAGTGTGGCTGTGGAAGCAGATCTGCTGGCAGTGGTTATGAAGCCTAAGAGGTTTATTCAGTCCAACCTACTCCTATGACAACTGAGAAAAGACACTCAAAAGGCTTCAAGTGACTTTGGCTATGCAGCTAGTAAGCAGTAAAGCTGAGATTTGACCAGAGGTCTCTAGCCTTTAAATTCAGGGTTCTTCAGTGGAATTCTTTGTATACCGAGGATAAGCTCCATGTCAGGCGGGAATAGTTAAATTAACCCATTGGAGAGCACGAGAGTACCAAACTCTCCCATGGGCTGAGTGAAGGAGGGATGGAAGGCAGCACCAATTCCTTTAGAATCCGGCCATGCCTTCCTTGGGGATTCCCGTAGTACATCATGGTTCCAAACACACCAAAGCCCACTTATTACCTTGAGCATCTCAACTGCAGAAATGCTGCAAAAACCTGTTCATTAACAGCCTCCTCGTAAGCCATGCACTTGTGTGAGAAAACATAGCGTAAGATGTACTGGGGCCCTCTCAGCTGGTCAGTGTACCTGGCATTGCATGAGGGAATGCTGCAAGCTCTCTCTCCAGCTGTCCAACAAATGATTTGCCTTTTCCCAGAGCAAATTCAGCTGCCGGAGTCTGTTCTGGAGTTCTTTGGATTCAGTGTTATCTGGCTGCTGCAATTTCTTGCTGCTCAAGTTGATGGAGATCACTAATGCCTTGTAGTTATCAAAGGCTTTTAGTATATCCTAACAGTGGAAAGGTAAGGAGTAAAGAAAAAAACAGTTTAAGGCCCTCCTGGGGGAAGAATGGTGCCGGTGCTCCCTTACAACGTTATCAGGAAAGAGATCTACCAAAACCCCCACCCCCACCCCCAGATAGACAGATATGGGCACCTCCACCTCCCCTCAGGACTGGCTGAAAACAGTCAGGTGAGGAGCAAGCCTGGGGAGGTCACTAAAATAGCCAGGGATCTCTAGCCAGTAAGAGCTTATATGCAAATCAGCTTCTCCCAGGCCTTAAGGGGAGTCAGTAATACTAGATCAAACTGACCTCTAGCTCTACTTCCAAGTAGGATACCCTTAGGAAACTTTCCTGACCAGATATGAAATATATGTGTGTGTGTGTGTGTGTGTGTGTGTGTGTGTGTGTGTGTGTTTTACTAAGTCTATGAAATATTATCAGCTCACTTCAAAATTAGGAAACTCCACTACTTAACCATATAGTAAAGACATTTTTTGCAAGATCTGAGATATCATCCCCTCACTTCATGAAAATAGGGAACTCCACTATTTAACTGTATATGACATTTTTATTAGATCTATGAAATATGATATATATTACATTTTTACTAAACTTATGAAATATTATCAACTCACTTTGTGTAAATAGGAAACTCCCCTACTTAACCACATAAAAAACCATTTTTGCTAGACCCATGAGATAAGATCACCTCACCTCATGTAAATAGGTTACTCCATTATTTAACCATACATAAAAGATATTTTTAATACCCCTATGAGATATCATCATCTTACCTAATATAAATAGGAGACTCCATATTTAACTTTATATAAAAAAGGCTCTTTTTTTTTAACTAAATCTATGAAATATCACCACCTCATGTAAATAGGGAACTTCACTCCTCAGTCATAAGCTCATATTGATCTAAGGGAAAATTAGATCACATCTTTTAGGGCTTGAAGGGATCCTGGGCATTAGTAACTTCACCTCTCAAATGAAGGGGCTGGTTTAGAATATCTCTCTGGTCCTTTTAGCTGTAAGTCTAAGATTGGACAATAGAACATTAGAGAGCCAGCCATACAATAGCTTCTAAAAAAATAAAACTTAGCTTTTTAATTCTGAGTGTTAGACTATTAAGTTGAAGAGACCTACAAGTGGTATCAAGTACATGGAAAGTATTTATGAAATTATTAATGCAGCATGGTATAGCAGAATGAGTGCTAGAATTAGCCTGGGTTCAAATCCTACTTAAGATATTTACTTGCTCATCTGTAAAGTGGGAATAATCCTCGTGCTATCTATTTCACAAAGCTGTTGTGGAGGAAAGTGCCCTTAGAAACAGAAGCTATTACTATTATTATCATGTGCTAGAGAGGAGCAGTCAAAGAAAACGTACATTGTATGTGTTCGTATAACAGAAGCATAGCATTAGGTTCACCCACAAATTCTGACTACTTGACCCTGCAACCTGGCTAACGTACTTTTAATTTCTTCACTCTGAGCTCCGTTTCCTGGATGTTAGCTGCAGGCTCCGCCATCTCTAACTCTTCCAGCTCAGCTTCTGTTCCTTTCAGCCAAAGGGTGACGTCATTGATATCTGAGTCCAGCTGCTGCCACTGCTTCAAGTTTTGTTTTGTTCTAAGTTTATTACGAAGATCTTGGGCTTGAATGAGCTCCCAACTGTCAAATACACCTGAAGTGACAGGTAAGTCATCAAAATTCATAACGAGGAATGTAAACAAAATATACATCAAACCAAGATGATGTTACTCTTATATAGTTATGGCTCTGGGCCTGATTCTGTGCCCCACCCATCAGGGCCTGGGCGATATAATCCATGTGGAGTTACAGTCTTAGAGGGGTGGAAATTTGGGCCACTTCCCTCCTGCTATCCAATGGAGGGATTTCATTTGCCCATTCTTTCCAAAGGGTGACACTGTTGTCCCCCACAAAACTAGGACTGGAAAAACCAACCTTCTCATGAAGTAAAGTCCTGCCCCAATCAAGGTCAGCATTTCATCTCATAATGGTTTTGGAAAAAGGTTTTATTTTTTGCCCTTGCATGAGATATGACCTCTTAAAAAAACTATAAAATGAAACAGAAAATAAATGCAACAAAATGCTGTTAGATGTCCAAGAGAAGAAAATTTACTTTTGACTGGGAAGATGACATTTGAGTTATTCCATGAAGGATATATAGTATTTGTTCTATTAGAAACTGGAGAGAAGGAAGGAATTTTGAGTTTAAGAGAGATGATAAGAATAAAGGCTCATAGACAAGAAAGCAGGGACAAAGTACTACAGATTGACTAGACTACGTAAAGAATGATATAAGACCGTAAAGATAAATTCTAACCAAAACACATACAGTGTTTAATGCCAAGATGAGAAATATGGACTTGAGTCCAAATAAATAAATGCTTTTAAACTTTCATTTGATTGTAAATGCACATTAGGAAAATTAAGTTGGTCAAGAGGGGAGATTACTTGTCCAAGGTCACACAGAAGAGCTGGGTTTTGAACTCTGGGTTCCTTTCAGCCTTAATTTATATGGAGGATGAACTGGAGACACAAAAAGATCAGAGACAAGGAGACTAGTTAGGAGATTATTGAAATAGTCAACGCAAGATAATGCATGGACTTTACTCATAGTGGGGGTGAGGGGAATTCATTCATACACTTAAAAATCATTTATAAATTATTTACTACATGCAATGCCCCGGGCTAGGCACTGAGAGAGAAAAAGGTCACTAATAGATGGCTCTCTTAGAAACAGATTGCTAGAGCAGGGTTTCTCAATCTTTTCTGTATCTCTTTTTGATAGATTAGTGAAGTCTATGAATCCCTCTCAGAAATATTTTTAAATGCGTAAAATAAAATGCATGGGATTAAAAAGGAAACCAATTATATTAAAATACAGGTGTAATTTTTTTTCCCTATCCAAGTTTATAGACCCCTTGAAGTCTATCCTTGGACTTTAAGTTAAGTACTTCTTTACAGAGAAATATCATACAGATTGAACCTACAGGTCTCGGTGGCCAGCTGGATATAGGAGATAAGAGAAAGAGAAGGAAAAAAAAAAAGATGTTTCCAACGTTCTGAGTATGCTAGTGCCATGGACAGAAATAAGAACCTAAGGAAGAATAGCAGGTTTCAAGATAATTAGGGAATTATGGTCAGAAAGTCTTTCATTCAATGTTTTGTCTGGTACCGGCAATTACTTACATATTATGATAAGTAACTTGTAAAGGGAACCATATTCAAAGACTACAAAATACAGAGACAGTCAATAGAGGATGGGTTCTAGAAAGACAAATGCACTACACTCTTGGAACTTTAAATTATTACAACCACTCTGGAAAGCAACTTGGAATTATTTAAAAATAATTCCTAAATGCCCACACCTTTTGATACAGAATCTACTGCTAGGCATATGCTCCAGACAGCTCAAAGGCAGAAAGAAAGGCCCCATACATATCCAAATATCAATCACAACACATTTTGTGTTGAAAAAAGAACTGGAAGGGGCAGCTAGGTGGCAGTTAGTGGATAGAGCACTAGCCCTGCAGTCAGGAAGATCTAAGTTCAAATTCAGCTTCAGACACTTGATTAGCTGTGTGACCCTGGGCAAGTCATTTAACCTGACTGTCTCACAAAGAAAAAAAATAATAATAATTGTAAACAAAGCAAGTACCTATTGGTTAGGGAATAATGTCTAAACTTGAGTTCCTCGGGAGCAAGAACTGTTTTTAATGGCTTTTCTCCCAGAACGTAGCACAGTGCTGGGCACACAGTAAGCACTTAATTAATACATGCTGATTATAATACTATACTATAATGTAATACTATATTACTGCACCATAAAAAAAATGATGAATATAAGAACTGAGAGAAAAGCAGACTTATAGAAATTGATACAAAGTGAAGTAGGTAGAACCAGAATAACATAATATCTGCAACAATGTAAATAGAACAATAATACAAAATTAAGCACTGTGTAATTATAATGACCAAGCTTGAGCCCAGAAAAATTCACTTCCTACCCTTCACTGAAAACAGCAGGGATTATAGGTGGGAGATATTCCAGACACTGACAGATGTGTTGATTCTGCTTGTTGGTTGTGGTGATTTTTTTTTTCTTTTTAAATCTTTATTAAAGGAAAGGCTTATTGGGACAGAGGTGTAGATTCGGAAATGACTGATATAATAACGAAAGACACTAATAAAAGGAACAAAAATAAAATATAAGGCAAAAATGTAAAAGAACTATAAAGGATTCAACTGTACCTGCTTGCTGTTCTGTATCTGTAAGACCCTTCTGCTCACTAGCATTTAGCATTCCAGGTCCTTCTCTCCCATTGTCCACACTCTCCATGCCAGGAGGTATAAGCTGTTTAACCTAAAATGATTTAATTTTTAAGTTACTACCCACAAATTAAGTGTCTCTTGAAGAGTAATTCAATACACATCAATGGATTAGATATTACTGAGCCTGTTCCTCTTAAGAGCAGCTTTCTAATAATACAGATGCATTTATACACATGTAGCACTGCATTGGTATATATGCAAGCAAAGCTAATGGTAGAAGTAAAGCCTTGGTGTTTATATGTATGTAAAGCAGGAAGCAGATGAGAGGATGCTGATGCAATAAGATGGTCAATTTCATTTGCATGCTTCCTAACTTTCTTCATAAATGTAGCATGCAACAAAAAAAAAAGGTTGAAAACAATCATTGTGCTTACCAGCTTATTATTGTGTTAGCACTTTTACATTTTCACAGTGTTTTACAATTTTTTTAGTTATCCCTCCCAGTCACTCTGTAGAGGTGGTTGGCATTATTATCACCGGGAATTAGAAACATACAGAGTACAAATCAGTTTCCCAGTATCATTCATTACCAAATGCTTATTTTCATTGCACATATTGATTTTTTTTTTTTTACTATCACAGAGCTGACTGGGCCATTCCTAAATATAATGCACTTTTTAGGAAGGACAGGCTCTATCAGGCTACTATCCATGTTGCCTCTGTGCAGGCCTAAATAAAAATCACAAAAGTTTGATTCATTTGGACTACTCTTTATACAAGGTGACAGATAAAAGTTTTCTTAGAACGGCAAGTAAAGGACTCAGCTCTTGAAACTGGTCGATATAGCCACACAAGAGTTGCCTGTAGAAGCCAGAACACAGAGACAATTTGTTTTGAAGCAAAAGGCTCTACCCTGAGGTTTAGATAATGACACATTTCTCTACATAGTCATTTCTTGATGACTACATATGAGAGGTTCTTAATTTGAGGTCTATTAACTTAAAAAATATATTAACTGTATTTTGATATAACTAATATCCTTTGCAATCCTATGCAGTTTATTTTATGCATTTAAAAACATTTATTCTGAAAAGTGTTTCATAGATTTCACCAGATTTCCAAGGGCATCCATGATACAAAAACAGTTAAAGAACCCCTGGCCTAGACCAATCAATGGGGTAATAAAAGAAACTTCAGTAGATTAAGAAGAATGGCCCTGAGCTGTATAGCATGAACAAGCTAGGTTTGCCCAAGTACATTGAAACTGTTCACTAATTCAATAAACAGGGAAGTTTGGGGACTAGTGAGGCAAATGTATCAATTACTTTTAGTTTCTCAACAAGAAAACACTCTTAAAAAGAAAACAGTCAACTCTGGATTATTTTTAAAGCCATCAACTCATTTCTGTAGCATTTTCAGCTGTGTAGAAAGTGTATTTCTTTGCAACAGCCTTAGGAAGTAGGTAAGTAAAAGTACTGCTACTCCCATTTACAGATGGGGAAATGGAGGCTTAGAGAAATAAGATAATTTGCGCCAGTTCACACAGCTAATAAATATGGGCATGGGTGCCTGGATCTGAGATCTGGTCTTGGGTTTCAAGTTGACCATTTTGGATTTTAGGCTGGATTCTCAACAAATCATTCAGAGCTCTCCAGAGCTAACTCTTCCTACTTGCCTGCTCACAGCACATAGGCTCAATTTATAATTAACCCAAGAAAGATGTAATCAGTAAGGTAAATATTTTATGGTGCCAAACATATGTTGTTTTGGATTTTCCCTATCTCGGCTCCTTCCACCGACCTGGATAATGGAGTTACATTCGCTGTACTTAGTTATTAATGTTTTCTGGGCCAAGTAGATCTTTATTCGGTCAACATGATGCTAAAGAGGCCAGCATCACATGTTTGAGTCACAAATAGACTGGTTAGAATAACTGTCCTTTGGCCACAGATCGTGCTCCTAACCTAGAAGATTTTTGCTTCTGGCTGTAAAGGTGACTAGGCATGATGTGGGCAATGGGACACACAGCATAAACCACCCGTGAAAAAACAACTCTGGACACAGGCTCTGCATGTGAGTATTCGGAGTACAACACATCATTACTAATGTTATTGAAAACAACCATCACCATTTTTATTACTATCCATACTCTAGAGGTATAAAAGCAAGTAAGAGACTTACATATTCTGGACTGTATGGGGTACTTGTTTCAGGAGTGATGGGCAGTACATTCCTATCAACTTCAGTTTGTTGGTAGTGATGCTTTTGATGGGTAGGGCTGTCAGGAGTATGCCATCCATGAGCCTCAGAAATGGATTTACCTGAAACAAACATAAATAATATATATTCCCTTCTATTCACTGCAGATGTGACATTATGTAATTGCACAAAAAAAAGCATTATGAGTAACATGGCATCAGGTTATGGCATAAAAATGAGTTCTGCAGCTTTCCTTGCAAAGCATGCATGTTTGCAAAAGGTCAGTAGTGTCCCACATGGGAATGAGATGAGTCATGCAGCTGTGGCACATTGTTTTCACGGAATGTTGTCAGGATGGGACGGAACACAAAGTTTGCTGCTGAGGCTGGTAGTTTTAGAAGCTGGGCTCTCCAGTCATGATATTAGCCTGCAATGACAGTTGAACTAAAGTGGTGATGTATGTGTGATCTTTCAGAGGTCAAAGGAATAATGAATGTCAAACTCTGGCTGGAGATATCAAAGGGGCTGTCTATGGCTCTGGTGTATACTACAGACCTAGTGAGGAAAATCACTGCCAAAGAAAAGTAGTGTTGCTTATGTTAAATAAATTTTAGCACTTTTTACCCAACTCCAACTCTTCTTCCCAGGAGATCACCATAAGCAAGAAAATAGTTTTAAACCAAACCACCATGGGAAAAAAAAAAAGAAGCTAAAATCTGAGCTGCACAGGCCCGTGGAGATATGCATGCTACGGAACTTAACTCTGGTTTTTATGAGGTTTTCAAATGTGCATGTGAGTAGATGTGAGTAGTATTGCAGCATAAATACACCATGACCCAAAGACATGATGTCAACAAAAAGGCAAGAAGTCAGACATGACATGTGATAGAAGTTTAGGAACACAGCGTGCGCCACAGGAATGTTGCCATGTTGAGACACATGCATTGGCAGAGGCCTACCAGAAGATGCTTTCAAAGTTTTTGTGGTCATTTTAAGGTATGCCTCAGGATTTTCAGTGATTTCTACATCTGAAAAAGAACAATGTCATTTTCCTCACTGGAGAAAATACTTAGGTTGACTATTTAAAACAGCAGAACTGTTGTTAGCTGAGAGGTGAAAGCCATCGATTTCTGCAATTTTAATAAAGGATATTTAAAAAAAAACAACTGTATTACAGCCAACTCTTAACTATCCATGGCACTGGGGGGATTGGGTTGGGGACAGAAGATGAAACCGACGGAAAATCGACACACCTTATTTCAACTAAGAACTTTAATTTCTTCCCTAACCAGAGCTACTAATGAGTAAGTGGCTTTCTGTAATGGTTAGATTTGAATTTTTACTTTTTAATTCTTTCCCCTTTCTACTCTCTAAAGTAGTAGGTCAAAAAAATCAAGGAAATAGCCACAATGCAGAGGAACAGATGGGATGAAGTAAAGTGGTAAAAAGGCTAGGTAATCCATAAATTAGAAAATCAGTGCCCAGATAATTGAAGAATTGGCAATGCCACTTGGCTATTTAAAAAGAAAAAATCCAAGCAAACCTATCAATACTAGGAACCCTGGGGGAAACCTTCTCTCAAGATTTATGGCCTTTACCTGACACAGCACTGTAGTATGGTCCTTCTTCATCATCTTCATGAGAGGAGGAGCCCCCCACATCACCTGTGTGATCCCATTCAAGTGGAATAGAGTCCACACTGACAGGGGTCTCACAGCCTGACCGTTCATGTCCCAATGGGGGAGGCATAAGATGACAAAGAGACTGAGGGGATGATGGTCCCTCATTCACCTCCTTCTTATGCCAAGAGTCACTTTGTATTTCTCTTGAATCTTCCACATCTGTTTCATTTTCAGAGGCTTCTTTTTCATCATCTAATCCCTGAAGAAAAGACAATTTAAAAAAAATGAAACAAATTAGGCTGAAGAAGAATACGGGGAGATGATTTCATCTTTTGGGAACAGGGTGGGGCTGAGGGGAGGATTTCCTGCTACAGAATGTCATCACTCAAGTGTAATTGTAACTAGGAAGTTATTGCTCTATTTCATTACTCGACTTGCAAATTCATTTTCTTTTAATTCTCTGTTACACTGTATCTCATTTGAGTCATAGGAAGGAAATGATGGAAGATGTCAGATTTTAAAATAGATGGAACTGTGGGGTAATTTTCCTGGCTACACTTATGGAGGGCTGGGGAAGGTAACTGTCCATAGAATGAGATAAAAGAAAGGGTCATTTGTGCTTTTAAGTGGCCATCATTAAATAATGTTCTCAGCACACCAAGGTTAGGTAGGCACTTTTAAGCCATGACTTGTACTCAATAGCCACTTGCAAAAAGAAAAAAAAATGGAATTTGTTCTTTTAACAACTGCCTAAGAAGGGAGTGAAGTTGCTTTTGCAAACTGATGCTCTTGGCTAAAAGCAGTCAATTCCAAAAGAGAGCAAAGCACCAGGAAATTCTAAAAATAAATGAACCAGCACTTAATATAAAGTAAATGACAGATATTTACTAGTAGTAATTTTTTTTTAAATCATCATTAACTGATTCTGAATAAGTTTGTTTACACATGCCCAAAGAAGGCTACATTCAGGAACACAATACAACCACACTCAAAAGATACAGTGACTTTGTTTAAATGATTAAATTCAACAATCATTAAATATCTCCCAGATGAAGGATACAATAAAATCCTAATGACTCTGAACGAAAGTCTAATGTTTTTCACAAACATACTTTACAACACTAGTTTCTCATTATTTGCCCATCAGAAAATAAGTTTAGATTTGGTGTGGCATGGAGGGCATGATGGGAAGGCAGTGCCCTGCAGAACAATAATAAAACAGAAACCAGAATCTCTCACCATAGCTTGTTAAAAACAAAATAATTCATATGTGTGGACTCTTAAACAGAATAATATTTAGATATCTATTTCCAATTCACAAAAACAAACAATTCGGAACCAATATCAAATCTGTTATAGAACATCTACAATAAATGCATTTCTCTTACTGGATTGTGAGAGGTCAGGCGCCGGTGAAATCGGGCCACTCGGCCAAAAACTTCTTGACAATACCGATGGAGTTCTTCTAACTCATCTTCAATCAACACAGCATCCATCGGTTCACTCTTCTGAATCAGCTGCTCTCCAAATACAATTAACTGGTCAATCTTGTTGGTATTTAATGTAATTTCCTGTTGGAAACCCTGTTTAGAATATGAGAAAGGACTGCTTAAAATATTTTCCAGTGGAGACCTAGGCTGGACTTTCCTCTCTGCAGAAAGAATCAAAACCTTTTTTTTAACCTACTTGTTATCAGTCTATTAAATTTATCAATAAAGTCCACACTCAAAAAGTTTGCCATTTGCTGTTAAAATATGCCCCTTTGTCAATGACAAACCATGAATCCAGAGATCTGAAGATGAAGGACATGTCCAACTTTCTTCTCAAGGGATAATGGATGCAAAAAGCAGATTGAGACATACATTTTTGAACATAGCCTGTTGGGGGATTTTGTTTCACTGGACCATGTATATTTGTTATGAGGATTATCTTTTCTTTTTTCATTTTAATTTAATTTTTAATTGAGAGGGAGAAATGCTCATAAAAAACAATTTTTTAAAGTTTAAAGTAAAATACTTCCCCTCTTTACTTTTAAAAAAGCAAGTCATTTTCCCCTCACTTAGGAATTTTTCCATTTAAAAACTTTTTGAAAACTTGTCATGCTTGATTAGACACCATGTGGAGGAGAGAGCTATGTATCTTAATTCTCCCATATTATTTTGCTAGTGGGCCTTTAATTTTGACCTTGTCATTTCAATGGTTCACATGTGTAAGGGTTTTTACTTAGTGTGTGGTAAATTTCACATCTTAGCCTTTCATAATACCTAACGAAGAGTTAGGCAGACAGCTCATACATCTGGAGCAATGGGCCTGGAGTCAGGAAGAAAAGTTCAAATCAGACACTTACTAGCTATGTGACCCTGGGCAAGTCACTTAACCTCTGTTTGCCTTAATCTACTGGAGAAGAAAATGGCAAACCACTCCAGTACCTTTGCCAAGAAAACCCCATGGACAAGTGTTGGCATTTATGGTCCCTGGGGTCACAAAGAGTTAAACATGATTGAATGACTGAACAACAACACCTAATAAAGGTGGTAAGGGCAGCCTTAGCACAACAGACAGAGTGAGTCTTGGAATCAGAAAGAGCTGGACTAGACTCTGCCTCTGATGTATAGAGGCTGTATGGCCCTGGGTAAGTCACTTAACAGCTCAGAGCCCCAGGCGTTTCTCTGGTCCCAATCTAAATCAGTGGGGGGCCTGTTTCCTGATCAGAAGTATCCTACATGGATGCAATCACAGACCTGGCTCCTTTCCATCCTTCCGTGTGACTGGGAAAAACAAAACAAAAAACAAATCCCACACAACTACCAAACCACAATCCATTCCCAGACTGCGGAAAACAGCTTTCTGATGACGGAAAGCCAGCAGCTTTGGGAGCAGCCCGGATTCTTACAATCTGATCCGAGATCGCTTCCTGACATGCTGATTGGCCCATGGGGGCCCTGGTCTGCTTCAGGGACATGCTTACAAACAAGCTTACATGCAGCTGGCGCATTTTGTCATCCACATCGCTCTCAGAGAAATGCTCCACATTTGTCAGCTGCAGGTCCATTTCAGTGAGCCACACCAGAATGCTCTCCCGGGTCCCTTCGAATTCTTCCCTTTGATTGGTAAAATGCTATACAATACAAGAACAAAAAGGTACGTTTTAACTGCTCAGCTAAGATTCACCATATGTTTGATCCATATTCTAATTCTGCCTCCAGCGGATGACTGTAGAAAGAGAGGCATGGTAAGAAAGACCATTCTCCTGAGGAGTCAGCGAGCTGGGCTTTAATCCTGGGACAAGTTTTCTCAACTATAAAATGAGGGGGTTGGGCTTAATGATCCCCGAGTTCCCTTGCAGCACTAAATGGGTGATTTCATAATCTCTCTTTCTCTGGGCCTCAGGTTTCTCATTGTAAAAAAGACAGAGCTGAACAAGATACCACCAGAATTTAGAACTGGAAAAGGCTTTATAGATCATCTAAATCGAGCTCCTCATTTGACTGATGTGAAGTGATTTGCCTAAGGCCTCTAAGGTCCTTTCCCGCCCTGATATTAGTGCTGATGATTGCTGTGATTCAAGTGTTGAGTGATTTTAGTTCATTGGGTGCCTTCACTATTCTAATTTTGAGTATACTTGCTCAGAGAGAAAAGGGAAGAATCTAAATATTAAAAATGTTCCCTCAGCTACCAAGGACAGACAAGCTCCTCTATCTGGAGTTGTGAACTCAGCAATGGTAACAACGGAATAAGGTTGGATTGAAAGCATTGAGTTGAAAATAAGAATGATAAAAAGGACAGATTCTCATCTTTCCAGAAAATTTTTAGCAAAGCTACAGGTAGAGGAGCAGAGAGAAAGATGACTTCTGGCACCCAACCAACCCACTGTTCTAGTTCTGCAAACCCGTATTCAAACTCCCACATATTCAATCTTCTGAAATGATAAATATTGAAAGCAAATACTCTTAAAAAACTCAAAACAGGCAAATTCAGACCTCTGAAATAAGATAATGTGCTCTGTCAGACTAAGAGAGAAGTGTTCCATAACCTTTCATGACCTATAGGCAGTCATGTCAATGGGTTCTGGAAAGCACATCCCTTAATGCAAAAATGAAATCAGTATAATCATAAATAGACACGTAGAGCAGAACTGGATTCTGGAAATACCTTGGACAAAGCAATGAGCATGAGGGTTTCTGACAATGCAGGGATCTAAATTCTTAGTGAGGGTGTGGCTGATACAAATATACCTAGCATTAGCTAGGTAGAAAAGTGAATAGAGTTCTATACTTGAAATTAGGAAGACTCTAGTTCAAATCTAGCCTCAGAACACTCACTAGCCCTGTGACCATGGGCAAGTCACTTTATCTCTGTGAGTCTCAATTTCCTCATTTATAAAATGGGAATAATTAAGAGCACCTACCTCACTGGCAGGAGAGAGAGAGAGAGAGAGAGAGAGAGAGAGTGCACGCACACACTCATGTGCGAGTGTGTTCAAGGTAGTACAGTGGATAGAACACCAGGCTTTGAGTCAGTAAGACCTGATTTCAAATTTTGCCTCAGACACATACTAGCTGTGTGACCTGGGCAAATCATTTAACCCTATTTGCCTCAGTTTTCTCTTCTGTAAAAATGAGCTAGAGAAGGAAATGGCAAACCACACCAGTGTCTTTGCCAAGAAAACCCCAAATGGAGTCATGAAGACTCAAGCACAACTGAAATGACTATACACATCAACTTACTGGGATGTTGTAAGGATCAAATAAGATAATGCATGTAAAGTACTTTGCAAACTTTAAAGCATTCCATAAATGCAACCCATTATTATTGTTAATTAGCTAATTATCATGTCCTATAATACACATAGGAAAAAAAGGACTGGTTTCAGCTTATGTATAAGAATAAAAGATAAGGAATGTGTAAGTCATTTTTTTAAAATATAGATATATATTTTTCAAGATTTGAAAAAAACATTTAGGTTTTTTTCCCCTTAATTAAATGCAAACAAAAATTTTAAATATTTGGGGTTTTTTTGAGTTTCAAAATGTGTAGGTCATTTTAAGAGAACTTAAACTCTTGCTTGGAATTCTTGGTTTCTATTGGTTGTCCTACAGACCATAAATTCCTCTTTTCTTCTGCAGTTTGCACCATTTAAAGACACAAGTCTTCATATAGCTGAAGTGATTTCAAGGTTACCTTGAGTCTCCGTAGAATAGCTGTGACTTGTTTTTGGAGGTTGTCCCACCGCTGATTGCCTTCATGAACCATCTGCTTCAGTTTGCTGGCGGTATCTGTGCGGTTCTCTCGAGCAAGTCGCCTATATTGCTTATTGATGAGCTCCAGCTGAGTGAGTCTCTCGTGAATCTGCCACTGAAAAGCCTGTATCATACATGTAGGATATTGGTCAGAGTTGCCTCACAGTACTTTCCCCATCTAGCATGAAAAATGGATACTTTGGATGATTTTTTTCCAGTTAGAAAAATCTAAACAAAAGGCATGTTATTAATGCTCCTGATAGACAGTTTTATATAAAACCAGCTAGACATCTGGAACGATAAAGCTGTAATATCTATCAGAGACAGAAGGGAGTATTTTAGTAGCAAATGTTTGCTGTGGTCCTCCCCAATAAATGTATTCTTTCAAAGCTCCTGCTATTTTGTGGATTTATTTATACCACAAATTTGCTTATTCTGAGACTGCCTTCTTTCCCATGTCATGCTTTAGAAGCTAGCTTCCAGATCACAATCCATATTAACAGTAAGAACCACAGATCATGGGGGACGGAGCCAAGATGGCAACTGGAAAGCAGTAACTGGCGTGAGCTCCCCACCAAGTCCCTCCAAAAACCTATAAAAAAATGGCTCTGAACCAATTCTAGAACTGCGGAACCCACAAAGTGGCAGAGGGAAGCAGGGCTCCAGCCCAGGACAGCCTGGATGGTCTCAGGGTAAGGTCTCTCCAGCACGGAACTCCCAGCTCCCAGCTGAGGGGAGCGGAGCTGAGCCAAGCAGAGCCCAGCGCGCACAGCCCGGCGCGCCACACCGCGGACCAATGAGACCAGGAGTGGAGCGGAGAGTGCCCTAGTATGCTGAATTACTGAGCTGTGGCATGTACCAGACCTCACAACCCACAAACAGCAAAGACAACAGAGAAGGTTAGTGGGAAATGCTGCGGAACAGGATGGAGTTTGCAGTTTGACTACCACCCCTGGGGCAATGGAGGCGGGGCAGCTTTAGAACTATAGCTGCAGTTGCTTCTGGCCCCAGGCCCACCTGGTGGGAGGAATTAAGTGGCTGATCAGAGCAGGAGTGCAGAGCCTGCTGAAGATTTAAGCCCAGTACCGGTAGGGGGTTCTTGGGGAAGGAGGAGTGCTGGTGAGGCTGCGCATCCACTCAAGCGTGGAACAAAGAACTCTTTAGTCACACCCTGTTGAAAAACTCAAGGGTCAAGTAAGTTGTCTGGGAACATGGCCAGGAGGCAAAAACACACCCAGTTAGAGAAGTAGAGGAAAAATTGGGAAGAGAAATGAGAAGGATGAGAGAAAACCATGAAAAACAAGTCAATGACTTGCTAAAAGAGACTCAAAAAAATACTGAAAAGTATACTGAAGAAAAC
>CM053624.1:176082931-176256576 GCA_028646595.1 Phalanger gymnotis | reverse complement strand
TTGACTTCTTAGGGAGGGTGGATGGGAAGGGAAGAGGGGAGAGAATTTGGAACTCAAGGTTTTAAAAAAATAGATGTTCCAAAGTAAAAAAGTTTTTTTTGTCATGCAACTAGAAAATAAGATGCACAGGCAATGGGGCGTAGAGATTTATCTTGCCCTACAAGAAAGTAAGGGAAAGGGGGATGGGAGGGGAATGGGGGGACGGAGGGGAGGGCAGACTGGGGAACAGGGCAACCAGAGTGTACGCCATCTTGGAGTGGGGGGGGGTGGAAATGGGGGGAAAATCTGTAATTCAAACGCATGTGAAAATCAATGCTGAAAACTAAACCTATTAAAAATAAAAAAAAAATAAATTAAAAATTAAAAAAAAAAAGAACCACAGATCATATATATCAGAAATTATAGGAAACTTAGAAAAAGTCCCGTTAGCTGAAATGAGAACCCTGTTCAGGTTTGATCACTACATAACTACTAAGTACTGGGTCATAAAAGTTTCTATCTAACTGAGGGAGGTGAGAGGTAGGGCCCATCATTTGGCAACTGGATGAGTAAGTGTAATACCAATGTTACTAGCAGCCGCTGTGGAGGTGTAAGACCAACAACACCAGCACACAGGAGGGCTGCTAGCACAGGGTCTTCGATCTGCTTTTCTGAAGGAAAGCAACTTTAAGGGGTTTACAATTTCACTTTAATTAAACATACATATATCATTCACTTAGTTCAGGGGAAAAAGTCAGCATCCTGAACTTCAGAGAAAACACAAACAGAAATTATGAGAAGAAATTACATAAACGGAGCAAATAACACAAATCAGCAGACAGGGCTTTTAACTGTCTATCCATAGCAATACATACATAGTTACCAGAGAGAGAAGCACCAACATCTGAGTTTTCAAAGCTGGGGGAAGGAGGGGGCACACACGCACGCGGCAGCTCCTTGATGGCCACCCAGAGTCTCCTCTGGCCAAATGCTAACCTCAGAGTATGTATACCCTTCTTCAGGGTCAGAGGGCTTCACAACCATGTGACTTAGGCTTTCTTATGACTTAAGCAGGTCATCAAAGACTCTTTACTGAAACAAAGGCAAGACTCAATCAAAGGCACTTGATTGCCTTAGTGCAGAGAAGCACTCCAAAAGAAAAACTTCAAAAAGTCCCATTTTGCTTGCCATTATAGTAAGCTATGGTATGTAAATACAATAGAACACTTTTGTGCTATAAAAATGATGAAAGAGATGGTTTCAGAGACACACAGGAAGACTTATACTATCTGATAGAGTGAAGCGAGCAGAACCAAGAGAAATTTATACAATAATAGCAAAACTGTACACACAGACACACACACACACAGACACACACACACACACACACACACACACACACACACACACACTTTTGGACATGGCGAATGTGAGTATCTGTTTTGACTAGTTATACATGTTGTAACAGGTTTCTTGCTTTCTTAATTGGGGATGGGAGGATGAAGAGAGACCATGGACTGAAAATAAAAATTTTTTTTGAGTAAGAGAAGGTTTCTACCTCAAACTTCTTCAGCTCTTCCTTAGCATTTGTGTACAACACCTCTGATGAATTTGGATAGGCTGCTGTTTTCTCTGCTGACTTCAGCCAATCTTCAAAGCGGGAATAATCATCCAGAAACTTCTGCCAGAGTCTCCATGTTTCTTCAATCCTGGTGGAAAGAAAGCAGTTCTCTAAAAAAAGTCATTCAATCTCAGTCCTGGGGAATTGATAGTGAAACACACTGCCCTCCTCTTGACAGAACGATGGGCAGGCTGAGGTTACCTGCTAGACACAGTTGTTGTGTTGGTTGCTCTTCCATTGTTATGAGGAAGGACTCAATGTGTCAGATGGGAGAAAGCAGGTTTAAGGGGAAAGGCCCAAGAGAAAAATGAAGGACAACAAAAGAACTTTAAATAGATCCTTTTTTCACTGCCGTGTGTTTGAATGCCCTTCTCTTTCTCTTAGCTTAGGTTTGCTCCCATCTCTGTGGACCTCCCCTGTGCTTTCTGGGATAACATCCATGCCACAAAAGTTTGCTACACATAGAAAAACAATATCCCAAACCTAACATGCCTTTGGATCAATAAAGCAAACAAGCCATTATTAACATTAGAAGGATGAGAATATAACTTTAAAGGACCAAAATAACTCAGTACATATTTTTTTTATTCATGAGGCAAAGAAAATACAGAAAGGACAAAAATATTTACTTCAAAGTAAAATTAAAATAATTTTTTTTGTCAATTGAGGTGCCTGGTCCTTCTAGCTCATCTACTATGTGGCAGACACTGTACTAGGCATACAAAGACAAAATGAAATAGCCATAGACCTCAAGGACTTTGTATTCTTTCTTTTGAAGAGCTCTGACCACTGTCCTTATACTACTTGTAACCTTTATGGATGTAAATAAGGACAGGGATTGATTTGCATAAGGTACTAGTTGGAGACCACAGCAGAGCTTCAGTTAAGACTCAAAGCCTTCAGTGTTCTTTCTTTCTTGGAGGCTATCAGGGTTAAATGACTTGTCCAGGGTCACATAGCTAATAAATGTTTGAGGCTGGATTTGAACTCAGGTCCTCCTAACTCCAATGCCAGTGCTGTATCCACTGTGTTCCTTCTAGTGTTCTTTCCATCACACTGTATAAAGGAATGAAGCCTAGGTTCATGGATGTTATATTTTGAAAAGAAGACTAAAGAGTTTTCTTCTTGAATCGTTTCCTTAATAAATATTTCATGTACACATTGGTTTCTGCTTTCTCAGTAGTAATTCACAAGCTAGGAGTAAAGTATGAGGCATTAACTCTTCTAGGCTCCTAGGGTAGCAAGGATTCCTCTGGAAGAGAATCTGGCTCACTAGACATAAAACAACTATGGCACATTTTCAAAGTTCTTACTTCATTCGCCGCTCCATTGACATGGCACAAATATTTCGCCACCGTCTGTCTAGGCTTCTGGTTGTCTGTTGTATTGAATCACACTCTGTCTCATTGGCACAAGCATCAGAGTCATGTAACAGGACATCACATATATTAAATACAGACTCTACCCCTGCACTATGCTGTTCAATATCTCGTTGCAGGTCCTGTCAATATGAAAGAAAAAAAAACATTAGTGATTTACAACAAAATTTATTCCTACCATTTACTCTCCCCACATGGGTATATAATCTACTGGTACATTTTCTTTTTGGCATCAGCTATTATTTCATTGATAGTGGTGATGAGAGGTAAAGGGGAGAATGTGCATACCTCTCAGAGAATAACATATATCTCTCCTGGACTATGGAAACTTTTGGCTTCTTGTCTTTAAGGCAACTCTGAAGCTTGTCAGGGTGTTCAGTGTTGTCCCAGGGATTTGAGTGGAATCAGGGATGACTCGAGGTTCAAGGCTTGCCTATGACACGTCGAGGATGTGTGACCATAGGCAAATCATTTAACCTCTCAGTACCACAGGTAATGAATTCTCAGAGATTCAAAATGGCATTCCCATTGGTTAAGGGAGCTCTTATTCCTTTGAAAATTATTGGTCGAGGCTAAGCTTCTACTGGGAATTCCCTACACCAATGAGATCACTTAGTTTGGTTTGAAAAAATAATCAAGGCCTTAGAAATACAGAGCTGAATACAAAAACAGTCTCTACCCTCTAGGAGCTTCCATTATATCTCCTGGGACAGAAGGGAGAGGGAGAGAAGAAGAGAATATGAACACATATAAACATAAAAGACAATAGGCAAGAAAAGGGATAAAGGAGAAATCAGACAAATACTCTAGAACATTTGAGCAGGGCAAGAACAATAATCGTTTGTGTTGGAGTGGGGTGTGGTGGGAAAGGATTCAGCAAGTACAAGTTAGTTGCTAAGATAACCCTTAAATCAGATTTGACTCCTAAATCAGAAAGCCGGAGACAAGGAATGATGGGGGTGCTTTATATAAATGCCAGATGCCAGGCATGGTGAGTTCAGAGAACTGCTAATGGTTCAATCTGGTTTAAAGGTAGAAGGCATTCAAGGGAATAAGGCTAGAGAGGTAAATTGGAACCAGACTACAGAGGGCCTTAAACATCTGCCTGTACAATAAAAATACAAGCTAAGCCTGGCAATGGGAAATTAGTGAACATTTTGAGCAAGGGAGTGACTTAAAAATCATAGATTTAAAGGGGCCATACAAATTATCTGAGGCAGGTAGGTGGCACAGTGGATAGAACACCAGGCTTGGAGTCAAGAAGACCTCCTTTCAAATCTGGCCTCAGACACTTACTAGGTGGGTGACCTTAGGCAAGTCCCTTAACTGTTTACTTCAGTATCCTGATCTGCAAAATGAGCTAGAGAAGGAAATGACTAACCATTCCAGGATCTTTGCCAAGAAAACCCCAAATGGGATCATGAAGAGAGTTGGACAGGACTGACACAACTGGCCTGAAAAGTCCTCTAATCCACTCCCATTTTTTAGAGTTGATAAAACTCAGGTCCCAAAAAGTTAAATGATTTGTTCAAAGTCATACAGGTAGTAACGGGCAGAGCCAGAATTTGAATCCAGGACTGTCGGTCTCCAAATTCAATGCTCTTTAAATTGTTCATTATCAGAACAATCCCTTTGGAAAACTGTTTTGTCAAATGTGGGAAGGATGGATTGGAGACAGGGGAGATGGATAGCAATTAGGAGGCTATTTCAACAAACTACCTGAGAGGTTATATGGGGCCTGAACTAGGATGGGAGCCACATGTGAGGAACAGATGCTAGAGATGAGAGGACAGAATCAACAAGACTCAACAACAGCAACTGATTGGATGACAGGGTGGTGAGGAAGAGGTTGCTTTGCTTTTGAGTCTCTTTGCTCTCGTGTATCATACTGAGTATTATAGAACGCGGAATGACAGAACTGATAAAGTCTATTAAGAAAAAGTCATTTGGGACTTAAAACACAGATCTTGACAAGTACACTCAACCTGACCCTTCCCCACCACCCCACCCCCCGAAGCAAACCAGGAAACTAGTACAAAATTTGATCCAAGTACTAACATGATAATTCAGTCAATTTATTCCCTTTGATACATAGTCTGACAAATTACACAGACTGATATTTCCCAGCAGTTGTTAAAGAAAACATTCTAATCTTGTAGGTTAGGATAGATTTGAAAAAAATCATTCTAATTTAACAAAGTCTTTGCCAGGTCATGGAATTATCAGCTCTTTTTAAACTTGATGATATCATGCTGGTGATGCACATGACATTACTTCATCAAGATATGTTAAAATATGATTTTTTAAGTCTAGTGTTTATAAGTCATATCAGCAGTTTTTCTTGAAAGCCTGGCATGGGGTTAATTTACATAGCAAGAGTAGAAAGTCCTGTGGCAGGCTCATTTCAGGAATACTAATTTGTGTATTTCATATGCCTAAGAGACTTTTAAGAGTCTTTCTGCAGTTTCCATAAATTGTATTGGATAAACCAATAGAAACAGGAAAATTGAGATACATAGTATATGACAAGGAACATCAAATGCTGATTTTTTTTAAAATCCGAGTGTAACAAAAAAAAATACCCTAAATCTTCTCAAATTAGAATTTAGAAATTTTAAAAAAGGCATTTTTGCTTTTATCATAAAGGCAAAATGTCTTATTGGATAATGTACTATAGAATATTTACCTTGAAACATGTAAAAATCAGTTTGATGACTTTATTGTAAAAATCTCAGCTCTAAGTTTTACTTGGCTTACCAAAATAAGCTCAATATTATCAGTATCATCACATCTTGCCAACCCTAATTCCCTTAATTTTATGCAAAAATTTGCTTCAGAACTACAACTTTGGAACCAAGAGCTAAGATAGTTTTAGAAGTCCCACTGTTAAAAAGCCCTTTGCACATGATTTCTGAAATGGTATCTTGTCCATTTTGTTTTTCTGATCTAGTTATGTGTGACAGTGTATTTATAGCCAACTGCATAGTGAGAAGAAAAGGAGAGGAGACTGGCCAGAGTGAGAGGTCTGCTGAAGGACTGATAAGAAACTAGAGAAAATAAACTAGCCAGGAAGATTGAAAGGGGAAGGAAATAAAAGAGAAAAGGGAGCTAGGAAAAAGAGAATAGGAAACAAGATTCAAATGTGAGTCACTCAAAGCATTTCATATCTTAGATCATAAAATTGGAAATGACCTTTTAGTTAAACTATTTCCTTAGATAGTTAAGACAGTATGTTAGAATCTCACCATAACACTATTCATTAATGAAAGAAAATTAATTTAAAATAGATCCACTGAGATCCCACCCCCATCTATCTAAAAAGGTTTAGTGACTGAAGTACCAAAAGGACCTCGTATCATACAGTCATTCTCTTCTCTACAGTCTTTGTTTGGAATAGGCTTAGAGGCAAGCCCATCAATAGGAAAGGTTCTGAGTCACATAAATTGAAAGCTACTAGGGGCTGAAATCCAGAATAGAAGACATCCCTCTGGTAAACAGGGGCTTGTACAACTTATTATTTTTGAAAGCAACATTGTAGTATTTTCTATTATGCAATCAGGAAAAAATGTTTTAGAAGGACAACTGTGATATAAATGAAGAAGATCATCAATAATTCCTTAGTGACCTACATTTTGGTTTTCAGTACTGAGGATAAGGCCATGACCTTGGGTAGTGGCTTGGCATGAACACATGATAAATTACCCTAGCCTTTTAAAGTTCTAACTCAAGAATGCTCTAACTTGCTATAGGATATTAGCATTGAAAACCAATTCTGTAATTCTCGGCAATAGAAGTAGGTGACCTCAGTGAGGTAGAGTGGATACTGCTGAGGAACAGCAGGGTTCAAATCTCTGATTCTTCTTTCCCATGTGACCCAAATCATTTAACCTCTCTTTGTCTTTCGTTTCCTCGTTAGCAAAATGAGGGCACTGGACTAGAAGACCTATAAAGCCCATTTGGTAAATTATTTATAACCATCATTTTACAGTCAAACAAACACTTCTTCGAATCTATTTACATAAGAGTTGATGGAGAAAGCAAAACAATTCCCAAGTGTTAATAAGTGACCCACACTGGATCATAGGTTTAGATTAGAAGGCACTAGAAAGGCCATCTACTTCAACCTGTTTCTCTGTTTATACTTGAGGAGCTAAGGCCCAGAAAACGTTGCTTTGGTCAAATAGGTGGTAAGTTACAGTGCTTTGATCAGAACTAAGGTTACCTTAACTTCAGACTCAGCATACTTTTCATTGTGCCATAATGCCTCTTATGATTATCAGAGTATGTGCAAACTAAAAACAGGCAATTATACAACTTATTAGCACTCGAGTAAAATCAATGAATATTACTTATGGATGCCTCGCTTTCTGCCAAAATTTGATACAGAAAGACCTAATCTACTTGGGATCTTACTTCTATCATTGCATACTTTGCAAATCTGAGCACAGTATTTCTGGTGTATTGACCATTTGCCCTGTGAGAGGAAGCCACTAACACTTTTGTGAAGGTGGAATTTGGTGAGGATTTAAGACAGAGAGGAGCATCAATGCCTCATCCATGAGCAACCATACTTTTTGCCAAGCCAAATCAATCTACAGGGTTAAGGAAAATAGGATGAAAGAAAATCATTTAGATTTTTTTTTAAATTATTTTACCTCCCCAGAGAAGAAGGGAGATGGAATTAGTGGAAAGCACACTGGCTTCAGGAGTCTGAGGATCTGGGCTCAAATGTCAGCTCCATCATTTGCTACCTGTTTAACCTTGGGTAAATCATTTAATCTTGCTTGTCCTTAGTTTTGTGTTCTTTAAAAGAACTAGATCACCTCCAAGATCCCTATTAGTTCTAAATCTATAATCCCATAGGAATAATCTCAATCACTATTTGGGTGTGAGATGGGGGATGGGAACACATACATTTATGAAGAGAGTCAGTCAGGAGTATGGACCAGAAAGGTTTTTCAAGCTATATGTAACTTCAGCTTAACAAAATGTAGAACAACTAACAGTTTTTAATGGCTAATGGTCCAAATCTGTTTCCAGCCACTTTTGTCACAGTCAAGTAATAAACACACCTGAGAATGGGTCTAAAGCCCCAAGGAAGCTTTATTAGAAGAAAAATAAAGACTCAATAGATTCTAAAGCTTCCAAATTGATCTTGTCCCCAAATTCTCTCCTCTATTACAAAAATCAGATTCTGTGTTTTCCAGAATGCATTTCTGCATTTTATCAGAGAAGACTGTGGATGAGAGAAACTTGTACCCTGGAGTGGTTTCTACATGTATGAGGACATGTAGTTAGTTTTCTCTGAAAAGAAGCCATCATACAATATGTGAACATTCTACTATTATGCTAAAACTGGTGAAGAAATAAGTAATTTGAAACAAATTTTTAAAAAGTTAAAATGAACTACATTCTAAAATGTTAATTTTCAGTTTTCCCACCTGCTGTTCAGCAAGTCTCTTCTGGATTTCTTGATCATCACAGATGTCATAAACAACAGGTTTAGAAAGCTCAGACTCAATTCGAGCCAACCAGCTTCGAAGGTTACTCATATTTTTGTCTAACTGCTGTATAAAAGCAAAGGTCTCCTTCAGCTTCTTCACCCTAAATATATTTGCAGGAAAAAAAGAGGTGACATAAAAAAATGTCCCAACATTTAGTGATGAAGGGAACATGCCATCCGAGGGTTTGGAGGTTAAAGGAAGTGAGTCTTGGGATCAGTTGGGTCAGATAGTGCTGCATGAAGTAATGAGTAACTAGGTGTCAAATAGTGACTTCAATAGCTGCGATGACAGTTCACTAGACAAGAGATTTGATAAAGAAAATAATTTGGATGTTAAAATTCTAATAGATTACTTGGTTTCCCAATGGGCGCAAACATACAAATAACTGTGAAGTCCTAGGATTCACAGAGAGGGGCCATCTAGGCTGGATAATGTTATCTAGGGTGGGCACAGCAACCCTATAGAAGAGATGAGATGCCACATTCCTCAACCTTTTTTCCAACCTTTTCTAATGAGCCTACTGACCACCTCAGATTTCCACTTATCACCTCTCATATCCAACTGTTGATCTGGCTACATGCAGAGTTAAGCAGCCCATGAAGAAGTTGGTTTTCTTCGTTGATATGGCTTATATCAAAACACCAAAAATGACCTGGGGAATAATGCGCTTACTTGGAAGGATTTGACCCACTCATTCTCTCTTCTTTTGAGTTTAAGAATTTACCTTTAAGTAGCAAAACAATTGGCACCCATAGGTTGAGTTTGATGGTACCAAGTACACTGCACCTGCTGAATGAAGTATCCTGAGTAATCACATTATCATTCATCTATATTAGCCAGAAAAGCAAAGAGCATTCACAAACCAAGCATAGTTTGGGCTTCTGTGCTACCTATCTATTTCCTGTCTCACCGGGCACAATTCAGCTGATGGAAGTCTTTAAAAAATGTATGATTTTAACATATTCGGTGAGGACACTAATGTATCTTAATTCATTTTCCATGGAAACTAGTAACTGATGAGGGAAAAATAATTTAATTTTCTGGACAATGGATTCCAAATTATCTTCAATAAAATGCTTCCATGAAATATCCTACTATAATATGCCTGTTTAGAATGGAAAAGGAAAGGACCATCTTAGAGACCTGGGAATTTCAGCCCACCAACTCCCCTGATTTCAAAATGTGTGTAGCATGGTGCTGCCTGGTTACATTGCTGTTGTAAAGAAAAAGCAAAGTAGTAACACTGGGCTTAAAAACAAAAAAAGGCATTCATTTAAGGTTTCTAGTCCTTTCTGCAAGGAAAAAAAAACCTGTAATACCAAGTGATTGGTATCCAATCTCTTTTTTTGTAATTTTAAAGGAATGGCAAGGCACAGTGCTAAGAGTGCAAGAACTGACTGGACTAAAAATGGGGAGATTTGGTTCTAATATTAACTACTAGTTTAACATCAGGCAAGTTGCTTTACTTCTCTGAGCCTCAGTTTCTTCCTCTGTAAAAGGAGGGGGTTAAATTTTTCTATCTTGGATCTCTTCTAGCTCTTAAGATTTGGGAGCAGCTAGAGGGTACAGCGGATAGAACGTTAGCCTGGAGTCAGGAAGACCTGAGTTCAAATTTGACCTCAGGACACTTACTAGCTGTGTAACCCCAGGCAAGTCACTTAACCTCTGTTTGACTCAGTTTTCTCATCTGTAAAATGGGAATAATAATAGCATCTACCTCCCACAGTTGTTGTGAAGACCAAATAAAATACTAATGGTAAAGTATTTATTTACTATGGTGCCTGGCACATAATAAAGTTCTATAAACAACTTTTTGTTTTTGTTTTTCTGATTCCAGGAGGCAGAGCCAAGATGGCTGACTAGAAGTATAGCAAACTTCCCTCAGTAGGACCCCCCCCCAAAAAAAACAACTCCTCCAAACAAATCTAGAAAGTACATGAAACTAAATACTACTGGAGAAATCCAAGATTAAAAAATCACAGTGGCAGATTTTTCTACCCCAGATCAGCCTAGAGACACAGAGAGGCTGTGGACATTGGGGATAGAGTATGGCCAGAAGTGTGCTTTGGAAGAGTGCTCCAGTTTAAGGAGAAGCTGTGTACCTGGGCAAGAGGAGATCTCAGAACCATAAGAGGGCATCACGACCTCATGCAGGGTAAAGGAATCAGAGTAAACTGGCAGCTTTGTCCATCGCTATGAAGTTCGGGATCAGGGATCCAGTACTGAGGAAAGGAGTTACACACAGGGGTGGCAGTTGCAGGAGCCAGGCTGTGTACGAAGCTCAGAATCAATCGAGTTTAGAAGCTACAGGGCTCAGACTCTCGAGCAGAAAAAGATTTCAGCTGTAACTCTGAGCTCAGTCTGAAACCTGCATAGGAATAACTAGGGCAGAAATCTCAGACCAAGGGGGAGCCTGCAGTTCTGTCACTCAGAACCAACAGAATTTCCCACCTGACTGAGAGAAGCTGAGTCTAGCAGCAGTTTACTGTTGCTCAGACTCAAATCCTGCTCAGGAATTTACAGACCTTAGTCTAGAGGCAGAATAGTAGACAATGATCAGACTTTGCCCTAGATCAGACCACTTTGGGAGCACTGATAGTTTTCAGGTCACCAACCTTAACTGTCCCTTTGACCCCTTTCCTCAAGAAAGCAATAAAAGACTAGCCCTGACATTCTTTCTAGAAGTATGTGGAGCCTGGCCCCTAACATCAAGTACAAGGTCAGGAAGTAGGCTGGAAAAATGACAAACAAATTAAGAATCCTAATGTGAAAAGCTATTACATTCTAGACACGAACCCAGAAGAAGTGAAGAACTCCAAAAACATCTATAAGCAAAACCTCAAAGCAAAACAGCTTGGGCACAAATTCGACTAGAATTCCTGAAAGAGATGAAACAAGAATTAATGAATTTAAAAATTTAAATGAAATGAGAGCATTAGAAGAAAAAACTGGAAGAGAAATGAGAGCTATGGAAGAAAGAATTTGAAAGGGAGTTAATAGCACTGGAGGTCCAAAACTTTGCCCAAGCAACAAATTCCCTGCAACTAGAGTGGTCCAAACAGAAGCCAAAGACTCAATAAGACAATAAGAAATATTAAAACAAAATCAAAGTCCTGAAAAAAATTGAAGAAAATGTAAAGTATCTCAATGTAAGGTATCAGTAGCAAAAATGACTGGCCTTGAAGACAGATTAAGGAGAGAAACTTGGATGTCTTGAAAATCATGATCAAAAAAAGAGTCTAGTCATGCATCAAGAAATCATAAAAGACAGCTGCCCAGATCTCTTAGAAAGAGGGCAAAGTGGAAATACAAAAAAAATTTTCCAATCATCTCCTCAAAAATAAAAACTTCCAGGAACATCGTAGCCAAAACTCAGGGCTTCCTGTCAAAGAAAAAGTACTCCAAGCAGTCAGAAAGAATTCAAGTCCTGAGGAGCCACAGTCAGATTTACCCTGGCACACTACTTAGCTGCCACCACTCTAAAGAAGCAAAACTGAAGCTCCATAGAAACTTTGAAGTTTTTCAGAAATTAATAGAAACAGTAAAAGGTAAATAAGAACAATCAATCATAAAGAGATAAACAAGGCTAAACTGCGATAGGATGCAAACTTATATTCTACATAATGCTACATGTGTCTCCTCTGAACCCTGTCATCATTAGGGTTCATAGAGGGGATCTAAGTAGACAGAAGGCCTGGGAGTAGCTCTTGGTGATCTTAAAAGAAGAATGGAAAGAGAGAGGAAGATGAATATATGACGGGGAAGTAAAAGAAAGACTAGGGACATACTACAAGTGTGCAAGTAGAAGTCTATGCAAACAAGGAGCAATGTGGGGGGAGAAGAGCTCTCATAAACTGGTCCAAGGAGAATATACACACAGAATGTATACAGAAATACATTTTACTCAACAGGAAAATAGGAGGAAAAAGAAAGAGGGTAAAGCAGGTCTTGGAGGGTAGACTATGGGAGAGATTAGTCCTAACTAGGCAAACTCTAACCAAAGATGTTAAAAAATATATTTATAGCTCTTTTTGAGGTGACAAAAATGGGAATCTGAGAGGGTGTCTATCAGTTGGGGAATGGCTGAATAAGTTATGGTATATAAATGAAATGGAATACTATTATGCTGTATAAAATGATGCAGGGGATGGTTTCAGAGAAACCTATGAAGATTTAAATGAACTGATGCAGACTAAAGTAAAGAGAACTAGGAGAATAATTTATACAATGATAATGTGATAAAGACAAACAACTGTGAAAGACTTAGGAACTCTGATCAGTATCATGGCCAACCATAACTCCAGGGGATCAATGAGGAAAAACTATCCACCTCCTGACAGTGAAGTGAAATCCTCAGAGTGCAGTCTCTCTCTCTCACAGACACACACACACACACACACACACACACACACACACACTCATGCAGTTTTCCTCTTTTAGACAGAAATCTGTTTGTGGCAGATTTTTTTTTTATTTCATTCTCAATTGGGGGGAGCAGAATGGAAGGGAGAAAAGATAGATAGATAGATAGATAGATAGATAGATAGATAGATAGATAGATTTTTTGTCAATTAAAAATATAATTTAATTTTTAAAAAAGATTCTATGATTCCTAGGTAGTCCTTGTAATGTCAGTGGAGAAGTAATTATCTTCAAAACCACACTGGAATTTTTGAAAATTAAAAGTGCTCCACAGAGAATTCTGGATCCAGCCTTGGAAACAAATCTAGACCTAAAAGTGGGCCCAGCTCATCCCAAATGCTTTGCTTTTACTGGCTTTATTGTAACCAGAAAGAATACCAGGCTAGCTCCAGCTGCTTGGTGTGAACTGCATTGTGGAACATGTAGTCTTTAGACAAACAACATACAGCAGCTGCTATCCTGGAAGGAGGGGTGTCCAGTAAAGAATCCACAGCTTGAGTACAGAAGGGAAAGAAAGGCAAAGTCCACCTCCCTACCCCCATCCCCAAGATCCTAGACAGCTGCACCTTCTCCTCCTTCCTTTGGCTACTTAACCCAATGTTCATTCACAAGAACTTGAGAGCTTTTGTCATTGTAATGAGGAAGGATAGAATGAAAAATTGAAATGAGGAAGAAAACAAAGAAGGCAACAAAAGAATCTATATGCCCAAAGGAACAAGCCAAGCATGCTGTGCTGAATGGCAAGTCCAGCTATAAAAATTCAGAGTTCAGAAGGAGCTGACCTAAGAACCCCAGGCGGTCAGGTATGCTGTATGCACCCTGGTGGGAGACATAAGGTTGTGAGAACAATTTATTTGACCCTGGAGCACTACAGGGAGGTTGGCAGAAAGCCAGTGGCATTTTAGGGGGTTTGTTTTTTGTTTTTGGTGGAAGGGTAAGTATAAAACTTGGCAGAAAGCTCAGATTACAAAGTTTACAAAGATGGTGATCCAGATTACTTTCTGGTTTTGTGCACTGGCTCTACTCACCTATAACTTCTGATAAAATTCTGATAAAAAAAAAAGAGCACTCGATATCTGACATGACAGGTCTCAGTCATTCTGAATACATCAGTCACACTGAGGGCAAAAGGGCCTGCAAATGGTCAGTCTTAAAAAAGGAAGACAGCTACAGAATTCCTATAGCCACTATTGATAACAATATCAGGTTTATAGGAAAAGAAAAAAATGTTGAAGTACAAGTTTGGATGGAAAAAATGTGGGTTCCAATCCTGCTTCTGCTAGATTAAATGGTCTTGAATCACAGAATTTGAGAGTCGGTAGGAATACCAGTAGCTGTCTAGTCCAACTTGTATCCAAAATTAATCTCCATTGCAATGTACCTGAGAAGTTGATCATCCAGCCTCTAGTAAGTCACTTAACCTAATTGGACCTCAGTTTCCTCATTTGTAAAATAAGGGTTTTGGACTAGCTGACCTGCAAAGTGCCTTGCATTTTTAAATTCTCTGCTCTTATAAATCCCACCACAAGACCTTGTTAGATTAAGCTGCTTCCACCATACTGATTACTTCAAAAAGCAAATAACCCACCTCTAAATGAAGATCACAGACTCTGAGTTGTAAAGGATCTCAGTCATCCAATCTAGTTCACCCCTGACTAAGAATCTCTTTTATATAACATCCAAGGGGTTATCTAGCCTCCATTTTAAGACATCAAGCAAGAGAATGGAGAGAACTTTCTCTCTCATGAGACATCCTATTCCACATTTGGACAACATCTGTTTAATAAATGATACATCAAAAATTAACAATACATTCTAAATATTTCTCCTCAAAATATTATAATTAGCTTTGGGAACCACCAAAAGCATTACTCTAAGCCTTTGTTTACTTTGTAACAATGTTCTACCCAAACTTTTAAACCTGATTACTGTATTTTTACATAGGTCAACAATAATGTTTTGTGTTAACAAGTTTAAATAGGATATTTCCTTAATCTTGCTACTGAAAAATAAAATAAGACAAAGTTCTGGTAACACTGAAACCTCTTTAGAAATTAAAACAATCGAAAAAAAATTAAAACAATGACAAGAGGCAAAGCCATATTGTATCAACCAATTAAGGAGATATGTGGGACTCTCAATCTCTGTACTTGTTTAACCAATGGTGAGCAAATCTCATATTAAAAATAAAAAATATAAATGTTTATCTGCATTAATTTGCAACCCTATAAGTAACAGGAGAACCTCAAACTTTGGTATGCATGAGAGAAAGGCAGACTCAGGATAAACAACTTATTTTCCATCACAAATGTAATGAAGTAGGTGACCTGATCCAAACTCCATGAGCATTTTGTCAAGGTAATCAAACCTCAAAGCTGAACAAAATATAAAGAAAGCTTACTCGGAGTCAGCTATAGAGAATAGAGCTCATTTGCTGAAGGTCAAGGCCAAAGGCACACCAACAGCGCCATATGTAAAAAATAAGCTAGGTCTGTTGAACAAAGGATTTTTTTCCCCTTTTAATTTTAACCAGCTGAATTACCAGAATACCCTTCTTTTCTTCTTTCCCTCTTGAAAATACTGACATCTCCCTCAAAGACAAAAATCTTGCAAAATCATGAGTGATATTTCTTTAATCAATCAACAAGTATTTATTCAGCATTTACCATGTGCCAGCTACCTTAATGTGTAAGTACCAGCTAATTTTAAGGTTAAAAATGTACTTTAAATTTATAATGTACTTTAAAAAATATTTAAAATCTATGCAAATGTGTGTCTAATAAATCTATTGTTTAGTCTTTTTCTCTGTGAGTTAAGTGTTTTAAACCTATGTTATAAAATCCTTGGTCAGCAAATTAAATTATAAAATTACTGAGAATTAACAATATTATTGAAAGATTCCAAATTTAAGAGTATCGATTCAATGCTAATTTCCGGTTGAAATAATGGAATCTCAATCCTGCAGGAAGCTCCTAAGTGCCCAAAAGAACACAACTAATTTTGTATCATGATTACTTCCTAAGAAAGAAATGAGCTCTTATATTAAGACACGTATTTACCCTAGAAGCTTGAAGCCTGCCCCTGTTTTGTGACATTGGCGTCACTATTACGGAAAGTTAAAGGCCTCACAATAGTGTTAATGCAGTACCATAAGGTCTTCCATTCAGCTTCCTCTATTCTCACCACTTTTCAGAGGCAGACCCCGTAGCCACACGCCAGCCACACACGCGCACAGGCAGAGAGAGTCATTGCAGTGCCCATCCCCCTTCTGCTCTCCCCACCCTCCCACCCCCATCCAAATGCCGAACACACTTGCACTGCTGCACTCCTGAACTGGTAATTCCTATTCACCGTCCCCAAACATGCCATGGTCATACACAGATGGAATGGATGAGTGAAATAGCACTTACTATTTATGAGAAAAAAAATCATTCCGTAGGTCATAATGGAAAGCTCCTTGTTAATGCCTGTATATCCATCCACCTCACTTAGGGAAGAGGAAACCCCTCCTCCCCCAGCGTCCTATTTATCCACTGCTCTCAGCATCTTCCATCTAAGCAAAAATCTTCCTGAATGCTCCTTAATAAGGAACCGATGAGCCCATACAAGCACAAGGTGACAGTCACAGGGAAAGAAGGAAATCTTGTTCTCCATTTAATAGTAATTTTTAATCTCAGCTTTCTCCCCTTCTAATACACAAGTATCCCAAGCTATTTCTCTCACACACAGCCTTTGTTCTGGTGCTAGAGATTGCAAAGCTGAGGACACAGCGTTATCTCAAGGGTGGCAGCAAATGAGTTATTTATGAGGTACTCTGAACTGAGCCAAGCTGCAAAGAAGACAAAATTCAAATTTGAGGCATATGAAGGAAGACTTTCACATAGCAAAACTAATGGATCAAATGAAAAATGCCCGAGGTTATTTAATTTAAAATTCAAATTTCAAAGCAAATTCAAAAATTTAAAAATACTCAAACCAGTAAAAAAAAAAAGTAATAACTGAGGAAATTATGGGATACTACACAGGCTTTGATGTTATGATGTTATAACATAGCATAAAAGGATTATAGGATTTATATCAAGAAGGGAGGATTCAAATCCCCAGCTCTACCTCTTGCTACACCTTATCTATCAAATGAGGGGATTACCTTTGATGATCTCTAAGATCCCTTCATAAGATTACAGATTTTAGAGCCAGACTGGGATCTTAAAAGTCATAGAGTCCAATCAGTTTATGGAGGAGGAAATTGAAGTAGAGAGGTGAAGCAGGTTACCCTAGCTCACACAGGTAAATTATTGTTCATCCTTTTGGAAGAGGACCAATGAGACATCAAGGGGTGATTTCTTGATTGTCTTGACTTCATGACCATTGGAGAACAAATTGTTCTCATCCACCCATTCTGCCAGCAAAAGTCTTTACATGCTTGGGGTAGACATCCCCCTAACTCACCAACAGGTTTGAGGCCCTTCTGTTATCCTCAACCTGGTTTAGCCCCTCTGACAAGTTTTACCTGGGTGTGGCTGCTACATATGCTATATCTTCTTGGAGCCACAGATGAGAGCTAGGTGAAGGTGGACACCAAAGGTGAATGAGCAGCCTTCAGAAGGGCTCAGCAAACCCTCACACCAGAGGTACTAGTCTTCCCTGAACACTCCATATACCCCCTACACAGGTAAGTAAGCAAATGACAGAATCAGGATTTGAACCCAAGCCCTCTGATTCAAAAATACAATGTGCTTTTCCCATTATACTCCACTATACTTTTCTTACTATACTTCTTACTAGCGGCTGGAAGAGTTATCTCCACCTACCATTATGCTTATCAGCAGAACCTTTCTGAAAAGAAGAAATTCTTATCTTCTCCAAAGGAAGAAAGTTTAAAAATGTGTGTGGTGTAATAGATGATGCAAGGGACCTGGTTGGAATCTTCACTTTGTTAGTACTACGTGAGCCTCAGTCAGTGTAGGCTGTAACAAAAACATCTGAATCCGATCTCTCTTTTGTAAGCCTGCTTATGTGCAAAGAGAAGTCCCAATCAAAAGGCACCAGTTGGGTTTTTTTGAGAGAAATTAAAAATAAAAAAGATCCCAGAACTTTGACACTATAATACCACTGGACCGAAGAGAAATAGAAGAGATGATGGTGTGAATGACACTTGCTCAAACCTAGAAAGCTTTGATCTGGCTACACGAAGCACACCATAGACTTTGTTTTTAAGATTTATTCATTGAAAAGGATTTTTTTTAAAAAAATTTAACCTCCTTTTTCTTGGTCTTGCAAAGTTTTAATTTAGATGTGTAGTTAATAAAATATTAAAAAAATAGATGTGTAGCTAACAGCATTGAGCATTAAAGAGGAAAATCATATATCTAAAAAAAGAGATATGCCTAAAATGTGTTGAAAAAGTTAGAGAGGCAGTGTGATGTACTAGAGAGGAGGGTAGCTTGTGAGAAAGAAGGACCTGGATTCAAGTATTGCCCCCAACATATACTGACTGTGTGATCCTGAGCAAAGCACCTAACCTGTTAGTGCCATGGGCAAATTCTTAAAATTCATAGATCTAGAGCTGTGGAGGATCTCATGGGTCATCTAGTTGAGCTGTTTCATTTTGCAGATGAGGAAACTGAGGTTAAGTGATTTGCTTGAGGTCACTCTTAAGTAAGGGACAGAAGTAGCATTTGAACCCAGTCATCTACCTCCAGAGCTAGTGTCTTTTCCAAGTTTCCCTTCTCTAATGACTACAAATAGCAGAACAGTTGCTGATCTGCATTACAAGAAGGGCAATGTGACCTTGGGCAAGTCATTTCATCTTCTCTGGGTCTCTGATTTCTAATCTGTAAAATGAAGGGGGTTGGACTAAATGGTCTGGGGCAAGGGCCACCTCCAGTTCTAAATCTATGATCTGTGTGTGACTCCTTGGTGGGAGTCACATAGATCAGTGAAATCACATGACCATCAAAACCAAACAAAAAACTAAAACCAAACAAAAAGAGAGGGGAAAACTAGCAAGTTTCTTATAAAACTTGTCACTGACTGATAGAGCTGGAAAAAAAAACACCTAAGCAAACAAAAACTCTCCCCAATAATTTAGTTGTCTTTTTCTCCTATATTTATCCTGAATTAATTTTCCAAAGGCATTACCTCTGAAATGATGGGAGCAGGGAAGAAAGAACAAAACCTCCCTTATTTAATTTTCATTTAATATTTATAATCAAATAAGCTCAGTAGTAGTAATTATGGTAATTATGATTGATCACTGATTTTGAAAAATACTGTGTGTTTTAAAGAAGACTAACTGAAATTCATCCTTCAAGTCCTATTGGACTCTTAGACAATCCATCTCAAATGTGCATTTTTGTAAAAGCGCAGTTAGTAGACAGGCACATGTAGCCCTGACCCTGAGAGAGCTGCTAAAAAGCTTTGGAAGTGTGAATTCTAGCCCAAACCCCAGTCTTTGATAATCTCGTATGATTAATTTCAATACCAGTACTATTAAATTAATCTTTGTTGTTCAGTTCTTTTCAGTTGTGTCCAACTCTTCATGACCTCATTTGAGTTTTTCTTGGCAAAGATACTGGAGTAGTTTGCTACTTCCTTCCTCAACTCATTTTACAGATGAGGAAACTGAGGCAAAAGGGGTTTAAGTGACTTCCCCAGAGTCACATGGAGTAAGTGTCTGAGGCCAGATTTGAACTCAGAAAGATGAGTCTTCCTGAGTCTAGGCTAGGCACTTTATCCACTGGGCCACCTACCTGCCCTAGTGTATAAATTGTTATTAATTAATAATTAGTAATACTGTATTAATATGTTCTTTAAAATTATTAATTCCCAAGATATAGTTCATCTTAGAGTTTGATTAAATCAGAATATTTTAAAGATAAAACCCCAAAATGGAGGTTGGGAGTTTACAAACAAGGGATAGTCTATAATCTGGGTTGGATCTTTAACTTCCTCCTTCTTCTTTCAGACTCTGTCCTTCCAGACCTCCAGTTCTCTTTCCAGTACACTATGCCGTCTCTCATGCTGGATGATACCGAATGGGTGAAATACTGAAATCCACAAATAAACTCAATCCCTTATTTTTAGCTAATATTTTCAACAATTATCCTCCCTAAAAAACAAAAAACCTTTTGACAGAATAAAAGTGAAACAATCACACGCTTTCTCCTCCTCCTTTTATGTCTCTTATGAGACATAATGAGTAATGAAGGCAGAAAGCCAGAGAAACAAGAGATCCTAGGATTATAGATTTACAGCCACAAGGGTCACCTCATTTTCCAGATGAGGCAATAGGGAAGAGGTGACTTGCCCAAGACCACACAGATAGAAAATAGAAGAGGCAGCATTTGAACACAGGACCTGTGATACCAGGGCTCTTTTCATGGTATCACACAGCCTCCTCTATGCAAAGAACCTGATTAGTCAATGTGCTGAACCACAAGCCTCAAATAAATAAGAATTGGCCATAATGTATAGAGTTTGAATCTGTAACTGACAGATCTAAACCTTACTTCCTAAAAAACTTGCTTTTTTTTTTTTACCTTTGTATAAACTTCAACAAACATATGTAAAAATTAATCTTTTTTCCATGATTGACACACTCCTGGTGTCGATACCCAGGAGGCACAGAGTAATGAGGTCAACCTATAGGTTAGACATCATTTGTTCAACACTGTACGTTATATACTTAGATCCAAAGAGAAGTTCCCAATGAGCACAATGTGAGGGGAAATGCAAATTAAACACGTGGATCATTTCACAGAATCACACTCTTGGGTCAGAGGGACTTTGGAGACTATCTATTCCTGAACAATCCCTACTCTAATATATCCTATCTACCTCCCGAGGCAGCCCCTTCTACTTTGGGAGACAGAATTGTGAGCCATTTTTTGCTTAATCAGAGCCTAAATATTCCTCTCGTGACACCACTCTTCCTAGTTCTGCCCACAGGGTCAAAGTACAATCTCCCCCCATTTGAGGCCTTCAAAGACTTGAAGGCAACTGTCACGTTTTGTCCAATACCTTCTTTAGTCTAGTTCCTCCAAACAATCCGCACCTCAATAGCAAGATCTCAAGACCCTTCATACTCAGGAATTGTCCCAATATGTCAACAGACTTTTAAAAGTGTGTTATGCCCAAATGAAGAAAAACATTGCCAATGTGGTGTGATGAGGGCAAAATGCAGGAAAAATCGGCCCTTCTCTAGCGCTGAACACTAGTTCTCTTTAATGCAGCCGCAAATTGCATTTACTTTTTAACATATTCTTGAGCTTGTGGTCTGTATCGTATTTTTTTCTCCTTCAGAACTGCTGTTTAGCCATATTTCCTTTATCTTGTACTTGTGAAATTGATTTTTTTCCACCCAAGTGTAAAGCTTTATATTTATCCCCATTTCACTGATCCTTGTTTTGTTTTTGTCTTTGTATCACCAGCACTTGGCACGGTGCCTGGCACAAAGTTGCTGCTTCAAAATGCCTGTTAATGGATCTTTAGTAAATCTAATCTCTTCTCTAACACTGCCACAAACCTGGTGCAGGTCTTCATCATCTCACGACTGTTCTATTTCACTGGCCTGATGGTGGATCTGCCTTCCTTAAGTCCATTCTCTGCTCGGCTGCTCAAGTGATCTTCCTAAAGAAATATAGGTCTGGCCACGTCACTCCCATACTCAATAAACTCCACTCTTTCCCTCTCACATCCAAGATCAAATACAAAATCCATCTGAAGCCTCTCATAACCTAGCCCCCTCTTACCTTTCCAGTCTTCTTACACAGTACACCCTCTCGTGTACTCTTTGATGCAGTGACGTGGGCCTCCTTGCTGTTCCAGAAACAAGGCAGTCCATCTCTTGGCTCTAGGCATTTTCTCTAGAAATGGCCTCATGCCTGGAATGCCTTCTGCCTCTCTACCTCCTAAATTCCTTCAAGTCCCAACTAAAATCCTACCATCTATAGGAAGATCTTCACAATCCTTCACAATTCCAGTTCATTCCCTCTGGTTGACTATTTCCCATTTTTCCTGTAAATAGCTTCCTTGTACATGTTTACTTGTCGACTACCCCCATTAGATTGTGAGCTACTTGAGGGAAGTTCTCTTTATCTCCAGAGCTTAGCACAGTGCCTAGCACACAATAAATGCTCAATAAATGATTATTGACTGACTAATCATATTAGATTCAGATGAACGTTACAGTTTGTCAAGACCTTTTTGAATCCTGTTATCCAGCAAACTATTTGTAGTACTCATATCACTAAGTTGTTTTAAAGATCAAATGAGATAATATATGACTTTAAAGTACTGAATGTCATTATTATAATCAATATTGCCCCTAATTTAGCAGCCTACAAGCTCTATCAAAAAAGCAATCACCTATCCCTTTAATATTGCATTCTAGAATTTTGCCAGGAATTTAAATCAGCCCACTGGCTTGTAATTTACAAACTTTGTTCTCCTGCCTTTTTTTGGAAAATCTGGTCATTTTCTTATCTTTATTCCTACTTTGGGTAGCAGGCCCAGTGGATAGAGTGCCAGGCCTGGCATCAGGAAGACTCCAAAATATATAAAATATATATTATAAAATATTAAATATCTAAAAATATAAATCCATTTTCGCACACTTACTAGCTGTGTGACATTGGGCAAGCCACTTAACCCCGTTTGCCTCAGTTTTCTCATCCATAAAATGAGCTGGAGAAGGAAATGGCAAACTGATCCAGTATCTTTGCCAAGAAAACCCCAAATGGGGCCATGAAGAGTCAGAAAGAGTTGAAAACAATTAAACAACAACATTCCTGTTTTGTCTTTCCTGTTCTCCAACATCTTTGAGAGATCACTGACAGTGGATTAGTAATAACAGTTGACAGTTCTTTCCATAATTGAAAATAGTGTTTCTCTGTGCCTAGAGACTTGAACTCTCCAAAGGAAATTAAGTACCCTCTTTACTATTGTCCTTTTCCTGTTATTTAACAATTCACTATTAGCCATTTTGTTTGGTTGATGCTAGTCCATCATTGTCTCCTCTTCCTCCTCCTCATCATCATCACCACTGTCATGTTATCTCATTTGGTCCATATTTTACAGATGAGGAAACTGAGGCAAAGAAAGATTATGTAATTTGTCCAAAGTCACGCGGTTAAGTGTCTAAGGCAGAACAGGTCTTCCCAACTCCAAGTCCACCATTCTAAGCACTGTGCCATTTAACTACCGTTTGAAAAATTGCTAAAATCCTCCCAATACAACTGAACTGAGGGACTTTCTACGCATGATGGCTAACGGAAATATTCTGGTATCTGTCACATTCTTTTCCTATTACTAACAAATATGCAACAACAGCTTTTATATAGTTCTTTAAAGTTTAGTTAGAAGGATGGAAGAATTTTAAAACAGGAGGGGATTAATGTTTTTTACATGAAAATTTCTAGAAGAAAATGAGTTTTCAAAACCAGAATCGGTTTTAGCCATTTTCTTACCTCGATCCAATGACATCAAATAGATGTTGCCAGCGATCATTAATTTTGCTGAGCTTATCATCTATTTCAGCAACTCTGGTCTTATTGCTGGCTTTGATCAACTGATCACCCATTTGCTTCAAATGAAGTTTATTTTCACTAAACAGGTTGATCTCTTCCATACAGTCCTGACAAAGACACCAAAACAGCACCTTGATTAATGTTGCAAAGTTACTTACTTTCTTCTGAAGATGATAATAAAAGTGAAAGGATCACAATCGTCGATCTCAATAATTTCATTTTTTTCTACCTAAAAATCTTGCTTTCAAAAGGTTTCATTGTTATAATCAAACCTGGAAATAGAAAATATAAGCCAAGAATTTGGATAGGATGTTAATTTCTTGAGGGAAGTTTCTGCAACAGAAATGATCAGTGTTTCCACTGTGTTAGCACTAGACAGGATTCATTTCCACCTGCTTTATCACTGTACCCTAAAGACCATGTCAGCCTTTCAATCTGACTTGCTGCTAAAACCTCCTATATAGTCTGTCTCTCTCTACTACAGGCATTGTTAACCTGGGATCTCTGGATAGATTTCAGGGCAATCTATGAATTTGGATGGGGAAAAGTAATTTTTTTCTTTTCTTGATATTTCATTTTCACCAATCTTTAACTGAAATTTAGCATTTCTTTCTATTATGAATGCATACAACAGAGTACTTTATTTATTCTGTCACCAATAGATATCAAAGATATATTCATATCTCATTAAATTGTTACATATCTCATATTTACACTCATTACTGTCAATATTAGACCATTTATTTTAAATATATCATCTTACTATTTGAGGTGTTAATAAAGCACATACATTATTTGTTTTTTAATAGTGTTAGCTGTATTCCAATATAATTGGTTTCCATTGTAATTATATATATTTTATGAATTCAAATTAATGCTAATATTAACAATTAATGTTAACATTTAATATTAATGATTAATAACTATGTTACATGATTTAATAATATTAAAGATATTCTGAAAAAGGGTCCATAAACTGACAGAAGGGACCATGACACAAAATACTTAAGAACCTCCTGGAATGTAAGCTCCTTGATAAGGGTACTTGCCTTACTTTTCTCATTATATCCTTCAATGTTGGCAAGGTGCTTTGCCTAGAGTAAGTGCTTAATAACTGCTTTGGCATCCATTAATTCTTTTTTTCTTTTTGTCTTTAAATCCCTAGTAGCTATGAAAATGTCTTGCTCGTAGTAAACTTATTAAATGCTTACTGAATTGACTATTAAGTACAATCAAATCAAAATGTACATTTTAGCTAAATCGACTCAAATCCTATGTCAAATATGATTGAAGGCTTGACTGAGAGGCATTGAGCAGGAATATAACCTCATCATTTCCAAGGTCAGGGGTCTTTCACTTCTAAGTCTGACCTTCTAGAACTGTACAAATGGCTCAAAACTATTTTATTAACTTGAGCAATGCAATGTAATGAAGGAGCACTGAACTCGGAGATTCCATTATGAATACTGGCTCTGCCTCTTATATATTCATAGCTGTATGTATGTCACCTAACTTTTCTGGGCTTCAGCTTCCTCATCTGCCAAAACAGGGCGGGGTGAATTAGATGGCCTCTAAGGTCCTTTCCAACTTTAGATCTATGATCCTAAAATCCTAAGGGACTGTTTTCCCTCATAGATTCCTTGGCTTCAAGAGCATCTGCTACCAATTGAGACAAAGTTGACCTGCCCCTGTACATATGGCCTCTCTATAGCCAAAATAAATAAATAAGTACATGATGGTAGTCTTTCCTAGTGAAATTATCTTCACCCAACCTAGCTGTCTCTCTAAAATTAAGGAAAAGTTATTTCCCAGTGTTTTTTTAATCTGCTGTCATCTAATTGAAAATGTATCTCTAGAAAATATTTCTGTTCAGCTTCCCAAAAGATTAAATGTTTTCTGATTTCTTTTACGTCTCACCTTCTTTAAGAAATCTTTCCATATCCCCTGTGACTCGCCCAACCCACCCCTGTAATGCTAATACTTTCCCTCTGAAATTGTCCTATGTTTATCCTGAGTATATCTTGTTTGTAAAAAGTTATTTGTATGTTCTTTCCCCCATTAGACATATTGGCCTTAGCACAGTGCCTGGTATATAGTAGGCACTTAATGTTTTTGCCTGGCCTTCAGAGACATTCTCCAAAATGTTAAAATCCCATCATTCAAATTTGTTTCCTAGTTTACCTTCTGTAATCTTTCGATCATTTCTTCAATACTAATGTCTGCTGTCTGTAAAACTTTGTTTTCCATCTGAACCAGCCATGCACATAAGTCTTTATTCTTTTCATTGAACACAATCCAGGAATTGAGTCTCTCTTCGATCTCTTGCTTACGCAGTGAAACCTGAAGATGAAAATATGTTGTTGAGCAGTAAGTTCCTCAAAATGAAGCCAGACAACCAACAACATTGAAATGTAAGTTATGATCAAGAAAAGAAAGATAACTATTTCTTTAAAAGATGGTTAGGTTAATATTCACTCAATGGTTTGTAAGACTTCCAGAGGATGAGATAATCATAAACATATGAGCAACAGCTACCCCAAAAAAAGTTATCCCTGTAGACCTAAGGCTCTGCATTTTCCCTTTAAAACACCAGAAAATTAGGTTAATGCTCCCTTTGAAAAATTTGATGAAGAGCAACCCCTCAGAAATTGTTTGCAAATGAAACATAATTGTCAAAGCATTCAGCCTAGTAAACAATGTGCATTTTCTTATCATAAATACTGTGGGGAAAAGGGCCAGCTAGGTTGGGCAGTGGATAGAGCACTGGGCCTAGAATCAGAAGGACCTGAGCTCAAATCCGACCTCAGACACTTAATAGCTGTGTGATCCTGGGCTAGTCACTTATCTCCATTGCCTACAAAATAAACAAACAAATGAATTAATAAATACAGTCCAGGCAGATACTAAAAAGCTAAATTGTGTACATTAAGTACTGGCCAAATTCCCCTTCTTTTGTTGTCCTTTATTCCTGAAACCTAAATAGAGACTCTCCTCTCTAGGTGATAAAGCCCAGAAACCTACCCTGGCAATGGCCAGAGCTATATATATTAAGATCCAACCCAGATTTGTTATGCAAAGATACCAGAAAAAGATAGATCAAATAATAAGTTCTATTGTTTGTATCCGTCTGCTTCTCAAATTCAATGAGGCTAAAACTAAACTTCATCTCCTCCCCACCAAAACCTGCCCTCTCCCCTTTACGTCTCTATTTGTTATTAAAACCTTATGACACCCCCCCCTCTCCTTCACCTCCCACATCTTTTATATCTTTTCCACCTTCTTCCTCTGAGAGGTCTTAGGGTCTAGAGATTTTAAGCTCCTTGAAGTCTTATTCCTCAAGGAAGTATGCTAATGTTTACTTCAATGTGTTCCCTCCTTTAAAAAATTCAAATGTTTTATTAAAAACTTAACACAGAATATCAACACAATTAATTCACCTCAGTAACGATTTGCATTTAATTTCAACATAAAGCATAACTTTTTAGTAACTCCCTCTAGATTTCCAGTAAGACTATTTCTCCATTCTCATAGCTTCTGGTATGATCAAATTACATACTCCTAGCTGTTCTCTTTCCATTTGAATTGTTCCATAAAGATTTTTTTCCAGAATTTTTTTTTTGGTCTTTCCTCAGACTTGTATTTTGAAAGGCTGTCATTTAGAAGAGGGATTAGACTTCTGCTTGGCACCAGGATTCAGAACCAAGGTGTTTCAAAGAGGCAAATCTAGGCTTGATTCATGGAAAAACTTCTAACAATTTTTTGTAATTTTTCAGTGCCTAACTCTTCATGACTGCATTTGGGGCTTTTTTAGCAAAAACACTGGAGCAGTTCGCCATTCCTTCTCCAGCTCATTTTTATAGATGAAGAAACTGAGGCAAACAGGGTTAAGTGACTTGCTCAGGATCACACAGCTAATACGTGTCTGAGGCCAGGTTCAGACTCAGGAAAACTCTAACTTCAGGCCCAAGCCTCTATCCATTGTTCCATCTAGCTGTCCCTTAGGTCCTAAGGGGCACACAAAAAAAAAACAAGACTGTGCTTGTAAACTCAGAAAAGAAACAGAGAGCATGTCAAGAGGTTAAATTTTTAAATGAGTCTGTTATATGGAGAAACTTAGTACCCAATTCAGTAAATATTTCTAAGGCCTAAGGAAGCTATATATATATTAATTCATCAATTAATTAATCAAAAACATTTACTAAACTCTTTATGACGAGCTAAGATGGAGATACAATGAAAGGGGAAAGAAAAAAACAGTCCCAGCCCTCCAGGAGCTCACTTAATATATGCTTGTCATTCTATAAACTTACAGAATGGATGGAAGGTAGTCTCGGAGGGGAGGAAACTAGCAGGACAAAGAAAGGACAGATGATACTTTAGCTAAGACTTGTAGAAATCTGGGGGACCTAAGAGGTGGGGAGGGAGAGCATGACAGTCATGGAAGGGACAGTCAATTCAAAGGTAGAGAAAGAGCATAGAGGAGATGGAGTGTCCTACATGAAGAAGAGAAAATAGGTCAGTGTTGCTGAATTGTAGATGCACCAAGGGTAGCAAAGTGTAGGGAGACTGGAAAATGAGGAAGGGGCTTGGTTATAAAGAGCTTAAATGCTGAACAGAGAACCTTTTATTTAATCCTATACATAACAGGGAGTAATAAGAGTTTATTCAGTGTGTGTGTGTGTTTGTGGTCAGAGTTGCACTTTAGAGGAACATCCCTTTGACAGCTGAGGGGAAGATGAGTAGGAGTAGAGAGAGACTTGAGGCAGGAGAGACCAATTAGGAGTCTATTTCAATAGTAAAGGTGCTATGGGCCTAAAATACAGTGGGCGGGGAGGGAGGGAGAGGGAGAGGGAGAGGGAGAGAGAGAGAGAGAGAGAGAGAGAGAGAGAGAGAGAGAGAGAGAGAGTGTGTGTGTGTGTGTGTGTGTGTGTGTGTGTGTGTGGAGTAGGGGATTTATACTACCATGAAAGTAGAAAGGACAAGATTTTGGCAGTTATGGCAACTTCTTGGGAATGTTAGTCTGAAGAGAAAAATTAAGGGCATGAAAAGCCACCTTCTAATCAGGGTAATACTATGACACCAGAAGAGTGGAAATTCCATTTCTATAAAAGTGAAATAGTTACACATTCTATAGCTTTCTAGAGGCAGGTCCAAATTTAAAGAGATCAAATAAACTAAAGTATTTATGATCAAAAAATGACAAAATGACTTTTGTGTGAGGCAGTTTTTGAGCTGGGCAGCTAGCACACATTATCTGATGCATAGGCATTCAATTCAGCAAGCATTTTTCTAAATTCCTACAACTCAGGTGACAAAAGTACTCTAAAATGCTATCTGCCCTTGGAGGCTCAGAGGAAAGAGGAGAGGAAAGTGTACACAGAAAATAGGCATAGAGATGGGAGATGATGTAATGTTTTGTTCTGGGTAAAGCAAATAGGTCGGTTTGACTGGAACCTTGGGGTCAGTGAAGGAGAGTAATATGAAATCGGTCTAAATAAGTTAGAGTAAGATTATTAAGGGCTTTAAAGGCTTTAACTTTAAGTACTGAAAAGCAATGGTAATTTTAAATAATGAGGCACAAGACTCCACAAAGTCCTACTCTGCTACCTTATTAGTAGAGGTAAGCTTATATGTAAACAAAATTATAAAAGGCTTTCGAGAAATTTCATTCCTAAAAGACATGGCTTTTATTCCAGAACCTTGAGCACATGAATTTACCAATGATTTTTTGGCTGTAAATCTTTGTGTTTTGCATTGGATGAATCAGGGAACCATTCACTGAACACATCTGTTCAATTATGATGTATTGATTCCATTAACTTTACCATTAGCAGCATTAGGTCACATAGCTTCCAGATTTCCTCTTCCCTACAAAGGGCAACCATTTTTAAAATGATCTTTATAGATTTTAAAAATATTTTCTCTTTAAATACAATCAAAACTGAGTTGCAATGAAATGTCCAAACCCCAAATCAGTCTCCATTATTGAGATTAGTTTTCAAAAGAAACAAGGAACTGAAAACATTTTATGATTTTAGTGTTTGAAGGTCTTCTCAGGTTAAAATTTTTTTCTTCCATTACAGAAATTCAGACAAAAGAATTTTTACATTTAAATACTATTTGCCTAATCTACAGAACATGTAAGAGAAGAGGGTTTCATTACATTAATATACTTACAACTGTCCATAATTCATGTACCAAAACCTTTAAGCATATTTGGTTCTTATAATTCCTTCCAAATCTGACTTAATAACAAACACGCAATATGCTAATAACCTCAGGAATCTCATTAGTAAGTAGAGGTTAGGCACTCAGATGTATTTAAAGACAGCTTTTGACATTTCTTCTTAAAAGAAATTTATTTAAATTTACATCATACGATCACAAATGAATTCAAAACTTTCCAAGTGGCTTCCAAGCCCTGAGTTAAAACTCATTTTCTCTGTTCTAGGGAATCAGCCTGGACTCTCCTGCAAAACTGAACTGGAGAAAAAGACTCCTTCTTCCCTTATTACACCCATTATAAATTTTCCACATTTTTCCTTTTTATCTCTTCAAGATAGTGCAATCAACTACCCGTGGCTTCCCACTGGCGCATTTTCTTCAAGCAATTTTCTTTAGATCACTAAGAGTGAGCAAAGCTACAGCCTGAAGCCTTCCAAACAAAGGGTCAACTTTACCAAACTGTGTAGCTCCCCTCTTAAGAAACAACAGCCTGCCTATTCTTTTCCTGAAACAGCCTCCAGATTCAAAGAAATCGAGCTTCTTTCGACTTGGTCTGACTTTAGGAGGCATTTCAATAACCCCCTGAACAGGCATACCCCAGAGTGAAATGACTTACTCTTAAACAGAGCTCCTCCCATTGTCTGTGCAAATGGTCTATTTGCTCCTTCAAAACCATCACATCTTCCACAAGAATGTACCGGGTTATGTCGGCCTTCATGATATTAAGTTCCTTCAAATTCTGAGCCCAGTTTGCCAAAGAGTTCTCCAGTTCCTGCATTTAAACACAAGAGAGGAAGGGGAGGAGGAGGGAGGAGAAAGGAGGGGGAAAACCTTCAGCCCAAAGTACTGTTGTTTCCAAACCTGTAGACTAATCCTTTGATTGGATTTGGGGGAGGGGAAACCAGGAAAGGGGGAGGGAGCTTAAGGCTAAGGAATTTGGTTGTGGCTGGAGCCTTGATTTCCGGTTGCCCAGCCTTTTTTATACCTTCTCTATTGAAATTTCTCCTTGCTCTCAGTTTTTAATCCTTCTGGAATAGATGAGGGACAGTAGGGGCTTTTTACTCGGCCTCTAATGCAACATAAAAGCCAAGCATTGGTTTAATTTTATTACAGGAAATAACATCTTTAAAGTTCTGTATGATTAAAACACTGTTTTTTGACCTTTGTCACATTGCAGAAATTTCATTAGAAAGTGTGGTTTCCTATTCTTCAAAATTCCAGAGATGTACTGTTGCCACTAGTTACTACAGCAGAAGAACGAGGTTACTAGACCCCTTATTTTAGGAGGGGATCTATTGGTTCTCATTAATTTTAGAAGCAAATAGTATGAAAGTTCATAATGGAAAAGAAAATCAATTACCCAACATTTGCCCATAGTTAATCTGGAGAAAAATAGGAGGTGCAAAGCCCTTAATCTCTTTGGTCCTCACAACCACCCTGGGAGGTAGGCGCCATCATTATGCCCATGTTTATAGATAGCAAACAGGTTGAGAAAGATTCAATGACTTGCCCAGGGTCACGAAGCTAATAAGACAGTATTTGAACTCAGCCTTTAAGTGACTCCACATCGAGGGTTCTATCCACTGTGCTATATTGAACAATGCAATGTTTGTTGAGGGAACTTTTTGTTTTTATATGAAATAATCAAGAAAAATTCTTCCACAACAAGGAAATTGAAGCTAGGCAAACTAAACTGGTCAAGACACCCAAGGTCTGTTTTTCACATTTTATAGAGCTGGATTCATATCCATCAACTGAATCGTAAACAAAACAAAGCTTTATTTAAATCAGTGAAGAGAAAGCTGTTGGTTTGCAAAAGCAAAAGAGTTGTTTTAGCCAATATTAATTTATATCAAAACAAGAAGAATTTGTATATAATTAAGGGAACAGTGGCCTAGCTTAATTGATAGAAGTAGTCTTCAATATGACAACCTGGGTACAAGTCCTGCCTCAGACACATACTAGCTGTCTGACTGGGCCAGTCACTGAACTTTTCAGTGTCCCAGAAAATTAAGATTACAAATTAAAGAATGGTTTAGAAAATTTCCTTATGGGAGTTCCCCACTAGATGAAAAGAAAATCACAGGTCTGGAAAAAAAAAAAAAGATTGGCAGTTTAGGAAGCTTTTAGATAGCAGGGAGATAATTTAATTACATATTTCATTAGGAGTGGAACCATGAAAACTCTTTTTATCTAGCAGCTCTTATTTCCTAAATACTTTAACATATGATCTCATTTTTTCAACCCTTGAGAGGAAGATAGGGACAAGTCACGGGCTGAATACTAAAGTAGCAGCATCATTTCCTAGGGAAAGCAAAAGTCTAACTAAAAAGACAGTTCAAATTCTATCCAGGATATAGGGCTGTTCACATCATTTGCTTAGAGAGGTGTCTTAAGATATCCATCTATGTCAACTCACTAGATTGTGGTTTTGTATACATTTGTTTGCATGTACTCTCTCCCATTAGGGCAGTTAGGTGGCACAGTAGATAGAGTGTTGGGCCCAGTGTCAGGAAGATTCATCTTTCTGAGTTCAAATCTGGCCTTAGACACTCTCTAGCTGTGTGACCTTGGGCAAGTCACTTAACCCTGTTTGCCTCAGTTAACCCCTCCAATATCTGCCTAGAAAACCCCAAATAGGGTCATGAAGAGTAAGATATTACTCAACAACAACCACAACCACAACAACAAACTCTCCCATTAGATTGTAAACCCCTTGATGGCAGGGACTGTCTTCTGCCTAGTATTCCCACAGCTTACCACAGTGCCTGGCACATGGGAAATGTTTAATAAATATTTACAACTGGCTGATTTTGGTGAATAGTTAAAAAATAATGGGAAAACGTTAAGAGTTTCACTCCATTATCCATGCTAATGAAAAGGACGGATTGATGGCTTGAATAATCCAAAGAACCAAAATATTTTTTGTAATGAATTAAATGCTTCTTTGGGGCAAACATTTATAATCAGCTAAACTATATTCTGTGAACATTCCACATATTTGGTGTGGGGGAATACCACTGCGGTAGACATGGCTTAGCATTTAGCAAGAATTGTTTTGAATCATATTATGTGGATTCTTGAATTTACTGAATTTACCATCATGGCAGAGAGAAAGGCTGTAAGTTTTAAACTGCCCAGGACCCTAAGAGTATAGTTCTGGGTAAAATACAAAGCCCTCCATTCAATTCTTTCCATTTCCATGTCTGCTGCCTCAACTATTTCAGTAGCACAGGAAGCTGTGGAATTGTGGGACTGTGAAATTAGAAGTAAAAACTTCATATTCCAAGTTAAATTGATCTTCTGGAGGACTGCTAAGTGCCTTCCAATTTTCTCTTATCGATGTCTAAATTCAACCAGAAAGATCCAAAATATGACAAATGTTAGGGTTCCTATTTTCTTGTCATTGTTTGGTCTGAGGCCATTGGAACAGTTTCCTAACCCTTTCAATCTGGTCTCACCATATAGTTGAGAAACGAGATAGAAGGAATGTTTTTAATTATTCTCACTATCTACTGCATATCAAATGACTGATAGGGAACCCCATTCTAATTGGTCCATTTTTCTACCCGCATGATTTGCCTTCTCAGTTTCCATATCAAAAAAAACTGTCTGTCCTAGAATTTTTGTCACTGAGATACCAAGTCAGGTAAATCCAGTCTGGTCAGTTTTGTGAAAGTGCTTTGCTCAAAAGAAAAAAATTCTGGCCTCTGGAAGGAAAAAAAATCATTTTAAAACACATCCCTGTTCTTTTTTACTTTAGAGCCAAGGTTTGTGTTAAATGAACAACTTTCAGAATAAGCCAGGGACTCCTTTTCCTTTGGGGATTAGTTGGACAAAATGCCCAAATCCTCAGGGTTAGTAAAAGTTTTATTTCTGTTCTTTAAAAAAAAAATGTCATTTGCACACATTAATCTCCCAAAGCATTAAGATTTCAATTTCTAGAGATCAGAATGTCATGTCAGACAGGAAGGCGAGCATTTCTTAAGAGAACAAGGAAAGTCAATTGGATTGGAGAAAGCAGGAGGGCAGAATCAAGCATCTCCAAGACTTAGACAACATCTCAGAAATTATTCTGTAAAATGGCTCCTATTTCAATACCTTAATCAGTTCTTTTTCTTTATAGAGCTCTTCATATGGTTCTGGGAGAGGATCTTTAATTTTTGCCTTTAAAGTCTGCAGGCGGCTCTCCAGCTCCTTGATTTGCTTTTCACATCGGTCCCAGGTCTGTTTGAAAAACATTGTAAAGAGAGATCATGAATAGCCTAGCTAATGAGGGAATTCATTCTGTGTTTTTTTTTCTATTAAATGTGTTTTACAAAACATGCAGAAACTCAATTCTTGATCTTAAATAGATTATAATCCAAAGAAAGGAACAAAGACCATTTGTGAATTATATATATATATATTGTGTTCAGCAGTGCCCAGCACATAGTAACTGGGGCTTAATAAATGCTTGTTGATTGATTTACTAATTATTTTGTCAAAGATGACCTCCAATATTAGTATATTTAACATGCATTTAATCCTTTTTTGCATAAGAAGGTATTAGGCAAGGTGTAAAGAAAAGGATATAATTAATGATAATAATAGCTAGCATTTATAAGGAAAAGGATATAATACATAAACAATGACAATAATAATAATGATAGCTTGCATTTATACATAGCATTAAGGTTTGCAAAGCACTTTCAACATGTTGTGTCATTTGACCCTCACAACAACCCTGTGAGGTAGGTGCTGTTATTATTCCCATTTTTCAGATGAGAAAACTGCAGCTGAGAAAGGTTAAGTTACTTTCCCAGGGTCACACAGCTTAGCTAGCATTTAAGGCAAGATTTGAAATTAGATCTGACAAGTCCAGAACTCTATTCATTGTGCCACCTAGATACAAAGGCATTTATGACAGAGAGTTTACAATATAAAACATATGTAATATACTACAAATACAGGGGAGATATGTATGATACAAGGGAGAATGTTATAATTGTAAGAGGGAGGGAAGTCTAGAACGTGTTATAAAGAATTTGAAGAAGGACAGGTTACTTGGGGGTGGGGGTGAGGGGAAGGATCTTAGGGAAGACTGAGTAAACAAGGCGCTTCAGTTGTGCCATAAACATTTGTGGATGGTAGAATTTCAACAGATAGCTGAAGGGAATATTTTTCTCTTCCTAAATCTCCTGTAATGTTCTCAGTGTAACAACATATAATGCTGACACAATTTGGGTTGACTATCCGGTCAAATAAAAACATTTCTCACCTAGAATTTGGAAAGCTGGAAATTTAAATATGAGAAACAAAAGAAAACCCAAAAGGTGAACAAAAAAAAGACTCTAAACAGAATTAAAACAAAACAAAACAAATAAACCAATATCATGGATTCCTAGAACCAGAGCTCAGTAGTATCTTAGATCCTAACTTCCTCATTTTACAGCTGAGGAAACTGAGGCCCAGAGAGATTAACTGACAATGTCTAAGGTAACAGACACTAACAAGCTGTGTGACCCTAGGCAGGTCACTTAAACTTGTTTACCTCAGTTTTCTCATCTATAAAATGAGCTGGAGAAGGAAATGGCAAAGTGCTCCAGTATCTTGCCAAGAAAACCCCAAATGGGGTCATGAAGAGAGGCATGACTGAAAAAAACCACTGAACAACAACAATAAAACTTCTGACTCCAGAATCGGGTCTCTTTACTCTTACCACTTGTACTTTTATCATAGGAGATACCCATTCATGCCCTTTACTTAGAGCCTATTTAGTTATTTTTATATAATTCTAGTAGAGTCAGTTATCTGATTTCCAAATACATAGCAAATTAGAAAAGGGAACAGAGCGGGTGGAGCCAAGATGGAGCTGTGAAAAGGGGGAACTGCTGGAGCTCTCTCACAAATTCTGTCAGATATGTTTAAAAAGTGAATCTGAACAGATTTGAGAGAGTTAGAAGCCACTAACTTGTTAGTGTCTGAGAACAGATTTGAACTTAGAGGAAGAGGACTCCTGACTCTCAGATGGGGGCTCTATCCATTGCACCACCTACTGTACCTCTAGAGTCAGAAGACCTAAGTTCAAATCTTACTCTCTATTACTCTGTTACTTAACATCTATGCACCAAGTGGAAGAGCATCCGAATTCTTAGAGGAGAAGTTAAGGGAGTTACAGAAAGAAATAGACAGCAAAACTGTACTAATAGGGGACTTCAACCTCCCCCTCTCTGAACTTGATAAATCTAACCTCAAAATAAACAAGAAAGAAGTTAAGGAGACGAACAGAATTTTAGAAAAGGAAGATATGATAGACCCCTGGAGAAAACTGAATGGGGATAAAAAGGAATATACCTTTTTCTCAGTGATACATGGCACATACTCAAAAACTGACCATGTACTAAAGCATAAAAACCTCACAATGCAGTGCAGAAAGGCAGAAATACTTAATGCATCTTTTCAGATCGTGTTGCAATAAAAATTATTTGTAATAAAGAACCATGGAAAGATAAACTAGAAATTAATTGGAAACTAAATAATCTAATCCTAAAGAATGAGTAGGTTAAAGAACAAATCATAGGAACAATTAATAACTTCATTCAAGAGAATGATGATAATGAGACAACATACCAAAACTTATGGGGTGTAGTGAAAGCAGTTTTTAGGGGAAATTTTATATCTCTAAATACTTATATGAATAAAATAGAGAAAAAGGAGATATATGAATTGGGCATCAACTGAAAAAGCTAGAAAAAGAATAAATTGAAAATCCTCAATTAAATACCAAATTAGAAATACTGAAAACCAAAGGAGAGATTAATAAAATTGAAATCAAGGAACTATTGAACTAATAAACAAAACTAAGAGCTGGTTTTATGAAAAAAACCAATAAAATCAATAAACTTTGGTTAATTTGATTTAAAAAAAAAGAAAACCAAATTGCCAGTATCAAAAAATGTAAAGGGTGAATTCACCTCCAATGAAGAGGAAATTAAAACAATAATTAGGAAGTATTTTACCCAATTGTATGCCCATAAAGGTGACAACCTGAGGGAAATGGATGAATATTTACAAAAACGTAAATTGCCCAGGTTAACACAATAGGAAATAAAATAACCCCATCTCAGAAAAAGAAATTGAGCAAGACATAAATGAACTCCCTAGGAAAAAATCTCCAGGACCAGATAGTTTTACATGTGAATTCTATCAAACATTGAAAGAACAATTAATTCCCATACTTTATAGACTATTTGGGAAAATAGGTGAAGAAGGAATTCTACCAAATTCTTTCTATGACATAAATATGGTACTAATACCAAAAACCAGGAAGAGTCAAAACAGAGAAAGAAAATTATAGACCAATTTCACTAATGAATATTGATGCAAAAATTTTAAATAAAATACTAACAAAAAGACTGCAGGAACTTATCACAATAATAATACACTATGACAGAGCTGTCCAAAATACAGCCCACGCGGCACATACAGCCCACAGTGCAATTTTATGCGGCCCGCCTGTTGGTTTTAATTTTCACAAATGAAAAAAATAATAATTTTCATGGAATGCATATTATATTTTTCAATTCCATCACTAATAAATAATCTCACTGATGTTAATTTTCTTTGGTGTTTTTAAGCAGTATCACAGATGGAATATATCACATGGAAATTTTCAATCAATATGTGGGATGCATTCCATCGGTATGATGCAGATTAGTCAGTATGCACCTACCTTTATACTGCTATGTTGTCACTTTGTTGTTTTGAGTTTGCTTTCTATTAGTGTACTGTATTTTTTATTCTGGGTGCAGCCCTTGAATAATTATTTCATTTTAACGCAGCCCTAAGATAACTTAAGGTTGGACGGACCTGCACTATGACCAGGTTGGATGTATTCCAGGAATACAAGGCTTGTTCAATATTAGGAAAAGTATCAGCATAACTGATCATATCAACAACAAAACTAACAGAAACCACATTATTATCTCAATGCATGCAGAAAAAGCTTTTGACAAAATATGACATCCATTCCTGTTAAAAACACTAGAAAGCAAAGGAATAAATGGGGTCTTCCTTAAAATTATAAGTAACATTTACCTAAAAACCATCAGCAAGCGTTATATGCAATGGGGATAAGCTAGATGCATTCTCAATAAGATCCGGGATGAAACAAAGATGTCCATTATCACCCCTGTTATTCAACACATACTAGAAATGTTAGCTGTAGCAATAAGAGAAGAAAAAGAAATTGAAGGAATTAGAATAGGCAAAGAAGAAACTAAGTTATCACTCTTTGCAGATGATGTGATGATTTACTTAGAGAATCCTAGAAAATCAAGTAAATAATTACTTGAAATAATAAATGACTTTAGCAAAGTTTCAGGATATAAAATAAAGCCACATAAATCCTCACCATTCCTATATATTACCAGCAAAGCCTAAAAGCAAGAGATAGAAAGAGAAATTCCATTTAAAGCTACTCTAGACACTATAAAATATTTACCCGCCAAGACAAACCCAGGGCCTATATGAACATAATTATGAAACACTTTTCACACAAATAAAGTCAGATCTAAACAAATGGAAAAACATCAGTTGCCCATGGTTAGGGTGAACTAATATAATAAAAATGACAATTTTACCTAAATTAATTTACTTATTCTGTGCCATACCAATCAAACTACCAAAAATTATTTTACAGAGCTGGATAAAATAATAACAAAATTAATCATGAAGAACAAAAGGTCCAGAATATCAAGGGAATTAATGAAAAGAAATGCTAGGGAAGGTGGTCTAGCCATACCAGATATTAAACTGTACTATAAAGCAGCAGTCATCAAAACTACTTGGTACTGGCTAAGAAACACAGTGGTGGATTAGTGGAACAGGTTAGGTACACAGGACACAATAGTCAACAACTATAGCAATCTACTCTTTGATAGACCCACAAAATCCAGCTTCTGGGCTAAGAATTCACTATTTCACAAAAGCTGCTGGGAAAATTGGAAAATGGTAGGGCAGAAACTGGCAATAGACCAATATCTTACACTGTATACCAAAATAAAGTCAAAATGGGTTCATGATTTAGGAACAAAGGCTGATACTATAAGCAATCTGGGAGAGCAAGGAATAGTTTACCTACCAGATCTATAGGAAAGGGAAGAATTCATGACCCAATAAGAGATAGAGAGCATTATGAAATGCAAAATGGATAATTTTGATTATGCTAAATTTAAAAGTTTTTGTATAAACAAAGCCAATGCAACAAAGATTAGAAGGAAAGCAGAAAACTGGGAGAAAATCTTTACAACCAGTGTCTCTGATAAAGGCCTCATATCTAAAATATACTGGGAACTGAGCCAAATTTATAGGAATACAAGTCATTCCCCAGTTGAGAAATGGTCAAAGGATATGAACAGGCAGTTTTCAGAGGAAGAAATTAAAGATATCTATAGGCATATGGAAATGCTCTAAATCACTACTGATTAGAGAAATGCAAATCAAAACAACTCTTAGGTACCCCATCTCTCCTGTCGGATTGGCTAACATGACAAACTAGGAAAATGATAAATACTGGAGAGGATGTGGGAAAATTGGAACACTGTTACATTGTTGGTGGAGTTGTGAACTGATCCAGCCATTGTAGAGAGCAATTTGCAACTGTGCTCAAAGGGTTATAAAAATGGGCACACCCTTTGACCCAGCAATACCACTTCTAGGGCTGTATCCCAAAGAGATCACACAAGTGGGAAAGGGACTCATATGTACAAAAATATTTATAGCATCTCTTTTTGTGGTGGCAAAGAATTAGAAATCAAGGAGATGCCCATCAATTGAGGAATGGCTGAACAAGTTGTGGTATATGAATGTAATGGAATACTATTGTGTTATAAGAAATGGGGAAGATAAGGATTTCATAATAACCTACATGAACTAATGATTGAATAAGGGGAGCAGAACCAGGAGAACATTGTACACAACCACATTCATATTGCTTCTGTGATGACTAACTTTGATAGACTTGCCTCTTCTCAGCAATATGACATTCAAAGACAGCTACAAAAGACTCATGATGGAAAGAACTATCTACATCCAGAGAAAGAACTACGGAGTCTGAATGCAGATTGGGGCAAAATATTTGCTCTCTTTTTTTTCCCTCTTCTTTTTTGGTTTTGTTTCTTCTTTCTCATGATTCATTCCATTTGTCATAATTCTTCTTTACAACTTGACTATTGTGTTAATAAGTTTGATGAAAAGGGATATGTAGAACATATATCAGATTCCATACCGTCTTGGGGGGAGGTAAGACGGGAGGGAGGAGAAGAAAATTTGGAACTCAAAAACTTGTGGCACTGAGTGTTGTAAACTAAAAATAAAAAATCTAATAAAAAATAAAATTTAAAAAAAGAAAAGGGAACAATCTTTACTTGAGTAGTATTTGAAACATTACTTAGCTAAACACTTTTGGTTAAGATAGTGGTGATATAAAAGGTCCCATAGGAGCCCAGCTCTCCTATAAAATCTCCAGCAAAGTTCTAAAAATATACCAGGAAGAGAAAAATGATAAAGAAAACCAAAGAGAAATGGTATTAAATTCTTCTATTCAGTCCAGGTCTGCCTTAGAAAACTGAATTGTCTTGAAAGAAAGAAAGAAACATATGGGTGTTTTGAGCTGAGAAAAGTTATGTGCCTGGTTCTGTGACCTAAAGGCAGCCTCTGCTTATTAGCTTATTAGAAATTTTTTAGTGTATACACAAGAGTCAAGAAAAAAACTAGAAAGAAAAGTAATTTGAGCAACTTAAAGGTGCCAAACAATGATGAAGAATTTCTTTACATTCTAATGGAGAGAAGTCACAAATTGTCCTTTCAGCATCTTAATGACTTCAGTGATCATAGGGACAGATTTTATTATGTTTTATTGGTTTTGACAGGATAAATAAAAGAGCAAAAATAAATATACTACAGAAACATTGAGGAAGGAGGAGAAACTCACTATTTTACAAAAATGACTGCTCATGAAGAAGTCTACAATCATGGGGGTAGGGTGAGGGGAGCAAACAACTGTTTTATCTTATTAGAATTAGGCAAAGGAGGAATGATAATGATGGAATCCTAACAAAGCTGTCCCCAGCCCCAATATTCTAATTTCCTTATAGGTCCCACTGAATAGCAGACCCATTGCCCCTACTTAGACACTGCTTCCTACTCAACATCCTAACTTCTTCATATATATGGCTCACTGCTCACTAGAACAAAAGTTGTGTCCATGAATTCCTATTTCCCACAGAAACAGCAAGCATGCCCATGTGATATGATCCCAGCCAATGTCTCTAGCTAGCCACTGCCCCCAGACCCACTCCTCATATTTCCCACAGAAACAGCAGGTATGTCCACACATTCAACCACAACCACATCCATCTACTCTCAGACAGGACCACAATACTCAGCCAATCAGAAAGCAGCACCACCAGGATGCCCAAGCTGGATATAGATCCCAAAACAATAGACGGGACTTTCCCTAAGTAGGCACCTGCTCAGTAATAGTAAAGAACTGACCTAGAGTGAACTTATGACAGAGAGAGGCTTATTAAAATATCATTATCATACATACATACCTCCCTCAATGGGTTTTCCTCTATGCATTGTGGGTAATCACATACAGAGTTCCACTGTGGCTGGCACCCCTCCCCTATTACCTAGTCTCTTAACAAACCTCTCCTGCCTTTTTAATATTCATAATTTCTGTTATGTAATTGCATCTTTACTCTATAAAAATCTATCTTCCTCTTGGAACTTAGCCCGTTTCATGAGAGGCATCAATCTCAATAAATGCCTAACTCGGATTAGAGGTAGTCTGACTGAATTCTTTGAGATGGTTCCACCACAACACATCATGAAAGCACAGCAGTTTTTGGCATCCCTAGGTGGGGTAGAGCATAAACAGCAATAATAACACATATAGAATTTGGTGCTAAAATACATTAAATTCAACCGGACAACAGGCAAGCATAGTGAGAGGAGGCAGGAAAGTCAGAGTTAAGGAAAGAATAGTCACCGTCAAATAAAATTCTCAGGAAATACATAAAGAATGGGTTACAGAGTGGATGAATATAAGAACTAGAAAAGGGGACTGGGCCTGTGGATAGAGAAAGGGCAGAGGAACAGAAGCAGAGCATTTCAAATACTGATTACTCATGCTCATCAATTCCTTCTCTTTCTCCACATTCTTCATTGCAAAAGGAAGAGGGGGAGAGGAAATATATATATATATATATATATATAAATATATATATATAAATATATTAATATATACATATATATCTGAAAATATAATCATGAATGTGGATGGAATTAACTCATTCATAAAACAAAAGAGGGGACCAGAATGAATTAGAAAGCAGAATCCCAAAATATGATACTTATAAGAAATATGCTTGAAACATAAGGATTCACAGGGTTAAAATGAGGAAATGGAGCAGAATTAACTATGCTTCATGTAAACTGAAAAAAAGTAGGAATAGCAATCAGGATCTTTGGCAAAGTAACAGCAAAAATTATTGTTCAGTTATTTCAGTCATTTCTGACTCTCTGTGACCCTTGTAGTAATTTGCCATTTCTTTCTCCAGCTCATTTTATAGATGAGGAAAATGAGGCAAACAGGACTTGCCCAGGGTCACACAGCTAGTAAGTGTCTGAGGCCAGATTTGAATTCAGATCTTCCTAATTCCAGGCTGGGTGTTCTATCCAATGGACTCCCTAGCTGCCCCAATAGTAAAAATAGACATAGGTAAAAGATATCAACTAGTTATGATTAGTTTAAAGAGAAAAAACTAGTATAACTAGGGAAATTAGTTATTTTTAGGCAACATAGATATTTAATAGATACCTAATAGATACCTACTGCCATAAGTATGAATACTTATGAGTACATAAAGTAAAATTAAATATAGGTCATTTCTCAAGGCTCTGTTCTGGGCACTTTCTTCTCCCTCAAAGAATTTCTCTTGGCTACGTCATTAGCTCCCATAGATTCAATTATCATCTCTATGCAGATGATTCTCAGATCCATTCATCCAGCCTCTTAATCTCTAAAATTTTTATAAGAATGATGTAGTGGGAGTGTCCTTGATGAAAATGAGACAAAACCAGAGAGGCTTTTGATGGCATTTTTCTGTAACATACCTCTTCTTTATAGTTACACAACTGTCCAAAGTAGAGAGGTTATAAGATCCCTTTTTGCTTATTAATTTCAGGAAATAATTCCTTTTGGTAGAGTATAAAATACAGCTTCTGTGTCATCAGACAACATGTCTCTCACACATGCATCAAGATCACATAAAATTCCATCACAAACACAACTAAAGAAATAACTTTGTTAAACCAATCTCAATCTGCTGAGTCCTGACATCAAGCAAGGTGCCACACAGAGTGATAATTATTCACAAAAGGTATTTTTGTTAGAGAGTGTTCCTCCCAGCATTAGGAGAAGCCCCATATAAGGACCAAATAAAAAGCAAACTGTCCTATTAACATTGACATTCTCCCAGTGTTCCTATTCACAAATGACATTGGCCTGATGGCATCAAGCTTTACAACACTACAAAGCCTCCTCAGTGAAATCCACAACAAAATTAAATGAGATAACATTTATGAAACACTTTGCAAATCTTAAAACATTACATAAATGTTACCTATTGTCATCCTTATTAAGACTTTTCTAACCATTCATACTGAAAAAACAAGGTGGATTAAAAATATTTATTTGAACATATGGTGACATACAGCTATCAAAATCTGAAAGGGCAGCCTTTCCTTTAAATTAATCTTGGATAAACAGATGGCCTATCTATCTTAGAAGAACAGGGCATGCCCAAAATTGAAATTATAATGGACTGAAAGTAGCCTATAGCTTTATCATGGAATACCACAATTCTGGAAAAATTAAAAGTGGCAAATATACCAAGGAGCTATGTAAAATGGGCATAAACAAGCTGTAGCACTGCATCAGAAATGATTTATGAAGTTATGATTAAAGACATTTCTGAGAGATTGGGATAAAAAAAAAGGCGAACCAGTCTTATAGCAATAATCAGAGGCAATAGACAAATAGATGAAAAGGCACCTCAAGAAACAAAAGAAACAAGAGGAAGACCTCAAGTACATTTAGGTAGCTCCTTTATATAAACCCTATGGAAAAAAGTCAAGCTGAATGAGAGAGGGGTTAGAATCTGAACTTGTAGAGTGAAAAACCACTCCTAAGATATCACAGAGCAAAAAGTAAATGAAATGCACTTGAATATTATAGATTAAAAAAATAAAATAATTTGATTGTTTACCTCTGTAGTGCTTTGGAATCCTTTAGTCATCTCAGTTACTTGCAGCTGGCAATTCCTCCAAGTATCCTGAAATTTTCTGATTTCTCTGTCAATGGAATCCTTGGTCTCTGGGTCAGCTATTGTTAGTAAATTTCTCCCTGCTTCTAAGGTAAGTGCACAGGTAGTTTGCTGTCTTTGAAGAAGTACTTCTTTGTTCTAAAAGACAAGAAAAATGATTTGCTTAGATCAGTGGCTCCCCAAGCATGGTCCTCAGATCTCTTAGGGTCCTTGAGTTCAAGAGGTCTATGAGATCAAAACCATTTCCACGATAATACTAAGATGTTATTTTCCTATTAAAATATTTCATTTTTTCAACTAAATATATGTGTGAGAAAAGAATTTCTTCATGTGTTTCAACCAAAACAATTTATTATAACAGATTAAATGCATTAAATTAAAAGCCAGATATTAAATAGATTTGAAAAAAATATATATAAAACGATGCAACTCTTCTCACTAAATTTTTGCTTTGGAAAATATAGGTTTTTTAATAAAAATTATTTTAACATGTAATTGATTTATTATTGCTATTTTAAATGAATATTTTAAAAACACATCAGGCTTTATTTCTAATATGACAAATATCAATAGATACAACCCATATAAACAAAAGTTGTTTGTGTGTTTGATAATTTCTAAGAATGTAGAAGAATTCCTCAATAGCTTTTAAGAGTTATAAGTTTGGTTCTGAGACCAAAAACCTTGAGAACCTCTTATTTAGATCTATTCCATGCCCAGAATTTGTGTGTTTTAGTGAGTACCTGCCTTGTTGAACTCTTCTTAATTTTTAACAGCACAAACATACAGGAGATGGAGAAAGCAAAAGACTCAAGTATATGTGAATATTATGCCTCCTCATCATGCTAATCATTTAATACATGTGACCAAGCAGGGAGCAAACTCCCAAGTGTATACCTCTTAAAGAAATTGTTTTCATTTCAATATAAGATCTGACCAGGCAAATTACATAGGCAGGCAACAAACATTATTAAATGCCATGTGCCAGGCATTATGGTCAGCCCTGGAGTTACAAAAGTAAGCTCTCAAGGAGCTTACAAAAAGAAAATCCCAATTGCAGTTTGAAAAAATCCAGAGAAATAAAAAATAGCTTTCAGAGGATAAGGAATTAGAAGGGCACTCAATTCAGGGGTTATCAGAAACTCAAGGAATTAGTATCACAGGCATAGATCAGAGGTGTCAATGATCTCTGATTATTCTGGTCTAAGTGGTAGCCAGCTTCTAACCCAGAAAGTCAGTGTAGGTGAATTTCATTTAATGACTTAGGGTAATTTACCTGAAATAGAGAAGGAAAAATAATACCCAAAAAGATATATTGGAAAGTAGAAGAGTATAGGTTAAATATAGCATTACAAGTCTAAAAATGTGTTTATATATAAAGTTCCAGAATTGTCTTGGGAGGTAAGACTGTTTTCTGCTTTTCTTTGTGTTCCCAGTACTTAGCACAGTGCTTGGCACATCGCAGGCACTTAATAAATGCTTACTGACTTGTTGATTGGCTTCTATGAAACTATCTAACTAGTCAAGAATCTTTTTGTTTAATTAATAAAAGATCTTATTTAGCTTTTGTAGCAACAATTCAGCTAGCAGCTGCTGTGGGAATGAAAAGACCAATACAAGCCCAACAACAAGAACGCTGCCAGCACAGAATCTTTGATCTGCTTTACTAAGGAAAGTAACTTTAAGAGTTCTTACTTGAATCCAACATGTACATATATCATTCACTTAGTTCAGGGGGAAAAGCCAGCACCCTGAACTTCAGAGCAAATACAAACGAATTACAAAGATATATTATAAACAGACCAAATACAATTCATAGTTGCCAAGAAGGCATCTCGGTTCACAAGCTGGAGGGCTCTTAACTACAGCTGCCCAGAGTCTTCCCATCAACACTCCTCCAAGAGTGAGAGCCCGCCACAAATAGTTCTGTTCTCTCTTTTTATATACTCTTTAGCCATCATCAAACATCATCTGAGCAACCAGAACTTAGGCTCCTACTATTGGCTCTGGTCTTAGCAACTCCCCTTAGAACCCTGAGGGCTTCATGCCCATATAGCCTTAGCCCCTAGTAGATAGGGGTTTTGGCCTGGGGCTTTGCACCAAGTAAGGCTCAATCAAAGACACTTAATTAATTTATTATTCTAAAACAGTAAAAAAAAAGTCCCAACTTAATTGATATTACAGCTTTGTATAGTCTAAATACAGGGCTTATTTTGAAAAGATTCTAGTACTTCAACAAGTATTTGGTTCAATTTTTACAAATCCATTTTCTTACGGTTTAAGCATAGGTTACTTTGTTCCTTGGGATACTTGAAAGTGGAAAGAATTTTAAAAGACCTGAATTGAAAACTCAAAGCTGTCAATGCCCCTAAAACACATACTATCAGTAATACCTTGAGATCATGAATCAGACTTCTGATTTGGTGAAGACTGTAAGAATCTTGGCTCTTAACTGCAGACAGGAAATGGTCAGTATCGGTGAGGAAGTGGGTCACATTCTGTAGAGAAGCACTGAAGCGTCGCCATTCTTTCACCCGCTCATTGATGGCAATCCTCCTCTGCTGAGCCCTTCGGGTAGCATCTTGCCACCGCTCTTTTAACATTGTAAGTTTTGCAATAAATTCCGTTCTGAGGAAAGACAGAATCTTCATTGAGAATTATCACAAAATATTTTAACGTGACTTGATTTCCCCACTTGTAGGGCAACTAATAAACAGTGTGATAACTGAAGCTTGGGTTTATTATGTGTATAGGCAAAAAACTCAACAAATCTGACCGTCTATAAGCCCCAAGAAGTTGCCTGAGCCATAGGCTAACACATAGTTAATTATTTGCTACAAGGTCAAAAGTGAGATTACAAACATGGTCTTCCTCACTCTAAGCCAAACACTCTATCCACTGGAGCATACTGCCCTCATTTATTTACCTAAATCTGAAAAAGTTTAGTATCAAACATAATTTTAAAAAATGAACAGGAGGATATGTTTGGGTTTTTCCTGGTATTGCGCCAACATAGTGACAAACATTCTCTAAAACAGAAGCTGCTTTAAAACACAGCATGCGAAACCATAAATGATTATCACAATTATAAATGAGCTGAATGGAATACTGATGAACAGGTAGGCATCTTGTAATGTGGTTGATTACTTGAGAGGGTCAGGCATTATACAAAAACACCAAGAGTATGCTTCCTGCAGTTCTACTATTTCAACTTCTTTTAAATAACATATTCCACGATGGAAGATGACTTAATTAGAGAAAAGAATATATCTTGGTTTATCCTCCTGATCAGATAAAAAAAATTTAATACTGGTACAAAGTTGAATTTATTTGTTGAACTAGAAAGGAATGTGATTTACTATAAAATCTAACAATTCCTCTTGGAGAAGATTCAGAGAGAGCTACAAAGATATTCCTAGGAGGGGAAAACAAGCAAACCAGAAATTAAAGGGAACGAGATTTAGTCAATGGAAGGAAATGCTCACAGGTGACAATAATGGAGACATTATCTCCACGGAAGATGGGACAAGAAGAAATGGGCTTTAACTTCAATGTGAGGAATTAACATAAAGAAGAACTTTATAGTCAGGCTTGTATTCTTGAGGAGATCAATGGAACCACCTTTTAAAGGGGGTTTAAAAAGAGCCTTTTAAAACAACAGAGATTGTTAACTGCTAGGGTGACTTAAATATAAAACTTAATCAAGACAAGGGTATTGGCTATTTGACCTGTAAAGGAGTCTTCAGTCCTAAAATTCTTAATATATGTATACTAGAGGAGGGGGAAAGCAGGGGAAGCCTCATGTTTTGTTTCCTAGAATACTCGCCATGAAGTATTCATGGACCTGAGCTGTCCTGGCCCACTTCCAGGGAGACGTGTGTGTGTGTGTGTGTGTGTGTAGTTGGGGGTGGGGACTATATCAGAAAGATTGGCCGTAGAGCCAGAAAGAACTGCCCACACAGGAGACAGGTGTGACTTGGCCCTCTGGTGCTTTCTCTCCTCCAGTCTGCTAAACATGTCAGGGCTTTGAAAGTCTCTCAGACTTCTGGTGGGGTGGGATTTCTTTTCCTCTTGCACCTGGTAGGAATGGCAACTGACCACACATGGTGATGACTACACACCTGGACCCCAGGAATTTAACTAACTCTTGTGCTTTGTGTTTCTTTCCCAGGGCACAGGTAACTAAATAATAATTCTGAAATGGATGCTTTCAGCCTTGACAACTACCTCAAGGACTTGAGAAGTTTAGAGTCTTTAGAGGACTAGTAGGACCAACAACCCCCACTGAAATCCAAAGGAGAGTCTCAAACATTCTCCATATGTTCAGAAAATGCGAAGAAAGAAGAAAAAGAGACTGTAAGTTATCTCTTTAAAATCTACTGAATAAGCAGATCTTCACTCAGTGACTAATCTGATGTGGCTTCCCCACTTTGTGTCATCCCAAAGTGCCTTAGCAAAGGACATACACACAGATGAATACAGATGCACACAGACACACATAAGTGGCCCAGAGGGCTCAGGTTAGCTTCATGCATGCTCTAAGGGTATGCTGTAACCAGGATAATTTAGGAGGACCCCCATTATAGATGGCATTGAAGGACTCAAGCTAACTGCTTTTAATTAGTTACGCTAGGGGGGGGGCGGTGAGAATCTCAGAATACAAGGAGATTTTTGGTAGGTAAAACTCAAGTTCCATAAAACTAATCAGTTCTTATAAATACATGTACCCCACATACTCCTGTGAAAAGTGTACAGAAGCTTAAACAACTACAAGTGAACAAGGAGAACCTAGTCTTGCATATGGAGCTACGGTATCCATTCCCACAGAGCCCTTCCTAACATGATGTTTAGATGCTGACTTCATTAAGATTCACTTAGGCAGAAGTCTTTTACCTATTGAATTACTATCACTACTTCTCTTTACATACCAAGAAGCACCTTACCTCTTCTCTATTTCTGGTGTATCCAGGAGTTGGAGTGACTGGCTGACAAAATAGTCAGCAACTGGCTGATTTACAGAAATCTCAGCTTGCAACATCTGCAAATATTCCCCAAAATGAAATGAATCAACATAATTCATTTTATTAATTTGGATCTATATTTTATTTAATATTTTGAAAATATTAATTATTAATTTGACATTCTAAATAAATACAAAGATAATATCAAACTGAAACCCAAATAAAGCCATGAATTCTGAACAATTTACATTTTTACTTAGAACAAAGGAAAAAATAGCTTTCACTATGAACAAACTAGAATAATTGATTTGCTTGATGTCTCCTAATTTCCTTTCTGCCTATACTTGTTTTGTTGCTGATGTTTTTAATGAAACAGTCAGTCAATGTGTGTGCTAGTCTAATTCAGCTATCCTTATATTACATTACATCACATCTTTCCATGTTTCTTTGTATTCTTCATTTTTGTCTTTTTTTTTCTTTTTACAGCACAAGTGTTCTGTCCCATTGACACACCATCAATTATTTGGCTAGTTTTTAGCTGTTACCCATTATGCTTGTTACCAGTACGTTTTCAATTGTCCCCTGGCTTATCCTCTGGAGAGGGTTACATAAAATAAAGCATCTATAAATATTTTTATACAGGTAAGTCCTTTTTTTCCTTTTAATAATGCCCTTAGAATACAATTCCCAGGAATAGGATCACTGGGCAATAGATAGCGTATAGTCAGTTATATAATTCTTACATATATTTCCAGATTGCTCTTCTAAAAATTTTGCACAAATTTATATTCCCACCAATAATCTAATAATAATAGTTTATGTATATAAATTACTTATAATTTCTAGGGTTTTGAGATTTGCAAAATATTTTACATATTTTATCTCATTTGAGATATTTGTGAATATTTTATACACTGACCCATCTATGCTCTTGTCATATTCCCCAATAGAATATAAGGCTATTGAGAGCAGGAACCATTTTTCTTTCTTTCTTCTTTCTTCTGCACCTAGCCCAATGTTTTGGACATGGTAGGTACTTACATAACATTTGTTGAATTATTACTGAATTTGATCTTTGCAACAACCCTGTGGGGGAGGTATTACAGGCATTAGCATCTCCATTTTACAAAAACAGATTTGGAGTAGTTGAGGGACTTGCCCACAGTCACTGGCTAGTAAATTAGAGATGGGATTAGAACCCAAGCCTCTCAGTCTAAATCTGTAGCCAACAATGATTCCCCTTGGCAACTTGGGATGAATGCCTATTTTCCTGCATTCCTATCCACACTGAATTTTATTGTCTTCAGCCATTTTCACGTCTGATATGCTAGTATCATTAGGTGATAGTATTACATAGGATGTTTTAATTACTCTTACACATTTCTATCCTTATAGACTCTGGATGGCATTTTTAAAAATCAGTTCTATTTCCCATAAAGATTTTTCCCCCTATGTTAGAAGCTCGGCTCTAAAGTCTGCATCTTCTTAGTTATTATTATTATTATTAGTTAAGGTTTTGATGTTGGGATGAAATGAAGCACTCAGGAGTCACTGAAGATTTAACATAGGATTTTGTTATTTTGCCCTAACAAGGATTTGCCACATGCATACAATGGCACTGAGAATCTTTGGACATGCCCCAGGTTGTCTCTATCTGGAAATGTGTCAGGTCAATCAGTCATCAGGGTATATAACTCGACCTGTTTAGTCTTGAGCACCCACCAAATCTGAGAGACCGCAACCACAAGAGGTTAGGACCTTCTGTGTCTCTAGATCAGGAAGCTGCATCAGGGAAGCTGGGCCCAATCAAGTTACATGGGGTGGAAGAAAGCTGTGTCAGGAAATCTCTGGCTGTTTCTTTTCATTTAATAATAACAGCTAATAATAATGATTTCTTTTTTTGTCAATTAGTTGTATCCAACTCTTCGAGATCCCATTTGAGGTTTCCTTGACAAGATACTGGAGTGGTTTGCAATCTCCTTCAGCTCATTTTACAGATGAGTAAACTAAGGGAAACAGGGTTAAGTGACTTGTGCAGAGTCACACAACTAGAAAGTGTCTGAGGCAGTATTTGAATTCAGGTCTTTCTAACTCCAAGTCTGTGCCATCTAGCTACCTTGTTTAGGAAAATCTGTTTGAGAACTCTTTTAAAAGAATATAAACAATCAGTTTTGATGTCCATAATTTCTTTTATTTATTGATGCACTTGTATTTTACATTAAAATCTGGCTTACAGGGCGGAAGAGCATTGTATAATAATACTGCTTTAAAGATGCTTAGTAAATTTAACTGGAAAAAAAAATCTCACCATCACAAAAAAAAAAACTAGTATAATTTTAATAAATAAACATGTTCCAATGCAAAGTCACCCAAAACATCAGCATACAACTGGGATTTTAAATTCTGGTCTGGAGATCTTGTTAATGTAAGAGTTCAGAATTTTAAATTACTTTTAAACTAAAAAAATGCTACAAGCATGAATCATACTTTTTATACTGATAAATTCAGGATCTTTGAATTCTGGATTTTTGAATATGGTTTAATTTCAGGCCAAGGGTTTAGGGGATAGTGTTCTGAAACTCCTAGAATGGAAATACAGGTCAGGTTCCTCAACATTTTAATAGATGCTTGTAACTGAACAAATGCAAATGATTTCACCTCTGCCATAGTTAAGTCCAAAGCACTGAAAGCTGAATTCCCTTAAGTGCTATTTAAACTTTGCAAAAATGGCACATTTACTAACTGTGTTTGCAAAGCTGTTGTGGTCACATTTGCAGAAGACTTAGAATAGTTCCAACATTTAAACAACTAAGTAGAAAGATATGGCTTTCAGAGATTCTTCAAGATAAGGTCATTCTCCACACATCTAATGAGGATTTGGGGCAGCTAGACAGCTCAGTAGAGTGCCGGGCCTGGAGTCAGGAAGACCCAAGTTCAAATCTGGCCTCAAACACTGACTAGCTGTGACCTCACACAAGTCCCTTAATCCTGTTTGCCTCAGTTTCCTCATCTGTAAAATGAGCTGGAGAAGGAAATAGCAAACTACTCCTGCATCTCTGCCAAGAAAACCCCAAATGGAGATACAAAGAATCAGACTTGATTGAAATGAATGAACAGCAATGTGGATTTGATCCCAATAGAAATATACAACAGTGAAAGAATGAAATACCTTACCTAATTTTGAGACACGTTGCTTCTTCTAAAAATTATCTTTTTTTTTGGTAAGACATGGGAAGAGGTTTGCTGACATTACCTCAAATGTTTTCTGCTGCTCTAGAAGATCCTCAAGTCTGCCAGCCAGGTTCATTTTCAGATACTCTTCTATCTTCTCCAAAAACTGTATCCACTTTTCAAATTTGTGAAGGAATGTTTCATTGAATCCAGTTCCCTGAAGTTCACTATGAGTTAAACAGGAACATGCAAAAAGGATGTTAAAAAATGTGGCCCTTTAGTTTTTCCTTAATGGACTTAATATCATATTGATGTGATTTTCTAACCTGCACTTCTCCAGAGCGGTGGCAGTTGCCTGACTCCACTTTCGATTCAGTTTTTGTAATGTCTTTATATCTATGTCACTAAGTGGCAGCTTGAAGCTCACTTCATTCAAATGCTCCATGTCAGGGGACAATGCTGTTAATTCTAACATGTGATTCTGTTCAGAGGTGGAGAGGGAGACAAAACAAAACCACAATTAAATTCCTGAAAATGTTTTCTTCTTGATCAGACATTGAAATATTTTACAATTTTAGAGCCAAAAAGAACTTTAACCATTATCTAGTGATGTCAAAATCAAATAGAAACATTAAACCATGCATATGGAACCTTAAGGACTGCATATTGACTTAGAAAATCACATATTAACATTATATTTATTATATTTTATTTACTTTGTTAAATATTTCCCAATTACGTTTTGGGCTCCATGTGCCAGGCCACATAGTTGACACCTCTGATGTAGACAAACCCCTGGCATTTTATAGGTGAGAAAACAGAATCTCAGAGAAGTTCAGTCACTTTCCAGTCTCAAAATTACTGGGCAGCAGAATCAGAATTAGAAACCTAAGTCTCTTGACTCTTAAGCCATTGATTGTGAAACAGTTTTTAGCAACATATTTGTTTACATGTTGTGAAAGCTAAAGGAACATTGTTACCAACAACATACTTTGGTCGTGAGCGACAGAAAGCCACTTTTAAGACCCTATTATACATTCTATGTTATAATCATCCTGAAGTGGCCTGGACAGCTTGCTCAGAATATATAGGATGAAGCAAATGCCAAAAAGATAATAACTGTGTGATGGCATATGCCCATTATCTCCACAATTGGGAAGGCTGAGGCTGGCCGATGACCTGGGCTTGGAAGTACTGACCTGCAATACAGATAAAGCTGACCCAGTGTCTATGAAATGTCTTTCACCAATATGGTGAACTCCTGGGATTGGAAGGCCAATAGGCTGATTAAGGAGGGGTGAAGGGGCCCAAATCAGAAACAGAGCAGGTCAAAACTACCATGCTGATGAGCAGTGGGATTGGGCTCATGAGCTGCTGCTATATTTCTGACTTGGGAGATCTAGTGAGGGAGAGAGAGACAGAGAGGAGAGAGGGAGAGAGAGACAGAGAGAGAGGAAGGAGGGAAGCAAGGAGGGAGGGAGGGAAGGAAGAAGAAAGAAGATGAAAAGGAAAAGATAATAACTGTATTATTTGTTGAATGAAGCATTTTATAAATGACTTTAAGCTCCAAAGATACAAAATTATCATCTCCTTGACCTTGGCATGAATGGCATTATTTTACTTTGTCTCATGAGCATGGCTATCTTCTTTGTCATCTGAAAAAAATGACCTTTAAGGTCCCTTATAGCTCTTTACATTCCTTTGATCTTTCCAGTACAATTTAGTGTACAATATTGAGAGTAATTTTGAGAGGGCCATTCTCAGCCTGGTCAACAGTTTATCTTCAACATGTGACCTTCAACATGGAATTAGCAAGTGTATTCTTTAGCTTAGCCATGAAACATATAAAACGACCTTTTAAAAGCCTGTAGAAAATCATGAGGACTAATATAGTAAAACTTAGATGAAGCAAAATCCAACTAACAGCCTCAGTTAATTGGCAAATTAATTTGATAGTCAATTTTAAAAATTAATTTTGAAATAATATTTAAAATAAAATCAATATTTTTGAAGTATCCATTTCTGAAATAATTTAATAATTAGTTTCTTAATGTACCCCAACTTGGATTGAAAGAAGCATTTTGCCAAGAAACAAAAAGCATCAAGAATGTTTACAAACACAGACATATATGCAAATTATATTCTTTATATATGCATGTATATATACACAAATAGATCCGAATCCAAAATACATATTCACGTATATTCATGTTAATGCATGTATGTATATGTATATACACATACACATATCTCTATCTATATTTAGGTATAATGAAAAAGAATAATAGGTGTGGAGTCATAGGTCCTGGGTTCAAATCCTGGGCAAAACACTTAACCTCTTTGAGTGTCAGTTTCCCCAAGTGGATTCAATGACTATTAAGTTCTCTTCCAACTCTAAGTCTATGATCTCAAGTCCAACTTCTTTACTTTCAACATAGGTTCAGAGATTTATATGTGCAAGGGATGTTGAAGATCACCGAGCAGAACTAGGATTCAAATACAGATCCTCTAACTCCACTAAGCCATTTACTCCCTCCATTCTACATCCTCTGCAATGACAATCCAGGTTTAAAATCATGACCCAGAAGCTGAATTCAGGAGGCTGAAACCTCACACAAAATTTCAATTACATTTGTTAACAGAGCACTGATCAAACTAGGGAAATAGATCAACACATTTTAGAATGATTTTCAACAAAGTTTGCTTCCAAAAAAATAATTTGAGAGGGTAGAATCTTAAAAGTTGCTGAAAATTCAGGAACTTAATCAGTCCCTGGAAGTTCATGGTGAAAGTGCTATAGAATGAAGTAAGCCAGACCAGCAAAATAACATACATAATAATCACAAGGATACAAAAAGAAAGAACAAAAGCAAAATGAATCTGAACACTGTGTAATTCTAGTGACCAAGGCTGGACCAGCAGAAGAGCTGAGAAAGTGTACCTTCCTCTTGTTCTTTGTGGAGGGGGACTGTGAGTGAAGCGCTTGTACTTTCTGCCAGACTTAACTACTGTACTGGTTCCAACCCAGTGGAACTATGCAGTTCAAATATGAATAATGTGACCGCTTCAGGGGACCTTAATGTATCATAAGAAATGGCTCAGCAATAATATTCCTCAGTACTTTTCACTAGAGTTCCCGGTCAGTTAGCCAGAATGCTTTGGTAATGGAGTGTGTTCCAGTTAACTGAATTTGTTGAATGACTGATGAGAAATCATAAACTACTATTTTCTTAAGCTTTGTTGGAAAATTTGGTAAAATTTGGTTCCAATTTGGAATGAATGAGCATTTTTTAATATATTATAACTTTGAATAGTGTAAATTCAAAAAAATGTGATCACCTCAGGGTGTCATTATTTATACTAATTGGCACCTGGCTAAATCACATTTTCAGTTTTATGATTCTAGGGCAGATCAACGGCTTATGATTCAGGAAGACTTGCGTTCTAACCCCAATTTAGGCTTTGGAGAAAAGTGTGGAAGAACAACATATAAATGACTATGCTCAAAAATTATCATTCTGATTGTATACTAGCCCTTCAAAGCAACACAAACTAGCCCTCTCCTTATACTCCTGATGTTCCAAGCCCTTAGAAAGATGTCAGATTTGACTATACCAGGAGGAATTCTGGATCGTCTTTCCTTCCTTGTAGGTCCAAACTCTCTGCTGGATGTTTGATATTGTCTTCCAGAGTTTCTAGTTGGTCCCTGAAATCCTTCAGCTGGGAAAGAACATGCTAGAACAAGTGATAAGTTTTCATTAGAAACATTAGATGCATGTCTAATGAGAAGAGAAAATAAAGTATTAAATATAATCTTTGGTTGTTTATGTATTTGATAGCTATATACCCCACCTGCTTCCAAAAATTATATTATATATATACATATATGTATGTGTATACACATATATGTGAAGGTGACATATATCAATATATATTTTGATAAGTATCAAAATATATCAATAAAAATCAAACATGTTTAAAAAGCTAATGGTGACTTTGGATACTTGGTGCTATAAAATACATCCCAGTTTGTATCTCTTGTCTTTGGCAATTGTCCCTGGCTTATGACGAACAGAAAGGGCCAAGGGAAGTACTAATTAATCTGCTCCCTCAGTTGTCAGTATTGGGACCTATGTGTGCTACTATACACTTTGTTTTGCACAACTGCCACTAATGGCCCGGCAAAAAGTTGAATAAAGACAACACCATGTAATTTATGCATAAATCAAGTAGTATACTTTTAAAATAACAATAAACCTGGAATAACTTATTCAAGATAATGTGCTGTCTTATTAACTGTTACATATAGTGAAATGTACAAAGTTTCTGTAAAACATGCTACTGTCATATAAGAAATTAGTTTGGTTCAGCTTTCCAAACTCAGTTGGAGCCGAGTCCAGAGACAGAAAGATCCCCTGACTGTGTCTGAGATCACAAGATCAAAATCGAGCTGAAAATTAATTTGAGCCGTACCTCAAACTCACTGGACTTCATAAGCAGCATTTTTTGCAGGTAAGAAATCCTCTGAAGTGAAGAAGATTGATTGGAAAGAACATCTTGCTTGACAGGACCTGCTTGCTCTAGGTTTGGTTCAATGACTGCTGAATTCTGAAGAAAGGTTTCTTTTATGTTCTCTAGGTCACGCTGCAAGTTCTGAAAGGAAGAATGTTGAAAAGCAACATTTTTTTCCCTACTACCAAGTAACATTTTACACTGAAGTTTTTTTTTTAAATGTAAGCCATGGTAACCCACACAGCTAAGCTTCACTCACTATGTGGTTTGGCAGGTAGCTCTCTTGAGAGATTGCTGAGAAATCGGCTATTCCAAGCCAAATAACAACTAAACCTTCGTTTGGACTAAGAGAGTAGTTTATAGAAACTGCTGCATCAAGAAATTTTTCTATATCATTTTATAATACTGCTTTTAACATTACTTCAATGGTCAGTATAACCCTCTATCCCACTGTGGCATTTTGATATAAATGAGAGCCTGCATAGTCTCACCAGTTAGAACAACAAGCTGGTTCAGGAGCCCTTGGGGAAGTACTCTACACTGGAAACTTCTGGTAAGTGCCTTATACAGAATGTAAGACTTAATCAGAAGAAAAAAAACACATCTCAAGTTCATTGCCTTTAATTGGACAAAAATTTGGACCTAAAATCAACTAGATAATAGGATAACAGTTTGTTTTCCATTTGAACAGTACCTACGAATTTGGAGATAATGAAATTTTTGAGGCTTCATAATTCAAATAAATTTGAAATATATTTACTATCCACACATTCTTTACTAATAATTAGAAAAGTATAGAGCAATGTACACAAGAAAATATAATGCTCTGAGCCGTGCAAAGTCACAATGTTCTCAGAAACGGAAGTTATGTTAACATAGTCACAAACCCACGTTAACTCTCAAAACCAAGGATTTAACACTTCACTGATTCCTCTAGTTAGTCTTGTAGAGTCTAGACACAGCACTTTAAGACAGAGACAATGAAAAGGAGTTGGGCCTTTCTCACAGTGATGTCAACAGTTCATGACCACTTCTAACTTCTGGAATTTTACATTCAGTGTTAAGTGATATCACAGCCCATTTTCAGGGTGCTTTGAATGTAGTTTATAATGAACTTTCAAGTATTTGTCATTCTAATGATGTGGGCATTTTCTTCATTGGCTCAATGATGTAGGTGGTTTAGCACTGCTGTGGCCAAAAAAAAAAAAAATCACTGAGGCCAACCAGGTGATGAACCAACCTATCATCACTTGGTCCTTGGACAAATAACAAATTGTCCATCACTGGCTCATACTCAAAACCCTTCTAGATTGAGTAGAACTTTGTGAGAATTTGTGCTCTGCTGGCAAAAGCAGACTTTAGGATCATAGTCATATAGTGATAGGGCATGGGATTAAGACTATGGTGAATTCCTACTATGACCTTGCACATAGTAGGAATTTTAAAAAAAAAATTGTTATATTTCTCTCTTTTTGGCAGAGAAGCCGAAATCCTTTAATCATGGGAGGAGAATGTTGCATATATTGTCAGATAAGATCACTGCATTGTTTTTTTTTTACCAAATTTTTCCTTATTATAAATGAAGAGTTCAATACTAGAGTAAAGGAGGTTCTGGAAATGACTATGATGTAAAAACAAAATGTATCAATAAAATGGAAATTTTTAAAAAATGAAACAAAAATGGGAAAAATGTTTATTGACCTGATGCTGGGGAAACAAAATGCAGTCCTTTTGACTCCTACTGAAACCCCAAAACACATCAATTGCCCCAGCCAGTCCACTCTTTCCATCTACTAGCTTTTTCGACGCTCTTTCTCTTTCTTTCTCTCTGTCTCTCACACACACTCTTCCTGTGTCTTTATCAATTTCTGCTAGTCATTTGAATTGAATCACTACCTCATCATTTAGTTCCCATCTTACATTTTCCCGAACTGGGGTCTTTTGCTTAAAATTTATGTGAACTTGGGCACATTATTTGACTTCTCTGGCCTCAGTTTCCTCAGGGCTTATGAACATTTGCAGTACAGTACTTATAGTACAAAACTTCTGAACATTTAGAATAGTTCTGTGAGGCTTCCCACTCTCAAGTTACACACAGATAGCCTCATTGAAGAGTTAAGTGGGTGAAACTGAGGACAAGTCAACAAGTATTAAAGCTTACTACATGCCAAGTAATGTGTTAAGTGCTGGGGATAAAATTAAAGCAAAAGGAAATGATAATAATAACTAGCATTTATATAGCACCTACTTTGTAGGAGGGTTTGTGCTAAGCACCTGACGAATATTCTCAATTGATCCTCCCAGCAACCGCTGGAGGTGTTGTTTTTCAGTTGTGTCTGACTCTTCGTGATTCCACTGGAGATTTTCTTGCCAAAAATACTGGAGTGGTTTGCCATTGCCTTCTCCAGCTCATTTTACAGATGAAGGAAATTGAGGCACAGAGGGTTAAGTGACTTGCTCAGGGTCACAAAGCTATTAAGTGTCTGAGGCCAGATTTGAACTTAGGAAGATTAGTCTTTCTGACTTCAGGTCTGACACTCTGTTTACTGTGCCATCTAGCTGCCCCACTCTTAGAGATAGATGTTATTTTTATCCTTATTTTACATTTGAGGAAACTGAGGCATACAGAGGTTAAGGGGCTTGGCCAGGGTCACAGAGGTAGTTAGTATCTAAGGCTGAATTTGAACTCAGGTCTTCCTGACTATAGACCTAGTACTCTTCTCCACTGTGCCACCAAGCTGCTTCTAGGCCATACAAAATTTAATTTTACATTAAAAGTATCCTTAGCTCAAGGACTACACAGGCAAGATCCTACAAAAGCAGGAGGCCTACTTTGATGACCCCCAAATAGATGGTCTCTGAGTTCCCTTCCCAAGCTCTGGATCTATGAGACCCTGTGATATTCATGTTTTATTAATCTTCTATTATACTTCTTATTATGCATTTTTTTCTGTTGTTCAGTCATTTTTCAGGCATGCCTGACTCTTTGTGACCCCATTTGGGGTTTTCTTGACAAAGATACTGGAGTGGCTTGCCATTTCCTTCTCCAGATGATTTTACAGATAAGGAAACTGAGGCAGATGGGGCTTAAGTGACTTGCCCAAGGTCACACAGCCAGTAAGGGTCTAAGGCCAGACTTTAACTCAGGAAGATAAGTCTGCCTGACTCCAGGCCTGGCATTTTATCCACTGCATCACCTAACTACCTTATAAAAAATACAAGTAGTTCATTATAAACATTATAAACTGTGTTAAATCATTTTGGCGCTTTGACACTATCCCTTCCTTCCAATCCCCACTCTATTTTGTGTGAGATCTTCCCCCACTATAACGTTAGCTCCTTGAGGTACTTTCTTTTTTCATTTAGCATATTACTAAGCACTTAGTAAATGCTTGATGACTTATTCTCAGTTTCTCAAGTGTTAGTCTTCCATCTTCAACTGGACTCTGTAACCTGAGAGTGGGAAGAACTGTACCCCCTGATTTTCTTGAAGCCTCATAGGCATGTAGTATTGTAAGTGTTCAAAAGGTTTAGGGTTTTTTCTGACTGATTCTCAAGTCTGTTTGATTTCAGAAAAGACTAGGGAAGCTTTCTAAGATCTCTGAACAAAATTCTTTCAACATTAACCATAATGATGCAGCATGGTTCCTAATTAGACACTCTCAGATCATACACAGATTCATTCCAATTATTTCTGGTTTCCATTTCTAAAATAGCTCATTTGATAGAACAGAACAAAACAAAATTTTCATTAAAAGATGCTGGGTACTCACAGGGAATATGGGACTGTTATTAGGCTCTAAGGGGCTTGAAGTATCTGCATGGGCATGGGTCAACTTAAGTCTTTTGAAATTAGAAATCAGTAGAAATGATTTTTGAAATTAAAAAAATCAGTAGAACTGACATGTACTCCATGTGTAGATAGCAATGAGCTTTGGTTCAACTTTGGTTTCTAAACAGAGGCAATCATAAAAGCTGAGTCTAGTTACTGAGTTTAGCATGATGAGCAAAAAAAAGACTGAGTTCTGTAGGTGTGGATAAAATAAACATGAAAAAATTCTTTTTCACACTCTATTTGCTACTGCTGTCCTGTCCAAACAAATTTAGCCAGCTCATTGAATACCAGAGAAAATGATGATGTCATGGCTGCCTAGGCCTAGACAGATGATGAGGATAATGATGGCAGTAATGATAGCGAGCATTTATGGAGATGGGTTTGCAAAGTGCTTCACATATACTATCATCTTTGATTCTCACAACAGCCCCATGAGGTAGGTTTATTATCCTCATTTTATAGTAGAAAGAGGTTGAGTCACTTGCCCTGAGTCACATAGCTAGTAAGTACTGGAGGTGGGAGTAATGAGCTCAGGCCTTCCTGATTCCAGGTCCAATGCTCCACCTGATTTACACAAACAGCCTAAGATCATTGTCAATACCAAGAACAAATGGTCTGCTTCCTGTGAAAGTACTCAATTGTGTGTTTTTTTCCTCCCTCCCCACCCCTTCCCCCCAAGATATAATTGGTCTGCTTGCAACTGGCCTTTCTGGTTTTACCTGCCTATGTCTGTATGGATGTGAAGTTGCATTGAAACACATTCATTGTTTTCAAAATATCAGGCCTTGTATCATCTGCTATTTTTTGTCCCACTGTTTGACATCAGAAGTAGCATTCCTGATCCCTGTTATTGTCATCTTTCCTACCCTGAAGCTTCTTTTCTCCAAGAATCTCTTTCTCTATCCCATGTTAATCTGTTCCGTAATCACACCTGTATTCATTTTATGTAGTAATATCTTGGGCAGACGCTGGTAAAATTTGCCTCGTTGCCTCATATTAGTATTGGCAGCTTATTCTCTGTGTGCATCTCTATTTATCTACATCACCTTGTCAAGACTAGAGGGGGATACTGTCTTACACTTTTAAATCTTCTACACAATAAGGCTCAATAAATCATGTTGAATTAAATCTCTGTCCTGGATCTAATCTCTTCCCTGGGTTTTTGTGGCTTAATCTGTGCAGAAGCAGATGTTCCACGGGGAGGGCAGTCAGCTCTCTGCTTGACAAGGCCTCACTTCATTTACTCATCACTTGCCGATGGGTGTACAACAGAAGGCACATTAATAAACAAAACACAGTCCTCTCACCCAAGGGGACTTTAAGATAACCCAGTCTAGCCTCTTCCAACAAAAAAATGGTGACCCACACCGATGTTAGTCAATGGAAAAACAGAAACTAGAACACAGGCCTCCTGAGCACAGTATAGTGTTCTTCTTCTGCTCGGGGTTAAGCAAGAGGAAAAAAGGGGTTTTATACCTACCTTTGCATCCTTTAGTGCCTGGATTAGGACCTCACTCAGGTTGTCTCCAGACATATTAATGTTCAAAATGTGTTTAAACTTCTCTTCAACCTGTTCCAGCCTTTCCGTTGCTTCGGCATGAGCAACAGTGTAAGATTCCCAAAGCTGTAACATACTTTGGGCTGATTGTAACTGATCTGCAACTTCATGATTCACTCGAGTCCACCTGTCAACGAAAAGATAAATGAAAAATCTTATTTATTCCATTTTCCATAATCCAGGCCCTCCAATTCAAAGTGGCAAGTAGAATCATAATTGTTATTTCCAATAATGGTGTAACTGAAAGCCAAATATAACCGAGGATTTTTTAATTAGTCCCAAACCCTGATTCTTTCATTTAAAACACAAACTTATATGTCACTGAAAGACACATGGAGAAGGCCAACCAGTACCTCTTGAAAGTATCTATAGGTAAGCTTCTCCAATAAGGGTCTGATATTCAAGAGAATTGATTCAAACATATGCAAACAAGGCCATCCCTTAAAACATAAATGGTCAAAGGATATGAACAGGCAGTTTTCAAAGAAAGAAATCTAAGCCTATCAACCATCATATAAAAAATGCTCCAAATCACCGAGAGAAATTAAAAATTAACTCTGAGGTTCTACCTCACACCCGTCAGACTTGCAGGGATGATGATAAAGGAAAAAGATGAAAGTTGGAAAGGCTGTGGGAAGACAGGCACGCTAATTTTCTGTTGGTAGAGAAATGAATTGGTCCAATTATCCTGGAAAGCTATTGAACTATGCCTACAAAGTCACTAAATGTGCAAAACTTTTGGCCCAGCAATATCATTAGTAGGCCGGCATCCCAGAGAGAGATCAAAGACCCATATGTACAAGCATATTTGTAGCAACAATTTTAATTACAGTAAAGAACTGGAAAATAAAGGAGGTGGTGAGGTACCCATCAAGTGGAGAATGGATGAACAACTTGTGATATATAAATATAATGGAAGAGTATTGTACTGTATGAAATAATGAAAAGGGCTATTTCTGAGAAACCTGGGAAGACTTGTATGAGCTGATGCAGAGTGAAGTGAACACGGAACAGAGAAAAGAAAAACAACTTCGAAAGACTTAAGAATTGTATTTAATTCAATGACCAACCACAATTGCAGGGAACCAATGATGAAGTACGCTAATGCCTCCTGACAGAGGTGATGGACACAAGGTGAAGAATGAAAAACACATATTCAGACACGGACAATGAGAGAATTTGTTTTGCTTGACTATGCATATGTATTACAAAGATTTTCTTTTTTAATTGAGGGTGGGAAATGGTAGGGAGAGTGGAGGTAGTCATAAGGTTGATCAGGGGAAAAAGAGAAAGAAAAGGAGGTCATTGAAGCATTTAGAAAAGTTCACAGAAGAGAACAGAAGGAAGGCCAGGAGGAAACATAGTCAAGTATGACAGCTTTGAAAGTTACATGTTGACTTTATTAAAGATTAAAGGAAAAAACAAAATGTGTAATAGAAATGTGTGGTTTTATACACAATCCTCTGTTCTATTTTGTATATGGAAATGCTCATTGTATTAGGGCTTAGATTTTAAAAAAAATTAAAATTAAAAATAAAATTTCTATAGCATCTGTTTGCTTTCCTCATTCTGGCCGTGATCAGAGCAATTTCTATTTTACCTGGCTCCCAGGAGACAGACAGATTATACCCTCTATGACATTATATCTTTTTAGAGGGAAAGCTTCTTGAGAGCAGAAGATATAGGAAGACTGAAAATCAGTCATCTCAGAAAATGTCTGATAAAACGTGATGGCTGTAAGGCATTGATCTATTGTCCATATAACCTCATGTATGAGCTGGTACACTGGAGAGATACCCACTGTATTTATCTTAAATGTACCTCGTATGTGCTTCTTGACACTTCAGTTCCATTATCTCAGTAACCGAAGGACAACAGTCTTTGAGTTTACGCATAGCATCCTGGAGTTGGCTCCAATTTCCTTCACTGCTCTCTGCTTCATCTTGAAGAAGCTAAGAAAGTGTATAAATAGGAATTACGCACTATTTGATCTACTCTCCTACAGGAAAGTTTGCCAATATAACTAAATTCCAATAGTAATTAAAAGCATTTCCAAGACTAAAAGTGGTAAAACCTAGTTTATAGTTTTACAAAACTTAAAGAATCACATAATTTAAGAGTTGGAAGATCAGTTAGTCTAACCTGTGCCTGAATAGGAATTCCTGACAAATCCGTCCATTGATAGGAAACTGTTACTTCTTGAAACATCCTGTTCTACTTTTGGACTATACTCACTGTAAAGAAATTTCCCCTAAAATTGAATTATTTTGCGATTCATTGTGATAAAGAACTTTGAATAAAGTCACTCTCTCCACTTATACTGATCTGCAACTCATCTGTAACTGCTACCTGCAGCACAAATTGGTTAAATAACTTAGTCATGGTCCCATAGTTAGTACATATTAAAGGAAGACGAAAACCCAGGTCTTTCTGACTCCAGTTTTGTACCTCTATCCTACCCACAATTTCTAACCAGTCCCAGGTCACCAGACCATGTGTTACAAACAAGCATCCCATCCATCCAGGCCATCTTGCTGTCTTCCCCACTATCTCTCTTTTCCAGTTGTGTTCTAGGCAGAGTAACCAAATCAATACTACCTATTCCATGTTGCCTTTTTAAATTTAAATAATTAATAATCTAATTAACTCAAATGACTAATACTTTAAGTAAATTTAAATAATTACATGTGCAAATATTCAAATATTGATGTCAGCAATTTGATTCAATTACTCATGTAGAATGTTAACTGAACATTTCTAGGAAGTTGTTTAGAGCAGTATTTTCTATGTATTAGTAACAACACAAAAGGAACTTTTGTCTCATGTTTTGTGTCCAATACTTTTTTGTCTCCTCCTAAGTTTTCTTTCTCTGACCTGCTGTGAATATTTACCTGAAGGTTCTTCACTTGACATCTCAAAGCTTCCAGAGATAATACATCAGGCTTGCTGTGCTCCACGCAGTACCAGAATCGGATTGTCATCATGTTCACTTCCTCAAAGAGTTTATCATAACCCCTTCCCTGCTGTAACACTGACTGCATGGAGCTTTTGAGTTGGTTGACCTATGGGAAAGGAAGAAACAGGTTGATTTAGAAAAGGGTTCATATTCTTTCATTACTTTGTTTTTTCTTCCAGGTTTATACTTTTACTGTTAACATCAACTTTAGGATGTCTCTTTGGATGAAGGGCTTACATTTGGATAACATGACAGGATAAATACTGTAAGAAGTGAAATCCTAACACTGGAACATACCAAGTAAAGACTAACCAAGACAGAATAGTTGAGATAATATCTAGGGTGTTGTAGACAGGTTGACCATTAGGAGATGAAATTGGGATAGCTAATTACAGTAGCAATTAAATATTTCATATGTATATAGTACTTTAGTGTTACAAGGTATGACAAGTACAAAATTATAAGTAAAAAATTTATTTAAAATATCCTACTACAATGCCTCACCATAGTGACCCTGACTTACTGAAAGTTGTGCCAACACAGTGCAACTTCTGACACATCACACCAAACTCAAACTTTAGAGTATGGGCAGGGAGATAGACTATTATTAGGGGACCAGTCTAGAAGTTCTGGCCACCGGGGACACATAGAACAATCTACTAAAGCATGGAGGGGTTTTGATCTGCACTGTTTAAGGGTAATCACACCAATGAATTACAGATCTCTGTGAGCTCATCTGCTCAGCCTTTGAACTCCCACCCTGGGGCTGAGCTGTCTTGACTGTCAACTGAGTGAATGCAAATTTACCCAGCCCATCTAGTACACCTGCTTTTAAAATATATTTATTGATGTGTTTTGTTTTTATATTACAAACATTTATAAACTGCCCCTACTTCATGACTGGTAAAGACATAAAACTAAGCAAAACTAACAAAACAGTGACTTCCTCTGAAAGTATATGCAACATACCACCTCTATAGCATCAAATTCTCTATTATTGTTTTTTAAATGAACAGAAGTATATTTTCTCTCCCTGTCACTCCCTACACAATTGAAAAGAAGGAAAAGAATGTGTGTATATACATATATGTGTATATGTGTATATACACATGTCTCATTGTACACACTAAATCAGTCATCTCTGTGTCAGGAGGTAGATAGTGTGTTTCTTCATCAGTCCTTTGGAATCATGGATGGCCATCATATTGATCATTGTTCTTATATCTTTCAAAGTTATTTGTATTTATAGTGTTGTTGCTATTGTATAAATTGTTCTTCTGATTCTGTGTACTACATTTTTCATCATTTCATCAGTTTGCATCAAAGTCCATGATTCTTTGAAATCGCCTATTTGGTCATTGTTTACAGCAAAATATGATTTTATCGCATTCATATACCACACCCTATTTATCCATTATATCTAGCCATTCCCAGGTTGCCACACCATGCTTCATATTCTAACATCCATCCTAGTCATCAATCCAGAACTTCTTGTCATCTGTCCTACTATCTCGCTTTCTATTTCTTGTTCATAAGTATTGCCACTACATTTAGTCAAAGATAATTGACTACTCTGTGGATCAATTTACTGTCTTCTCTGACTTCTCAGCTCAAAATTCCCTTCCCTAGTCACCATTTCTCTGTAACTGTCTTAGTTTATTAGACTATAAACTATTCGAGGGTAGAAAACTTTTTGTATTTGTATCCCCAGCACTTAGCACAGTGCCTGACACAGAGTAAACACTTAATGAATGCCTTTTCATTTGTTCACTCTTTTAAATTATTTGAAGAATTTACACATAAGTGGTAATCATATAGGGTCTGCTATGGCAAATGTAAAATTGGTATCAAATTCTATAATAATAAAAATTTGGAAATGTGTACACTATACAGGGCATTCCAAAAGTTATAATTACTTCTGTATCAAAATGGAAATCAGTTTTTGGAATGTGACTACTTAAGTTACAGTTTTTAGATTCAATCACATAGCCTTGTAGTCAGGATCCTGAAAACAGAATTTAAAATGAGGTTCTAAATACTTCCACAATAATAGTGTACTCGATTTCCTCCCCAAGTTGAGTGAAAACAATATGGCAAGTTCGAGTGTGAATTCTACATTTACATTAAGGTGCATCAAACATCCCTAAGCCTCAGATTCCTTATCTGTGAAATATGGGGGTTGGACTAGATGGCCTCTGAGATCATTTCCAACTATGGATCTATGACTCTACGGCTACATCCAAGTTTCATTGTCTCATGGGAAAGAATCAGGGCTGGATGGCTCAGAAGCATACTCAGTCATAGCTAAGATGGAAAGAAAGGAGTGGGAATTTCTTGTAGATGAAGAAGCAAAGATTAACATGACACCAAAAATGTTCTTTGAGATTAGTTTTATTACCAGTTTTATCACTAGTTTTATCTGCTCATGGTATACCTGGAGAATGCTTCGATATGATGGAATCAAGTGGCACAATGTTCCCACACCCCTGAAGCAGCTGCCCTGATGAAGGAGACCCAAATTCTCTTCCACAGAAACCACTGCCTCTCTCACATACCTCTTCAGTGACGGAGCTAACACTTTGTGATTAGCCAGAAAATGCTGCCAGAAGTCAAATTCAAAAAGGTATTTTGTTAAGGGAAACATGTACATTAGCCTTGCCTGATACAAATATTGGACTTGATGTATTATCTAGGGATTTTACCTCTACAACACAACAGACTTTAGCAACACATCCTTCTGCTCCTGAAAAGTGTATAGTGTGGAATAATTCTCCGTTGGTGAATGGAACACTGTAAAGACAGGATAAATGGAAGAAGATACATTTCAAATATATTCCACTACCTGATTGACAATGTTGTTCCGCATTTGATATAAACCATCAATTCCAGAAATGGTGTCTTGTAACACTGGCGTTGGGCCACTTTCCAAAGCCATGTAATTTTCTTTTAGCTCATCCAGTGTTCTGGATTTAGCTGCCAAGTGATTTTCTAAGTCCTAGAAAAGAAAGATAGTTCTTAGTTGTGTAGAATTCCAAAGTGTTCATGAATGGCGCTAAACACAGAGGATTCCTCTTTGCAAGTCTGTTTCTGGTAAACATTGCATTAGAAAAGAAATTCATTCATTTTGCGCAAGGATACAATTTATAAGACAGGATAAACTGCATTGCACAGTGGTCTAACTGAACCTCTCTGCCCCTAGATTTCAGAAGAATTCAAACCAGTTATGTTAGATTGTTTATATTATCTAATATCTATTATTGGGGCAGTTAGGTGGTGCAGTGAATGGAGTGCTCGGCCTGGAGTCAGGAAGACTCATCTTCATGAGTTCAAGTATAGCTTCAGACACTTACTAGCTGTGTAGCCCTGGGTAAATCACTTAACCTGGTTTGCATCACGTCTTCATCTGTAAAATGAGCTGGAGAAAGAAATGGCAAAACACTCCAACATTTTTGCCAAGAAAACCCCAAATGGGGTCACATAGAGTCAGGATTGACTGAAATGACTGAACAACAAAAAAATTATTAGCAGAAGTCAGTTTAATGGGATAATGATCATAGCAAACATTTACATAGTGCTTTAAGATTTGCAAGGGGCTTTACAAATATAACCTTATTTCATCCTCATGACAACTCTATTGGTAGATGCTATGCATTATCCCTATTTTACAAATAAGGAAACTGAGGCATACCAAGGTAGAGGGGCTTACCCAGGGACAGCCACTGAGGCTGCACTTGAAACCAGGACTTCTAGAGTTTATGTCTAATATTCTAACCAGTGAACTACCTCACTGCCTCATAATCCCTTGGCAACAAGGGATTTGTACCTTTTCAGAGTCATTTGTTTATAACACAATTGATTCTTCTTAATTCATCCAAGTGAAAGAAATGCAGAAGTCTTCAATCCGGGAAAGAGCAAGCAGTCTTTGAAAGTAGGAATGACAATACCCAGCTGGCAGGTTGCACAACTTTATAGAAAAAGGTTAAGTTGCTCTTTTGCTTTGTAGCAACAACTGAGGTCTTGTTTTTACAGCTCAGTTTACTGGCACCTCAAGCATCTAAATTACTTTGCTGAAAACCTGACGAAAGAAGCCAGCTGCTACTACCTATACTAGTGGAACACAGGCTCTTCAGACACTCTTCCTTAATGTAATCCTCTAAAAGCACTATCATTCATCTCAAAATATGTGTTTACGATTTTAAGCTTAACCATATTTGCTATCATCAACTTGGAATTTCAAACAACTTGATTCTATATATTACAGGGTAATAGCTTGGAGTACTTAAGTCAAAATAATTCTTGACTTTCCTCCTGCTTTAAAATGATAAAAACTAGTTCCTCCCCTCCCTCTAAAGACCCAGCTGTTTAGAAATCTTTGAAACACTTATTTACTAACAAGTTGGCATGTTTTCCCCATACTTCAGGCAAACTGTTAAGAGGAGAGCTCCTCAATGAAGATGAACTGTTATTAACAGAAAACAGCAGGGGATAAACAACACAAGAGAGCCGAAGAAGTAACATAAGGCTTCTCTTCTGTCACCATGGTAATAAAAGTATATGAACATTTTAAAGAGGAAAAATAAAGGTAAAACTGATCTTAAGGAATCATGAAAAACAGTTTTCATAACAACATGTTGTTAGCATCGCAGACTGAGAATTTGCTATAGTTATGGTGAAACATCATTGTAGTTTTCGTATTTCCCTATCTCCCCTTTCTCTTTCCTTTGAAAATCTGTCCATTTCTCCTTGATGTCTTAATCCTCTTTAAGTATGATATGGTTTTAGTTTGTGTAGTGAAAAAGTTCTAAGGTATACAAAATTTATCAGGTATGCTTTACCACACCTATTTTCTTTGTTGTTGTTGAGAAAAGTCATGCTGAATCAGTTTAAAAAAGTTTTCCTTCATGTGAAATAAGAAAACACTATACACAGTATCTATAATAATATACATGAAAACAACACTTAAATGAATTAAATTATTAATTAAATGAAATGAATTATTAGTGAAATTAATATGAATTATTAAATATATGAATTAATGAAATTAAATAAAATTAATAAAATGAAATGATCAGTCTTGGTCTCAAAGAAAAGAAGTCAAAACAAATTTTTTTTTCCTTTTCTTAGGGCTGTCACAAACTATGGCTGTGGGATGCTGAACATACTATCAAACACTGCTGCTTTGTTGGTTAGATTTTGATAAAATTTTTCTTTGTTACATGGAAGAATTTAATAGGTAAGAGAATATGCTGGAAAATGATGCCGATGTTTTTAAAAGGGTATAAATTTAAAAAGTTATTAATCAAGAAAAACGGGACCATCATGTTCTGTGATATTTTAAAAATACCAAGTTTCTCTGCAGCTATCATGATGAATATTTACAGGGTGTCTCAAAAATCTTAGTGTAGTTTATGGTCTGAAATTACAGATTTTAGGGATACTCTGTACAATAGGAAATTAAGATTTTAGGGACATTTATGTATAACAGGATATAATAGCTTATCCTAAAACTACCAGTGATGTTATAGGGAGATACAGAGGGCAGAACCTCCATGCCATCTTATCCAATTTTCCTCAATAAAATTATTTCAGACTTGGCCATTTTCTAGTCATTTGGGACTTTTACTAAACTTGAAAGTATAATTAGTGGTCTTGAGTTTGCATAACTTCCCTTTGAATTCTCCAGGGGAAGAGGGAATGCAGTAAGTTCAGCAGAAACGAAAATATCTGGCTTGAATAATTAGTGAGAATGGTGAATCTCCATGTTAACTTCCTTGTCTATGGCTACATAGCAGAAAGGCAAAATTGCCTTTGCAGAAAGGAAAGACAACAGAACAACAGACTTGTCACATATCTAGTTAATAATGCAAAAATTATTCACTAACAATAGAAGTTAGTGTTAATGGAATTTTCATTTTACTAACACATAATTGTCATTAAGAACTCGAAGGTATGGCCCATCATTATTCAAAGCATTATCACAATTTGCAGATTGCCTATAGTAGATGCAATTCAGAAGAAAAGGAATCCATCAAAATCCCTCAGGACTAATGCTAAGTTGGATTTCTGTCCTAACTGTGACAGGAACTCAGTGGAAAATATTTCTTTTTCATCACAATACATATCAGCTAGAAGAAAATTCTCTCTGAAGAGTCTCAGAATGAAAAATTAAAAACTAATTTTACAGCGATTTTGTAATTAGGAGATCATCCAAAAAAGTCAAAATAACTGGTAGCTGACTACACTTAAAACTGCAAATCTTTTGCTGGAAAAAAAAGCCCCAATACCCTTAAAAGCTTCCAGTGACCAAAAAAACCCTAAAAACTGTTCTCCCCAAATTTTCTCAAATGAAGGTCAACATGTATATAAAATAAACTCATAAATCTCATAAACATGGATGATTACCTAATTGTAAAGGCAATAGAATGCTGTGGAAAGAACACTAGATTTGGAGTTAAAAAACTTCAGTTTGACTACTGCCTCCAACAGGTAGCAAATATATAAAACCACGGACAAGCACTCAACCTCTCTGAGACTCAGTGTCCTCATCTGTGAAATATGGAGAATAAAACCTGTGGAGTCCACCTCTAGAATTGTTGTAAGGCTCAAGTGAGATGCTTTATATCAAACTCTTTGGAAATTCACAGGCACCACAGAAATATAAGCTATCATTATTATATATATAAATATAAATGTAGGAGCAGCTAGGTGGCACAGGGCTGGGCCTAAAGTCAGGAAGACTCACCTTCCTTAGTATCCTTAGACACTTACTAGCTATGTGACTTTGGGCAAGGCCTATTTGCCTCAATTTCCTCATCTGTAAAATGAGCTGGAAAAGGAAATGGCAAACCACTCCAGTATCTTTGCCAAGAAAACCCCAAATGGGGTCATGAAGAGTTGAACGCGACTGAAACGACTGAACAAAATACAAGAATATAGCGACACAAAGTGTAGCTTCATTTGAACTTCTCCTAACTTTCATTCCTCTAGGAATGAAAAAAAAGGCTATGAAATTTAAAAAAAAACCCATCCTATTTGTGACATACTTAAATCAAGTATGTTATACATGCTAGATTGTTTTACCTGACAGTCCAGCAGCATCTTCCTCACCGAAATTACACTTCCAGGTTTTTGTAATGTTTTTAGTCTCTCTCCCTGGGCTTCCATCCAACTCCTCAAAGTCTGTATTTTGTTTTCACTCTCAGTGATAGACTCCAGAAGTTGTTCTAAATGTTGAATCTGCAAAATGTATGCCTTCAATCAAATGCACTAAATATGTGAATGAATTACATTGCTACAAGAGTTTTTTAGAGGACTTTTTTCTCTTACATTTCTTTTTAAAAATATTTTATTACCCCCACCCATTACACGTAAAAACAATTTTTAGTATTTGTTCTTTTTTTTTAAGTTTTGAGTTCCAAATTTCATCCCTCTCTCCCTCCTTGAGACAATGAGCAATCTCATATAGATTATACATATGCAATCATGTAAAACATTTTCATATTAGTCATTCCTCTTACATTTCTAATACTTAAACCTATGCTTTCCCAGCAAATCCTATAAAATATATTAATTTTAAAAAAGGAAAACCTATCAAATCTCATTAAAGACCAACATTTAAAATGAAAACTAAACCATTGACTAGGTAGGTTGGCAATTATTATCAAAGCTATATGATAACTGTGAGAAATATACTCAATGTTTTTACTCTTTTTTAGTAATTGTACAGAATTAGAAAACATGAAGAAGTTTTATCTGGATAGGTACCAACAGAGCACTCACACTGATGAAATCACATGTCCTCCAAGAGGCTATTTTTTTTAATTCTCTTTCTAAAGAGCGCAAAAATTTACAAATTTCTTTCTCCAGAATTTTCCTGCCAGGAGTATGCTTTGATCAATCACCTCCAGATGACCAGAGTGATATTTCATTTATATGTGTGTATATATACATATATATACACACACTACTTTTGGACAAGGAGAGGAGAGGGCAATTATACTCACAGTGTGAAGGTTTATATAGAATTCTATCTAGTTCCACAGGGAATGCCAGTAACCCTCCAGTAACCAACCAAATGTCCATACAGTACATTTCATCATCTTGAATGGATTTTTCCCGTTCTTTTACTTAGTTGGAATTTTTTTCTCATTCCTTACTAGGAATAGGGATAGGGACTAGACCTGTGATTTCACTGATACAAGGAACTCCACAATGCAAAAAATACCCATTTTGGCACCTCCTCCATGGCTTAAGTCTTAGAGAGTTGCATAGAGCCCTGAGAAGATAAGTAACTTGCTTAGAGTCACATATATCAGAGGCTGGGAATAGACATGGGCCATGCTGTCTCTGAGGCCAGCTCTCTATCCAGTACTCCATGTTGTGTTCACTCACTCTCTCATTGCTTACTAATGAGACCCAAAACATGAACATGAATAATTATCATAGGATATTACGTGTGACCTTAGAAAGTCACTTGACCATCCTGGGCCTCAGTTTCTGCATCTGTAAAATGAAGGGATGAGGCCTAGGAGATCTCTTCTAGTTCTAAGTCCAAGATCCTATGCATAACTTTCCAGAAAACCTGAAGGAATTTTTACATCAGAGAACAAACATAATCATAATTTAGCCATTTGAATGTCTTCTTTTTTAAGAATTGGATAACTATAAGTTCACATCATTACACGTATTATACAGAATACATATTTCAAAAAATGACTGAGACTAAAAACACATATATCTGTAAATTTAAATAAAATATTCTATAAATTCTAGATACTTTTTTACTTGATTATCCAGCAAAGTCTTCCATACCGATATTACATTGTAATATCTTCAGCCAATATCCACTATATGCATGATATCTACAAAGACTTAGTGTAGTTTTAAGTTTTAATAGCTTAAAATCACTTAATAGCTTAAAATTACTATACTCTAATGTGCTTAACTTTGTGTAATATATGTAGAGTGTCCTCAAAGTCTTACTGCACTTAATACTTAAAACTTCAGTAAAACTTTGAGGACAACATACACTCACACACACACACACACACACACACACACACACACTTACATGATACAAATTGAGACATATTACCATCTAATACTATATACAAATGCTATGTATAATGTATTTATATGTAACATGTTGCTATATATATTGTATTTACTACATATATTATAAATAGCAGCACATATGTTATAGATCTGATATATTGAGAACGAGAGATGATTGATGGAGAGCCTCTACTGGTATCCTCTCAATGTGAAGAAAATGTGGGGAACCGGGGAACCGGGGAACCTTCCCCCTCCCTTCCCCACCTTCTTCAATAGACGGACCTCTTGTGGTAAATTAATGTCAGAAGCATAGATTCATCATCACATCCTGGAGGACATGAACAAGGGTCACACAGGACAGGCTGGAATGGATGGTTTCATGATGTCATGGACACAGATGTCATTTTTATTACTAGAGAGAACTTCAGAATCAACAAGATCTCAGATCCATTTGAATATTTTGAGACTATACACATATATCTCAACATATCCATGTCTGCTCAACCTATGTGATTCTTATCCATTTCCTCTCAAAAGTTTGTCATGGGGGTTCACTCAATGTGCTGGAGACCTCCCATATATACGTATAAACGTGTGTATACACACATATATGTGTATATATCACAAAAATTTTAGTTCAGTTTTAAACTATTAAAGTTATTAAAATTTAGTAGCATACTAAGATTTCTCTCTCTCTGTATATATATGTATGTATATACATATACGCACAACATATATTCACACACGTGTGTATTTATACCTATCTATATCTATATAGGATTTTAAAAGTTCTAACACAAAGGCACAAGCTAAAAGTAGAAAACTGGAAAAAAAAATTAGGAGCAAACCTTTCTGTTTAGTGTCCCATGTAATTTATGCCACTGACGATTCATTTCTCCAAGGCGTTCTGCAAATTCAGTTCTTTCATAACGCTTACTTTCTACATCGCTGGTGCTTAGCTGTAACAGTGACTGATTGACAAAATCAATGATCCACTGTTTGTAATTCATTTCCATCCTAAATTCCTGGAGGGAAAACAAAACCATGAACAATGGCTAATGTTCTAAAGTGTGTATGGGGGTGGAAGGAAGGGACAGGAGAGGGACACTTAAATAAATTTGAATGGTCATTAAGATGGATTTTCACTCCAGTGTCCTCCAGGGGGCATCAAGAAGTCTTTATTAAGGTGCTCTCTAACTAAAAGCCAACTTGGCATTCTGTCCTGGGACTTCCGGCCAATTCTGATGCCTTGTAAGCTCCTAGTGAGATGATTACAATGCTATATATAGCTGAGGCAGATTTGGAAAACCTTTCTTTCTGGAGCTACCTGGAAAAATCCTCTTCAGGGCTGACCAATTCCCATTTATAAGAGCCTTTGGAATGGTGATTCATTGGGGCCTGGGGAGGAGGTAGGAAGTATAGCCCTTGGGAATTTGCTTTTATGTGGCTGTATGAACGAAAAAGCATTTATTAAGTTCTGACTATGTGCACTGTACTTGGGATATAAATACAAAACAAAGACACTCTTTTTATAAAGGAGTTTATAGTCTAAGGGAGAAAAAAATAAATATAGGGGAATTGTAGTTAGAGAAGGATGTTTTGGTTTGGGAAGCCACCTTAGGTTAAACCAACACCCTCTCATTAAATGATTGAAGTCCCATAAGCTACCTTGCCATTCATGATAAGTCTTCCATCTATTCACCAGGCCAGCAAAGGCCTGGAGGGTAGATCTCAGGGCATATGGCTCAGAGAACAATAGAAACTTCAGCAAACTATGCATCCTAGAAGTCATCTTTGCTTTTTAGAATCTCTAGCATCCTTCAAGGCTCAGCTCAAGTGCCATCCCCCACAGGAAGCCCATCTTGATCTTTCCTAGAGATAGCTAGTGCCTTGGAGATGGAAATTACTTTTCATATATACATTTAAATTTATTTTTCTACATACATGTTGTTTCCTTCCCATTGAATGTAATTTTGGTGAGGGCAAGGAATCTTTTGTATGTGTCCTTGTGTCCCTAGTTCCTAGCCCTGTGCCTTCCCTCTCCCCCAAGACTGTCCAAGCCCCTAGCACAGTGGTTCTCAAAGAGTATGTCCTGAGGTTTACTAATCATGCTAAGAAACGCTTCCCCTATGGCATACAATGTTAGGTGGAGGGGACACAGAGACAAACAAATAGTAGGTATATAGTAAATGCAATTGAATTGAGAGGGCAGTACTTGATGGCCATGAGGCTACTTTTAACTTGTTATGCCCTGTTAAACTACACATTGAGATGTTTTGGTGCTTAAGTTCTTAGCTATCAGATTATTAAAACTATGAAGTTAGTCTTAGGCAGCTGGTAGTCTATAGCAGTGGTTAGAGTGCTCATCTTGGAATCAGGAAAACTTGAGTTCAAATTTGGCCCCAGACCCTTAATCATTGTGGGACCCTGGGCTAATCACTTAACCATAGTCTACCTCAGTTTTCTCAACTGCAATATGGGGATAAGAATAGCATCTTATCTCACAGCTTTGTTGTGAGGATCAAATGAGATAACAGTTGGTATGTACTTATCAGAGTACCTGGCACACAGTAGGCACTTAATAAATGTTTGTTCCCTTCCCTTTTCTCACTTCCCATCCAGACTGCCCAAGAGTATGCCCAAAAAGTATGTTCTGAGTTTTACTGGGTATGCTGAGAGAACCTTCCCCTACACTCCCAGCCTTTCACATCTCCCAGCCCCTACCCCCAGGTGCAGTTTGCTGCTATTCCTCTGGGCTTGGTGTCTAGGAGGTCACAACAGCAGTTCTCTCTCTCCAGTACCACAATGCCACCTCCTTGATTAGAAATTCTGTGGAAACTTCCAATAAGGGGAAGGAGAGAGACATGAATCCCAAGGTCTGGGGGCCCACTTTTCTAGGAACCTTCCTTTGCTGCCAGTACTGTACTATACTCCCCACCACCACCAAAAAAAAGGAAAAGAAAAGAAAAAGTAGAAGAACTACCGCCCTGGAGATACACATCTGGGGATCTGGGGGTGCTACAAGCAAATGGACACCATGGGACAATATGGGGAAATTGCATATAAGTTCTGTGCCATTATTATTTTATCAACTATAGACTTAAATATCAGTCAATAAATCAACACTCATTCATTAAGCATCTACTACATACTAGGCACAGGGTGTTAGGTGGATAGGATACAGACACAGAGCTGAAAAACAGTTCTTGCTTTCAAGGAGTTTTAGTAGGGGAAATGGCACATATAAAGAAAATTAGGTATAAAACACATATAAAGTAATTTCCAGAGAGAAGTCACTGGCAACTGGGAGTGGGGGAGAGGGAATCAGGGAATAAATATCGATATATACAAAAACCAGTAAGAAGACCATTTTCACATTTAGCTCTCAGAATATTTAAGTTTTCTTAATAGGGCAAGGGAGAGAATTTGTTGCATTTTTACTGAGGGCTAACTTTTTCTTGGTCTGTATTCAGCTCCATTTATTTTTTCAATCACACAGTACTTCCCTAAGGACTGATTTAATTTGAGATCTTTTTTTTTTTTTTGCTGAGATTTTCTTGTCCCTTCTTAGAGTTTTACCTTGTACTTCCGAAGAAGACTTTTCACTTGAGTTACAGAACTTGGTGAATCTGCAGTGGCCGCATCTGCTGTCTGCTGTTCTGTGTCGTCCATCCAGTTAATTATTTCAGTGATTGCCTTACGGGATGGCAATTTCTCCATTTGAAGCTGCAAGGATAAAATGATTTCCATTTAATTACTTCCGGTTAACAGCATGAAATCAGGGCAACACTAAAGATGATACCTGGTTTGTAAAAAGGTCTCGCTTCATAATTATGCAGGTCACTCACCAAAACAAACTCAGCACTCGAGCTCAAAAATAAGCAAAGCAAAAAACAATGGAGATGACCTTCTGTATAAAGTATGAAAGTGGCATAAGTAAACTGGGAAATAGAGTAATTAAAGCCCCAATTCTCTCCTAAGAATGAGCCCAATGGAGGAGCGTCTGGTAATTAAGACCTGCATTCAGCAGGGCTATTAGAGAAAAGCAGACAACAATAATGCCAATCACTGAATCAGAGAATTGACTTTGAAGAAGTTACAAGCTGAGAATTGAAAGTTTGGAGATTTATTCCGGGTTCTTTGATATTTATTTACCTGATGGAGTTTTTCTTGGATATCTGGAAGCTGAGTGATCAACGTCGCCCATTTTTGCTCGAATTGTGCTAAAGAAGATCTCAGGGTGGCTGTATCGGCTTCTTTCAAGTGAAGAAGCTGGTTTCCTGTGCTGATCACAGAAGTCTTCAAGGAAGATTTCTCATCCACTTCCTTTGAAAATTCCTAATGGATGCAAATTTTACAACTGAAGATATGATAAACTTTTGCTAAACTGGCTGATATTCAAATTAAGATTGAAAAAAATACTTGTTGATAGTCTCGAATATTTTGAAGTGAAATTCATTGTCTCAGACCATTCAAATCACTTTTCAAGCTTTACAAAAAACCACTTTTTTAAAAATAATATCTTATTCTCCCCCCCACTCAGTTTCATGTAAAAACAATTACAATGAAACTCTTGATACAACCTAAGGTTCTACACAAACAAGAAAAAGAAAATTTTTGAGAGTTACTTAAAACCAATAAAGGACAGGCAGTCAACTTGCATTTATTAAGTTCCTACTATATGCCAGCTGCTGTGCTAAATGCTGGAGATACAGATACCACAATTATTTTCCATTCACTAATATTTAGTTTTGTGTTAAAAGGCAATAACAATTGGATTAAATACGATTAATATTAGAATAGATTTGTTTCCTTTCAAAAGAGACAAACTGGCTCATGGACAAGAAATGCTATATATTCAATTGAGGTCAATACATTGGACAGTTTTATTTAACTTTTCTTAGGCAAGGGAAGGTACAATAAAGACCCTACTGGAAAATGATTGTGACAAAAAGTTAAAGATGCATCAATAAAATATTTTAGATTCTTAAGTTTTAAAAGTTTATTTCAAAAATATTTTAATGTCCATGTTAATAGGTATAACTAAATTCTGAGTGCTCTCTTTTATATAATGAAAGGACTATGGAATATACAGAAAAATCAGGATCAACAAAGCACAATTCTCCGATGCAAATTGCTACAAAAGTAGAATTTTACTTTTTTATAAATAATTTCAGCACGAGTCTGATAGTTTTCAAAAGGAATATTTAAGTGCTTTCTAAATAGATTGATCCAATGTTGTAAAATTAATAATCTTTAATTCATTAACATTGTTTTATCCCTTGTATTTGAATATATGCCCACAATCTGGCTGGTTTTTATATCATTTACTTTAGACATATCCACATTACTGTGTCTGCTCAGACTGTGTCTGCTCTAAAAAAAAAAAAACCATAAAATAAATGCAGAAAAATTCTAAGTTAGAGAGACGTAATTACTATTTACCAATTTTCACTGGGGCAGCTAGGTGCCTAAGTGATAGAGCACTAGGCCTGGAGTCAGGAAGACCAGAGTTCAAATGCAGCTTCAGACACTTACTATCTGGATGACCCCAGGTAAATCACTTAACCTTGGATTACCTTAATCCACTGGAGAAGAACGTGGCAAACCACTCTTGTATCTTTGCCAAGAAAACCCCACGGATTAGTATGGTCCATGGAGACCCAAAAAGATGGACATGACTGAACAACAACGATTCTTAGGAAGTTTTCATGGAAGCAATGAACAAGCTTGGATAGACTTTGGGAGATAGGGAAGAATAGAGGGGCCTGGTGTGGCTGGTGGTGTGATAGAAGGACACCTGGTGTCCACAGGTTCACAAAGAATTGGACATGACTGAACAACCACCACAAACATCACATTTTCATTTTCTGTAGATTCACGTGCATATCTATGTTAAGATGTCAATGTAATTTTTCTTTAATAAATAAATTAGTTTTTATCATTGTTAGTGGTTTCATCCATTCAGGGAACTTCCAGTGAGGAAAAGTAGGTAGATCAGCAGGTTGTTGTATAGTTGTTTGAGTTGTGTCTGACTCTTTGTGACCTCGTTTGTAATTTTCTTGGAAAACTCATTTTACAGATGAGGAAACTGAGATAAACAAGGTTGAGTGACTTGCCCAGGACAGCTAGTAAGTGTCTGAGGCTGGATTCAAACTCAGGTCTGTCTGACTCCAGGCCTGGCACTCTATCCACTGTGCCATTTAGATACCCCAAGGAAAAATGTATAGATCAGCAAATGTAATGCAATTTAGAGAGTTGCCTGAGAGAGACTGAGGGTTTAGGTGATTTGCCCAACTCAGCCAGAATGAGTCGAAAGTGGTACTTGAGCCTTTTTGACTCAGGAGTCAGCTCTCTAAACTGCCTCTCAGATAAATATCAAATCATATTCTTGTATAACTTACGAAGAAATTGTTTATGTTGCTCCTAATTATATCCAAGTCTTGAGATACATTAAGAGATTGTTCCTTCCAGTAATTCAGAGTTTGCTGAGCAGATTCTAACCACTTGGTTAATTCATCCGAGTCCTTGTTATAACTACAAAAATAACAAAAGGGAAAAAAAAACCAAAACATGGTCCATTATTGCAATAAATCACAAGTATAGTTTCCTCTTATCTGATTATATGCCGGAATATGTATCTCCATTAGAAAATGAAATGATCTTCATGGGGTACAACTGTATTCCCTCTTCTTGCCCCTTTGTAGGGAATTTTTCCCTAGTCATGTGACTTATATAAAATTTATGGCCCATGGTCCAAATCTGGATGGGACTGAGGAGTATTATATAATTACTTACTATAGCTTACCTTGGTTACGAGGACTAAGAAAGAAAAAAGGGGATGAGGTGAGAAATATTCTTTTTACCTCTTATCAAATATGTGCGAAAGAGTACCCACTGAAACGCATTAATGATCCTGTAACAGAAATTCATTTTCCTAACAATGAATGTGTTGATATTACAGTAGAGGGGGTTTAGACCTATGATTTCAGAGCTAGGGAAAAGAGAGATTGGTAACTCATCTGCAACTCATATGTAATTTAACTGAGAAGTTAAAGGATTTACCTGTTTTGTTATAAAAATACATCTGAGCTGGGTATGGTAGAGTGTACATGAAATCCCTTCTCCTAGGGAGGTAGAGGCTGGTGGACGGCTTGAGCAGGGAGGTAGACTCACCAGGCTGAGTGTGTGTGTGTGTGTGTGTGTGTGTGTGTGTGTGTGTACGTGTGCAAACTAGCTTATATTGGGAAGGACCAGGTCAAAGAATCATTCCAGTGACTCCAGGATCAAGTATGTTTGTTTTTTCAAGTCTTTTCAGTAGTGCCTGACTCTTTGAAGCCTCAATTTCCTCATCTGTAAAATGAGCTATAGAAGGAAATGGCAGACCACTTCAGTATCTTTGTCAAGAAAACCCTGAATGGGGTCACGAAGAGCTGGACACGACTGAAATGACTGGACAATAACAAGGAGATTTTCCCCAGGTCTTCCATCTGTGAGAGCTTTCCTTTTTGAGGTTGTCTTCCAGCTGTTCTGTATATACTTTGCGTATGCTTATTTATTTACATCTTCTCTCCCTCATTTAATACTAGTTACTTAATACTATTTAAAATAATTTGTTGTCAATTTAGTTGTTTTTCAGATGGGGGAGGTTGCAGCCTTATTAATTGGGCTATCTTGGGTCAAATTCTACACAGAAGTTACAAAGTACTAGACTGGGATAAGTCCCAGTAACACTCCATAGTAGACCGGTTTTACAGGCCAGATTCTGGCAGGATATAGTCTTAACACTCCTTCAATAAAAATCTTGGCCACTGAAGGATTACGTGTATACTCCATTGTCATCTTTTGGACAGCTGGCTAAAAGGCTGGCTAAATATGCTTGGGTAAATATAGGCAGGGGATGGGCAGAGGGAGCTAAAATGGACCAATGCCCTACATTATTTCCCTTCTTCATCTATGCAAACTTACATATCAGTTAGCCAAATGAGCTGACAGCCATTTTGCAAGGTAGTTATAATGAGAGGGATACAGAAATAGTTCCTGTCTAAGGTATGTGTTAAGAGAATTTTGAGTAAGGGCCCTTGTAGCTGAAATATGTGAATGTTTACAAAATGAGGTGGGTGGGAAAGAGAAGACAGAACACTTAACATAATCCTGCCATGAGAAAGCACATATCTGTTTCTCTTATATAACATTTCTATGTTACAGGTGTGGTTTTTTTAAAATGGCTTACATGCATGAATACTTGCTGAATGAACGGACACAAGTGTCTTACAGCCCCTTCACTTCTTTTCCTCAGGAATGTATGCCTGAGAAGAGTAAAGTGACCCGATTCCATATGGAAAAGGTTCTATGCCACCATGTATAGGATCAAATCCATCTCGTCCTTTTTGAATGTGTGTGTGTACCTATGTGTTTACAGGGATGGATGGAAAAAAGTTTGGGGAAGGAGGAAGATCTCCATAATTGAAAATAAAGGCTACTATACATCTCCATTCAAGCCCTACAAGCCTTGGGATTTAATCTGCTGCTTTAAAGGAAATGGGGTAATGGAAGAGCTCATGACTGAAAAGGGGATAGAAAGGGTCACAGAAGGCAAAATGAACAGTTTTTATTACACAATATTTTTTTTTAAATTAAGTACAAGTGAAACCAATGCAGCTAAAATTAGAAGGGAAAAAGATAACTGAGAAAAAATTCTTTGCTGCAAATTTTTCTGATAAGGATCTCTTTCCCAAGATATATAAGAAACTCATTCAAATTTATAAAAATAAAAGCTATTCCCCAATGGTCAAAGGATATGAATAGGCAGTTATCTAAGGAAGAAATCTAGATTATCAATAGCTATATAAAAATGCTTCAAATCAGTAATAAAGAAGTACAGATTAAAGCAGCTTTGAGGTTCCTTATGATATCCATCAGAATGGCAAAACTGATAAAAGATTAAAATGACATGCCAGAGGGGTTGCGGGAAAACGGGTACGTTAATGCACTGTTGTTGGAGTTCTGAATTGGTTCAGTCCTTCTGGAAAGCTATTTGAAACTATGTCCCAAAAGTTATTCATATATGTGTGTGTATGTGTGTGTGTGTGTGTATACACATACATACATACCCTTTACCTCAGTGATATCACTACTAGACCTATATCCCACGAGATCAAAGAAAGGAAATGTACCTATATGTACAAAATTGTTTATACTTTTTGAGGTTGTGGAGAGCTGGAAACTAAAGGGATAGTCATCAACTGAGGAACTGATGAACAAATTATAGTATATTGTGATAGTTCTTGTTCTTGTTCCCCAGTTTCCCTTCAATTAGGATGTCTTCCCTAAAAGGTGACAAAAGCCTCCCTAGGAATTGATTGATGGCTACCTCCCTTGATGCAGTTTCCTGGTCACCAAAGGACATTAAAAAAATCCCACCAACATGGAATTGGGGCCCCTCTGGCTTGGGAAAACCACATGAATCACCATACCCTGCCCAGCTGAGCAGACTTGTTTCCATATGGAATGAGAGGGCCTGCTTCCGGAGAAACTAAGTAACACTATATCCTTCCTGATAGCCTCATTATGTTCAGGCAAAGTAAATTTTTTTTAAATGTTCAATGCCTTTTGAGTGCCTCATTTCATCCTAATATCAAATCTGAACTAACAGGGTGCTGGCATTAGGCTTACCATTAACATATAATAAATTTAATGGAACACTATTGTGCTATAAGAAATAACGAAGGGGATGATTTCAAAGAAACCTGGGAAGGAAGACTCATATCAACTGATACAGAATGAAATGAGCAGAACCAGGAGAACAATTTGTATAATAACAACAATGTAAAGACAAATGATTTTGAAGGAATTAAAAATTTAAAAATTAGTATTAAAAATTCTAATCAATTCAATGTCCAATCACAATTCCAGAAGAATGATGATTCTACCTCTCCTGCCAGAGAGGTAACAGAGTGCAGATTGAGACATATGTTTTTTGGACATAGCTAATTTGGAAATTTGTTTTGTTTGACTGTATATATATTACAAAGGTTTTGTTCTTATTTTACTTTCCACTGGGGGAAGTGGGAATGGGAGGGAGGGAAAACTGATTTTCGTCCATTGAAAAAAGCAAAAGCAAATGAAAAATAAGGAAATGGAACAGAGTTAGCAAGGATGGGACCCTAGTTTACAAAGAAGGGTTAGGTACTATAGACAAGAACAATTTAGTGAAGGATTAGCTGTCCCCTGAATTAGAGGAAACTATGTTTCCTTCAGAGGATCCCTTCGGGGTTATTCCTAGAAGGAAAATACTGATTTCAAGGGCTCAAGCCCTATGGAAACTATATGTCTACTGACCAACAGGACTTCATAGAAAACAATTAATTAACCTGACCAGCCTATACAGAAAGCTCATGAGGTCTTATCCCAAGGCTCTATTCTCATTTTGGGCCAAAGGCAACGGTGGCTAAGGATATTATATTTAGGACCCACCTTTACCAATTTTAGCTCAACAGATATTAAGTGTAAAATGATAGTCTTCAAAGATAATATTTCATAACATATACATACAGTATAACACTAGCTCAAAAGTACTCTTGATGTCCAGAAAATAATTATCTCCTAGATCTTGGTTTAACCCCATGACTCACAGCTCTGAAAAGTACATGATAGCTTTATTTTTGCTCCCTCTCATAATGCTTCTTTGTTGATTATATTTCTCATATTCTCATGAAAACAGAGAGCTCTCTTACAATTAAAGTGACCAACACCTCTATACAAGTGGCCAAGAAACATGATCATGAGCCTTTGAGAATATGGTCTTTTTTCATATGTTAGCTTTATGTTGCCAAAGAAAATATACAAAAGATTATGAGAGGGAGAGAAATTTTGGGATGGCAGAATTTCTGGGATACCCTTATCCCAAATAGTTTTTGAAACTAATGAAGCTTTAAGAAAACTTACCTGACCAGATGCTTGAGAAGGGTTTGAAGTCTGTGTAACTCATGGTCAACTTTTTTATTTAAAGCCAACCATTGTTCTTCCAACTTGGCAATCTGGCTTTCCAGCTCAGGACAACTCACAGCAGTCGCTAGGTGTTTTCCTTCATTCATGGTCTGGTAAAGTTTGGTATGCTTTTCATCTATATTCCTTTTGATTTGCTAAGAAAAGAAGGTTATAGGATCAATAAAACCAATTTGTGACTATTTATTGAGCAGCTCCTAAGTTCTCAGCATCGTGTGAGATACAGAAGAATAAAACCTCTTCCTTCTCTTCAAAGACTAAGAGCGCACAAGAAATAGCAAACAAAGCACGGCTGTTTTGTGTGATACTCTCTCTGAGTGACACAGTCATTCAGTGAAAAGAGTGTGATCGGTAAAGTCTGTAGGAGTTGGGAAAGCTTCATGGAAGAGACGATGACTGTGCTAAACATTGGAAAGAGAGAAAGGATTTGGATAGGTGAGAAAAGGAAAAAAAAAAGAAAACCCACTTTTACTTAATGGGAAAATATGATTGAGAGCACATATTTTGAAAATTCACAACTAGAAAGGATTTTCTTTCTTTGACTAAGTAAAAAGGAGACACAAAGTGATATAGAGAGCTGGCCATGGAATCAAGAAGACCTTGGTTCATGTCCTGCTTGACACATACTGGCTGTTCTATTTCAGTCGGGTCATTTAATCTTTTACTCCTCTAGGTAATTCTCTAAATAAGTTGCTGAGAGGGTACCAACCTCCATTGATAAAGGGAGCTCCTTTATCTGGGAGTTCCCTACGAGTACACCAACAAAATCAGCATATCAGCTCCCATACCTATTATAAATAATAACATTTACAGTACTGTGTTGAAGCCAGACTACAATGGGTTGAGAAGTTACTGAGAGGAGAGGAAGAAGAAGCAATAAGTATAGTCTGCGTCCCAAGTGTTTGTCTTTGGACAGGAGGAGAGATATAGGAAAATAGCTTGAGAAGACAGTAGGGTCAAGTGAGGGTTGGTTTTGGTTTGTTTCTTTTTAAAGATAAAGGAGATTTGGATATGTCTACAGGTAGAAAGGAAGAGACCAGTAGACAGGTTAGAGAGAGAGGGAATGATTATGGAGGAAATATGTAGGGGATGATGCAAGTGGTTGGAATAAAGAGTGCCTGGAAGGTCTTAGGGAGCAGAAAGGTCACCTTTTCATCAGAGGCTAGAGAAAAGGAGGATGGAACCAAGGGTAACATGAAGGAGTTTTGAGATCTAGAGAAAGAGAGAAGAGGGAGTTTAGACTACAAATATAGATGAGATCATAAGAATGAGCAAAAGTAGAAACAAAAATAATAAACACACACACACTCCTCTGTCACAAGAAAGGAAATTGGTGGTGAATGTGTTACATTTTAGAGCAGGTTTGACAACAAAGTACTGGACACTTTAACTTTTGCTCACTTCCATATGTGAGTCAGTGAGTGAGCGAGAGAGAACCTGTGTCTGTCTCTGGAACTAATCTGCTAAATCTCCTTTTCTCCTCTTCTTCCTATATGAAATGTTCTGTCCCTCAGTTTTGCCTGGTTTCCTTCAAAACTAAGTTCAAATTGTACCTTCTATAAGAGGCCTTTTCTTGTCCTCTCAGTTCCTAGGAGATTATCTTCAGTTATTCTGTATAAGTTTATTAAGCACCTACCTACCAGGCAGCGAGGTGACTCAGTAGATATAGTGCCAGACCTGGAGTCAAGAAGATTCATCTTCCCTAGCTCAATTCTGGCCTCAGGCACTTCCAAGCTGTGTGGCTCTGCAAATCACTTAACCTTGTTTGCCTCAGTTTCCTCATCTGTAAAATAAACTACAGAAGGAAATGGCAAACAATTCCAGTATCTCTGCCAAGAAAATTCCAGATGGGGTCAAGAAGAGTCAGACAAGACTGAAAAAAAAACCCAGTGTGCCAGGCACTGTGCTAAGCATTCTGGACACAGAGGCAAAAGACAGTCCCCCTCCTCAAGGAGCTTACAATCTAACATCTGTATATATCTTTATGTACCTATATATTTACATATTGTTTTACCCATTAGAGTATGAGCTCCTTGAGGGGAGGATTTTTTTTTTGCTTTATCTCCAGCATTTAGCACAATGTTTGGCACATGACCCATGCTTAATAAATCCTGGTTGACTCGACTGAGCAGTTTTTCAGTCCATAAAGGACTTTGCAGCCATTGTTTTATCTCATCCAGCAGTCACAAAGATCCTCTAAGATGGGGAACACAAATATTATTGTTACTTCTATTTTGTATGTGGAGAAAATGAATCTCCATAGATTAAGTTACTTGCTCAAAGTCACACAGCTAGGAAATGGTACAGCAAAGACATGAGCCTCTATCTTCTGAATGTAAATTCAGTTTTCTGTTTCATCGAATCAGAGCAGCCTAAAATTGGAAGGGACTGCAGAGGTCACCTGCTATAATTTTCACTTGAAGCATGAATCCTCTCTGCAACATCCTGAAGAAGTAACTTTCACCGGGAAGCCAGAAACAGTGCCAGAACTGTCTACAAATGGAACAGAACACCTACTGATATGATGAGCGCCTATGCAGCACTTTGTTTCAACCCTTCCTCTGACTCTATCTTCTATCTTGTATCACATTTATTTGTGTGTATGTCATATCTTCTTTTGGACTAACTTCCTTGAAGCTAGAGGCAATTCCTTTTTTAATCTTTGGATCTCTATCAAAGTCCATTGCCTATACATATCAGGCATTTAACAAATGTTTGTTGTATTAAATACTTTTTGTTCAGTCATTTCAGTCAGGTCTGACTCTTTATGACAGCCTTTGGGGTTTACTTGGCAAAGATGCTGGAGTGGTTTGCTATTTCCAGCTCCTTTTATAGATGAGGAAACTGAAGCAAACAGGGTTCAATGATTTGCCCAGAGTCACATAGCTAGGAAGTGTCTGAGGCTGCATTTGAACTCGGGTCTTCCTGACTCTAGGCCCAGGCTCTATCCACTGTGTTCCCTAGCTTCCTTTTGAGTACTTAACTTGGTAACACAAACATTTGTTAAATAAAGAAACTTCTGCTTGATAAATTTTCAATGTACAATTCAAAGTTCTGACATGAGTGGGATAGGGTAAGGGGACTAGATTGCTTCTTTCATTGAAACTAAGAATTCCCAGGTGAGGAAATTCCCTCTACCAATTCAGGTTGATTGCTCTGCGATCTATGACCTTGCAGAGTTTTCTGAAGCCCTGGGAGAAATGAAGTGATTTGCCAAAGGTTATGTGCCAATATGTGTCAGAAGTGGTATGAACCACTTGTCAGGTATGTTAAGGTAGGGATTCCTCTCATGTATGGGTTGGACTAAATAGCCATCAAGATTTCTTGCAATTCTCAAACTCTGTATTTCAGTAATTGGGTCTGAACTCAGGTCTTCCTGGCTCCATTGCCCACTATCAATGCACCATACAGTGAAATATGTTGCATTGTTTCTCTGATAATAATGATAACAATGACAAACAATAGTTAGCATTTATATAGGACTTTGAGCTTGCGAAGCACTTCACAAACATTATTTCATTACATCCTCACAACCCTGGGAAGCAGGTGCTATTATTATCTCCTTTACAGAGATGAAGAAACTGGAGTGGATAGAAATTTTAGGGATTTGCTCAAGATCAAACAACTACTTAAATAGAGAGTCGATTATTTCCTAAATTTCTTGGACAAACACAAACTAAAGGAGATTACAGATAGTGTTTTAAGGGAGAGGTCATCTATAGGGAAATAATCATGGTAAGTTTATTGAAAATCATTGTCTCAATGTGCCTTAGAATGGGATCTGTTATCAAACTATAATTCTTATTTACATGATAATTTTGTTTTATATTTGAAAGGAATAGCAAGACGTGCATTGTAGATTTATAGTTTCACGTGCAATCATCTTTTTTATTGTAATGTTATGGAAATGCTTCTTTTATTCCATAAATTAAAAATAAAAAAATTTAAAACTGTCATTCACAGTTTTAAATTCACAGTACATCGAATGGTACTTCCCCAGACCCTTGAATTAATTAACAGAGCTCAAAAGATCAAGTTTACTTAAAAATTAGTGACAATGTAATAAAACTAAAAATGTAACAGAGGCCAACTGAGAGATTTCTAGGCCATCTAAGCCTCATGGAATGTGGTGCTGTTCTTTCACAAATATTCCTTCCAGAACCCTGCATCTTCAGCATGGGAAGCAGAGCCCTCTGCTAAATATGTTTTACATTCATTTTCTAATCCATTCAGGCAGCAAATTTACTTTTAACCTTTAACAAAAGGGAGTACATGGTAACCACCTTCAAGTATCACTACTAAGGAACAAATGAGCATTCTAAGGTAAAAAGAAATCAAAATTTCCAAAGCTTGTGTGCTTTCAAGTAAATCATTGTTTGAGTAAATTTACCTGGTTCAAATTTTTGTCACAGCACTAAGTAGCAAGATGCCCAAAGATATATTTATATAAATTTTTAGTCTTTCATTCTTTCCCCAGACAATGTAATTTAAATACAGAGAATGACTCAATGGCAGCTGGCTAAAAATTAAGTGATTATTGCTTAATACCTTTTTGCACTGATACCAGGTGACAAGGCACAAGCAGCGTCCTAGGCAAATTTTTAAAAGGATTTTACTATGAAATGAGATTTAGAACCAGAAGGGATTTTAAGAGATAATCTACACCAATCTCCTCATTTTATTTATGAGGAAAGTGAGGTTATGACAATGGATAGTTACAGGTTCTGAGTGCATGAGGCGACCTACAATTCAGTAAATCACCTAGATCTCAGTACTAATAATCTATGTTATAAAAAGTACCCTACTAAATTCAAAATGATTTTTAAAATGAAACCATTTTGTAAAAATGATGGTATAACCTTGCTGTTTGAAAATGTAAGCAGGAAAATAAATACCTGATAAAATGAAATCCTTTCCATTAATCTTTCCTCTGTCTCTTCCACTAAACTCATAGAAGGCAGAGAAGATCCAAGAATTTCCAGGTCTTTTTCAAGGGATTCATAGTTTTCATCAAATTCCTTCCATTCCTAGAGAATCGAAGAAAGTAAAACATCAGTAACAGCCCTTTTCTCAGAATATTATCAGACTAATAAGAAAGTCAATTTTACAACAAATATTAAAAAAGACCAAACAAGTCGACATCAGCTTTAGCTAGTGTAAAGAATACATTGAATCCATGTAAATGCTTTATTTTTAATGAAAAATAATTTAATTGCTCCTAAGGCTGAGTCATCTAAAAAAAAAACCAAAGAAACAAGTTTAAACCCCCAGGTTGGTTATACTTGCTTTATTGTTCAGAGAGTGATATTTCCAAAGTTAAGTCATGCCATTAGAATCCATCCTTGCATTCAGATATGAAGAACCTTTGGAATTCACTTGAGAAACATACATATTTTAAGCTCATTATGTTTAGGAAGAGGGAGGGACAGCTTTTAACAGCTGATGTCTTCAACTACTCAGTGAGGTGTGCTGTGTAACACTTTTTATTGCTTCCCAATTAAACTTTGATTGTGGTCAGCCAATTGACATCCAGACTATTGTTTCCCTATCCTGTATCCTTTCCTCAAAATAGGGTCAAGGGGTGGAACTACAAGTTGCTTCATAAGCACAGGAGAGAGGTCCAGTGAACAGGGTTTTCATGGGTGTAAAGAATTATAGAAGGCCACATTCCAACTGACATGACACAAACTCAATATAAGAAAAGGGCAATTCCTGAAGTACATGATCATTAATTCTCTTATTGGCTAGATCTTTCACTTCATTGAGTGGCAAGGGATCTAAATTAATAGGGTAATTTGAGTGCTTGGAGAATGAAATATTCTGATTAGCACAATTTTCTAAGCACTATCACCTTACTTTTCTATTTCTATCCTAGCCTTGTTAAAGAAAATCCTTCTTGGGGGCTGTTAGGTGGCACAGTGAATAGAGCACCAGCACTCCAGAGGACCCGAATTCAAATCCCGCCTCAGACACTTGACACTTACTAGCTGTGTGACCTTGGGCAAGTCACTTAACCCCAACTGCCTTGCCTTCCCCCTCCAAAAAAAAAAAGAAAATCCTTCTAAAATATATTCTTTCACTTTTCTGACTTAGTATATCCAGTTTATGAAATATAACTTAATATTTCTTTGGTTGCTAAAGATCTTATAATGCTACGGGAGACAATTCTTAACATCAATTCTCATTGCAGAGCACAGGAGACACAGATGGAATAGGAGTTTGATATGAATTTTTCAAAGATCATCACATATCTTGGAAGAAAGAAAGAAAATAAATTTATTTTTTAAACCCCAATATAAATGTTTTCTTTAACTTCTTGTGTCTATCCCTTCTTTTCTCCTCATGTAGATCTGTTTGCCTAGACTAGTCTGTTATCACCGCTTTCACACATTATTGCAGTCACTTCCTATTGGGCTGCCTGACTCAAGTTTGTCCCCTCCCCAACCTATCTTCTATGCAGCTGCTAAATTAATAGTTCTAAAACACAGGTCAAACCATGTTATTCTCCTGCTCAAAAAGCTCTGGTGGCAACCTCTTACTTATAGGATGGAATACAAATTCTTCAGAATACATGCAGTTCTCCAAGAGAATGCATGCTCCTTGAGGGCAAGTCCTATTTTTATTTTGTCTTTGGATCCTCTACCTCAATTACTGGAACACAGGAGGTATTATGCTTATTGATTTCACCAAAGATGTCTACTTATGGCATGAAGGTGGCCCGACTATCTAAAAGACTATTCAAGAAGAACCAGCTTTGGCTGGTTCAATAAAATGCGAAGGCCTTCGAGGATGCAAAAGATCAGCCTGGTTAAGTGCAAAGATTTGGAAACAGCAGGCTACTTACTAATTGATGATAACCCATTAAACGCAGAAAATTACAAAAGGACCTTTAGTGTTATGTGGTATCCTTCTAACTCCATACTGATGATGGTAGAAAAGTAAAAGAGGAGAGAAGGTACTAAGAATTATATAAATTTTAGATTATCTGTAAAAATTAATTTAACTCTGTTAAATCTTTGTCCTATGACCAACAAGTCGATAAAGTTATAAATGAAACCAGAAGGCCTATAGATGTTGTAGCTAAATGTCTTTCAGATTTGTCTCACAGAAGTAGATACTTGTGGAATGTTTACTGAAATACAGAAGTTGATGGAGTTGCTTTGTCATCTGCCCCAAACAAAAAGAAGCATTTTAAGGTATGTTTGGTCATAGTGCTTTGCAATAATCATAATTAGCACAAATAAAAAGGAAAAAAAAGAGAAGGAAGACTACTATAAAGGTAACTGTAGCTTTTGTGCTCACATTACTTGCGGAAGACAAAGCAGTAAAATTCAATGAGGCATTTGACAAGATTCTCCAATATATGCCATTGTGAAGGTGGTATATAAGAGTATTGGGAAAAATATATTGAAAAATATGGTTCACTACTGAGACATGTAAAAGAAACCTTATTCAGAAACTTGATGCCCATATGTCATTGATGCTTACTTCCAGGAGAGAGTCAGAAGGCTCTGAACAGGGTGAATGACATCTCAAAAAATGAAAATGATACATTTAATAGTCACGTCACTGACATGTACATTGTATATTGAGAGGATAAGAGTTCAATTTGTGGTTATAGACATTTAGAAATGAGAAAAAAATGTAAGGATAAATTAAAAATGAGACATAAAACAGGGAGACTATGCTGAGACATCTTGTGCAAAGTCCAAATAAAAGAAGCATAATGACTGCTGGATTTAGAAATAGGAAGTTGTTCTTGCTGCTCAGTCACTTCAGTCATGCCTGACACTGTGTGATGCCATTTGGAGTCTTCTTGGTAAAGGTACTGGAATGCTTTGCTGTTTGCTTTTGCAGCTCATTTTACAGATGAAAAAACTGAGGCAAACAGGGTTAAGTGACTTGCCTGGGGTCCCATAGATAATAAGTGTCTAAGGCCAGATTTGAACTCAGGACTTCCTGACTCCGAGGCAGGTGCTCGATCCACTGTACCACTACTCATAGAATTAGGAATACCTGGATTCAAATCCTGCCCCTGACACCATCTGCATGAACGTCAGTGAGTCATTTCATGTGTCTGAGGCTTAAGCAACTTTCTAAGACTTACCTATCAAGTTGTAGATAGGCGGTGATCTGTGTGGTTAAGTTATGACACAAACAAAAATCACAGAATCTTGACAGTAACTCTACACAGAGCATCGTATGAATATATACTAATATATACTAAATATATAATAGTATATACTATTACTATATATACTATATATTACTATATATACTATACTATAATAGTATATACTATGTAAATAGTATATACTAATATATACTAAATATAATGTACTAGTATATACTAAAGTAGTATATACTAATAACTACTTTGCATTTAAACCTTCCTTCCTTAAGATCCAGAAAACTGAAACATGATTTGGCATAGGCACAACGACTGTTTTCTTGAAGAATGACCCAATAAAATTGAAAGGCTTCATTTTGTTTGATAACAGGGCATATCTCATTCCCAATTTGTAGAGGAAAAAAACCCCCAGCAACTGAGTAATAGTGAAAATGTGAACAAGATATTCCCATTGGAGAGGCAGCACTAAGAGTAGAGACAAAATTACAGATTATGAGTCCTTGTTCTTTCTTAATTTTTAATTGTTTTCTACTGATAAATTAGTTTCTTTTCCTTTATGACTTGGAATCAGTGATATAAAATTGGTCATCCCAGGCTCAGTGTTGGGAAAATTAATAAAATAATTTTTTGTTTTTCATAGGCATAGGGACTGGGCCTATGATTTCATTGGTAGATGGAACTCTGATGAGTAAACTCCTGGTACCATTGCAGATCAATAGTTTCTTTGCAACATATAACCTGAGGGAGGTACTTAGAGTCCTGAAAGAGATTAAATGTATTGCCCAGCCTGACACAACCAGCATGTGTCAGAAAAGGATTCGGACTGAGGTCCTTCCTGGCTCCAAGGCCCACTGCCTCATTTTCCCATAGATTTTACACAGACTCTCTTATGGAATGCTTCATTACTATGTCTTAATATATAGTACTCAGTTATTGCAATAGAAAATTGGCAATATTATTAACGGTTTTGAAAGTATTTTGGCGATAAGTTCAAATTAGCTTTATTTATTTATTCATCACTATTTAACATCATACCTGCAACAAATTCTCCAGTTTCGTGCCATATTGATAAGCCTGTTGTTCCAACAATTTTACTTCTTTTACCTTATCTGCCCAAAATTTCTCTTTATTTTGTAATAAAGAAGGCAGCACTCTTTTAGAGTATTCTTGGATCAGAAAGACGTCAGCAACAAGCTTCTGGAAAAAAGTCTGTGAAAACAAGTGTTTTGTCTTTTAATATTTAAAGTTTGCACTTCTACCATATATAGCTACAGTTTCCATTTTCATGAAAAGGGCCCTTAGAGTTTCTAACCCCATCTCCCATCTGAAAGTAATCTCTACCTCTTCAAATTTTTAATCACGCTTTGTCTGAATCTCTCCTTCGTACTTACCTGAATCTCTCTTATGTCATTGTCATCTGTATGGATATCTTTCCTCCCAATTGTATTATAAGGTCCTTGTGAGCAGCTTCTATGACATGGTTATTTTTATATTCACAAGACTTAGTAGCACAGGGCTTTCCACATAATATTTATTTAATGGTCTGTTGAAGTAAATTCTTGGGCATTGTCAACAATATAAAAACAAAAATGAAATCTGACTACAGGACACTAAATCTCTGAACTCCAATTGTACTTGCCATCTAAGATACCACATTCCAATAGAATACCATATTTCTGCAGATAAGCATGACTTTGCTAAACAGAGCTCTCTTCCAAATGTCCATAGTATTGATCTCAGTTAGAAAGATATTCATGATAGTGGATGTAATAATGGACTTGGTTATTTTCAAGATAAGGAAAGGAATAAATTGGCCCAAATTCATGTTAAGACCCTAGAAGAGAATTTCCTTGATCTTAGGTCTGTAAGTTCCATACAAGTTCCTGCACCAATAAAATAGCTCTGCGTGTGTGTGTGTGTGTGTGTGTGTGTGTGTGTGTGTGTGTGTGTGTGTGGCATATACTATGGCAAAATCTACATTTCAAGTTTCTTCTTTATAAACAGGGAAACTGATGCTCTGTGTACAGATTAAGACCAAAAAAACCCAAAAAACGAGCTTTCAATTTTTTTAACCTATATTGAGTTGATATTTGTTAAACAAATTTGGTCAGAATCACTTACACAGTCTTACCTTGTGGTTTTGCAGCTGAGCCTGTAAAGAAGCTTTACTTTTGGCTTGACGTTGCTGGTCCTGACCAAGCTTTTCTTTCCCAATATTCACTAGTTCTGCCAATCCTCGAAGTAACCCTTCCTGTTGGCTTTCACTGATGAAAGGGCTGCTAAGCTCAGCATGCTTAGCTTTTAGAAGTCCCCACATGTCATCAAGTACATCCTAAAAAGATAAAACAAATGTTTTCAACTTTTTAAATTAAATTATCTTAAAAGCACAACACAAAAAAAACACGAAGAGTCAATTCAAGAGCCTTTAACTACAAATTCTTGTTCAATTTAATAAATATTTATTAAATACCTCTTATGTGCTTGGTACACAGTTTAGCTGCTAGAGATAAAAGGATGAAAAATGATAAGTGTCTGTCCTCAAAAAAATTAAAATCTAATGGAGTTAGGGTTTGTGTGGATAAGATCAAGGCATAATGTGATAGGGGCAGATGAGAGATCCAGACAAAATGTTGTTAAAAATTTGAGGAAGGAGAGATCACTTTTAGCTGGGAGGATCAGGTAAGGCTTAATGGAAGAGGTATTAGAGTATTCTTGGATCAGAAAGACGTCAGCAACAAGCTTCTGGAAAAAAGTCTGTGAAAACAAAGTGTTTTGTTTTTTAATATTTAAAGTTTGCACTTCTTCCATATATAGCTACAGTTTCCGTTTTCATTTGAACTAGACCTTGAAGGAAGAGGAAAATTTTGATATTCAGTCAAACAACATTTATTAAACACTTTCTGTATGCCAGGCACTGGCAGAGATATGAAGGGAGAATGTGCTAGGCATGGAAAATAGTCATAGAGCTAGTAGAGGCTGGAGTACAGAATGTAGTCAGGAGAATAATGGGTGATTCACTAGTACTGATTATTAACAGCAATTAACAAACCCAGAAGGACAGAATAGGGGAAGAGAACATGGCCAAAACTATGATCCAGGATCAAAGGATAGGATTATCAAAAGGATAAACAGAGAGTGCTTTTCTATGGTTAAGCTAAATGAGGGGCTTTCATTAATCTTTTTGCCCGTGTCATGGAACCCTTGGGAAGACAGATTAAAATGATGTGCCCTTTCTCACAATAATGTTTTAAATGCACGAAATAAAAAATATAAGATTAAAAAGGAAACCAATCATACTTAAATAATGTTATCAAAATATTTTTAACACACAAGTTCATAGACTGCAGGTTAAGAACACCCTTTGCAAAGGCAGGATTTAGAATCCAATGACATGGTTTAAAGTGGGATAAAGATTTAATTGTAGATTTAGAGCTGAAAGCAAGTTTGGTGTCCAACTAGTCCAGTCCTCTCAGTTTACAAATGAGGAAACTGAGGCCCAGAAAGCAGTTAAGTGACCTGCCCAAAGTTGGCAGGCAGCAAGAGAATAGTACAGGTGTAGCATAAGGTATCAATGAATAGAGTTTGTCTCATGCAAAGGATCTGCCTGAAATAATGGCTTTTTAATTTCAGTGGCATGCTAGCCACACTGTGTTTTTTCTCAAGCTCTGTCTGTGGCTGTGAGATTGGAGAAATAAAATAAAATAATGGTGGAAGGGTAGATTTGTACAAGGCCAAGAAAGATTGTAAAGGCCAGGCTGAAGAGTTTGTATTTCATTCTAGAAGCAATGGAGAGTCACTAAAGTCACTGTTTTTAAGAATTTTTTTTCCCAATAGTTTTAAGAAGAACTTTGAGCAGATAAGTCATTTTAACTATTATAAATAACCAAATTAACTACAAAGACATACGAAAGAAGATGCTATCTGCATTCGGAGAAGGAACTGACAAGTATAAGTATACGTAGACTGATTTTACACACACATATATAAAGTATATCTATCTATATGTGTACATATATATGTAGATATATATATATATATATGCACACACATACCTATTTGTGTCTAATGGTAGCCATCTCTAGGGTGAAGGGGAGGGAAGAAAAAAGGGGAAAAAATGAAATTTATAGGATAACTTTATTATATATTTAGAAAAATAGTAAATTGTACATGAGATTTGCAGTTTCCTGTGCAATCATCTTTTTTATTATACTATGTTATGGAGATGCTTGTTTTATTCCATAAATTAAAAAATAAGTAAAATTTTTAAATAGTAATCTTTTCTCCCAATTACATGTAAAAATGATTTTTAGAATTTGGGTTTTTTATCACTAAAGATTTTTGAGCAGAATTATAAACTTTAAGTACATCAAGAAAATTGATTTGGTAAAAGAATTAGTGAGATTAGGACCTGTTTTGGAGGAAGGGAGACTAATTGGGGAATTATTACAATAGTATAGAAACAGGTAGTAGTAAAAGTTCAAAGAAAAGTGGAGGCAGTGCAAAGGAAAAGGAGGGTATGGGTTTGAGATATTATGCATTGATAGTACCTGGCAATAGATTGAATGGTGGTGAGGAAGAGAGAAGAGTCAAAGATATCTCTACAATTTTAAGTCTGGATAAATGGGAAGGGGAAGGCACCATAAATAGAAACAGATAAATTGAAAAGAAGGGTGGGTTTTGGAAGAAATATGATGATTTCTCTTCTGGAGTTTGAGTTTGAGATGCTAGGAGAAGTGGCCAAATGGGCATTGAAAATATAAGACTGACAATTGGGGAGGGGAGAAGGGAGAAAGTTGTAACTGAATATGTAGATATAGCAATCCTCTTTATAGAAATGATTATTGAATCCATGGGGGTGTATGAGATTTTCAAGGAAAATGAAATATAAGAAAGAAAAAAAGAAATGTAAGGACAGAATCTTTGTGAACATTTACACCTAGTAGGAATATGACTTAGCAAAGGATAGACTGGATAGGTTGGAGGGGAACCAGAAAATGGTAGGTGTCCCAAAAGTCAAAAGGAAGAGAGGTTACCTACAAATGGGAAGGTAGGTTAGTAGTATTAAATACTGCAGAAAAATCAAAGAGGATGAGGAATGAAGAAAGGCTACTCTTTCTCTTTTTTTGGCGGGGGGCGGAGATAATATTGTTAATGCATTGTTAATGCAATGGGAAGATGTTTCCCATCCATTAATAGGCCCATGAGACCTGCCTGGATCACATGGAAGCCTGAGTCACAGGAGCCTGTGGTGGGTGGAGCAGGAAGTTGGTGTGAGTCAGAGCTGGGAGTTGCAGCTTGGAGAGAGAGGAGGCAGAGAGAGCAGGAGCAGCTAATGTGAGTGAGAGAGGGAGCGATTTTGCTTGAGGGAGTCTGTTTTGCGGGGAGGCCTGATGGAGGGAAGGCTTGGGGATGGCAGTGCCCCCTGCATTGATAACGTGTATAGACTTCTTTGTTGCTATGACGGATCGGATCTGGCTTTCTGGTATTGGAATAAACGTTGTGGTTCTATCTTCCAGGAAGAGAGTCATCCTTCCATTATATCTTGTGATTCAGAACTACCCCGACAGGCATATTCATTGGCACTGAGTGGGAGGACTGAAAACTTTAAAAAGAGGGTATTGGCGCCCTTAGAGAGCAGTCCCTGTAAAGTCAGGGGCAGAGGCCACACTCTAGGAGGTGAAGAAGTAGAAGTGACTGGAATAGCTCACTTTGTCAGAAGGCTGATAGAGCCCAAGGGCTTGGTGGGGCAGGGCGAGATGGGCATGTTACCTAGAAGGGTGAGAGGGGCAGAGTAAACAGGGTTGATAAATGTAGGATTGAAATATTTGTTGTCACATTGAAAATGAGAGGGGGTAGGCAGGGAGGGAAGAAGACCGAGGGAGAGACTGAGGACTTGAGGAGAAAGCTTAGAATAGATGATGAGGAAAGTGTGATAAGACACTAGAGATTAAGTAAAGGTTTGCCATTTGGGGTTAGTTGAGGTTTATTGAGCATGAATCAGTAGCAGACCCAATCAGTATGTGCTTTTCCTTTAGAACACTTACCTCCAGTTTGTACACTTCTTGGATTAAGACATAAGGTAAGTACAGTCTTTCCCCTTCGTCTCTTAGTTTTGTCACCTGGACCTCATAGTCTCGAAGTTTTACAGCATATAAATCTGCCTTCTAATGGAAATAGAATTTAGAAATTTTTTTTAGTTTGAATTTAATATTTTTTATTTTTTCCCAATTATATGTATAAAACAATTTTAACACTTTTGTTCCACAAATTTTAAGTTCCAAATTCTCTCCCTCCCATTCCCTTCCCCATTGAGAAGGCAAGCAATTCGACATAGGTTCTACCCATGTAGCCATGCAAAACTCATTTCTATAATAACATAGGATGCTGAATATTATTTCCGAGAGTTGAACTTAAATTAATATGGGCCCAGGAACTAAGACATAGGTCCAGGGTTAGGGTAGCTTGGTTATACTTTGATTTAGTTACCTGCAGTTGTTCAACGATGCTTTGACTGCTAATTTCATTCAAGGAGTGCTGTATAGAGGATTTTTTCTCAATTAGATGGTCATATAACTGCCTTACTTGATGCTGCAGGAAAAGAAGGCGTTTGTAGGAGATAATAAGGGAACTTTGTGGGTAATAGTGATATTAGCACAACATATATTTAAATTGCAGGACAGTTGAGATGGAACAAAACTGAGCTAGTTCATTTTACCAAATCTCTGTCTCTGTCAAACATTATTTCACTTAAATCTATTTTCAAGACCTTCATAGAAGGAAATTGTCATAGTCTCACTTGGTAACGTCACATCCCATTTAACAGTTGTAACTTGGGAAAGGTTCATTAGCTCAGATATAATATGATTTAAAACACCCATTGCCAAACTGAAATTATCTCATCTTCTGGATTTCCTCTTGTTCCTCTCCACACACTTTAAGCTCCCAAACATGTTCTTTGTTTTCCCACCTCTGTGCCTTTGCTTCCACTGTTCCTAATACCTAGAAAGTCCTTTCTTCTGCATTTTGCTTGTCTGTCCTTTAAAGCCCAAACGCCGCTCAAAAGCTACCTTTCTTTCCTGATCTCTCTGTTGCTGATGTTGAACCTCACACAACATTATTTTGTGCCTTGCTTGCACTTATCATGATATATTTGGATTATAGTTGTGTTTTTGCCTCATCCTCCTACAAGACTACAAACTACGTGGGCTCAGGAATTGTGTCTTTTCCAAACCTCGTATCTCCCCTTGGCACCCAGTCCAGTGCTTTTATAGCAAACCTTTAATAAAATGTTTGCTGAATGAATGAATGAATAGTACCTGATAATCACTATTATGGTCTATCCCAGATTTCATGGATTGACTTCTGGAAGCAGCTGCAGCCCGAGCTCGATCAAGTCGTGTTTGCAGTTTATTAAAGCACTCAGAGAATACACTGGAGTTCTTCCCAGGCTGACTTAGCAGTTTCAAAAGATCATCCCTTTTGCTAGTTACAGCTGAGTGAAGTTTTTGCAGTTCTAAAGACAGGGTCTATAAGGTGAAGAGAAAAGAAGAAACACTGAAGGGCACCTGCCTACCAAGCGCACCAAGTTGAGCAGACCTATGTGATGACAGCCACATATGGTACAGAGAAAACACTGACCTCATAGTGGGCCTGCTGTACAGCAGCATCCTCTCTAGAGAGGCCGGAGGTCTGGACCATCTCTTCCACAATGTTCAAACACTGACTGATACTCAGAAGGAGATCAAATACTTTTTTATCTAGATTTAGGGAGGATTCACCTGTCAGGTTTTCCTGAATCAAAAGAAGGAAAAGAGAAAGAAAAAAAAATGTATGTTTTAAATCTAAGGAAAGTTTAAGGAAATAAATAAACATTAGGTAGTGGTTAGGTGGGACAGTGAGGTGGTGCTGTGGATTGAATGCTGGGCCTGAAATCAGAAAGACCTGAGTTCAAATTCATCCTCAGACACTTTCTAGCTATATGACCCTGGGCAAGTCACTTAGCCCTGTTTGCTTCAGTTTCCTCATTTATAAAATGAGCTGGAGAAGGAAATGGCAAACCACTGTAGCATCTCTGCCAAGAAAACCCCAAATGGGGTCACAGAGTCAGATGTGACTGGAAACAACCAAATAACAAGAGAGTGACTAGGCAGTCAGTTCTAGACCTGTAATTTCAATGGTATGGGGATGAATAAGCTCCCCCGTCAGTAAAGTTGGGCATCTTTTTTGTAATTTATAGTCTTAGTTGCCAGGGCATCAAAAGTTTAGGTGACTTGCCTACAGTCACAAAGCCAGTACATGTCAGAGCTAGAACTTGAACCCCAGGTCTCTGGGCTCTTAGTGATGCTACAGCATCTACATCTACTATGTGCCAAGCACCTTATGAATGTTATCTCATCTGATCCTACAGACTGGCAGGTGGGGTAGGTGCTAATATTATCCTCAGTTTACGGATGGGGAAACTGAGGTATACAGAGGTTAAATGATTTGCCCAGGGTCACAATAGCTATTGAATGAGGCCAGATTTGAATTCAAGTCTTCCATCCATTGTGCCACCTAGCTGCCTCAAGTTAAATCTGAGAGTTAATGGAGCTTCTTAAAATCGGTATAAGGCCTGATGTAAAATAACCATGTGTTTCCTTAACCACATACACACATTTTTACACAGGTGAGATCAAGTTAAAACCTTCACCAGCAAAAGGGCTCATAAAAGGATAACTTGTAGGGGTTTGTATATATGTATATTAGTGAGGAGAAGCAGATGATCCACATTGTCCTGTTGATATCTAAAGGGAGCAGTCTTTTATCCACTCCTGATTGTATACAGGTATACAAATGTCTCAGATTACCTTTTATCATCAGCTGTTGGCATTTCCCCACTCACCTTCTCCAGCCATCCTGTTCAGTAACCAAAAGCTTGCTTTCCACCCCATGTGAAAGAAATGATATTCACTTAGTAGTCATAACATTCTATTTCTTGTCTAATTTTTTGAATATATTTGGATGTTGTTTAGTCATTTTTCAGTTGTGTCTGACTCTTCGTGACACCTTTTGGGGGTTTTCTTGGCAAAGATAATTGGGTGGCTTGCCATTTCCTTCTCCAGCTCATTTGCTGGAAACTGAGGCAAATGGGGTTAAGTGACTTGCCCAGGGTCCCACAGTTAGTTAAGTGTTTGAGGCTGGATTTTAACTCAGGTCTTCCTGACACCAGGCCCAGTGTTCTTTCCACTGTGTGGTCAACCTGCCTCCCCCTCTGCCCAATACATTATGAATGTAAATCATACAGCTTTTTACCTGAGTGTGAAGAGCATTTGCTTCTTGGCTTAAGTCCTCAAGTTGAGAAGTATAAGTTTTCAATTCTTCAGCTGTAGGTGAGCTAACATTATGCACAGATACCATTGGGAGAAAATTCACATTTGCAGCGATCTGTAAAGAAACATGGCATACATACATATATGCATACGTGTATATATATATATATATCTGTGTGTGTGTGTGTGTGTGTGTGTGTGTATATATGTATGTATATATATATATATATAGTTAGTTAATTAGTTAGAAGCAATATAGCATGATGGCCATACTCTTTCTTGTCCATTGTTTTTGCTTACATAATAATTTTTAAAAAATTAATGTAAAATCTTAATTTTCAACAACAAAGGGTTGTTTCTAGCCAATCTTGTATCTAGATAAGAACAATGTGGATTTAAAGACACTTCCCATACACAATTTAGAACATGCTTAAGTAGTTATAAATAGACTTTATTCAGTGTTTCTAGGTCTCTTTAAGATATTAAGGTGGTGATGAGTCTCACTGATGGGAAAGTAAATAAATCATTTCTGTAGACAGATGCCTGACTCAATTTAAACATATAAACATTTTACAAGCACTTAGATGTACAAGGCATTCAGGGGTGGGGAACCTGTGGCCTCAAGGCTCTCGAGGCTGCAGGTTGCCCACTCCTGTCTAGGCACTGGGACTAAAAAATAACAAATAACAAAAATGAAACAGCTTCTGTCCTCAGAATCTACTCTTTGTGTGTGTGTGGCGGGGGGAGTATTGGTATTTTTCTGTGATTTTATCACTAAGGAGCCTCCAGGGAAGGGGACTTCCTGTACCAATGCGGATAGGTACCTGCTCAGAGAGTTACATAGATTGTGTCAGTGGTAGATCTCTCCGAATGAGGGAAGCTTTCTATTTGCAATGATGCCTCTTTAATTTCCTGCATTCTCCATATCTTACTATATAGTGTTCAAATAAAAAGTTCAGATGGTACCATAAGTTGTAGAGGGAGAATGACTTCATTTATTTCCAGTATTAAATGCTCCACAAATAGGGGAACATATACGTCCTCATAAACGGAATCAGAATCTAAACACTGAGATATTTGGCTCTGGAAAAGCGAAAAACACATAATGGGACTTGTAATATGGAACAACTAAGCCTCGATTATGAACAAATCTGGCTCAAGCCTTAGATGTTAGTGAGAAGGAATATCAGCTTGGATAAGAACCCAACAGAGACCGTTATTATGGAAAACCAGGATGAATGGAAATTATGATGGCCATAGGAAACTTTGGTGTTCTAACAAGCATTTTTCAGGTGGACCTTTTTGACCCCATTTGGGATTTTCTTGGCAAAGATACTGGAGTTGTTTGCCATTTTCTTCTCCAGCTCATTTTACAGTTGAGGAAACTGAGGCAAATGGGGTTAAGTGACTTGCCCAGGGTCACACAGCTAGTAAGTATCAGAGGCTGGAAGATGAGTCTCAGTTCCTGACTCTAGGCCCAATATTCTATCCACTCTTTCCCCTAGCTTCCCTAGGAAACTGTAGATGGGAGCAAAGACAGCCTATCATTCAGTCTGTCTTCTCTGTGACATTTCCAGCTCAAAAGAGTTTCTGTGTGTAAGGAAGCGTTTTTCATTCCCAAGTAATGCACCCTGTGTTAGGTTGAGAGAAGTTTTAAATGTGCAAACATGACAGTTCACACTGTGATTTCTTTATAAGATGTGAACCTCTTTGGATCAAGAAAAGAATGATTTGACTGACCAGGGGATTGGCCACACGCCTCTGGGGGCTTTGAAGAGCTAGAGTCCAGCAGAAGTTAGGTAAGCAGCCTGTGGATGTGGCCACCCAGTTTGGCCAGCCAATCAGCTATTCTTTTCTTTACCTAAAGAAGCTACATTTTGTAAAGAAATCACAGGGCACAAGAACCATACTGTTTGCACATTTAAAACTTCATCAGGACGTTATACTTCCACTACTTTAATTGAAATGGGAGTATATAACACCTCCAGTTACTTAAGTCAAAACTAGATAGAGTTGGGAGTGAATTCTTCTAGGTCAGGAATAAATTCCCCACAAAGACTTTAATTTAAATTGGATGGTTATAAAAAGCTACCATTCAGCTATACACAATTCACTAACTTTGCTTTCAAGAAATAACCTGCTTTGGAAAGGGGGCACCCAGATCTTGACAAGGGCTGCATTGTGCTAGGGGTTCAGACTGACCTGATCATCCACGGGCTGAGGCGGAGGCAGCTTCTCCTTTGATAGCTCCTGAAGCAAATATCGCCATTTGTCTTTACTTTGCTCTTGAGATGGCAGAACTGATTCTGGGGATCCATTTCTAGAGTGAGATGCTCCAGGGCTTTTGAAAAAGGCGGAAGGTAGAAAAACAATTGGCATGTAAAGTTTTATGCTACATAGCACATTCTTTTAGAAGTCATTTTACTCAGAAGAATATTAAAAGAAAACCCAAGGTTATTTGTCAACACGAGCCATTCCAATCACAACACAGCTTACTGTTCAACAACTTTATTTTGTGCTTCATCTACATTACATTAGAATAATTTAATGCATATTTTAAATTTAAAATACTGACTAGCTACCTACTACCACCTGCCAGCATTGTGCTAAATGCTACAATAATAACTGATAACAGCACTTTCAGATTTGAAAAACTCTTTCCTCACGTCAACTCTATAAGAGAAGGAATACAAGTATTATTTCCACTTTACTGGTATATTTACACAGTACAGTATTGTTCTGTTCATCCTAAAATATCATGTATCCCACATATCACGAACATAGAGGCATTTTAATCAGTGCATTGCTGACGGAAGGATCAACAATCACTACCATACCATCTTCAGATTCTTATAATACATTCAAACGTGAAATTGCTGGATTGTATAGTACAAAGACAAAATGAGTCTTTTTCTTCCAATTTGCCTCATTCACTACTGAAATAATGAATCCTATCTAAAACCTGCTCAGCCTCTTCTTAAACATTTCTAGTAGCAGAGAATTCATTCCTCCCTAGGATAATTCACCCTATTTTTGAATAGCTCTAATTATTAGCAGATTTGAATTTTTTTTTCAACCTTCTGTTGAGAGGAAATCTGTTATCCTGGCCTGTTACTGTGGAAAGAGGGCTAGACTTTGAGTCAGAAGGTCTGAGTTTCTTTTTTATATATGTTTGTTTAATATTTTATTTTTTCAAATTACATTAGGAAATATAAAATAAAATAAAAATAATTTTTAACATTTATTTTTTTAAATTTTGAGTTCCAAACTCTCTCCTGTCTTCTCCCCTCCCTCCCTACTGGGAAGGCAAGCAATTTGATATAGGTTATACATGTACAGTCATGCAAAGTGTATTTCCATATTATTCATGTTGTAAAAGAAAACACAGTCCAAAATAAATCTGCATTCAGACTCTATCAGTCCTTTCTCTGGATATGGATAGCATTTTTCATCGTAAGTTCTTCAGAATTGTCTTGGATGCTTGTATTGCTGAGAAGAACCAAGTTTATCAAAGATAATCATTGTACAATGTTGCTGTTACTGTGTACGATGTGCTCCTGGTTCTGCTCACTTCACTCAGCATCAGTTCATGTAAGTCTTTTCAGGTCTGCTCATCATTTCTTATAGCACAATGGTATTCATTACATTCATATACCACAACTGGTGCAGCCATTCCCTAATTGATGGGCATCACCTCTTTCTGATTCATTGCCACAACAAAAAAGGCTGCTATAAATATTTTTGTATACAAATGTACATTTGTACATATTTTGGTACATATTTTGTACATAAAGAGCTGCTATAAACATTTTTGTACATCCTCCCCCCACCCCCGCCCCTTCTTAAAAAATCTCTGGATACAGACCTAGTAGTGGTATAGCTGGGTCAAAGGGTATGCATTGTTTCATAACCTTTAGGCATGGTTCCAAATTGCTCTCCAGAACGATTAGGTCAGTTTGCAACTCCACCAACAATGCATTAGTGTCTCAATTTTCCCACATTCCCTCTAACACTTGTCATCTTCCACAGAGGGTCTGAATTTCATACCCAGCTGTGCAAGATAATAGCTGGGACCTTCTAGTAGTGAGGCCTTGGGCAAGTCAACTAATCTCTCTGGATCTTGGATTGCTCATCTATAAAATGAAAGGGCTAGATAAAAGTCCTTTGAAGCTCTCTACCTCTGATCCTATGCTTTTACCCCTATTGAAGTTCTGCCCTATGGGAGAAGCAGAGCAAGCTTAATCCCTATTTCACATGATAATCCTTCAAATATTCTGAGGGTACTAACTTCTACTCCCTAAGTATCTTTCACTATAAAAATTAAATGTCCCCATTTACTTCAAATTAACCTCACATGGAATGGGTCAAGTTCTCTCAGCATCCAGGTTACTATATGTACACATGTACACACTACAGCTTGTCATTTTTTTTTACATAGTTATAGTCTGAATCTTTTTTTTTTGCCTCTTTCAATAGTTTTATGTAGATTTTTCATTTTTTTTTCCTATTGTTGAAGGGAACTGCCTTTCTCTGCCAAACATCAGCAACTCCTCTGTAACTTTATCTCAGAGGCATGGGGCCACCAAGAGGGTAAGTGACTTGCCCACTGTCACAGGCACAGCATGTATCAGCTGTAGGACTAAAGTCCAGGTGTTCCAGACTCTTATGTCCAGTCCTTTATCCACTATCTATTTTTTCATAAGTCAATATATTCTTCTACATTTTATATGCTGCGCACATAGCATATACTTAATAAATATTTATTGATTGAACTGAATTCTTATTATTCATTCTTTATTAGGATGGAGTTTTCCCTTATGCTGGTATCAACAGGGATTACTTCCTTCAACCATCATTTTACAAATAAGAATTCATTTTGCAGATAAAATACAAAGAATCAGTAGGTCAATAAACATTTATTAATGGGCTACTATGTGCCAGGTACTGTGCTAAGCACTAGGGATATAAAGAAAAGTAAAAGACAGTCCTTGCTCTTAAGGAGCTCATGGTTTAATTGGGGAGACACCCTGCAATTGGAAATTAAATAATCTAATCCTAAAAAATAAGTGGGTCAAAAAACAAATCAAAGAAATAATAGATAATTTCGTTAAATAAAATGACAACAATGAGATGACATACCAAAATTTATGGGATGCAGCCAAAGCAGTACTTAAGGGAAAATTTACATCTCTAATTGCTTAAATCAATAAAATAGAGAAAAAGCAGGTCAATGAATTAGGTAGGCAACTATACTAGAAAAAGAACAAATTAAAAATCCCTAATTAAACACCAAATTGGAAATCCTGAAAACCAAAGGAGAGATTAAGAAAATGGAAAGTAAGAAAGTTATTGAATAAATAAAACTAAAAGCTGGTTTTACAGGAAAAAAACAACAATAAAATAGATAAATCATCGGGTAATATGATTTTAAAAAAGAAAAAAAGAAAACCAAATTACTAGTATCAAAAATTAAAGAGGTGAATTCACCACCAACGAAGATGAAATTAAGACAATTGTTAGGAGCTATTTTGCCCAATTATATGCCAATAAATTCAACAATCTAAATGAAATGGATGAATATCTACAAAAACATAAATTACCCAGCTTTAACAGAAGAAGAAATAAAACACTTAAATACTCCAGTCTTAGAAAAAGAAATTGAATAAGCAACCCATAAATGAACTTCCTAAGAAAAATCCTCAGGATCAGATGGATTCACGAGTGAATTCTACCAAACATTTAAAAAACAATTAATCTCAATGCTATATAAACAATTTGGAAAAGTAGGTGGAGTCCTACCAAATTCCTTTAATGACGCAAATATGTGCTGATATCTAAACCAGGATGAGCCAAAACAGAGAAATAAAATTATAGACCGCTTTCACCAATGAATATTGATGAAAAGAGATTACAGCAATATATCATAAGGATCATACACTATGACTAGGTAGGATTTATACCAGGAATGCACAGCTTATTCAGTATTAGGAAAACTATCAAAATAACTGACTAATCAATAACAAAATCAACAGAAATCATATGATTATCTCAATAGATTCAGAAAAAGCCTTCAACAAAATACCACATATAGTCCTGTTAAAAATAATAGAGAGCATAAGAATAAATGGAGCTTACCTTAAAATAAGTAACATTTATCTAAAACCATCAGCAAGCATTATTTGTAATGGGGATTAGCTAGAAACCTTTCCAATACAATCAAGGGTGAAGCAAGTGGTAATTATGAAAACAATCTGGTATTGGTTAAAAAATAGAGTGTATAATCAGTGGAATAGATTAAGTACAAATGACCTTATAGTAAATGACCATAGTAATCTAGTATATGATAAACCCTAAGATCCAAGCTTTTGGAACAAAAACTCATTATTTGACAAAAACTGCTGGGAAAACTACAAAATAGTATGGCAGAAACTAGATAGAGACCAACATCTCACATTGTAGACCAAGATATGGTCAAATGGTTACATGATTCACACATAAAAGTTGATACCATAAGCAAATTAAGAGAGCATGGAATAACTTATCTGTCAGGTTTATGTATAAGGGAAGAATTTAGGACCAAAGAAGATATAGAGAGCATTACAAAATATAAAATAGATCATTTTGATTAAATGAAATTAAAAAGTTTTTGCAGAAACAAAATCAATGCAATCAAAATTATAAAGAAAATGGAAAAGGGAGAAAATTTGCATTAAGTATCTCTGATAAAGGCTTCAATTCTCAAATATACAGAGAACTGAGTCAAATTTATAAGAATATAAGCCATCACCCAATTGATAAATGAAGAAAGGATATGAACAGGCAGTTTTCAGACAAAGAAATCAAAGTTATCTATAGCCATATGAAAAAATGCTCTAAATAACTATCAATTAGAGAAATACAAATGAAAACAACTCTGAGGCACCACACCACACCTATCAGATTGGCTAATATGCCAAAATAAGAAAATGACAAATGTTGGAGGGGAATGTGGGAAAACCAGGACACTAATGCACTGTTAGTCGAGTTGTGAACTGATCCAACCATTCTGCAGAGCAATTGGAACTATGCCCAAAGGGCTATCAGACTTTATACCCTTTGATCCAGCAATACCATAGCTAGGTCTATGTCCCAAAGCCATCCAAAAAAGGGGCAAAGAACTTCTTTGTGGAAAAATATTTATAGCAGCTCTTTTTATGGTGGCTAAGAATTGGAAATCAAAGGGATACCCAACAATTGGGGAATGGCTAAACAAGCTGTTGTACATGATTGTAATGGAATTGTTGCACTTTAAGAAATGACAAGCAGGATGATTTCAGAAAAACCTGGAAAGACTTACATGAACTGATACATAGAATGTATGTGAACAGAAACAGGAGAACATTGTACAAAATGACGGCAATATTGTTCAATGAAGAATTGTGAATGAGTTAGCTATTCTCAGCAATACAATGATCCAAGATAATCCCAAAGGACTAATGATGAAGCATACTATCCTCCTCCAGAGAAAAAACTGATATTGTTTGAATACGGACTGAAGCATGCTATTTTTCACTTTCTTTCATTTTTTCTTTTCTTTAAGTCATTTAGTCATTTTGTTGCATTTCCATATATGGAAATGTCATATATAACTGCATATGTATAATCTATATCTGATTGCTTACCATCTCAGGGATGGAGGAGAGAAGGGCGGGATAAATTTAGAACTCCAAACTTTAAATAAAATGTTTTTTAAAAAGCATCGAGTGAAAGCCTTCATTTTACAGATGAGGAAATTGAGGCACAGAGAAGTTAAGCTGTTTGCCCACTGTCACACAAATATCAAGTCTCTGAGGCAGGATTATGAACTCAGGGCTTCCTGATTAGAAATCTAGCATCTTATACACTACACCACTATGTCTTACTAGGCTTGAAGCCAGATACCTCAATTAAAGTCTTGCTTCTCATACGTACTAACTGTGAGATCCTAGACGAGTCACTTAACTTCTCATTACCCAAGGCAACACTTTAAAGCAATGATAGAGAAATTGCTGATGTGCATCAGTGCAGAAAAGGAGTCTCCACACAGGGAATCTCCCCACAATGATGAAATCACAAATCCAGAACAACAACAGAAAAAAAATGAAGCCAAAAGGTATGGCTAATTTCATAGCTCTTGTTGCATGTCACCAGATTTCTTTTCTAGAGAGATCACATCAATTTAAACAGCAAGCAACAACAAACATATGTACTTGTGTGCTCAAAGCCGCATCAAGCATGGGCTTCATTATATTTAATTATTTTTGTTAGCTTATTTATGTCCATATATTTAAAAAGGTTATACCTTACAAGTGATTCCTGGGTTTTACTATCATCCCTTTGGTCCTGCTGATGCCACATTTTCTCAGCATGAATTTCAATGAATCTGAAGAGATCCTTCTGTTCACCTGGCTTTAATTCTAAGGCCTATGGATGAGCAAGGATGAAAACATTTACATCAGTCATAAATGTCATGTATCTACAGGGTACCCTTTCCCTTTATGTATTCTGTTGGTGCTGCTGGGATAGTAAAAGTCTTAACCAATTCTGAGTTTTCAGTTTAATAGCTCAGAAGTTATGAGTTATTCTTAAGTTCATTATGAGTTAGCTCATAAGTAGCTTATAATCCATGAACATTCCCCCACCATAAACTCCTCCAAGATCCATCTGAAACACACATGTGCCTTGTTGTGCCAATCGTATTTCTGAAATAGCATATATATGAATATTCATTTATTCATTTCAATGAATATTAACCAATTTTAACTCATTTTAACCAATACAATACTGATGGGGGAAAAAGCAATAAAAAAAGGCACATTAAAAAAGTACCCACTGGAGATATTGGTTCAGTTTCCATTCAGGGGCACAGTAACCAAAGAACAAAGAAATAGTATCACTAAGAATAACAGATTCTATCAAAAATGTAGCACTAGTTATTGGTAATGAGATGGAATAAAAATTTAAAACAGCATTTACATATAGTTCTTTAAGGTTCCTGAAGAACTTTACAACTATGACCTTATTTGATTCTCACAATAACCCTAGGGGAGGGGGGGAGTAGTGCTATTGCTATTTCCACTTTACAGATGAGGAAACTGAGGCAGGCAATGATTAGGTGAAGTTTAGGGTCACAAAGCTAATACCTGTCTTTGGTTAGAATTGAACTCAGACTCCAGGACCAAGGCTTATTCTATGCTGCCATCTAACTAGCTGCACAACCCTGGGCACACATGCACGTAGACCCACTTTCCCTCCCAAATCACAGAAGCAAACCCACCAGTACCAGCTTCACATTTTAAGGATGAAGGACCATTCCACATGGAAAAGATTGTTTTTGTACTTCATTATTTTGCACAAGGGCTAAAATTACCTGTTGTTGGAAACATCTTGGTCGGCCAAAGAGTGGGCTTTCAAATGAGATAGATTCAAATGCGGGAGATCTGTCTGACTGGAAGACTTTTTGATCCTCTGAAGGTTTCTTTAGAGTGTTACTTCGCTGTAAAATAAGATTTATTTATGTAATAATGACAAATTATTCACTTACACAGAATGAACTACTTCAACTGTATAATAATGGAACCATTCAATGTAGGAAAATTAAAAAAAAACTTTATCTGAGGTAAACTATTGCAGTTTTTATTACCCTAATTTAATTTAATGTACTTATTTCATAGCATTAAAAAAATCATCCCATTAAGTAAAATGGTCATTTTTTTTCCTCTCTTCTAGCTAATACATCTGAATGAATTTACTAGGAAGAGGAAGTTCCTTGTCTTTTTTTCTTTTAAATTAAAAAAAAAGACAAAGAAGCAAAGAGGGGGAAATTCACTGATAGAACACTGAGTCTATGAATTTAAATTTACTATGAAGACAAATCAGAAAATAATGAAGTTGAAGAAAACAAAGAAGCTTAGCAGATAGACCATAAATCTTATTAGGTTATAGGCTCCCTTAAGTAATAAAGAGACTTTGAGCTCTTTGAGGGCAGGTGTTAAGAGTCTGGGGTTGATGGCAGGGAAGATACAGCTGTGTCTCTATAATTACAGGGACACAAAGCAGTCCTCTGTGGTCAAGTATGCCTTAGGCCTATTTAGGAAACATTGGCAGGTACCCTCGTGGCTGGGATTAAAAGTTTGGTGGTGGAAATGGGCCCTATTAGACTGTGTGTATGTAAGGAACTGTGAGGAATACTAATAAGGAGAGTTAACATTTACATCATGTTTTAAACACCTGCAAAGTGCTTTATATACATTATCTTGTGTGAACTTTACCACAACCCCATAGGGTAAGTGGTATTATTATCCTCACTTTAGGTTAAGTGACTTGCTTAGGGCCACACTGTGGAAAAAGTGAGTTAAAAAGAATGAGTTTGTATAAGAGAGACTATGTGAAATGAGATGTGATGTGAGTGCATGCAGTTGGGACCAGCTTGGGGTTCTAGTGCCCCTCCTCTATGCAGCAGAACAAATACAAAGAAGCATCTAGGAGGCTCAGTGGATACAGCACCGGGCCTGCAGTCAGAAAGACACAAGTTCAAATCCAGCTTCAGACACTTACTAGCTGTGTGACCCTAGGTGAGTCACTTAACCCTTGTTTGCCTCAGTTCCCCCATCTATAAAATGAGCTAGAGAAGGAAATGGCAAACCACTCCAGTATCTTTGCCAAGAAAACACCAAGTGGGGTTAACAAAAACACAGAGAACTTTGAGGGCTCTCTTGCCTTTTCCTATTCCCAGTGCTTAGCAGAATGCCTGGCACACAGTAGGTGCTTAATCAATGTTTACTGACTGATTGAAATATGAGTTTAACTTATTCTAGCTCTCTGATCCTGAGTAAGTCCTTAAATCTCTCAGTGACCCTTCTGAGATTATTCGTTACAGAGGTGATGACCTGCATTGGGCAAAGGGAATTTCCTCCTTGAAAGAGCTCTCTATATGTAATCACAGTTCTAATCTCTAATCTTATGCCCCACACGCGGCACAGTGCCTTATAAGTATTAAAAAGACATTTTATGAATTGAATTTTGTTGAAATGAATTTAAAAGGCACAGAAGTAGTTATGGACTGTGTATGCCTAGTGTTATTTTTTAATGTTAATAACCCAAAGGTGTTTGATACATGTGCATATTTAAAAGTAGAGCCAGCTGTTTTATCACAAGCATACTTTACGTCGATAACATTTAGAAGCAAATTATAAAAATACTAGAGGAAACAGGAGAGGCAAATTTATTGAAACTTCAACAAATTCAATATCACTTTATTGCCAATGCTGTCGTAACTGGGTTCACTCAAAGAACAGTCTGTGTTTAAGACGGACTTTGCTATGAAGTCTAAAGACAAATCGCATTTGTAAAATTAAACTAATAGGTCCATATTCTGATTCAGACTTACCACTTGTAGAACTAAGGGGTCTACTTCATTAACATTATTTTCACATGGAGTTGACACAATAGCATAAGTCAGAGGGTTTTTTTTTCTGATGGGCTTATCAATTATGGATATCAATACATTCATGTCTATTTTACCTGTACTTCGCTGTATTTGTCCTGAAGCATCACCTGGACTTTTTCCAAATTACACTTGACAGCTTTTAGTTTCTGGGAAAGTATTTCTGCCTCTTGTTGGGTGCTTCCACTGTTTCCTAGACCTTGATCTTTGCAATTCTCTAATAAGGAAGACACCTTGTGCTCAATTTCTGTTAACATGGCCTAGGAAGAAAAAAAATTCATCGATTATTCATCTCTCGGTTCTTCGTGAAGTTCCATCTCCACTCTCCTCAGATTCACTGACTGTTTGATCACATTCTAAAATGGATAAATACATAAAGGACCTTGAGCAATCCTTTCATCTCTTCCTCTGCTTCTGAACAAGATTTTGCTAAAATCAGCCCCAAAAGGCAACTTTCTTTTCCTTAAACTTCAAAGGAAGATTCCTCAAATACCAATGATAAACCACTCTAAGAGCTCTCAAAATCAGTTTTATACATTCTAGAATCAGAAGGATCTTCAGAGATAATTTCAACCAACCCCCTAATTTTACAGATGAGGAAACTGAGGCTGTGGAAGTTAAAGCATCTCATCCAGACTAATACAGATAATCAGTGCAGCTAGGTAACAGTACAGTAGGGTAATGAGGTAGCACAGTAGATAGAGCATTGGACTTGGAGTCAGAAGATCTGAGTTCAAATTTGACCTCAGTCACTTCCTAGTGTGACCTTGGATGAGTCACTTAACCTCTGTTGCTATCTGAATATATGTATATATACACACACATCTAAATACATGCATATACACATTTCATATATATATATATAGATATATATATATGTACATACACACATGTATTTATGGGCAGCTAGGTGGTATAGTAGAAGGAGTTGCAAAGCCTGGAGTCAAGAACACCTGACTTCTAATTCAGCTTCAGACACTTATTAGACACTTATATGACCCATGGCAAGTTACTTAACTCTGTTTGCCTCAGTTTCCTCATCTATAATACGAGCTGGAGAAGGAAATGGCAAACCACTCCAGTATCTTTGCCAAGAAATCCCCAAACGGGGTCATGAAGAATTGGATATGATTGAAACAACTCGACGACAACAAATGTACACACATACATACACACATACATATAATTCCCTCTGTAAAGTGGGGATAAACAATAACATTAGAATCTCACTTGGTTGTTTTTGAGGATTAAATGAGAGAAAAATTGTAAAGCATTTAGCACAGTGCCTGGCACATAGCAAGTGCTATATAAATATTAACTTATCATTACTACTAATATAGTGGGGTTTTTCCCCCAAACCTGCCCTTTCTGACATCTGATCTAAAGCTCTCCTGCTACCATTAAGGCACTTAGAAACAAGGCTAAGGATCAGCTGTTTCCCATACAACATCCTTCAAAGCTGTTAGGAGCTTCTTTCTCATTATCATCAGCCTTTTCTTTTTCAAACAAAACAAGTCCTCAAAATACCAGATAGACCCTAGGAAAAAAGAAAGATTTGAAAACTGATGTACTTTTCTGATGACATAAGGGACTGTGAATACACAGGTCTAAAAATAACCTAGTTTGGTTAGTCTCCTAGTGGGCTATCGTCATTGTATTTCTACTCAACAGATCAGGTTTGTAACCTCCTGGGGCCTAGGCAACCAAGCAGCCGTGCCAGCCGACTATGCTCCAGGGTATATACCAACAGCAGTGACCTGAGAGCAGAACATAGCTCTGAAGCTGTTATGAAAATTCCAGTAGTTCTCATCTGTGCCCAAAAATGCAATATAAAGCTTTCAGAAGTTCAGTTATGGTGTAGCCAGAGGTGAGGAACCTTCTAGGTCCTCAGGTGCAGCCTTTGACTGAGTCCAAGTTTTACAGAACAAACCCTTTTGTTAAGGGGATTTGTTCTGTGAAGTTTGGATTCAGTCGAAGGGCCACACTTAAGGACCTAGAGGGTCACATGTAGCCTCAAGGCTGCAGGTTCCCTACCCCTGGTAGACCAACGTAATATAACCCATGCTTAATAAGTGTTTATTGTATTTAATTTGTTAGGTTTTTTTAACAGGCTTCTTTTTGAGTGCTTCATATAAAAGTAGTTGCAATATATGATATAAATCTTTGCAGGAATATTGATGGCCAAATGTATGATTGCCACAGTGGCACCAAAGACATCACCTCAATCTTTAAGGCTCCCAAAGGAATGAATGAAAAAGCATTTATTAAGTGCTTACTATGTTTGAAGCATTGAGGATCAAATAAAAAAGCAAGGCGGCCCCTTTCTCTTTGTTATGGAGAAGACAACATGTATGCAAGTCAGATGGAAAGGCCCTTCTGATCTTGAACCACATGGCAACACCAAGGACTTGCCAATGGCTCGCATTGATGAGTTCTGTTATTTCTTTTGGTTCTTGATGCGGAGTCCAAGGTTCATATAGTCCTGCTACTTGCGTGACTTTGTACAAGGCATTTAATCTCTTTGTGCCTCAAGTTTTCTTATTTTAAATCTGCCAAATGAGGGGGTTGGATTTGTTGGCCTCTGAGGTCCTTTCCAACCTTAAATCCTATGATCTTATGAATTCAAGTAGCTATGTGGTCACAGTTGAAAATGGATCCCATACAGCGCAGAGTGTCACTATGGTTTACCCTGGTTAGATGATATAGAAAACCATGACTGGCACAGTACTTGGCACATAGTAGGCATTTAATTACTTGGTGACTCGACTGGTTCAATTCTGAGTGACATTTGTAAAGATAAGTATAAAGTAGAGCATAGCCAAAAGAAGGCACAGAGATGGTAAGATCTCTGAGGACCGTACCATTTGAGGATTATCTGAAGAAAGTAAGGACTTTTAGCCTTGAGACAAGAGGTCTTGGTGGCATGAGGCATCTGATTGCTGTCTTCAAGGGGTATTGTAATTTGGCAGACGATTAGACTTATTCAGCTCAAACTCAGTGGGCAATAGATAATCTTTACAGCCAAGCAATATAGTAAAGAGAGTGCTGGATGCAGTCGGAAAGACCCCTTTAAATTTTGCCTCAAACAATTCTGCATGACCCTGGACAAGTCATTTATCCTATCACAGCCCCATTTTGCTTATCTATAAAATGGGAATAGTTATAGCACCAACCCCACTAGGTTGTGAGATAGCTTATATAAAGTACTTTGTGCAAACCTTAAAGCACTGTGTAAATGATAGCCATCATAATTGTTATCACCATTATTACTATCATTCCCACATCTTCACATCTCTGAGATAAACATTCCCAGCTCCTTAAACTTACCCTTATGCAACATGGTTTTGATGTTCTTCACCATCCGGGCCAAATTTGCCTGAACACATACTCCAACTTTTTTAGAATATGATATATAGAATGGAGCACGATGCTCAGAACGTTCGTTGGCGCGTTTGGGTAGCACATAATAGACCTATGATCTCCTTCTTCTGCATCTCTCAATGTAGCACAAGAGCAAGTTAGTTTTTTGCCTGGGATATAACTCCTATGCAGTCTATTCTATAGTAAATTTGCCCACCTCTTCCTGTTCTGTATTATGTGCTTGATTTTTGTTTTAATCTATATATGAGAATCGAACCTGTTTAATCTTTTTAGATTTGGTCTATCATTCAAGCCTTTTGAGATCCTTACTGTAAGGTAACACATTTTCTATCCCTGTCAACTTCAAGTCATCTACAAAATTTAAATGTCTTTATACAATGGAGGAGAAGTTCCCCATTATATTCCAAGCCAGCACATCTTCTTTTTGCTTATGGGGCCAGCTGGACTGTTCACTAAAATGGCCCCACAGATTGCTCCAGATCCCCATCCAGGGAACCTATTTTTACACAAGAGTCTTCTCTGGGTCCCATGTTATACTGAAGAGTCAAGAGAAGGATGCCTTGACTACCTGTCTACATCTTGTTGTTGCTGTTTCAGTCGTGGCCAAGTCTTTGTGACCCCATTTGGGGTTTTCTTGGCAAAGATATTGGAGTGGTTTGCCATCTCCTTCTCTAGCTCCTTTTATAGATGAAGAAACTGAGGAATACAAGGTTAAATGACTTGCCCAAGGTAACATAGCTAGTAAATGTCTGAGGCTGGATTTGAACTTAGCTCTTCCTGAGCTTCCTGAGCCTGGCACTCTATCCCTGTACCACTTAGCTGTCTGTCTATGTTTAACTTTGCACTAAAATCTTATGAAGGAGCCAGTTCCAAATGTTCAGTAAGATAGCTCCTACTATTTTAGACTAAAATAAAATATTCTTTTATTCACAAAACATTTTTTGTTTTGGCATGAAGGAGGGTCTTTGCTTTGCTTGTATATTTCTCTATAACAACTATAGAAGTCTAAGAGGAAGAAACCTCCATATACCAACAAAGCAATCGTTTTTCTTTGCACATGGAAGATGGGACCTGACGACCCATGCTCCTGTCATTGTAGTAAAAACTTCTCACCCCTAGATTCTGGTTTCTGTTGCTGTTTGACCTTGGGCAAGTCATTTAAGTGCTTTGAGCTCAGTTTCCTCATCTCTAAAAATAAGGAGGTTAGAATAGTTGATCTCTAAGGTCCCTTCTACTTCTAAATTTTGTGACCTTTGTTATCTCTTGGTTCACTCTGCCCATTATATTCGATAGTGGTTTTTGTGCTTAGCTTTAATTTCCTTTATGAACTAATTTTATTCCACAAACTCATTATCTTACAAGTTACTTGCCATCTCTCATGGTGGAACTGTAGTATAAAGTATCATGATATTCCTAAATGCACACCACTGTCTTTATATCCATCCTCAGGCCAATTAGAAGAGAGGAAAAATGGAAAAAGAAGCAATTTCTGTCTGTCCATTTTATTTCTGTTAGAATGTAAGTTGTTAATAGGACAGTGCCAATGTTCTCTGTTGCTTTTACCTTGTACTGAAAAAAGCCTCTCTGGTACTGCATATGTGCTCAAAAGCCAGACATATAAATAATGAATATCATTCTATAACAACAACCACCACAATAGATAACTTTATGTTTGAAAGTTAAAACAATGTCCAAAACTGAGTTCATTCTCTTTCCCCTAAACACTTCCCTCTTCCTAATAACTGGTAATTCCTTGTAATTCCTAATGCCTACTCACCCAGGTCATTCTTTACTCTTTATTCTTAACCACTCCCCTCCCCCACCCCACATCCAATCTGTTGCCAAGCCCTGCTGATTCCACCTTTGCAACATCTTTCATGTACAACCCCTATCTCCTCTCACTTCTTTGCTGTTCTTCACACAGGACATTTAATTCCCTGATGATGTGTTTTCATTGGCAGTTTCCAATGGCCAGAATTCTCACTCCCCATCTCTCTCCTGGCTTCTTTCAAGATGGAGCTAAAATCCTACCTTCAGTAATGCTTTCCCAATCCCCTTTAATGCTAAGGCTTTGCCTCTCCGATCCCCAGTTTTGCCTGTACATAGCTTGTTTATACACAATTGTTTGCTTTAGGTTTCTTGAGAGCAGAGGCTGTTTTTGGACTTTTTTTGTGTTCCTTAGCTCCACTGCATACCATGTAGTACATAGCCTGATGCCTGGCACAAAAACATGTAATAAACAGATGCTTAATAAATGCTTATTGACTTGACTACTTTATACATATTATTACATTTCTTCCTCAGAACAACCTGTAAAGTAGGTGCTGTTATTATCCTCATTTTACCAATAACTTAACTAGTCAGTCAACTAGAATTTATTAAGCACCGACTATATGTCAGTCACTGTGCTAAATGCTGGGACGTAGATTAGGAAATAGAACCTGAGAGGGATTAAAATGACTCACTTCGGGTCCCAGAGCTAGGAAGTATCTGAAGCAGGTGTTAGTTAGCTCAGTTCTTGCTCCAAGACCAGTAATTTTAAATGTCACTAAAAAGGAATCAAAGGAGTTGAAAGGCTAGCATTTTAAAAGTTGACTTGAGGGTTAAGATAATGTTCATCAACCCTTTAATTTTCTATTGTATAAAATGAACATCAAGATCTTTTTTTTACTTATATACTGCTGATAATATTTTTCTTTTTTACCTGCACTATTACATATACAGACATATACACTAGTGTACTCTCTCATTTCACACACACACACACACACACACACACACGAAAAACTTAGGCCCTTCAAAGAATGAGGTTCAAAATATTCTAAATGGAAGATATCAGTTGGGTTTCATTAAAATTTGCCTTTGAAAAGCATTGGTTTTGCCAATAGGTATTAATAATAAGGGGCATCTAGGTGGTATAGTGGACAGAGTGCCAGGCTTGGAGTCAGGAAGACTCATCTTCTGGCCTCATCCACTGACTAGCTGTGTGATGTTGGGCAAGTCGTTTAATCTGGTTTGCCTCACAAAGAGTCTGACAACAAAAAATAACGATAATCCCTTACATGTATATAGAACTTTACAAAGCACTCCTGCATGTAGGCATAACTAACTTAAGGTTGCCTTCACCAATGTCATTTGTAATGTCAAAGCATCTATAGAGCGCTTTAAAGTTTGCAAAGTTTTACATATATTATTATCTCCGGTGATTCTCAAAACAAGCTTTTGAGGTACATACTATTACTATCACCATTTTATGATGAGGCTATTAAGATCTCCATTTTACAAATGAGGAAAGTGAGGTTCAGAGAGGTTAACTGAGTTGTTCAGGGTCACAAAGCTAGTGTGTGAGACGGGATTTCAACTTGGATTTTCTTGACTTCAAGTTTTGTACTATGCCATTAATTCACTAGGCAGCAAGGGGATGTAGTGGGTAGAGCTCTGGCCTTGAATTCCAGAAGACTTGAGTTCAAATCTAGCCTCGGCCATTTACTAGCTACGTGACCCTGAGTTCTGCAGTTCTAGAATTGGTTCAGAGCCATTTTTATAGGTTTTTGGAGGGACTTGGCGGGGAGCTCACGCTAGTCCCTGCTTTCCAGCTGCCATCCTGGCTCCGCCCCCTCGCTCTGTGACCCTGGACAAGTCACTTAACCTCTGTTTGCCCCAGTTTCCACATGTGTAAAATTAGCTAGAGAAGGAGATGGCAAAACCACTTCAATATCTTTGCCAAGAAAACCCCAAATGAGGTCACGAAGAGTCAGACAGGACCAAACGACAACAACAAAAGAGATTTTTTTGCCCTTCAAAATGTCCAGGTAATTTATTACCATTTATAATCAATGACATTTTAATGAATTCCTTTGGCAATATTGCACCTATTTGAACTACAGACTTTAAAGGGACCTTAGCTGACTTCCACATTTGACATTTGAGAAAACAGAGTTGGCATTACTTGCTTAAGAATTCAGGGCTCTATTTGAAGAAATTAGAATACGGAAAAAAGAAACAAAGCTATCACTCTTTGCAGATGACATGATGATATACTTAGAGAATCAAGTAAGAATTCAGGGCTCTTTATCCCTAGTAAAATTGGTCTTTCTACTATGTATCATTGCATTGTATTTTATACAGTTTCTGTGTCTCAAAATTGGTGATTCTCCTAGAATGACTCAATCAGAAAGTGTTAATTCACGACAGATTATATCATAGCACAAATTATAGCATGTCCTATATGAATAAACATAGAATGTGCACATTCTTTATTTTCCCTTTCCAATTCTGGACAAAGTTGCATTTTTAGATGACTAATTATTTAAATCACTAAAAGGAAATTTTCAGAAGAAGCAAGCCATTCTCAAAACTAAAACCTTATTAATTGAACTCTATACAGGGTTGAAGAGAGGGAAGAATAGCTATAAATGTACACTGTTGCTTTAAGAGAAAAACTCATGGAGCACAGAAAGGTGATTGGTGTACAGGTGAACTATGACCATTCGGCCTTACCTGACAACCAGCTAGCTCCTGTTCCACCATCTGCTGCATTTCTGGGTTTAGTGTTTCAGCTCTGAAGGAGAGGTTAGCTTTGTCAAGCCACAGCTCCAGCTCAGCCACCTGTTTCTGGCAGACATGGAGGATCTCCACAGACTCTGGCCTGCAACTCGCCACAGCTTCCTCCAAAGATCCTTGTTCTCCAGAGCTCCGAGCAAGGGCTCCAATGGAAGCCCCGTCACGCTGAATGAAGTAAATCCAAAGGATATGTAAGCCAGGGAAAGCTAGATATCCAGAGTTGGGAAAATTTAAACCTCAAGGCGCTCAAATCCTTCTGTGTTTCTCAAACAAAACAACAACAAAACAAGACTCCAAATGCAGAAAAACAAAAAGGAAAAAAACCTTCACACACACACACACGCACACACACACACACACACACATGCCACGTGATCTAGCAACAGGTTTCCAAGCAGCCAGTTTGCATCTGCACAGGTACAGTATTCCTGTGCACCAAGGAAGTAAACTGTTCACAGTTCATTAAACATCAAATCCCAAGAGAAAGGTTCTAGGGGTGTGTGTGTGTGTGTGTGTGTTTTGTCTCATTTCAAGGTACTGGCCAGTGTTTAAAGTTTTATGACATGATTAAGCAATGTTTACATGGCCATTGTGTACTTTTTTTATATAGAATACGTGTTCTTTGCTATAACTGAAATCTACCTAATGAAAATACATATTCCAAAAAATGGGAAATTTTTCTCCTATTTTCACATATAGCTTATATGTGATTCAGCTGTCAAAAGGTAAAGATAATCTAAAAATCTACATTTGAAGCATCTTGAATATAACCTTTTGTCCCAATATGGAGAGCCTGGAATTCCATCTGCTCTCTTCTTTCCTCAGTCAAATTGATAGCTATATTAAATAGAGGACGTGTAACATGTTTCTACACGGAAATAACTGCATGAATTACCCATGGGAAAAAGTTCTCCCAGTTACCAAACTGAAATGCTTCAATAATCATATTAGATCTTTGCTCTAAAATGATAGTTATTTAAGACACACACACACAATCACACACACACACACAATTTCACTTGTTTTCTGCTGTAATACTTATTATCACTTTTCTTAATTGTGAGGGAGTCTATAATCTTTTAGACCAGGAGTTAAACTAGGGTCTGGAACTTGTTTCTTTTTAGCATTCTGGTAACTACTCCAATATAATGCATTTTGTACATTTATAAACATTATTCTGAGAAGACGTCTACAGAGGGGTGTATATATTGGTCTGTATAGAAGCCTGCAAAATTCACCCCACCCTAGGGCTGCAGCCTACTACTTCAAGACCCATGAACTAAGAATGGTTTTTACCTTTTAAAATAAAGTTTTATTGTTTTTAAAAATGTAAAAGCCATTATTGACCCACAGGCTATATACAAAAACAGCTGTCTTGCAAGATTTCGCCCTTGGGCTATAGTTTGTTAAACCCTGGTCTGTAGCCTGCATCAGCTGTCAAAGGGGTGCACCTAGCAAAAAAAGATTAAGAAAACTGTATTAAAATGTAAAACATATTTCACTTGGCTTTCCCAATGAGATAATAGATACAAGCCAAATGGAATGTTGGGAAGTAGGCAGTTTGAGTTGGCAGTAGGAGAATTACATGTAGGAGAAAAATTATCATGTGACAAAGTGTTTCTTACTATGGAGTCAGGGAGAGAGTGAGTGGGGTTTGGGGTATTTTTTGTTTTTAAAATTTTTGACCTATGAAACCCAATATAGAAAATACTGTTTTCTTGTCATATCTGAAGAGAAGATGAAGAAGGAAGAAAGGATAAGGAGGGATCTTTTCTGATGAAACTGTTGTCACCTTTATTTTACAAACAGGATTTTCGAGAAGACCCTTTACTAGTATCTTCAGAGAAAATGAATAATGGGGGACTGTTTTCACAAATGAAAAGAAATCATTTACTGTTAACGTGAGGGTTTGAGGTCACTCTCTAATCTTCACAGTCCAAATGTCATAAATAATAACCTACATGTATGTTATCACAGATTTTATTAATAAATTATATATGAACAATTACTATTAGGAAAAGAGGTTTCTCCAGTTCCTAATTGATATTTCATGAACTTGGTAGACTCTTGACCTAGTTAACTAACGAGACTGAGGATGCGTTGTCATGCATGAAAAAGAAAATATATTGTTGGAACACTCTACAACTCACTATGAAAAAATTAAATATTTTAGGAACAGGTCAAGTGGAAGTCAGAGGAGTGACCTACAAGCGAGTGTGGCCAAGCCCATCTACCTGGCTCACTGGGGAAACCACATTTTAATTATTTTAATCTTAGAATATGATAGGGGCTATATGAACAAAAAGGCTACATTTTTTTCATGTAACTTTTCATAGGTTTGTCTAAACCTGCTTGTATAAATCTCATAATGCTTTCTTTATTTGTGCATCAACACAGCATTTATCTGAATAATTGGGAGAAAAATAGTTGTACCATTTATGGTGTGTTTTCTCATTCCTTGGCATCTTGGCATGTAGCTATGGAGCTAAATTTCAATTTAGCCCTCAGAGATTCAGTAACCACATTTGTCATCTGCTGTTAGATGACCAACTGGGTCTAACCAATGCTGACTTAGTTTTTAAAAAGTAATGTTATCTAGATTTATTGTATTTTTATTTGTTTTGTTAAATATTTTGCGGTTACAATTTAATCCAATTCAGGCAGCATGTTTGACACATCTGCTTTACACTACTCTTCCCCTTTCGTGCTGAAATCATCACCTCCTATTTCATAGGAAAAAATAGGGTTGTGTGCCCTCTCTTCTCCCCTAATGCATACTTCAAAACTTCACTACATGACCTTCCCCCCATTCTGTTTTCCTTAGCAACTGTCTCTGAGGAAAAATCAGCCCACCTCTTTACCAATTCTAGCCCCTACCCTTGTCGTACTTTCCTGTATCAATCAGACATTTGTCCCTTTAATCTTTTCCTCTCTCTCATTTTCAATTTCTCCATATCCATTAACTCTTTCTCTGCTTCCTATAAACATGTTCGGGTCTTCTCCATCCTTAAAATACTTTCACTTGACCCCATATCATCCTATATCTTTTTTTCCCTTCCTCTGCCAAAATCCTAGAAAGAACTGTTTGTAGCTGTTGCCACAATTTGCTTTTTTTCTTTTAAAAATTATTTTTATTGATACTTTTAAATTTTTTTGATTACATTTACATATATTTACATTACAATTACATCATTTTCATTTCTGGATAGCTTTCTCCCCTTTGCATCAAGCCAACCCTTATAATAAAGATTAAACATGGAAAAAGAAGTGGCTTAGAGAAAAAAATAAACAACACATCAGCCATATCTGACCTTTCATACTGCTTGTCTCACACATCTGCAAAGACTGGAGGGGAGGTCTATTCCCCAAACCCCATGCCGCAGCTTCTCTGGTATTTCCTCTCATTCATTTTTTAACCCTTACAATCCAGCTTCTGACCTTGCCACTCTGCCGAAGCCATTCCATTGAAACTCACAAAGTTTCTTAACTGCTAGGTCAGATGGATAGCCTTTTCTCAGGCCTCGTCCTCCTAGACATTTTTGTTGCTTGTAAACCATTAGCCACCTTCTTCTGGACACTGTTTCTTCCTTGGGTATCTATGAAGCTGCTCACTTCTGGTAGTCTTCTTATCTTTTTGACCACTCACTCTTATGTCTTCCTGGATCAATATTCATCTCTTGCTCAATAAGTGCAGGTGTCCTCTCCTCTCTGTATTCCTTCTCTTTATTTCCTCTGCTCCCATCAGTTCAATTGTCTCTATGTATGTGGTTCCTAACTATATTCGTCCACCCCTAATCTATCCTGAATTCCAGGCACATGTTACCAAGTGCCTATTAGTAATCTCCACCTGGGCCATCCACCACCACCACCACCACCACCAATATCATCAAACTCAAAATCCTCAAAACAGAATTAATTATCTTTTCTCCCAAAAAGGCCATCCCTCCTCCGAAATTCCCTATTTCTGTTGAGGGACCACCATCCTTTAAGTTCCTAAGATTCATAATTTTGTAGTTATCCTTAACTCATTTCAGGCATCTAGGTAGGGCTGTGTGTGTTTATATATGTATGTATATAATACATGTGTATATATAATATATGTACATATATTATATAATATACATATATACATGTATATATATACATATATATGTATATATGGAAAGAGAGAGAGAGAGAGAGAGAGAGAGAGAGAGAGAGAGAGAGAGCGTGCGTGCTGGGCCTGGAGTCAGGAAGACTATATATGAAGTTCAAATTCAGCCTTAGATACTTTCCAGCTGTGTTGACCCTGGGCAAGTCATGGCCTCAGTTTCTTCAATGGCAAAAATGAAGTTAATCATAGCACCTACCTCCCAAGATTAAGGATCAAATGTGATAATATTCGTTAAGTGCTTAGCACAGTGTCTGGCACATAGTACGTGTTTAATAAATGTTTGTTTCTTTCCCTTCCCCCTTCCATCCCTTATATCCAATAAATTTTCTCTGTTCTAGCCCCCCAACATTTTGTATCTATCTCCTTTTCCCTTCACTCCTATGGCCCTGATCTGATCCTTGCAATGTCATGCAAGCATCAGGTATTGGGGATATTTAACATAGAGAGATTTTGGAGGAGAAGGGGGAAACACAATGTGAAGCTCTCCAAGTATATGAAGGACTGTCATGTAAAAAAAAGGGTGCTCTAACATTTGGCCCTGGAGGGGGGCCCTAGAAATAATCAGTTACAGTTACACAGATGAAGATTTAGCATGAGTACAGGAAAAACTTACTGACAATTCAAGATATCCTGAAGTGGAAGGATTTCCTGAGGAGTTCATGGGATTCCCCCTTACCAGAAGATTTCAAGCAAAGGCTGAATGGATGATCACATCTGAGATGTGTTGTAGAGGGGAGTCCCTTATGACTGCAGTTTAGACTGTATGGATCTATAAGCTCTCTGCCTCTGAGACTGTGACTGTGAAGTGTAATGTAACTATAACACTACATTATGCTTACAGAGTCAGAGTGAGGAATTTCATTAATTTGTTGATCTTCACATTCCAAACAGTGTTACAGACTCATTTTTAATAATGATATTGGTCATGGAAATCCATGGAAAACAAGGAAATTATCATTTTAGTCAACAGTCAATCCCCTAGCCAAACTTTTTTTTTTGCAGTGATGTAAAACAGTTCCGAATTAGTCATATTGCAAAAGAAAATATAGACAAAAAACCCCAAGAAAAATAAAGAAGGTTAAAAAAAGTATGCTTCAACTTGCCTTCAGACTCCATCAGTTCTCTCTCTGGAGGTGGATATCATAAGTCCTTTGGCATTATCTTGGATCATTGAGATCCAAGCTATTAAGAAACAACTGAGTCATTCAGAGTTGGTCATTATTTAATATTCCTGTTACTGTGTATAATGTTCTCTTGGTTCTGCTCATTTCACTTTGCATCAGTTCATGTAAGTCTTTCCAGGTCTTTTTCTAAAGCATCCTGTTCATCATTTCTTATAACATGATAGTATTCCATCACAATCACAAACCACACACCACACCTTGTTCAGCCAGTCCCTGATTGATAGATAGCCCCTCAATTTCCAACCCTTGCCACCACAAAGAGAGCTACAATAAATATTTTTGTACATTATAGGTCCTTTTCCTTTTTCTTTGATCTCTTTGTGACACAGACCTAGTAGGGCTATTGCTGGGTCAAAGAGTATGCATAATTTTATAGGCCTTTGGGCAAAGTTCCACATTGCTCTCCAGAATGGTCTGATCAGTTCACAACTCCAACAGTGCATTAGTGTCCCAATTTTTCCATAGCCCCGCTAACATTTGTCATTTTCCTTTTTGGTCACATTAGCCAGTCTGATAGGTATAAGGTGGTACCTCAGACTTATTTTAATCTACATTTCTCTAATAGTGATTTAGAGTATTTTTTTCATATGATTATAGAGAGCTTTGATTTCTTCTGAAAACTGCCTGAGTTAATGGGGAGACTGAATATTTTGGATGAGACATCAATGAGGTTAGGTCTTTTTTTATTAAACATTGTAAGTAACTTATTTATTCATGCAAGAAAGAAAAGTACAGACCTCAGGTTAATAACTAAGGAAGGGTGGAGCCCCACTGCAGGCAATAAACTATGCCCACAGGGCCCAGAGACTGACCTAAAGCAAAGGCAGTGGAGCAGGAAACAAGGGAGAGGAAGGAGAGGCTCCAATAAAGAATGCGACATATGTGAGGCAAGGAAGTAGAGAAGGAGGAAGAGAAAAGGTTATGAGTAAGTAGAACATATAATGGTAAAATTCTTCAAACGTTTGCCTCAAATGCTACTTACTAACATTTATGCCATTGGTTAAATAGATTAATGTGAAGCTTCGTAGATCATGACAAATGAGTCTGTCTAGCCTCACCTCAGTCTTCCTTCTGGATAGCATACTGTATGGTATCGCCGGACTATATTTTATCTCATCCCAGCATCCACCAGGACACCAGGGCCTAGCCACTAAAGACATGTTGACCTTCCCTCTCCCAACTTTTTACCTTGATCTCAAGAAGCAATAAACTAAATCATTATTAGCGTTGCTACTATGAAGGATGAGACATTGTACTACCCTACTGCTCCTCTCATCATTGCTATTGCTACCTAGACCAAAGCTTCCTTCCTAAACCAACGTAGGGGTGAAGAGGGGCACTCTAGTAGTCCTGAATTATATTTTGCCCTGGACCCAGATTACTTTGAAGGAGAAAGTGAGGCTGGTGCCTTCGCACAGCCCTCCCTCACATAAATCCAATTCACTTACAAGTCATGGCATCACCTTCCTGTTGTCATGGTCTTCTTCAGGAAGGAAGGACAAACAACAACATACCAATAGGGGGTTTTATCTCCAGTAGAATGTAATTTCCTTGAGGCCAAGGATTGTTGCATTTTTGTCTTTGTAATCTCAGATGCTTCGTGATGCAGTGAATAGAGTACTGGGGCCTGGAGTCAGGAAGACTCATCTTCCCGAGTTCAAATCTGGTCTCGGACACTTACTGGCTATATGACTCTGTGTAACTCCTCATCTGTAAAATGAGCTGAGGAAGGACATGGCAAACCAATCCAGTATCTCTGCCAAGAAAACCCAAATGTGTCCCAGTTGGACACAATTAAAAATAACTCAACAACCACCAACAACAAAATCCCAGCACTTAGCACAGAGCCTGTAGTATAAGAGGCGCTGGATGAATGAATACTTGTTGCTTGACTGAGCCTGTCATATCTGTTTTGGTTAGGTCCACTGTTCTTGTCTGATAATTAATAATGATTTATGGCATGCTTACAATATGCTCAGTATTTTATTCAAAGCTCTCTGGGGATACAAAAAAATATAGGACATAATCTCTATCTCCAGGCACTCAGCAATCTAGCTAAAGAGGCAAAATAATAACCGACGTGAAACAATAGAGGGCAATCCATGAACAGAGGACTATTTTGGAACACACTTTGGAGTATCCCAGATGAAAAAATTATACACATTTCTCTAGTTAACCTAGACTTGAAAGGTAACATTAGGTGGAAAAAATAATGGCATCTCTGGACTATGGCAACATCATGAGTAAATCACTTAGCTTCTCTGTATTTCAATTACTTCATTTGCAAAGCTGTTATGATAAAAATCTCCCAGTCTTGCATATGTATGGCAAAGATTACTATGTAAAAGTTCAAAAGGTTCTCAGATTGTACAGATTCTCTCAGAGCACCTGGGTACTTAATGCCTTACATTCAGGTCATTAAACCAATACAAAAGAAAAAAATACTTACCACTTCTTCCTGGATATGGCTTGGAGAGGAGTCTAGGTTCTCCTCATTTTTCGGTGGATTTGGAACAGACATTTGAGTGTCGTAGCCATCATATGTGCTTATTCGCCCATCTGCCTCCTAGAACGAGAACAGCAATATAAAAATTCCCAAGGTGTCATCACCATACATTTCCTGTGTCTGTGTGTTTTACAATCAAGGTGGGTGAAGAGATATTTAGGAAAACTACATGCATCTGGAAAGAATGGCTATTCCAGAAAAATAATATTCAGTGCCCTCAATAAACTTAGCTTATTTGAAGGAATTCAAAGTTTTTCTTTTTTTTCTGTTTTTCTTTGGGGACTTAGTAAAGGTCTTGGGAGACTAGGTAGGGCAGTGGATATAGAACTTTGGGCTTGGAATCATCTTTGAATTCAAATCCAGCCTCAGGCACTTGGTAGCTGTGTGACCCTGGGCAAGTCACTTAACCTTGTTTGCCTCAGTTCCTCATCTATAAAATGAGCTGGAGAAGGAAATGACAGACCACTCCAGTATCTTTGCTAAGAAAACCCCACATGGGGTCACAAAGAGTTGTACACAACTGAAAAATGATGAATAACAACAAAAAAGGTCTTGGGATAAAGTTCTGCTTTGGAAAGCTTTAGTCATTGCCAGTTCTAATTGAGTTAGTAGCTTTATGTTCCTGTAAGCTGGTTTTGCAACTTTCATAATCAGGGAATTTTAGAATTAGAAGAGGTTTTATAGGATGATCTAATCCAATGCCTTAATTTTCCAAATAACAAAATTAAGGTTCAAAGATCAGTTGACTTGCCTCCCTCATTTCTCCTTTTCTACACCTCAAAACCCATCTACGTCATCACCCAACCTCTTAATATTTTGCTCCCGATTCAAGGGAAGAGATAACTCTTTTTGTGCCCAAGTCAGCTCCTCTAGTCACTTTACATCATCCTCTCTTGTATTCTTTAAGACTGCTGCTCTAATTATTCCCTTTATCTTTCTCATCTTCAATTTCCCCTGATCCTTCCTGCTTCCTTACTTTCAACAAACATGCTTAGGTCTTCCCCATCCTTAAAAGCAAACAAGCAAATAAAACTTCTTCACCTGACTCCTCCATTCCTGTATCTTTTCTCCTTTTTAGTGCTAAACTCCTAGAAAGAGTTACAGGCATTACCTCCCTTCCTCAACACCCACTCACTTCTCAGCACCTTGCAATCTGGCTTCTTACCCCACCTCTCTACTGAAATTGCTTTAGTTAATATCAGTCTCTTAACTGTTAAGTCAACCTGTATCCTAACTGAACTCCCCCCTGCTTCTGCCACTCTTGACCACTCCTTCGTACATCATATTTTCTCTTTGGCTTCCATGTCACTGCTCTCTTCTGGTATTTTTCTTAACGCTTAGCTAAGTCTTAATGCTCCTGAATCCCCTTTATTGGCAATTACCTTTCTCCTTCCTACTAAGCGTAGGTGGATTCAAAGGCCCTCTTCTTAGACTTCATTCCTTCTCTACCTTCTCTTCCTTGGTTATCCCATCTGTTCCCATGAGCTCAATAGCCATCACTATGCAGATGACTGCTAGGTCCATAAATATATCCCTAATCTCTCTCATGAGCTCCAGTGTCCCACTGCAAACTAATCACTAAATATCTCTTACTGGATACCCCACTGACATTTCAAACTCAATGCGGGCAATGAAGAACTCATCATCAACTCCTCCCCACCCGCAACTGCTCCTTTTCCAAACTTCTCAGTTTCTTCTTAGGGTGCCACCATCCCCCCAGTGACTCCGTATTTCATTTAAAGGACTTCTCTTTGAAGTCCTTCATTTATACCTTCACAATATTGCTTGTGTTTGTCCCTAGGTTAGCCCTTCACTACCTCTCACCTAACCTATTACAATAACATGTGAACCAGTCTCCCTCCCTCAAGCCTCTCTCCATTCCAACCTATCCTCCACTCAGCTGCCAAGGTAAATTTTTGAAAGCCTAGTTCTAACCATATCAATGAGATCAATGAGTTCCAATGGTTCCTTATCTAGGATCAAATACAAACTCCCTCGTTTGACAATTAATATTCTTCTGACCTTTCCTGATTTATACTTTATTTCCCTCCATGTTCCCTATAACCTAGCTAAACGAGCCTACTTGTAGGCTCTCAAACATGACTCTCCATTTCCCATCTCTGTTTCTTTGCAATGGCTCTTCCATGCCTGGAATGTTCTGCCTCTTTCTCTCTTGCTCTTGGTTTTCCTGGCTTCCTTCAAGACTCAGCTCAACTCCCCCCTCTGGCTGGAGGCATTTCCCAGTTCCCCCATCTCTACTGCCTTTCCCTCACAGATTACCATCTAGCTCCTCTGTATATATCTTGTATTTACCTATTCAATCACAGGTTGTCCCTCCCTTTTAACTATAAGCTCTTTGCAGACAGTGACTACTTTAGCTTTTCTTTAGCACAAGGCCTGGAATATATGAAGGACTCAATAAATGCTGGTTCCTTGACTCTTCTCTTCCCCTCATCTCCTATATCTAACTATCTGCCAACTCTTGATTTTATCTCCATAGCACTTCTTGCATATGTTCCCTCTCTCACTATTCAGATGGCCACCATCTTAGTACAGGACCTCATCACCCCTCATCTGGACCGTTCCAATTTCTCACACAGCTGCCAAAGCAATCTTCTTTAATCATGTTGTTTCTCAGTCATTTCTGACTCTTTCAGATCTCATTTGGGGTTTTCTTGGCAAAGACCCTGGGATAGTTTGCCATTTCCTTCTCTAGCTCATTTTACAGATGAACAAACTGAGGCGAACAGGGTTAAGTGACTTGTTCAGGGTCACACAGCTAGTAAGTGTCTGAGGCCAGATTTGAACTCAGAAGGATGAGTTTCCCTGATTCCAGACCTGACACTCTATCCACTGCACCACCTAACTACCTCTCTATAATCATTAGTCTGTCCCTATATCCTCTATAATAAAATGCAAACTCATATGCCAGGCATTTGAAGCCCTCCACAATATGGCTCCCATATAACTTTTCAGCTGAATGTTCCCCCTCCTCTTCATAAATTCCACATTCCAACCATACCTGACTACTAGCCATTCCCCAAACCTGGCATTCCATTTCCTATTCTTGTACCTTTTCATATTTCTTTCCCAGGCTGGAACACACTCCTTCCTTACCTCTGTCACTCACAATACTTCCTGGCTTACTGGATGTCATCTCCTCTATAAAGACTTCCCTGAATTCCTGCTCTCTCTTTCCTCAAATTATCTTGTCTTTATTTATTTGTGCACATGTTGAATTCCATTAAGAAGCAGGGCTACTTGAGGACAGGGACTGAGTTGCTGTTTTTTTTTTTTCCTATTTTTGTCATCAGCCCTAGCACCACAGGCATTTAATAAATGCTTACTTGAATTGTCCAAGGTCACATGGGCAAACAGAAGCACATCAGGGATTAGAACCCAAGTATCCTGAATCTCTCTGGTCTACCATGTTGGTCCTTATGTAACCTAATCTGGTTTGTTTTTAGATCTGCACCGCAAATGAATGTCTGATGCTTTAGCTGAAGATGGCTAAGTTATGCATTATGAAAATCATTCTTAGGCACATATAATTAGCTCAGTTAGGCCTGTAAAGTTTTTTTTAATTAATTAACTATAGATCCTCAACATAGGGAATCAGTAAAGTTTCATTGTGTAGTTCTGCTTCTTGTTTTCTTTCTGACATTTTAAAGCACTCTTTCACAAATTATTTATATCTTTCTCCTCTCAATTCTCTACTAGAGAAAGTAAAAAAGAATTAATGGAGACTCTGATCATGGATATCTTTGTCTTTACCCAGCGGTAAGGTTCTTGAAGTGTACTTTGAACTTCTGTAAATCATTCATTAATTAAATAAAGGTTGATTTACCCTTCACTGTGTGTATGGCACTGTGCTAGACATTGTTGGGATTATAAAGATGACCAGGACAATCTCTGACTTCCCAGAACTTATGATCTAGTCGGGGAGATAGACCTAAATAAAAATTATTAGACTACCTGGCAGAATTCTATAATAGATACATGAATAATCTTGTAGGGAAACATGGAACAGAAAAATATCACTTCCAACTAGGGCAAAAGGGAAGGTTTCACAGGGGACATGGCACCTGAACCAGATAGGTATGATTTTTTAAAATAATATTTTCCCCCAGTTACATGCAAGTTTTTTTTTTTAGAATTTTGCGTTCCAATTTTTTTTCTACCTCCCTCACCACCCTCTTGCCTGGGACAGTAAGCAATTTTATATAGTTCATACATGTTCAATCATGCAAAACATATTAGATAGGTATGATTTTGATAAGCAAAGGCTGGGCAGGGAGGGCATTTCGGGCTGAAGGAATGACATGAATAAAGGTAAAGAGATAGGAAGGCACGGATTTTTTTTTTTTTGCAGGAGAGTCTAGTTTTGGCATTGCATTCTTTGAGAAAAGAATAGGAGAACAGTCTGAGATAAGATTGGGGCCAAATTTCAGAGTATCCTAACTGCCAAGCTATGGAGATTAGGCCTTTATCTGATGAGATGACAGAGAGCTACTCAAAGTTTTTAAGAAAAGGAATGACATGATCAGAGTTCTGCTTTAGAAAATGGCAGGAGGGTAGAATGGATGAGAGTGGGGAATGGGGAATTATGGAGATCAGTTAGGAGGCCATTGCAATAGACCAATCAAGTAGAAAGGAGGGCCTGCACTAGGGTGGTAGCATCAGGAATGAACAGGAGGTGACATATAGAAAGGATCTTACAGAGGTAAAAGTAGCAAGACTTAGTGACAAACTAGATATAACTTAGAAGATGGAAAAATAAAGAGTGATTCCAAGATTTTAAGCCTGAGTGACTGGGATCATGGTGATGCTATTAATAGCAATCAGAAAATCAAGAAGAGATGCATTTGGTGAGAATCTGATGAGTGCAATCTTGTTTCTGTTAAACCTGAGGTAAGGCTATCTAGAAGAAGGAGAAGTCAAAATACTTTCTCTAGAAATAGATACACAATGTGTATCTATGTATTTATAGATACACATGTGTGCACATACACACAAACATAAACATAATCATATACAAAGACATGATCATAACAATAGCTAACATTTGCACAGAACAACAGTTCTCAAAGTATGGTCTGGGGATTCCTAGTGGTCCTTGAGACCCTTTCAGGGACTATGAAGTCAAAACTATTTTCACAGTAATAATAACATATTATTTGCCCATTAAAATATTCTTCCCTTTTCCAGTGACATATCTGTGTGAGGCTGGATTTATTTTCTTCACATATTTCAACCCAAACAACATATTGCAACAGATTGAATGCAGAAGCAGATATGAGAATCCAGATGTCTTCAATTAAGCCAGTCATTAAAATGACTTGCAAAAAATATGTAAAACAATGCCACTCTTCTAAGGTTTTTTGTTTTGGAAAATCATTGTTTTTCATAAAAATATATTATTGACATTAACATGTTTTGGGTTTATTAGTATTACTTTTAGACGAACTAACAAATTTAAAAATTTTATCCATTTCAATTACTTTATAATCTATTTATGATCTTGTTATTTTATTATCTGTTTTAATTAATATGCTAAATATCAATAGATATAAACAAACATTTTTGGCAGTCCTCAATAATATTTAAGTGTATAAAGGAGTCCTGAGACCAAAAAGTTTGAGAACTGCTTGATAAACAGCTTTAAGTTTTGAAAAGTGCTTTACAACAACCCTTGGAGGTAGGTTATCTTTGTTTGAGAGATGGGGAAACTGAGGCTGAGAGAGGTTCATCGACTTGCCCAGGGTCACTTGGTTAGTGAGTATCTGAAACATGATTTAAACTCACATCTTCTTGGCTCCACATCCAACACCCTATCTATTGTACCACCTCGTTGCTATGGCTGCTATGGTTGAAGTCATGAGTAGATGAAAAACGACATTATCATGAATGAAAACGTAGGACATAACAAAGAAATAGAAGACAATAAAGACAAAACCTTTAGAGGAATACTTATATCCAGATGGCAGAAAGAGGAAGACAAGACAGCAAGAGGAAAAAGAAAAGCAGAAATTTTTAAATTGTAATTAGGAAGAAAACAGAGGGTACAGTTCCCTTTTCTTTTCTTTCTTCCCCTGACCTTTTTTTAAAATAGAAAATGCTTTTAGAATTTGCTTGTCATCCTTGCACAGCGGCCATGCTAATCATCTCTGTATCATTCCAATTTTCATATAAGCACCAAAGCAAGCACAAGAGGATACAGTTTCATGGAAATAAGGGGACCCAAGAGAGGAGGGAATATAAAACGCTGTAGGGACCAAGGAAAAGGGCATTGGATTTGCTGATGAGGCCACACGTGACTTGAGAGAGTAGATTTAGTAGAGGAGGGCTTTGTATGTTTGAATTATCTTAAATCTTAAAAAAAAAAAAAAGCTGGGCACATTTTAATCATCCAAATTATTCCTTTATGTCCAAATTTTAAAATGTGAAATGATAGTTACTATTTTCATATCTATGAAGGACAATGAAATGAAACTGCTAAAATGTTCAGTCACGGTTGATGTCCTTTCACTAGATTTCCTAAGATAAAAAGCATGCACCCACCTAAGGTTTATTATTTTTGTTTCCTAACTGGATTGTGAGGGGGGTATCTTAAATGTATAGTAGTTGTTGAGAGAAAAACAGGAAAAAATGGAAAGCCAAAAAATTCCTAAGCTAACACAGAAAGCTAGGGACGGAAATGGAACATATGAAAGGAAATTAGTAACGAGTACCTGTATGAGTGTTCCAGAGGAAGAGGAGGCTCTGTCTTCTTCTTTGTTTCTCTCATGTTCCCAGTGTAACAAGCAAGGACTAGAAGCTGACTCTGCACTCTCATCTCCATTCTGAAAGAGTATTTATTGAATTGATATTAACGAAGAGAAGAGATCTTTTCATTATAGCCCTCATCAACTTCCCTCAAACAAGACTTCTTTAAATTATTAGGCTGTCTCTTTTTGGAATTTTTTTCTTATCCAACAGTTTTTTTTTTCCTTTCTTTCCTCTTTTTTCACACAAAAAAAAGAAGAGTTTAGTTTTAGAGACTGGACATCAATTAAAATCTTATCTTTAGGATAAATATTGAAGAAATTTGGAAAATTTAATCATAAATTATATCTTTAAAAAATCAGACGGGAAATATTCTAAAGATTTTTTTGCCTCTATTTTCTTATTCATAAATGTACAAATTCATATCCCTCCTTCCCACAAAGCAGTAAGGATTTGTTTTCTGGTGGAAAAAGTTTGGAAATTTTGGGTTCCTCATTCTTTTCACACAGATCTCCTTTCTACTTAGGGCTCTGTCTAACTTCCTAGGGAAGCTAAAGATAAGCTAAAGAATGAGAACCATTTCGAATGACCCAGAATCAATCTATAAAATGAGCATTAAACCTCTTAGCAGTCATGCAAGAGATATGCAAACTATTAGTTACTGCAATTTACTCCTCTTTTTCAGAGGACTCATTGTAATCTTCTTTTTTTATATGAGAATGAAATTGAAATTGATTTCATAAAAGACATCTGTAAATGTCTTATTCTATGAGCTATAATGGAAGTAGTAAGAATTAGCAGCATTACTTTTTAAAACTGCTGTTCTGGTCCCAGGTGGCACTGCTTTAGTCTAAAGATGAATTCAAATACGGTAAAGTACAGTTTCAAAAATTAAACTTGGAGCAACAGATACCATGTTCTTAAAACTTCATGATGTTTCAAGGAAGTTTGCTTTTTTTTTTTAAAGCTGTCACAAACAGCAGCCTTGTTTACATTAAATCTCTGATACTTTGAGGTAGATTTAATTATATTTCAAGTAAAGACAAGACAAGTATAACCTATTTAAACCTCACATAGCAAAATTAATTTTAAGAAAATTTTCCATGTTTATATTCGTTTTCATAGCTTTTCACTTAATTTTCTTTCTTTTTTTTAAAAACAATTTCAAACGAATAAATCTTAGCAATTAAAAAAAACAGTCTTTTCCTTACTTCACTTTTCTGCGAACTTTCTTCTATCTCCTCAACAATTGATGGCGGGAGAAACATGGATCCTTTCCTTTTCAGCTGAAAGGTGAAATACAAAAACAGAGCCAGTCAGGTTACCCTACATCACGCCGACCACTCCTTTCCACATTTCTGTGACGCTATTTTTGAAACTCATTTTTTATCCCAGTTGTAATCTAAGTTTTTTGCCACCCACACTGGTCTCCACACCTATGGCTCTAGGCCCTGCATGCATAGAGTAACTAGTTTGGGTTTGCCCAAATAAATTACTAGGGGTTTGTTGGGGAACAAACCTAGAGGCTTCAGCTGTAATGACTCCTCTATTTCTCTGCCTTACCACCCTAGGAACATCAGGGTCAGGAAGGTACTTTACCACACTTCCCACTGACTGAAATGGGGCTGTCCTTTCAGAAGGAGGTGGGGACTTCAAAGGGTGGCTGCTCCCTAGCTAGGACAGGAATTTCACAAGCACCTCATTAACAAACTATGTGGAACAGTACTGGGTCACATCCAGAACAAACACACCTTGAGTTTTGTGGGGTTTTTTTTCAAATGCTTAAGGACAATCTCTGGCTTAGTGATTCTTTTTAGAAAAAATATTATTGCAGCACATTGAGAAAAATAAAGAACCTCAAGTAGGTTGAAAAAATAGAAATTTGATGGCCCTTCCTATCCCTCATCTCCTTACCACCTGGCGATTTTAACGTTTGTGTAAGACACAGACCAAAAATTGTTTCTTTAAAAAAAAATACAAGGTGTCCCCGAAGTGTTAGTAAGGATTTAAACTATAGTGTAATTTAAGCTTTAATACTTAAAACTGTTTGTATTGTTGTTCAGTTGTTTCCGATGTGTCCGACTCTTTCTGACCTCATTTGAGGTTTTCTTGGCAACGATACTGCAGTGGTTTGCCATTTCCTTCTCTAGCTCATTTTACAGATGAGCAACCTAAGGCAAAGAGGGTTAAGTGACTTGCTGAGGGTCACACAGCTGAGGCCAGAAGATGAGTCGGTCTGAGTTTAGGGCTGGTGCTCTATCCACTGTTCCAACTAGCTGCCCTAAAACTATTTTTAGGTTGTCTTTAAAAAAACTATTTAAAGCTATTGAGGTTTAAAGATGCAATAACACTTTTGAGACACTGTGCATATAATTCATATTAGTGGAGTCATCATAGTTTCCCTACTGCAGTGGAAGTCCCCTGAAGGCTTAGAATCCTAGCTTACATTTTAGTCATCTTTATATTTTTTTTAGGGCCTACAGAAGGGAGGGAAACAAGCATTTATTAAATGCCTATTATGTGTCAGGCACCATGGTAAATGCTTTACAAATGATCTCATTTGAGGGGCTATTATGGTGCCCATTTTACAGTTGAGGCTGACAGAAGTGACTTACCAAGGGTCACAGTTAGAAGGGTTTGAGGTCACATTTGAACTTGCCTCTTCCTGGACTTCAGGCCCAATGTTCTATCCATTGTGACACAGGATTTTGCTGCAGTAGATATTAAATTCTGCTGCTGCTTTTGAGGTCATACTTACTTTCCATTCAGAAACATCCCCCTCAGCCACTCCAGATTCCTCTGTTTCCTTTTCTAATTCTTGTTTTTCTTGCTGCAAACGCTGATGGAGAGCCAGGACTGTTGTCTTCAAGCCCATCAACAAGTCTTCTTTTTTCTGATTCAAACCCAGGATCTGTTCTTTTATACTATCTACTTCTCTCTGTGTGGGGAAGAATGATTATTTTATCAACAGGGGAAACTCTTAAGGGACAGATTTCACTGTTGCTTGATTAGGAATAAAGGAATTGAATTAAAGATTTGGAGCCAGAAAAGGATTTATGAGGTCATCTAGTCCACATCTTTCATTTTATAAAAGGAAACTGAAGCTTACTTGCCTAAGGCCATAGAGGTAAGAGAGCCAGGATCAGAACCCAGCTTCTATGGCACAAAGCTGCCTTGCTATCTTGGTGGCCAGGGGAGGAAGCTACAAATATCTTACAGATTTATTACTGTCTCTGAACTCTGCTATGACACAAGGAGACCACAGAGTGCTTAAGTTTGAAGCTATTAAAGCTTTAAATTGCACAAAGACTTTTGGAAGACCGTGTTTATCTCCTCTTTGTATAGCCTAATGTATTTTTTAACTTTAATATATATATTATTTTCCCCCAATTACATGTTAAACCAATTTTTAACATTTTTTTAAGTTTTGAGTTCCAAATTCTATCCTTCTCTTCACCCCCACCCCAAAAAGAAATTAACTCACACTAGTCTGAGAAATATCAAATGAATTCTCTTAATTTTTAAAATACCAAATTTTACAATGACTCAAAGGAAATGGATTTTCAATTCAATTCAACAAAAACTTATTGAGTAATACCATATGGTACAATGGAAAGAGAACTGGACTCCAGGGTTAGAGAACCTGAGTTTAAATCTTACCTCTGGCACCTGTGACTGTCAGTAAGTCACTTAACCTCTATGGGCCTCATTTTCCTTATCTGTAAAATGAAAGCTTGGACTAGACAACCTCTGAGGTCCTTTCTAGATCTAAATCTATTGAGAAACAAACATTTGCCCTCCAAACACTTACTTACTACCAGGGAGAACCAACATGGACATAGACAAGTATATAAAAAACACAGAGTAAATGCATACTAATTTGAGAGTTGTCGAAAAAGGAAAGGGAGGAAGTAGCACAAGAGATGTGTTTTGAAGGAAGCTAGAGAATGTATTATGTATAAGTGAGGAGGGTAGAACCAAGATCCTATCCATAAGTCCATCAAACAGATTTATAAAATGCACTAGACTGAATCCTGATAGAAAAATGCATAATTCATTAGTGAGTCCTTCATCTGGCCCAGTTCAGCATAGGCAAATAGACAGAGAGGTTTGCAGACACTAAGGACAGATCCAGCGCCACAAAATGTGGTCCCAGCCCTATAGTGGGCACCCCCAGACCCATACCAGGGCATTGCAACAGGAATAGGTGCCAACCGGAAGCTTTGTTGCCCATTAGGTTGCCAATCTAGAACAGAGTGAGAAAGAAATCTGCAATGGCCTGGCTCTAAGGTGGCATTGCCTTTCCCCACTAAGGAGGCCCTGGGTGGAGTACCTAAGAAGGAGTAAGTTCAGAACAGTGGGGTGGCTCAGACCTCAATCTCGGAGTTGGGTCTCACTTTCAGGATCTAGCCCAGACTGCAGAGGAATAAACAAGGAAAGAACCCCAGACCTAAGTGGAGCCTACAATTCAGCCACTGTGAACCAATGGAGATTTTCATGTGGCTGATAGGAGTGGAGTACAGGAGTAGTCTATTCTTGCACAAACCCAAAACTGGATCAAGAACTTGTAGAGCTCAGACTAGGGAGGGTGGGGAAGCAATCAGACTTTCCCCTAGATCAGATCCCCTTTGGGAGCTCTGAAAGCTTGTAAGTTCCCAACCTGTCCCTGAGATCCTGGAATAACATAACATTCAGTAACCCAAGGAAACAGCAACAGGAAGAGACCAGACCTTCCCTCTACAAGTATGGCAGAACCCAACCCTAACACCAAGTCCAAAGTCGAGAAGTTGGCCAGAAGAATGGACAAAAAAGATAAAAACAAAGTAACCCTACCATAGTGAGCTATCGTGGTGGCAAGGACACTTAAGATACAAACATAGAAGAGAATGATTCTAAAATATCTACAAGAACTGCCTCAGAGAAAAACACAGCTTGGACACAAACTGAGCTAGAATTCCTGGAAGAGATGAAGCAAGAGTTAAAAAAAAAAAGCTAAAAAATATTTTTCTGAATGGAATGAGAGTGCTTGAGGAAAAAACTGAGAAAGAGCTACAGAAAAAAGAATTAGAGGGAATCAACGGCAAACAAAGTCAAAAAAAATGAAAAACCATAACAAAGTGTAAATAATCTTGCAACAAAAACAACTGAACTGGATAAAGTAGAAAACAATTGAGAATCATGGGACTTTCTGAATACCACGACCAAAAGAAAAAAAAGAGCCTAGACATCTTGTTTCAACAAATCTTGAAAAGAAAATTGCCCAGATCTCAAAGTGGAAATAGAATCTTCCAGTTTCCTTCTAAAAGAAACCCCAAAATGAAACCTCCCAAAAATATCATAGCCAAAACCCAGAGTTTCCAGGTCAAAGAAAAAATACTATAAGAAGCCAGAAAGAAAGAATTCAAGTAAGTACCAAGGAATAATAGTCAGGATCACACGTTATTTAGCAACCACTGGTATAAAACAGCAGAGAATCTGGAATCCAATATTCCAAAAGACAAGAATGCATTCTTTAGTACCCTAGGGTTCTAAGCACTTATTCCCAGAACTCAGTACTCCATTTCCTGCCTTTGTACAATTTGTCACCCATTCCCTAGAACCTTAGTTTCCTTCAAGGATGAAACTTGCTGCTCCCTTCTGCAAAGCCTTTATCAACCCTCTTTGTGGTTAGTGCTTCCTCCCTCCACAAATGATCTTATAGTTACTAATCTGGGTAAGTGTTCTATTACCCCAGCAGAAGGCAAGCTTCTTGAAGTAAGAGACAAATTTAGTCTTGCTTTGTAACCCGGTGCCTAGAACAGTATCTTAAATATATTAAGGGCTTAACAAACGCTTGTTGAATGAATGAACAATAGAACTTAGAATCATAGGGTTCAGAGCTGGAAGACTCAGAATTAACTCCTTTGCCTTACAAATAAGAAAAATAAGGTACTGAGAAATGAGATAACTGCCGCAATTACACGGCTAACAAGCATCAGAGCCAAGATTATAGTCTTTACACTGTACCATGCTATCTGAGCAGTCCAGGAAAAATCTCTCTGAAGGAATGTCATGCGATATTCAAATTGCACTGATGTGCCAGAATTTTTTTAAAATAAATTATTAAGAAACCCCTTCTTAGTCTGTAGGTTATAAAGATGAAACAGAGATGATTCTTGTCTTGTAATACTCATACCTGTATGACTCAAGAGCTAGGAAGGGCAGAAGGAAGGAAATAAGCATTTATTAAGCGCTTACTGTGTGCCAGGTACTGTGCTTTACAAATATTATCTCATTTGATCCTCGCAACAGCCCTGGGAGGTGGATGATATTTGTTATCATTGCATCCAACTCTCTGTGATCCCAACTGGGGTTTTCCCAACAAAGACACTGCAGTGATTTGCCATTTCCTTCTCCAGCTCATTTTATGGATAGAAAACTGAGGCAAACAGGGTTCAGTGACTTGCTCAGTGTCACACAGCTAGTAAGTATCTAAGGCCAGATTTGAACCCAGTAAGAGGGGTTTTCCTGACTCCAGGCCTGGGGCTTTATCCATTGTGCTACCTAACTGCCCCAGAAAAGTTTCTACCTCAATGGTTAAAGTAAAATTAAAAAAAAAACAACTCTAAGTATTTAAAAGGATAAACTTGACATGCTAGAGAGTACAGACAGGAACAAAGAAGTCTTCCCTTTGCTTCTTGTGTTAACTTCAGTAAGTTTCCCCTGGCACTGTGATCCTGGCTCTTTTTTTTTAAAGTATTGAGCACCTGACTTTAGGTTTCTGCTTACAGTGCCACGACAGTGCTCATCTTCTTGACTCCAGGCCTGGTATTCTATCTGCTGCACTATCTAACTGCCCTAGGTCCTATTATTATCCCCATTTTACAGTCGAGGAAATTGAGGCAGACAAGTTAAATAACTTGCCCAGGGTCACACAGTTAACGAGTTTCTGAGACCAGATTTGAACTCTGGTCTTCTGACTCCACGCCCAGTTCTATCCTAGCTGCCCTAAATATGGGTAACTCATTAACAGACTCAGGGACTTTTTTCTCACTTGTGAAATGAGCAGATGCATGACACGATCACTGAGATCCCCTCCACTTTTAAAATAATACTATTCAATATTTATTATTATTGTCTTATTGCCACTCCTATCACTACAAAATTGCAAACTGATAACAAGGCAAAAGCAGTATCAACAGAAAGGGATTGATTCTCAACAAGCAATGAACATAGCATGTGATCAAGTGCTTTTACTGGATGTAACAGCTTTTACACAACTAAGGAACAGAGAAAGTGCCTTCATAGACTCATTTGACAGAAATAATTAAGCATGGCCAGTGGACTCAAGCACTCTTTTATGGGCCACCTACTTTCACATGTGAATAGCTTTGTGATTTAGACCCTTTCATCAGAAGAAATATTCATTATAATGAGAATTTTCTCCCAAAATTTAGTCCTCTAGGAATCTAACCTGAGGTAAATTCCTCAGCTGTGAATGCTTTGGGCCTCTCCCACATGCTTAGGCCTAGATCAGACCTCTCTAGGTTACAGCAGCCTTCAACCTAACTCAAAGTCTGCTCCCATCCTACTGGAAGGAATGAAGTGAGGCTAACTTGGGGACATCCCAAAGCAGATCAGGCATGAAGTAGATAGTGTGATTTAGCCAAAGTGTTAGTGTTGTGGGCTTTTGCTACAGCGCATTCCCTCCTTCCTCATACCATGAGCTTTGGGAGCTATAATTCTCTTTTTGTTTTAGGATTTTTTTTTTGGAGGGGGCCAGATATAGCTTAGTTCAAGTAATTATAATGAGCCATTTTAGGAAACAGGAATAGGTAGGAAATGCGTAGAGCAAATACACTATGATAAGAAGGAATAATTACTAAGGAAATAAAACAGCATCTCATATTGTGTGTCACACATAGTAAGTGCTCAACAAACACTGAATGAATAAATGAAACTCACCTGTACCTGGGGCAAGGTGATGGCTTGGACATTTTCAGAGGAAAATTCAGTTGAATAATTCTTTAATCGGTGCTTCAAATTTTCTATTTCTTGGTCGCATTCACCAGTCTGTTTCATGACAAGCTATAGAGAGGAAAACATCAACTGATTTAGAAATTTGTCTTTGGAATTCTTCTGTTGCTTTACCAAAGCAGAACATCTGACAATCGAACTTCATTTCCTTACTCGAACCAGTCTGGATGCCAGTACCCAATACTGTTTGTCTACACATTGCTGTTAGGAGTCTTGTGGGGCAGTTAGATAGTGCAGCAGATAGACCTGAGTTCAAAGCCAGCATCAGACACTTACTAGCTGTGTAACCCTAGGCAAGTCACTTAACTCTGCCTTCAAAAAAAAAAAACAAAAAGAAAACTGAAAATCCTGTGAAAATTCCTGCATATAGACTTTTTTACTTATTTGATGGAAAGTAGTGACAAGTAAATTACTACTACCACTACTACATCACACACACACACACACACACACACATGCACGCACTCGATCTGATCCTCTTGTGCCTGCCTTACATAACTTTGGTCTATCATGGTGAACAGAGCAGTCTATAAGGAATTTCTGCATAAGTATTTCAGGATTAGGTTACTTAACTTAATGACATTACTGATAGCTCCAATTTATAATCTTGCACATATTTCCCTCACCATTATAAGATGTATACAATTTGCTGCCAATAGAGGGGAAAGAATGGACAAAGTTAAGAATACACATCATGTCCATGGAACTGGTAAAGCTAAGTTGTATAGACATATGACCACGGGAAAACAAAGAAAAAAAATCTTCAAGAGAAAGTATAGATACATACCACAAGAAGCTTTGGGTATAGCTTCTGAAACATGGGGTTGATAAGGAGGTAATTGCCAGCCTATGAGAGTGCTAGTAAAACTATACCATGACATCCAGCACTGGGAAAGTAAGGGCCCTTCAGCTTCTCCCAAACCTAAAGCATCCTTAAAGCTTCCACCCTGCTTGAAAAAGAGGTAGCTAGTCAGTGGTAGCCAAGGTTACTAATAATAACATCTGGAGGCACAGCCAAGATGGAGGAGAAAAGCCAGTAAGTTGACTGAGCTCTCCCCAGTTTCCTTGGAAACAACATTAAATAACATTCTTCTTTCTCCCCACACGGGTCCACTGAAGTACCCCAGTTTCAATCAGGATTTTAGAAGGCAGAACGTTGAAGGATGAGGCATCGTGAGCTTTTGGGAGTGGGTACCTGCATGGAAGCTCATGGGAACCTCTATGCAGGTTATTGAGGACACGGCCAAATGGAAACCCTTGGAGTTATCTCAGGCATCATCAATATCAAGTCCAAGGAGGGTCCAAAGTTATTTTCCTTCATATGGATAGGGATTAAAGAAGCTGGGGCTCTTCACCCCACCAGTTTCTCTTACAAAAACCTTGTGTCACTGGCAAGGAAGGCAGATGGCACCTTGACTCCACTACTGAACTGAACAAAGTTGTCATGCCAATTACTAAGGCTCTTCCTCCTCTCGTCCACGTGAAGGGCCCAAGCTTCCAGTGAATGTATGGTGTTACCGATCTCAAATAATGCCTTTCTCTCTATCTGTGTGTCTGAGACTTGTGAAGAGAAGATTGCTTTCATCTGGGGAGGAGTTCAAATGTACTTTCACTGTTCTTTCCTAAGATCATCTGGACCCTCCCTCTCAGTGGGTCAGACTCAATAAACATTTCTATTATGTACTAGGCACTAGGAATAAAAAGCATGACAGTCCTTACTCTCAAGGAGCTCACAATCTAATGGGGAAGATGGGTAAAAAGATGCTTAAAAGCGGGGGTATGAGGGAGGAGGTTACCTAGTATGACATACAGTACTGACATTAATTATTCCTTAAATGTTTGGGAGAATTCACTTGTGAATCTATCTGGCCATGGGGATTTTTCTTAGGGACTTGTTCAATGGGAATTTTCATTTTGGGATCCCCTTCAGGTGGTGATTGGGGAATTCTTTTGATTCCTATTTTATTCTCTGGTTTGAAGATATCTGGGCAGTTCCCTTGATAATTTCTTGAAATTGTTTCCTCGCTGCCTGTTTTTATTCCTTCAATTTATTTTTCTTGTCTCGTTGTTACAGCAAGCATTTCTAGTACAATATCAAATAATAGTGGTAAGAATGAACATCATTGCTTCACCCCTGATCCTAGAGGGAAAGCTTCAAGTTTATCTCCATTACAGATAATGGTTGCTCTTAGTTTTAGATGGATACCACTTCTCATTTTAAGAAAGTCCTGTTCTCGCTCATCATCATTGCTTAACATAAGATCCACTGTGAACTGCCCCTAACCACATGAGATCCAGGGCTCAGTTGTTCCAAAGTGGGGAAGTGAAGCCTGAAATTTCTGTTCTGTGCTCTCCTCTGTATTCAGCTACCCCTCACATTCAGTCCTCTTCTTCAGGGGACCATTGTATTGCCAGTTTTTATTTTTCTTTCTTGTGTGTGTGTGTGTGTGTGTGTGTGTGTGTGTTTCTTTTACCTGCACTGAGCTCCTCCTTTAGTACTGCTAATGGTGAATCTCTCTAAAGCCATATAAGAGGTAGAAGGTCCTCTAGTAGACTTTTGGGACCTTGCCACCAAAGAGTGGTGTGTTAGGAACAACATTTAAGTATCCTCCCTGCCACTTGGCTTGAACTAGCTTTTTCCTAAGAGGTAGGAAAGGTATCCTTGAGACTTGACTCTAGGGCTGGCTTCTGACATGGCTTTCCAATCACCTGGAGCATTAAAAAGTCAGCTCATGGAATTAGTGCCCTTCAAACATTGCTATGTGAGGCAAAACAATCTTCTGACCAGACACATTTCTACATGGAGACAAGGGTGGTTCCCTCCATCTGAACCAGCACTGTATCTTTCCTGAATATTTTTTCCATGCTATGGCTAAGTAAATGTTAAATGTTAGAGGGTCTACTAGTGTCTCATTTTGTTACAATCTAGAACCTGAACTACTAAACTGGCCTGAGTGAAGCCTAGCCCACAACACTGGGTGAAGAACTTTTCTCAATATAAATACAAAAGATTTTTTCACTTCATGGTTAACCATAAATGCAGTTTTTATCTGTACCGGAGTATTAATATTTGTTTTTGTAAGCACAAATAAGGTAGGATTTTTGTTGTTTTTCTTTTGGAGTTAAGTTTCCCAGGCTTATGCTACACTGTAAACATCTGAAGGATTAATCTCCTTCGAACCCTGGTAATTCGCAGGTGTAGCACATTTAAGTGTTGAGTCACAAGGGTTTTTGCACCTTCTGGCTCTGAACCAATCAGGTACTGAGTTTTGGATCTACTCGAGTGGGCTCTCATGCCTCTCTGCACTGAGCCAATCAGGTCCTATGCACGTAGTAGGCTGTCATGCCTTTGCACATGTGAGCTCTAGCCAATCAGGTGCCAAGTGGAACTGCATAAATAGAAAATGTTGAGAAAATGAGTGTGAAGGAAAACGAGCATGAAGAAGAAAAATGAGCATGAAGAGAGAAAATGAAGATGAAGAAAATGAGTGTTGAGTGTTGAGAGCCGGCAGTGGAGAGAAAGATGGCTGGTAGCTGAGAGGAGATGGCTGGTAGTGGAGAGGAGGTCTCCAATAGTGTGGAAGGAGACCTCTCTTAAATTAAGAGTAAACCTGTGCTAGCAGCCTTCCTCAGGATCTGCACAGACCTAAGGAAAATATGGGGTTTAGTGAGACTGGGATGGTGGTTTGTTGTTTCCCATTCATTGTGTCATTTTTGGTAGCAAAAGCTCCTATAGAGAACAAAGGAGCTGGAGAGAAGTTTCTTTGCGTAAGTGGAATAGCTCTCCCCTCCACATCACCCCCACAACACACACACACACACCACCCCCACCCTTCACCTTCCCCCCTGGAGATGAGACATGGAGCAGGAGTGGAGAGCTGCCTGCATCAGTATCCAAGCAGGAGCTGGGAGCTGTTGGCCCACAGACCTGCAGCCCTGGGGCTTGGAACTAAGCCCCAGGTCAAGATGAAAACTTTGGTGCCCAGCCACCCCTCAGGACTTGGAAGCAGAGGCTGGAGCAGTATTAAGATCTGGACTCCTTGGTTCATTTAAGCATGTGTGCACCTGAGAGTGCCAGGTGGGAGCCTGCAATGGCAGCAGTAAAGAAAGGACACACCCCCAAGAGGATTTTACTTGGACACTCTGTTTGGATTGAGGGGATTATAACCTACTGTGACTCAAAGGAGTGGAATGTGTTGTGTGTTCTACTACCCCTGGGGGTGTGCTGTGTTAAAGGAAGACCCTGGCCTGGGATCCCCTGATTGTATAAACAAGTATTTTGGGAAAGTATGTTATATATCGAATAATATGTTTTGTTTAAGGCCATATGGCCACCCTGGCAATAAGTTGTTATGTTGTTATGAATTGTGAATACTTTAGTTTATTGAATAAGGTTTAGTTTTGAATAGAGTGCTTATTATATTGTGCAATTTGACCCTACATATATATATATACATATATATACACACATATATATATTTACAGCAGCAGCTCTCAAGTGTGCTGTGTTGATTGGCATTACAGTATAGTAGCCCTAGTCATAAACCCTCATAATTTAGTTTTATTTAGTGACTGCTATATACAGATAGATTATTCTTAGTTGACAAATATATGATATATGATATATATGAGAAGGCACTTAGATCTTTGATGCAGAACTAAAAAAAATAGACTACAATCTAATGGTCTTCATCAACAGCGTCATCTGCATAGAAATGTAGCCAAGGACACTTGATTCCCTCTATTCGGATTAGTTGTGAAATTTTACCTGCACAGTTTGATAACTGTCTTGGAATGAAATATTATTTCCTTTACCTTTCTTCCTCTTTTATCTTGTAAAGAAGCCACTTTAAAACACAGTTAGGGCTGCCATTTTCTTTCTTCCCTTCCCTTTCCTTTTTTTTTTAAACTCAGGACAACAGTAAAAAACACAAGAGGATAAAGAATTTTTAAAAAACTAAACTGAACCTATAGTTCTTACATTTAGAATATCCCCTTTAGGTGAGCTGGTCAAATCTTTTTATTGCTTTAGAGTTTTAATAAAATATAGGCAAACAAAGATTTTAGTAATTTGCCCAGGCAAAGTTAGGAAGTGTTTGAGGCCAAATTTGAATTCTTCCTGACTCTTAAGTCTAACATTCTATCCACTGTACCACCTAACTATAGGAAAACACACTGCAGTCACAAAAGTTTACTCTCCACTGTTAAAAAATGAAAACAGAAATATCAGCAATCTTGGTATGACATTTCCACCCACTGAATTTTACGTCAGCATAAATCACTCACCTTCAATATTTCATTTTGTTCATAGGTGACCTTTTCTAACATTTTCACCTCTTGGGAAAGCTGATTTATCCTTTCAAATACTGGCAGAGATTTCATTCCTGTTTCAGGCAACCTCAGGACCACTTGGTAAGACTCTATCTTGGCAATGGCCTTCTTCATGGGCTTTATGTTTTCAAGTATGACCTAAAGTAAAAGATGCCAACGTGGTAAAAACGTGATAGAAAAAATAACTGCAAAGCTTAAATACCGAAAAATGGCAAATTCTATTACTTAATACTAGAAATAATACTTTGGAATTTTAAGATATTTTCTCAGGTTGATACCACATGACTAATATTTTAGTTTCAAGAGACAGGGGTAGGTAGAATACTCCATCATCGAATTGTATGCTTCCACCGTCATTTGCTGAGATTTTATGACAATTTCTTCATTACTGGGAAATGCTATACTCTGAGCATATTGTTTTACCTAAGCTTCATTCATCCTCCAGGGACTAGCTAGCACAATCTTCGGTATACAGAAGGTACTTAATATTTGTTAAATCAAGTAACTAGGCAAAAGATGCCTGAAAATTGAGCTGAGAATCTTATGGAAGAATTGAATAACCGTTCCTTCTAGGTCCACCCCTGGGCTCTTCTTGCTGGAAATTTATCTATCTTTTTTTAATTTTCTTTTTTATCCAGGCTCAAAACTTTGGAGTCATCCTTGACTCTTCAATCCCCTTATAATGAATATAATCTCATTTGCTAAGTCCTGTTGATTCTACCTACAATCTCTTTCATAGCTACTCTCCTTTCTATTTTTACTGCCACCACTGTATTCAAAGCCCTCTTGTCCTACCTAGACCAAATGTTCCCAAACTTATTTGGCCTACCACCCTATTTTCAAAAAGAAAAATTGCTCAGCACCTCCTCGAAAACCTACTTTCTTTAACCCTTTAATAGTTTTTTAAAAATTTGAATCATTTCAAAAAATATAATTTTTTAAATGATGCATCCTAAATTTAAAAATTTATTGTAAATTTGTGGGGGTTTTTCCTGCATTGAAATTTTGATGACATACAATTGCATTATGTAACCAAATATAATGGCAAGCAAAGTAGGACTTTTTGCTGTTTTTTTCTTTTGGAGCACTTCTCAGTCTTTAATTAAGTCTTTGATTGAATCAAGAGTCTGATGACTTGCTTAAGTCCAAGAAAGCCTAAGTCACAGGAGTTTGAGTCACATGGTTGTGATGCCCTCTGACCCTGAAGAAGTGTATGTATACTTGGAGGTTAGCATTTTGTTTTGGGGATCACCCCTTGGAAAAGCATTACTGTGATTTCCCCAGATGAAACTCTGGGTAGCTGTTAAGGAGCTCCCCCAGCTTTGAAAACCCAGATGTTGGTGCTTCTCTCTCTGGTAACTATGTATATATTGCTATGGACAGACAGTTAGAAGCCCTGTCTGCTGATTTGTGTTATTTGCTCTGTTTATATAATTTCTGCTTGTAAATTCTGTTTGTGTTTTCTTCAAAGTTCAGATTGCTGACTTTTCCCCCTGAACTAAGTAAACGATAAATGTATGTTTAATTAAAGCGAGATTGTAAACCCCTTAAAGTTGCTTTCCTTAGAAAAGCAGATCAAAGAACATGGCTAGCAGCTCTCCTGTGTGCTGGTGTTTTTGGCCTTACACCTCCACAGCAGCTGCTAGTAACCTTGTTGTTACATCATCTAGTGTTGTAAACAGGTCATTACATGCACATATTCCTGCCGATGCATGCTGGACTGCCCAGCAACATGCCATGCTTGCTTGCCAACACTTGCTTGTTAAGAGCTGTTGGTGGACTTGACCACCAATTGGTTATAACCTGAATTTTATGTGTTTATTTAGAAAACAATGTAATCATTATGACTGTAACTCTGTTACACAACAGATGAAACATGTACACATAGTTTTTCAAAACGCCCTTCTCTTCTTTTCTTTTCTTATGCTTCCACTGCCTCCTTATTTTTTATTCAATGACCCCTAATTGCACCTGGGGTTATTCTCATTCCCTTGGATCTTTCCAGCCCCCTGCCAGGAGGAGTATTGCCCACTTTGGGAACCTATGCCCTAGACTATGGTAATAGCCTCCTAACTTACCCCCCTGCCTCCAGTCTCTTATTTCTATTCATGCCACTTGTAATCTTCCTAATGCACAGAGCTGATCACATTAGTCTCCTGTTTAAAAAAAATCAATGATTCACCATGTTTATTTAATGAAAATTAAACTCCTTAGCCTACATCTCCAGTTCCTTCCCAATCTGGCTCTAGAATCTCTTTTCAGACTCAGTTCATAAGAATTTCCTTCCTATACCATTAACTCCAGCCAAACTATACTGATCTCTATTCCTTGATCTCCTTGATCTCACCCTGTCCTCTCTGCCCCTATGGCTTTGTACATACCATCCCCTGCTCCTGTCCTTTCCTTCCTTCAAGGTCCAGATCAGTTGTCCCATCCTCCAGAAATCCTTTTTTGGTCTTCCCAAGGATCAAAGAAAGGGACAAGTGGTTTCCTTTGCCCAGCAACCTTGAATATCTCAGGCAATTTTGCTTGACTCCTCCTGTGAATTTAATCATCTTCTAATTTATAGTTATTTTCATATGCCTCATTCTGTCACTAAATTTCAAGTTCTCTGTGGATAAGAGCTTGATGTTTTTCTCATTTCTGTATCTCTACAACTTAGCAAAGTACCTCATATATAATAGCATATGGCTATAATAATATATGAATGTACTATAGTATATATAGGCATATATAGTATGTGTGTATAAAACACATAATACATAACAGAAAATTTCTATAGAATTTAACTTATTCAAATTGGTAATTTCATGTTTTCCTCAGTTTGTATATAGTTTCAATCCAAATATATTACACTAACAACTGCTGAAACCTTGTTCATTCTTCTCCACGTAAGTTATTGTCTCCAAATATCAAACAGCTACATATCTAAGAAACATAGCAGAAACACAATGTAAAGATTCAGAAAATATTTTTAACAATCCATGATCCATGATCCACGCTTGCTTACCTCTCCATGCTTAAGATGTTCCTCGGGAGAAAAATCAAATATTTCTTTGGAAAACAGTATGGCTTTGATTTTTGAAACTTTCTTTTCTATTGCTTTTACTTCTGTTTCAATAGCAACCACCTCCTAGAATTTAAGAAGTAATTTTTTTAAAAAGCTGATTTCTGTTTCATTGCATGTTAGTCACACATACAAAAACCATTTATTGCTAGTGATTGGATTCTCAAATGATAAATGATGCAGTGCAATGGTGTCAAAGTCAAATAGAAACAGGGGCCACTAAACCATATATAAGAATCACTAATGGGCCGCATATTGACTTGGAAAACCGCATGTGTTTATATATGTCTTTTAAAATATGTCAACGCATTAAAATCAAATAGGAATTACATTTTCAGTTGGTTTAGGCTGAACTTTGGCGGGTCATGGGGCAAGATTCATGTTTGACAGTTCTGGTGTGGCGGATAGAGAACTGGCCTTGGAGCCGGGAAGATCTGGGTTCAATGATAATGATGATGATGATGATAGCTAGTATTTATATAGTGCCTACTGTGTGCTAGGCACACTGTGCTAAGTGCCTTGCAAATGTTTATTAATTTTATTTTCATAACAAACCTAGGAAGCAGGTGCTATTATTATTCCCATTTTAGTTAAGGAAACTGAGGCAAACAGAGTTAAGTGGCTTTCCCAGGGTCGCATAGCTGATAAGTGTCTGAGATAGGATTTTAAATCCGGTCTTCTGGACTTAAATCATTCTTCCTGACTCCTGTCCTCCAACCACTGCCTCTGACACATACTGGCTTTGTAACCCTGGTTAAGCCACCTAGCAACATCTCAGTGCTCTATGAACTCTCTAAGACTATGAACTGAAGAGAAGGTACCAACCTATATTGGTACAGAGAATTTCCTTTTTCAGGTGTTCCATATGCCAATGAAATCATAGGTCCAGTTCTTATCCTAATTGTATTTTCATGTCAAACCTAGACATTCTTTGTCACTTATGCCTATTCAAAACTGACCAAGCGCATCATCCGTTATGCTCATTGCTTTTTTAAGTATTAGGTAGTTGTAAGAATATAGCAGATAAAGAACTGCATTCTTTAGTCAAGGAGACCTCAAGTCCTAGTTCTGACCCGTGGAGGCCATGAGATGTCGTTGTTGTTGAGTCGTTTCAGTGATGTCTGACTCTCTGTGACTCCATTTGGGATTTTCTTGGCAAAGATACTGGTGTTTTGCCATTTCCTTCTCCAGCTCATTTTACAGATGAGAAAACTAAGGCAAACAGGGTTAAGTGACTTTCCCAGGGTCACATTGCTGGGAAGTGTCTGAGGCCAGATTTGAACTCAGGAAGACTCTTCTCCTTGACTCCAGGACTAGTGCTCTTATCCACTGTGCCTTCAAGCTTCCCTGTGTGACTATAACATGTCATTTAAATTCAGTGCCCTCAGGTGACTCTTTGAGACTACAAGTTACTGAAGAGTTGCCAGACAGCATTGATAGGAAGAAGCTCCTTACCCGAGAATATCATACACTGAAGTAATCTCAGACCTAGACCAAGAAACCTCTACAATTCACTGTAGATTGCACTGTTTTTTATAATATTATAATTATTATATTAGATAATTTTGTATTATTATAATATTGTATTGTTAATCACTGAGTATTTTTAGTCTGAGAGCTCCTAGAGTACACAGGTCTACTTCTTGCTTCTTTTTGTATCCCCTGGGTTAGTACAGTGCCTGGCATTTAGTAGACAATTAATGATTATAGACTGACTCAAAGGCAGGAGTCTCAACATAGTTTACGTTCTCAATTCTTCTTGCTAATAAAAATTACTTCTTGCAGTGGGTATATAGGTAATCCAGAATAAAATACATAATTAGCCTTCAATCATCCACATAAGTATGAATTATTGCAAACTGTGAACATCCTCGAATCACTTAAACTTGGCTTTGAGATATGTTTTAGTACAGATGTGGGCATGTCTGATCTGTGGTATTCAAAATTTCAACACATCACCACCATCACTAACATTTGTAGAACACTTAATCATTTTCTTGCTTGTTTGTTTGGGGTTTTTTGGAGGGAGGAAGGCAGGGCAGTTGGGATTAAGTGACTTGCCCAAGGTCACACAGCTAGTAATTGTGTCAAGTGCCTGAGGTCGAATTTGAACTCAAGTCCTCCTGACTCTAGGGCCCGTGCTCTACTCACTATGCCGCCTAGCTGCCCTGCACTTTATCATTTTCAAAGAGTTTTATATGTGATTTCATTTGATACAATAACCTCATGAGATAAGTGCTAATAACGCCCCAATTTTAAAGAGGAATTGAGAAAAATAAAAAGAAATTGAGGTGTGGGGAGGGGGTGTGCCTTGCCTATCGCTGGGCAAATGTCTGAGGCAAGATTTGTACTTAGATCTTCCTGACCCAAGCCTAGAGCTCTAACTACTATACAAAGTCGCTGCCTCCATCACAAAATAATTAAAACTGAAAGACTAGCTCAGCAGTGGCTGACAAATTGTTCAGTTCTCTCATCCTGAGACCCTACGAAGAAATCCTTCTTTTCAGTAGAATGGAAATACCTAGAGGGCAGACTCTATTATATTTTTGTGACTAGCACAGTGCCTTAGACATAATAGGTATCTAAAAAGTTTCTGTTGAATTGAATCGAATTTCTCACTCGTTCCAGAGCTACAAGTTTGAAATAAAGTAAAGGCGCTTGCTGAAAATAAGACTGATGAAAAGGCACTGTATTTGTGCTATTTTATAAATTTTCAATATCTTTAAGTTAAAAGAGGAGGCAGCTAAGTGGCTCAGTGAATAGAACAACTGGGCCTGGAGTCAGGAAGATCTGAGTTCAAATCCAGCTTCAGACACTTACTAGCTATGTGACCCTGGGTTAAGTCACTTAACCTCAGTTAAATGACCTCAGCTTTCATCTACTGGAGACAAAGATGGCAAACCACTCCAGTATCTTTGCAAAGAAAACCCCATAGACAAAAAATGATCCACAGGGTCATAAAGAGCCAGACATGACTGAAAAATTATGATAAATGGGGGTAAATGTTTTGTTCTTAAGACCCTATTCTGGGACACATAATGCATGAGGAAATAGAAACAATCTAGACACAGTGAGGAATTTCAATAAGTTATTTGATCATTGATTTATTAAAGCCATCAGATGATCAACAGCATTTATTAAGTACCAACACTTGGTACACGCCAAGGGCTGTGCTAGTCATCGGGAAGAGAAACCAAGAACGAAACAGTTTTTGCTCTCAGGGAGCTTATATTCTTTTATGGGAAATATAATGTGTAGACACAGGAATATATGCAGACTATATACACAATAAATACAAATTCATTTAGAGAGGAAGGATACTAGCAGTTGGGAGATTAGAAAAGGTTTCATATAGAATGTAATGAGTATTGAAGGAAGAAAAGGATTCTAAAAGGTGGAGGTGAGGAAGGAGTACGTGGCAGACAGCCAACAAGAAACATGGAGATGGAAAATAAAATATTATATGTGAAAAACAGAAAGTCCTGCACAGAGCACAGGAAGGGCAGTAATGTACAATGAGCCTGGAAAAGTAGATTGGTGTAAGGTTGTGAATGACTTTAAAGCCAAAAGAGCATTTTCCATTGGATGCTAGAGGCAACAGGGAGCTGCTGGAGTTTACTGAGTAGGAGAGTGATACAGTCACGTCTGAATTTAAGGAAAGTCACTTTGACATGTGGAGGATGGACTGAAGAAAAGGAGAAGGGAAGGGAATGTGCATTTATATAGTGCTTACCATGAGCCGGGCACTGTGCTAAGCTCTACAAATACCTTATTTGATCCTCACAACAACACTGCAAGGTAGATGCTTATTATCCTCATTTTACAGTTGAGGAAACTGAGACAAACAGAGGTTAAGTGATTCATTCAGGATCACAGAGTTAGTAAGTGTCTGTGTCTGGATCTGAACTGAGGTCTTCCTGAGTCCAGGCCCAGTCAGTGCTTTATTCGCTGCACTGAAGTGAGGAGAAAACTGAGGCAGCCTGGCACAAAGCTATAGATTGTTATCATTGTTATTATTATTATTATTAAAGACCTAAGGTGGGCATCAGTGTTCCCTGGAAAATTTTTTTTCCACATTTCCCACCCTATACTTTAAATAAATAGTATCACCCCTTTGAGTAATGAATATACCATACTGGGGCATTTAGGTGGTGCAGTGGTAGATTGCCTGGTGTGGAGTCAGGAAGACTCTTCTTCCTGAGTTCAAATCTGGCTTCAGGCACTTTACTAGCTATGTGACCCTGGGCAAGTCACTTAAACCTGTTTGCCTCAGTTTCCTCATCCATAAAATGAGCTGAAGAAGGAAATGACAAACCACTCCAGTATCTTTGCCAAGAAAACCCCAAATGGGGTCATGGAGAGTTGGACGCAACTGAAACAACTTAACAATGACAACAAAAATGTATGATGCTAAACTGAGCAGAACCACACATCACTTTCTCACCCTAAATATATACTTTTTCTATATTAGAAAGGGTTAAGTATATGTTTTAGTTTAAAAGGTCTCCTACTGGGCTACATAATGCAAGAGAAATGATAACTAAGAAATCGTAGATAATTTAAACATCCTTTACTCTACCTTTATCAGTAAGAACTTGAAAGCAAAATGTGCCAAAGATTGAAAATTATCACAATGAAAATTATCTGCCAGTAGACAATTGAGAGACTACTATATTAATAACAAAGCACTGTAGTTATCTTTCAGTAAAATAAATGTGAATTAAAATAACAGAGCAATCTTTGTACCACAAGAAAACTTACATCAGCCATGTGCTGGATTTGTGGAAGACTTGCCATTAGTTTTTGCTGTAGAGTTGTGACTCTAGCACTTAGTTGGTTTAACTTGATTGGTGCTAAGTCATCTGTTTCAAAGATCACTGAAAATTCTTCCAGATCAGAATAAACGAAATGGAGAAGATTCTGTTTTTGTTCTGAATCTTCCAAAGCCATCTATAAAATATATATAAGAAAGGAAAAGATAAATATTTAAAAAAGAAAATGTGAAAATAATATTGATTTACTAGTGTACATGAGATTAGAATTTGCTACATTTTAAACAGCAAGACATAGATGTTTAAATACTTATTTTTAATTTGACAGTGGAAACATTGTACTAATAGGCTGTAAAGAATTATTTATAAGGGTAAGGTCAGCAACCTGAACATTTTGAGGGTATACTTTTTAAAAAGGGAAAACTTAATAACAATCTCAACAAATATAACAATAAAATTAGTTAAATAATGAATAAATACTATATTAAACAAAATTTTGAATTCTAATTTGTTTTTTACTTTCTCTACAAAGTAACTAGAAACTATTGTGACTTTTTGTTGTTAGATCTTCATTCTCATGTATGTTATTTTTTATTTTTGTAATTTATAAAATTATAAATTAATGTGCAAATTTAATACTTCAAAATATCCCAAATATCTTTCAGAAATATTCAAGCTATGAATATATTGTTTTCAGAAGTTTAATTCTATAGAAATGTCAGATCTATAAAAGAATATTCATGAAGATTAATCTAAATACAATATTATAAATTATGCAAATTTATTTTTCTTCTATAAATCATAACTTTCTTCTTCTAACAAAGTTAATTAAATTTCAAAGAATACTATGATTATCGGCATCTCGGAGGATAATATCACACAGGCAGTACCAGATGTCCACTTTGATATCTTTCTTCTCATGGTTCACTGGGCCACCCGCACATGCAACTGTCAACACCATGTGGGCAGACCTCCTGATTAGAAGCTCTTACATATCAACAGAGCCTAATAGAGAGGTGTCGGCCCATTAAGTTTAAGCCCTTTCAAAGTTGGTGTCATATTTATCTTTTAATCACCAACACCTCCTTTGTTGCCTTTCATATTAGCAATCATTTGCTGTACATTATAAGATCTACAAAAACCAACAGACAGGCACTAACATTTTACATCCTTGCAAGAATTTTGTGAGGGAAGCATTTGGAAACCATAAGTGTTAGAGGTAGCAGGGCACAATGAAACAAATGCTAGATTTGAAATCAGTCATCCTTATTTAAAACCACAACTCTGTCATTTAGTGCCTATGTGACCTTAGGCAAGTCTCTAAAGCTTCTGGGTCACGATTTCCTCAAATGAAAATAATGAGGTGTTTAGATGAGATAACCTTGAGGGTACCTTCCATCTGTAAATCTATGATTGTATATAAATTAAAATAACATAATTATTTTTTGGGGGAAAAAGATGGCAGGATCTGAAATATACCATCCTGCTGCTGTGGGCAATATGTTTTTCTCTCCCTTTTGTACTATATGCCCTGCACTAGGTATCAGGCTTTGATGAATTGATCAGGACAGAGTTATTTTGTCCATGTTCTCTGTAATGTGAGATCCAGTTGTAGAGATACACTGGTTCACATGTAATCCTTCAGAGATGGTCCCCATTGACAGATCAGTGGTCTGCGATAAGGTTTGATTAACAGATATATAAGAGCTGGAGGCAGGCAAGGCATGAGCTCAAATATTGCATCCCAAACTTATTAGTTGTATGATCATTTATGAGTCGCTTAACCCCAGAGCCTCACCTCTCTCACTTGAAAAAGGAGGATAATCATAATTCTGATATCCATCTCATATCATGTTTGTGTATATATATGTATATACACACATATATATGTATCTTCTAATATATACCTTCTAATATAAATAATACATAAATGTAATTTAAATAATTAAAATCCCTTCCTCCTTTCCTTCCTCGCTTCCTTCTTTCTCCCAGTAATACAAGTTCATCATTTAAGTGGCACTAAGAGTAATGAAAACAGGTCAACTAGGTGGTGTGGTAAATAGAATGCTGGACTTGATGTCAGGAAGACTCATCTCCTTGAGTTCAAATCTGGCCTCAGACACTTACTAGCTGTGCGACTCTGGGAAAATCACTTAACCCTATTTGCCTCAGTTTCCTCATCTGTAAAATGAGCTGAAGAAGGAAATGGCAAACTCAAATATCTTTGCCAAGAAAATCTCAAATGGGGCCATGAAGAGTCAGATATGACTGAAAAATGACTCGACGACAATAACAAAAAGAATAATGCAGATCACAGAATGACAGAATTTTAAAGCTGGAAGAGACCACACCGTTCAAAAAGTCCAACAGGTAATAAGTCAAAGCACATAATATATCACCTACTATGCCGTCCATTTAAAATATATAAAACGGCTTTCGGCCAACTCTGCCACATTCCAGCGAGTTGCCAAAATGATGAACACAAAAGGAAAAAGGAGAGGGACGCGCTACATGTTTTCTAGGCCCTTTCAAAAACATGGTGTTGTCCCTTTGGCTACGTATATGCAAATATACAAGAAAGGCGATGTTGTAGATATCAGGGGTATGGGCGCAGTTTCAGAAAGGAATGCCCCACAAATGCGACCACGGCAAGACCGGACAAGTCTACGATGTTACTCAACACGCTGTAGGCACTGTTGTAAACAAACAGCTTAAGGGCAAGATTCTAGCCAAGAGAACTAATGTGCGCATTGAGCATATTAAGCATTCTAAGAGCAGAAATAGCTTCCTGAAGCGTGTAAAGGAAAATGATCAGAAGAAGAAGGAAGACGAAGAAAAAGGCACTTGAGTTCAACTGAAACTCCAGCCTGCTCCACCCAGAGAAGCACACTTTGTGAGAATCAATGGCAAGGAACTGAGCTGTTGGAACCAATCCCCTACGAATTCATGGCATAAATAACTGCCAAAAAAACAATTAAAAAATCTTGGATTTTATACATTATGTATATAAACATAATCATTCTGTGAGGTGGGTGTTACAAATATTATTTTTCCACTTTACACATGTGTATACATACTATATATATATATATCTGTATATCTAATGTTTATGTGTGTGTGTATACTTTAAAAGGCTACACAAATATTAGTTATTAGTCTGGGTTATTTAAAGCTTTACACAGAATCTCTGCCATTTTCTGTGGCAATAGAGATTTCTGAACGAGTTTGCCTTAATTATATTCAAAATGTTTCTGGGTCCAACGTTATGCCTTTGAAACCTTCTTTTGCAAATGCAAACAGAAGGAAGTTACAAACTACATTTAAAAAACATGTTTTTAAAGATAAGATTTTCTTAATTCACCACACTATGATGCAAGAAAATAGGATGATTATGTACATGTTCTCCTGACAAAAATAAAGCAAAAACTAAAGGAATACAACTACATTAATTTTTTCATGTCAAATATTCAGTAGTTTGGATGGGGGCAGTGATTTCCCAGTAATAGAATTCTCAAGAATTACACCATTAGAAAGTCCTTCTGAACTTTGGATGAATTTCAGGAATCTTATTTTTTTCTATATCTCTCTTTCTCCTCTTTCTTCTTAAGATTCTCTTTAAACAAGACCAGAGAATAACTGAGAATCTTTCCTCAGCACAAGTACATGGTGTTCCTAAATTCTGGACACACAGGCAAAAATGCATATTCTCAAGAAATGAAATGAATGAAATATTTAACAACATTTTATTTAATTGGAATATTAACAAATAACATCTTCAATATGGTTTCCATCATTTATGATGCAAAGGTTGATACCCTTTGCAAGATTCATGTGAACTCAATGCAATAATTCCACATTGCCGTCAATTTTAGCACATTCACTCTTTATGCATTCAATCAAGTGTGTTGCATCTGTGATTTTCATTGGGTACACCTTCTCCTTTACCATACCCCCAGAAAAAGAAGTCAAGAGGGCTAAGATCTGTTATTGTTCCAAATATTTAAAAATATGCACTCTTGCCTATGTGTCTAGACTTTAGAGACACCCTGTATTGCCTGAATGGTACCAATGGCAGTTGCACAGTTGTGTCAGCAGAAGGCAGCACAAAACCAGCAAGCATTATCCATTCCATTCTGGAAAATGTAATACTGGCCTTTCAAACTTGTAGGAGAATAGGCACCATCTTTATCTCCTAATTTGGTAAACCCACTTAAGTACTAGACTATGAACTATTGAGCTGACTAGAAAGAAACTGACATTTTTAGAAGGGTCTGGTGGAATGAAAATCAATTGGAACAATATGCTGAAAGAAATTCCAATTGGGAAGAGGAAGATAAATCATTATGGAAAACTATAATCCTGTGTCAATCACGGTATCTAAGCTAATGGAAATAAGTAAAGTATAGGTGATCCAGGACATCAGATAGTCAATCAACCAGCATTTATTAAGCTTCTACTATGTGCCATAAAGTCAACATTTTGCTTAGGAAGTCATTATGCCTTTTTTGGGAAGCAACTATGAAATTAAATTCTTTAAAATAATACTTATTTTCAGGTTTCATTTTTTTCCTTGAATTATATGGAAGGAAGGAAATATATTTAGTAGAAAAAGTTAAAAGAATTCTCAAAGTCTCGTAATTCTGTTCTAGTCATAGACATTGTGGAAATTCTTTTCTCCTCTTTCTCCTTCCCTTCTTCCCTCTCTCCTTCCTTCCTTCCCTCCCTTCCTTCTTTCCTTTCTTCTTCCCTTCCTCCCTCCTTCCTTTCCTTGTTCTCTTCATCTTTCCCTCCCTCCCTCCCTTCCTTGCTCCCTCCTTTCTTTCTTTTCTTCCTTCCTTCCTTTCTTCTTATGTTCTAATGTCATTTTCAGAGGAGGAAGCTGAGTTTTTAAGAAGTTTGCTCAAAATCACAAAGCTAGTGAGTGGACCAGCTAGCTAGAAGCTAAGTATTGATTCTTAGACCAGTGCATTTTCTACTGCATCCACATTATCTATGTACTATGTGGTTGGAAGAAAAGTTTATTTTGAACAAAGAAGGAAATAACAAGACAAGTAGTATGAAAGTGAAAAGAAGGGTTTCCTCATAATCAGGAAGTATTGGGTTCAAATTCTGCCACTGACACCAAGTGACCCTCAGCAACCCTGATCTAACTTTTCAGTGCTTCCAGATAACTCTCTTAAGTCTAGAAGTTACAAATAGTTTTAGATCAACATCAGAAGAAAGAGTTTTCATACCAGTAGTTCCCCAAACTGATGAAAATTACAGTTCTCCAGGACTATTGTCACCCCTACCCCACCCAAAAAGAAGACACCAAACAGAGTAAGAGTCAGTCAGACTTTCAGTTATCATTTTAGGTTGAGTGATCCTCAGAAAAACAAAAACCTACCTGAAGGGTATTAGCATGGTGACTCAGGGCCTTTGAAGAACTATAGTCAGTAGGCCCATCTAGCAAACTACTGGTATTTTCTATCCAAGTGTCAGTATTCCTTAAGAGGTCATTATATTCCTCCATCTTAAGTGTGGCCTGGGAAAAGAACATTGAAATAATTTTCAAAATCTGTTCTTTATTTTAAGTAGATTTTAGTAATTCAGAAATTGAGGATTAATCACAATCAAATGTATGTATGAACCTATTTCTCTTACTTTAGTGGGTATCATTATATAAAATGAAAAGAGAATGATTTATTTGAAATCCAAGAATTTTGCTTTTCTCTAAAACCACGCTTCTTAACTTTTTTGTGTCACAAACTCCACCTTGGCAGGTCTGGTGAAGCTTATGGGCACATACTTAGAATAATATTTTTGAATATATGAAAAATATTTAAGAATACAAAAGAAACCAACTATTTGGAGATAATCAAAAACATTTAAAAAACAAGTTTGAAGACCAACCTTTCAAAAACCAATCTCTTTTTTGCCACTATATATCATCACAATTTTCTGCTGCCCAGGTATCATAGACTCACCTTATTTAACTGTGAAGTTCTTTGCTCTGCTCTCTGTGACACCTGCTGGTACTGTTGAAAGGGAACCATTAAGTTATCCATCCATTCTTGGGCCTGTCCTGGGTCCTGTTCAACTATATCCTGGACTTCAGAATCTAGTTCATTTAGTTTGGAATGCCAGAGGTCTAGTTCATCCCACATTTTCTATGGAGGGAAATTAGAAGTAAGTCAGGGTGCAGACACTACATTCCTGGCCTTCCTCTCTACTAGTGGCTGTACCCATACTCCCCAATGCGCTGATCCTGAAGGGAGAGACAAGATGTTCCTTGCTCCCATTTAGCACTTTCAGACTCTTCTTATACCACAACCACTCAGAAACCAGGACCTAGCAGCAATCTCCTCTTAGAAATTCACAGTGTCAAAAATTTCCAACCAGTTCAAATTATGGTGGCTGTTTTAAGCCAGGTCCCAGGTCATCTCAAAAAGTTCAGCACTTGGGTCACTGTCCTCATCTCCTCCCCAAGACTCACTCTACAAGACTTTAGCATACCACGTTGATGCTCCCTCAAACTTCCTAACCTTTCGATTCTTCAGTCTTCTTAAATCCAATGACCTACTCCTTCACTAGCATTAATTAAGTATCCTACTATGTACCAGGCACTGTGCTAAGTACTTTACAAATGTTATTTAATCTTTGCAACAATCCCCATTTTATAGTTAAAGAAACTGAGGAAGACAGAGGTTAAGCAAGTTGCTCAGGGTCATATAGCTAGTAAGTGCTTAAAGCAGAATTTAAATTCAGGTCTCTCTGACTTCAGGAGCAGCACTCAATACACTTCACCACCTATCTGCTTCTTTTTGATGAGCTGAAGGAACTAGGCATAGTTAGCTTGGTGAAGAAATTTAGGCAAAGACATGATAGCTGTCTTCAAGTATCTGAACCATATGAAAGAGGGATTTGACTGGGAAATGGCAAATTTCTCTACTGAAGGGAAGACAACAGAATATGTAAACTATAGGTCAGTGAGCTTGATTTAGATTTCTTGGAAAATTCTGGAAAGGACCATTGAAGAGATTGAAAATCTACAGAAAAAAGTGATCAGACTAGTTTTAATTCTTTTGTTTTTTAAGCTACTAAAGATAGATTGGGAATACTGTAGATATTGTTTATTCACATTTTAGGAAAGCATTTGATAATATCTCATATTATTCTTTTAGAAAACAGGGAGGAAGAAAGGGAGGGAGGGAAGGAGGGAGAGGAAGAGAGAGAGACAGAGAGAGAGAGAGAGAGAGAGAGAGAGAGAGAGAGAGAGAGAGATTGAATGTTGATATAATTAAGTGAAAGCAGAGTTCAGGGTCTGAACACAAAGAGCAGCCATTACTGGTTCAATGTCACCATGGTAGGAGGTCTCATATGGAAAACCAGTCAGACCATTACTTGACCCTGTGCTGTTTAATATTTTTTTAATCACAAATTATTTAAAAAAAACATAAATGGTATGCTTAAAAATTTAAGGGTGTACTTATCAAATCTGAAGATGACATAAAATTAGAGAGACAGTTAACACACTGGATGAAAAAGGGTCAGGGTCAAAATAATCTTTGCAGCCTAGAGTACTAAATGAATCTAAGATTAAATTCAATAGAGATAAATACAAAGTCTTATACTTTTTTATTTTCACAAATATAGGATGACGCAAGAATAGTTAACAGTTTGAAAAAGATTTGAGGGTCTTAGTGGACAATGTTTCAGCAGTGTCATGTGGGAGCTTTCCCTCCCCTCCCTTCTTCTGCCTTCCCCACTGGCCCAGTTAAAAAAAATAAATAAATAATGCTTTCTTGGACTGCCTTAAAAGAAACATTGCTTCCAGGAATAAGGAAGCTATAATCCCTCCCTTGGTCAGTTTACATCTGGAATATTGTATTCCATTCTGCCACTGTGTCATGGCTTATGAATGGCATTGCTATGGTCATATTTTATATAAGGGTTTTGTTTTCTTTCAATTTGAGGGGGGAACAGTTGAAAGGAAGAGAAGACTAGCAAAAATAGTAAAATAAAATAAAAATAAATCCACAGAAGAGAACAGAAGGAAAGTTAGTAGGAAACGAAAACAAGCGGGACGGTTTTAAAAATAACATAAGGAATTTTTTGTACACTGGGAAGCAAGCTGCCCATCATGCAAATTCTTGTCCACACATACAATGTTCTTTTTACCATTCAGTTTTGTATATGGCAATGCTCTTCTGGTTTAGTATTTGTGACATTCAGAATTTTTTTAAAATGGGAGTTTTTTTAAAAGGATATTGATAAGCTGGAGAGTGCGGAGAGAAGGCCAAAGCAAGATGGCAAAGTCTTGAATCTTGAATATGAGAGAAGGCTGGAGGAAGTGATGATGTTTTGTTTGAAAAACCAAATACTTGAGGAGGCTATAATAGGTAGTTCCAAGTATTTTAAGATCTGTTATGTGGAAGGAAGCTTGGACTTGTCCTATTTGTCCCCAGAAAGCAAAATAAGAAAGACTGAATGGCTGTAGCCAAAAGGCAAACTTAGAACTTCCTTAACAATTAAAGCATTCCAAAATAGAATGGGCTATTCAAGTCAGTGAGTCCATCAATAAACATATATGAAGCACCTTCTGTGTGCCAGGTACTAGGCTGCCTTGGGAAGTAGAGGGTAACCTATTCTTAAAGGCCTTCAAACAGCATGTCTGGCCACTTGTCAGATATATTAAAGTAAGACTTTTTTTTAGGTGTGGCATGGACTAGACAGATGACCAATGAGGTTACTTCCAACCCTGGAATTCTATGATTGTGACATAGGAATTTGTCCTACTTGGCCTCAGAAAATAAAACCAGAGCAATGGTTGAAAGTTTTACAGAGGCAGATGTCAGCTTCATAAAAGGAAGAATTTCTTAGTTATTGGTTGGTTGGTTGGTTGGTTGGTTGTTTTCCTTCATTCTCCAAGAGGACCAAAATGACTTCACTATGCTGGAGTCAAAGTACTTTGTCCGCGACTGTGGCCGATCAGATCAATATAAGCTTGGAAGGCTCCATATAAAAGTTAATTGGATTACCTCGGAAGAAATGAGTTCTCTGTCATTGTTGGCCTTCAACCAGAGGCTTCAAATGGATGAATTAAGCATGTTATAGTGGGGAAAAGAGATTCCTTTTCAGGTATTGGTTGTACTAGATTGACTTCTGAGGTCTCTTCTGGCTACATCTGGGCACGTGAAATCTTGAAGGCAAAAATTTTTAATCATTTTGTCTCATGTTATGAAAACTGACTAAATTAGATTTACCTACATAGAAAGACCTTAAGATTTTGTCTGTGGAAAAATACCTATAATTTGAAATAAAATCCTTTAAATCAAAATGATTAAAAATGCTTCCCATTTTTTTGTGTGCACTTTGGAAATTTAGATATGGAATCTCAAGACCACGCACAATGTTCTTCCTAAGATGTGGTACCCCACAACCAAATGCAATGTTTCCAATATAATGTGAACAGGGCAGAGTATAGTTCCATGATAATTTTTTCAGATCTCTCTGGATCACTGTATTCAGCTCTGGGTCCCTCGTTTTAGGAAGAGCAATGATAAGCTAGAGATTTTCCAGAGAGAGGCAGCTAGGATGGACAAATTCCTTGCCAAAGATCTTGCCAAATGACAGCCAGGTGAAGGAACTAGAAAGGTTCAGCCTGGAGAAATCTTTGGGAGCCTTCGTGTATGGAAGGGCTGTCGCCCCACAGAAGGAGGATTTGACTTGGTTTTTTTGGTCCCAAAGGGCAGAGCTAGAAGTAGCAGCTGGAAACTGCAAAGAAACTCATTTAGGCTCCCTAACATTTAGAGCTATTCAAAAGTAACAGGCAGCCTCAGTAGTTAGTGAGTTCTCCCTCATTGGTGGTTTTCAAGCCAGGAGATAGCCACTTGCCAGGTATGATACAGAGGGCATATTTTTTCAGGTTCAGGTTGGACTAGATGTATTCTAAAATGCCTTCTGATGCTGTGATTCTGTGATGGTGAGTTGGTTTTTTGTTTTGGTTTTTTTTGTTTTGTTTTGTTTTGTTTTGTTTTGTTTTCTGGTTGAGACAATGGGGATTAAGCAACTTGCCCAGAGTCACACAGCTAGTAAGTACAGTGTCTGAGACCAGATTTGAACTCAGGTCTTCTTGAATCCAGGGCTGGTGTTCTATCTACGGTACCACCCAGCTGCCCCCGATGGTGAGTTTTAACAAGGAGGTGAGTTTTATCCATAGGTGCAATAAGGCTTAAATGAGCAAATGGATTGTAAAGCACTTTGCGAACCTTAAATTCCTATATAAATGCCAGTTATTATTATTAGCCTACAGTCACCAGGCCTCCAGCCTGGTGATGACATCATCCCTAGAGACTTCTACTGCACTCCCACTGAGTTCACAAAATGTTTATAGGGCAATATAGGAGTGTGCTAGTCAGTGTTTAACAATCTGGGGGAGGAGTGGGTGAGAATATATGCACATACAAGTTTCATCTGCATTATTAACACTTTATAAAGTCTAGATAATAAACAAAACAATAAATAAAGCCTAGATGACTATTGATTTCAGAGGTGTAAATGCTCACAGTTGCAAATTTAACAATCGGCTTTTGCGAGCTGGTTAGAATTGGCTCCAGCACGCCTCTGATATTATTTCAGTTGAAAATGGAATTGCATTTGGACATTTTGAGATGTTTCATTTTCTTAGGAGTCAAAAGTTAAGTGGTCATTATCTTTCGTAACCTACTGAATCATCCCCTTCGCTATGGAAAGCTTGCTTTCCTTTTTTGTTCTTAAGCTTTCTTCGGGACCTAAAAACTGACAAATCAATGACTAGATGGATCTCAATAGATAGGCTCTAACCCCACCATAAGTATGTTTTTTAAAAACATAATCTTCATTTCCAATAGGGAAAACCTATTCACCATAAACAGTTTCTAGTACTACCATAATTCCAGCAAACCTGTGCCTTGTGAGCCGGACCCAGTGTCTATGTGCCCACACAAGGTACAAAGATGTTCAAAACTTCTGGGAGTAGCAGGAAACATACACTGGAGACCAAGTAGCTCCTGAATGAATCAAATTGTGGAATACAGATCAAAGTCATCAAAATCTTTGCACGAGAGGGAAGAATTAGAGGACGTTACCTTTTGAATTTCTTGAGCTTGCTCAATATTTTTGCTTTTCTGTTGCAACATCTTTTCAACATTCTGAAGCCCGTGATTAATTTCTTCTATTTTTCTACTCATCACATAAAAAGGCGAACTCTTCAAGACTTCATTTTTAATCTGTTATAAAAAGAGAAAGTCTTATTCTACGTCTAGAGACGATTCAATATCCTATTCATTTATTCCCTGATAAAGGGTAGTCTGGAGGTAGAAAGGGGGCAGTCACTCTGTCATGCTAATTCACTCAGAACAATCCTTCAAGAACTGGGGGATTTTTTTTATAGGTGAGGTGTCTATACTGATGTGGATTATTTGATGTTGAATAGCAATTTTTCTCCACTAAATTGACTATTCACACCCATGCCAAATGCTGCAGAAGGTATGTACTGTTTAGAATATCAGAAACATTACCCGCAACGGTCAGAGGATATGGCTCACCTCACAATGTGAACTTGAGAAATAAATTATTTATGACGTGTTATCTTGGCTTCCTGCGACAGTTAAGCACATGAGTTTAGCATTTTTAATAAACTAAACTTATTCCAAAGCAAGCCAAAGAAAATGTAATTTGTATCCTAACATTCATTTGGCTGAAACAATATGGTCTTGCACTACTTGACATTTGAAAATATATGCTGCTTAAAATTTTTAGTGTTTTTCTTCATTCCTTTTCAAAATTATATTGATTAGAATCTTGATGTAGCCACTAAAATAATGATGATAACGACGATGATATCTTACTTTTGCTTAGTACTTTTTAACTTTGCAAATTACTTTTGAAATTTTTGATCTCGTCCTGTTTACAAAAGAGGAAACTGAGGAACAGTGAGGATTAATGACTTGCCTAAGATCATAAACAAAATTAATAGCAGAATCAGGAACACTCTGATCTAATCCCAGATCCTTTCCACTAGACCACACTATTAATATCATCTGCCAGTTTTATTAGAAAAAAATTTTCACTTGAAAAAGAACAGAATTGTTATTGTTGTTATTTGGGGGTGGGGATACTTTGCATGGGTAATCTACCTACATTAAATACATACCACTTAGATGAAACTGCGAATAAAAAAGAATCATGATTTAAGAAACACAAACAGCAATTTGAATTATATAGAGGTTGTAGATTCTACTGTCAGGTGATAACTGTTAGCTGTTTTCTTTTACAAACATACCTGTGGTCTAAATTACACATGGAATATTTCAGGGGCCCAGCCATTAAAGGCTCTAGAGGCTTTAAGTGACTTTTCTAAGGGATTCCACGTGCTGTTTGCAATAGAATGACATTTAGTTTGACCTGTAATTAAAGATATGCCGTTTTAATTAAAACAATAGTCCCTGATGCTTTAGGAGCTACCCAAAGATCCTACACGTCAAAAATTATAAGGTTCACTGCTACATGCATACTAGTAGAGAAGGTAATTCTAACCTATATAATTAATATCTGAGAACGTTAGGATATACATTCTTGGTGTTGTGGATGTAACACTCATATCTGTAATTCTTGTTCTGTATTCATGCTTTTTTACTAGAAATATGCTAAGAAATATGATACAGAATGCATTGTTACATTGAAATATTACTAATTCCATCAATTAAACTTAATTTTTGGCATTAAGACACATTTTAATTATCAAGTTACAATTTTAGGGATATCTGAAATCAATAATAGAATGCTCCTGTGAGACCTGGACTAAATTAGGAGATGGGAAAAGCAGGAAGAATAGAAATTACCTATAAACATTTCATCTTTTGGTTTGGGTTGCCTCTTTTTTTTAAAATCACAATAAAAGGAAGTCTGACTTTCTTTGTTGTGCCATCGGAACTTGTCTTCCTGTCTTCCCATCTGCTTTCAGGTGTAAAATGTGTTCAAATTTACTCTAAAATTCTTTTTTCAGAATTTGAATTGCTTCAAAAAGTTAAGAGTAAACATGTTTTAAGACAAAAATCTATGATTCGGATCTATTGTAAAGGGTAATGAAATTGTACTTCACACTAATTAGGAGCATCCTAAATCAGGAATGAAGCACAAGGAGGAAAATGTACACATTATTCTGGTCTCTTATTTCTGTCACTTGAAACTGCTTTAGAGTCCAGTTTCCAATCACAAAATTTTCACTTAGCCAAGCTATAAAAAAGCATATATTCACAAATGAAAAGGCAACTAAAATGAAAATGTGAACCCAATTATATTTTTATTGAAAGGCACATTGCTTCCTCTATTGCATAAATGAGAGTTAAATCACAGGAATGAACAATGCTTCCACAAACATCATTACCTTCTCATCTATGTCTTCTAAAGTTTTTTTGCATTCTTCCATCTGGCACTCAATCTCTGCAGGAACTATGGTATACATCTCAGAATACTTGATTCGGAGTTTTTCCATAATATTCTCAAGTGCTAGCTTCTCTTTGTCAATTATTCTCTGAAGAGCCTTAAAACATTAAAGAGGGTTTTCAGTACTAACAAGACACAGGAAAAGTTTAACTCTAAAACTGAAAGCAGTTTCAGAGCACATCCTTATGATTTAAATGAGCAGCTTTTGCATGACAAAACTCTACTATTCATACAAGCTGATTAAACCTGAGAGATGCTCAGTTTAGTCAGATGATGCCTTTCGATTTGTAAGAATTAAACTTGATATCACTTCACAATGTCAACTCATTGTTGTAGAAAGACATTACAACATCTCTGCACTTCCAAAGTGCCTCTATGATTTAACTTTATCTCTGTAGCGTTCCTGATATAAAAACCTGTTCAGAGCAAAAGTTTTCAGAAGTTTTTATTAACTTGTTGCCATTCATGCTTCTTCCGACATTATCATAACAATGATGCAAGGCCACTAAAAGCTGGAAGCTTGAAGCAAAAGTGTCTGCTTTCATGTAATTATACAGCACAGTGAGCCCAGCTTCTTTCAAAACTGAGGGTTCCAGTTCCACAGGAAGAATGTGGGTTTTAAGAGATAGAAGAAACTTGAACAAACAGTCTATTGGTTGTGGCCTAGAAAGAAAATCTGATCTAAGTTCTCCTTGCAGTAATTATAAAAGAGAAACTCATTTGTTTGGGAAACTTTCCCAAAGATCAGGTGAAAAAATACTTTATAATTTTACAGTGGCCTTTTCTGATAGTCACTATTTGAGGAAGAATTAGTTATTAATCTTATTAATGGACCAAGGCATTGCCCTGAAGAACAATTACAATTTTAAGTGATTCTGTATGATGATTTATCATTGAGTTACTTTTTTACTTGTGACTACCAAACCCTAATCTTTTATCTTTAGTACCAGCCAGCTCTATATAATCAAAGTTAAGTGGAAAGTTATGTAATTATCATGGTAATTCAGACAAATATAGGGCTTGGGGATCTGAATTGCCCACATAATTATGTAATCTTTTTTGTTGCTTGTATCCAGTCTAAGAGGGCTGCCCTTCAACGCCTTTCCCATGATGAACCCCTCAATAAGTGAAATCAAGTTTCCTCTCTCAATATACCGTAACAAAACAGCTCCAGTTACAAACAGCGTACAACTTTTGAGTTCATCTGAAAAACTGATTGAAGACTGTTACTAGAAGAGAAGACTCACTTCTGACTCTGAGGGAGGTTACCATTGCGTCTGTATTTCCAGTGGTTTAAGTAATTAACACCTAAGTGAACCTCATTGTGTGGGCAGCACCATGTTTGATATAAGAAACTATTTCCCATAGTTAGCTGGGAAAAAAACCTGAGTCTAATCTAATGTATACAAGTAATTTCAGTGTCCTAGTAGGCTATTTCCTAATTACCATAACATAAAGATATAGGTCTGATTCCCCAATAAAACATATTTTATTATATGCATGATTTTATTATATAAAAATCCCTGTTATTTATAGTATACAAAATGCCTTCCATACTTTCTTTCTTCTTTCTTTTTTTCCTTCTTTCCTTCCCTTTCTTCCTCCCTCCTCTCCCTTCTCTCCCTTTGTCCACATAGCGAATCATAGCCTTACCTGCAGGTGCTCTGCCCAAAGAAATATAAATTTTGACAGCTTAAATCTAGCAGGATATGTTGTGGTTTAGGGGCTAAATTTCTTTTTTTAAGTATCATGCCTTAAACCCAAATCACTCTGGCTCTCATTGACTAGTCAACACAGGTCCCAGCCCAAGCCTTACTTGTTTGGATTCTGATGGCTCAGAGTGAGTGTAAATGATGATTGTTTCTGTTTTGTCCAGAAACTCTGAGGGTCTTCACCTCCCAGATTGACTTTATTTATTTTTTTTTGACAAGGTAAAAAAGGCCATTCTTTGCCTCATTTTCATCTAGCCTTAATCACTGAATGGGCGTTGCCTCACACAAACTTAGACCTGAGAAAGACCTTATCTTAAAAAGGCCAAGGTCTCTCACTGCATCATCACACTGGAGATGGGTCTATCACCAGTTGTCCTGATCTGTATCTTGCCACTGGACCCAGATGGCTCCAGAGGAGAGACCCAGACTGGTGAATGTGCACAGCCTTCCCGCACTTAAATCCACTTAAATCCAATTCACTTGCAAGTCATGGCATCTCCTTCCTGATGTCATGATCCACTTTGAAAACAAAGGACAAGCAACAATGCCTTTAGAAATGCTGTAGCTCAAAATCATCTTCTCTCTTCCCCATTTCAATCACCAAACATTTATTAAGCCTATCACTCAGAAGGTGCTCAGGGAGATACAAAGATAAATGACACAAAACACAGTCTCTTTGCTCAAGGAGTTTGATATAGAAGGGGAAATGGAGATGCGAAGCCAAAGGGATTGTTCAG